>OY282514.1:74881224-76081224 GCA_958296145.1 Hydrotaea cyrtoneurina | reverse complement strand
AAAAACGTTTTTTTTCTTGAAAACTTCACAATAAATTGCTTCCAATTATCTATTGATCACAATATTATTTCCTGAATTACGCTGTTTGCAAATTTAAAAAAATTTATATTTTTTTTTACCAAATTTATTAATACATTTTTTAAAAATTAAAAAAAAATTTTAAAAATTTCGATTTCTGGAATTTTACAATTTTTTTTCTTTATTTTAAAAATTTTTTTTTTTAATTCTCAAAATTGTGTTTTTAGAACATTTTCGAAAATGACTATTTTTCCTCCCAATAAATTTTCCTAAAGTTCTTGGAATTTTTTTAAAATTCTCGAAACTATTTTCCAAAAAATGATTTGTTTCCAGAAATATGAGTATGGAGGCAAACAAATGAGAGCAGTGAAAGTAGTGAGTCCTGTTCATCAGTGGAATTTCAGTTATCCCGGTAAAATAGCGACTATAAAAACTCGCCAAAATTAAAACAAAAATGTTTTATCAGTGATTACGAAAGTTATATTGAAATTGGTCAACACAGTTGTCACTGGGTTTTTTTTAAATTTTCGATTTTTTACTCACAAAAATTTAACCTCCGTATTCATAAAAATTTAAAAAAGTCGTTGTTAAGCAAAATGTAAACAAAAACAATTTTCACACATTTTTCTTAACCATTTTTTTTTAATTTTTATGAATTTTTATGGGTGAGATTTTAAAATTGTAAAAAGAGGTTTTTTGTTGGAGAACAATGCCTCACAGTTTTCACTGGGTTTTCTTTTGCACTATGGACAAATTTTGGGTTTTCGATTTTTTACATCGAAAACAAATTGTCAAATTAAAATTGGCGATTTTGTCCAAACTGGAAATTTTTGGATTACAAAAAATATTTTTTTTTATTTATTAAAGCTACACTAAAATTGTTAAAGAGCACAGGCGTTTAGTTTCATTCAGTGAGCACAATCCTGCTCAGTTTTCACTTTTGAAAAATTTTGGGTTTTCAATTTTTAACATCGAAAAAAGTGTCAAATTAAAATTGGCAATTTTGTCCGAACTAATTTTTTTTAAAGATTTTTCTGGTAACGGCACAACTATTCAGGTTCTCTCTTTAAGAGAGGTGTCCGCAAGGAGAGAGTACACTGTATTTTCGAAATTACGAAAAACGAGTTTCAGCACTGCTTTCCTTTTTTAGAATTTCGAAAGTGCCAGTGCCATCATCCTGCACACACAAAAAATGCGAAAAAAAATTGCGGTGCTGGCTTTTTTTTTTTTTTTTTTTTGGAAATTTCCGAAAAAATGTTTGCTCCGTCACTACTTTCGATTTTTTTTCGCATTTCGGCAGTGGCGTTGCCCTCTTCTTGGACCTCACATCCCAAACGGTTTAAATTCTTTTATAACGTTTGACTCGAAGTACTTTTAAAAATGTAAAGCCTACTTTTAGGATCACTACCAAACAAAACAGAGAACAAGGAGGCAGACACACATAGAGACCGATTAATAGCATATCAATTTTTATAAATCCCAGCACATCCATTATCGTTCGCTGTAAATCTTTCTTCGTGCTCAGCTCAAACGAAAGATAATCTGATTTTATGATAGGGACGACGACGACGGCGACGAAAGAAAGCATACACCGTCCCACCCCTCTATAAAACAAGCACAGCCAATCACCAACTCAATGTTTATCCCTGACGTTGTCATTATGGCCCCACCCACAATGACAAGGCACTGGAAGGACATCACCACTATTTTGTTGTTCAAGCTTTGGTCTAATGGTCGCTGTCGTTGTTGCCTTCTCACTAAAAAACAAACATTCAATCACTGGCTGTAATCACATGAACATGACCACGAAGCGTTGTGATATGAACGGATGAGAGGAGGAACGGATGACGGGAAAATATGGGGGGAAAGCGACACGAAACGAAACGAACATGTCATCTTAATGCCATTAGTAAAGTCATTTAATGAAGGACATTTTAAGCTAAACGTAAGAACACACTATACACGCATCCATACAAAGAGAGAGAGAGGGGGGGGGGAGAGAAACACTTTGCATACCAACACACACCCGCACCAAGGCACTCACACACACAATAAAAAACCAGATAAAGAACATGAAGTGAAATGAAAATTGTGCAAAACTTGCACAAAAAAAGATCACATACAGAGGAGAAATTGTTATCTGTTGTATTTACTCTAAAGCTCGGAAGGATGTCGGCTTGGTGGTGGGACTGGCGTCTAGGGGAGGTTAATGCAAAGCCTACTCATTAGTAACAAACGACAACAACACAAAAAAAAAAACCATCAGCATCAAGTACAATCTTAGTTGTGTCAGAGTAATGGAGAGACGGGGCCTTAGTATGTTCCCCTCTCCCCCCCCCCCCCCACCAATACATTTTTATTTGAATAATCAGCACAAATGTGCAGAAAAGAATAGTAACCTTTTTTTTCGGTTGCCCCTGTTTGCAACTGTGTGTGACCGTTTTTTTTAAAAGCTAAATTTAGCCCAAAGCCACAAACGGAATGGCACGGAACATCGCATCGTATTGCCGGCGGGCAAGAGGAAGTCAGATAAGAGTGAGAGGCTGTGAGTAACGCAGATCTACTTCCGTTGGCATTTGTAAGCTTCAACTGGGTGGTGGAGAAAAGAAAGCAAACATCGGTATTGTACTTCCTGGGAAAGTTCGGATGGGCGGTGGCCCGGTTAAAATTTCATTCATTACGAAATCTCGATTAGTTGGAGTGTGAGGCAAGTTCGATTTATGAAAATCGTTTAAATTGGAAGTTTAAAGCCATTTAACGAGTGTGAAGGACTTGGGGATTTGTATTTGTTCCACATGTAAGAGACAGTGAACCAGTGGGTGAAAGCGGTGGCCCAAGGACAGAGAGAGATTGGTATACAGAGAGATAGTCGGAGACATAGAACGAGCGGGGGCCAGAGAAGTAGAGATAGAGACAACGGAAGTGATGGCACGACAGGAAGAGAACGAGAATCAAAAGAAACGAAAATCGAGAGGGAGAAGAGGAGAGATGAAAAGGAAGAGGGAAAACGACAGTGATAGAAAGACAGAGTGAACGAGTGTGATAGAACGGCGGAGAGAGAACGAGTGAAGGTCGGAGAAGGAGATAGACAACGGAAATGATAGAACGAAAATTATAGAACGGAAGTGATATAACGTGAGAGAGAAAACGGGAATCAAGAGAAACGAAAATAGAGAGGAAGAACGGGAAAGAGAACGGAAGAGGGAGTACGACAGTGATAGAACGGCAGAGAGAGAATGAGGGTACTCGAGTGAGACAACGGGAGAGGAGATCAGTGAGAAGTAGAGAGCGAGAAGGAAACAATGCTAGACAGCGAGAAAAAGTGAACTAGAAATGAAGCGAGAGATTAAGAACGAGAGAAAGAGAGATACTGATAGATAACCAGAGACAGAGAAAGAGCTGGGGGCCAGATAAGGAGATAGAGAGTAAGAGAGATTTATATAGAGAGAGTAAGATATGTTTTTTAGAGAGAGAGAGTAAGATATATATATATATATATATATATATATATATATATATATATATATATATATATATATATATATATATATAGAGCGAGAGAGAGAGAGAGCGAACTACAGAGGAATATTCGAAGAGCGAAAGTCAGAGTCAGAGAACGTAAGTGGGACGGAGAGCCAGCGTAAAAGAGAGGAACGAAAGAGTGGAGAGACAGGCAGAAACGATACAGAGCATACAGAAGCACATCACAGAAACTGATCAGGGGCTTTGAGATATCCACCATCATAGGACGGGGAACGAGTTAAGTTTGAAATATTGGATAACGTGAAATATTGAACAAGAATGCCCATCTCTAGAACACCCTTGTCTCCAGCTCTTAATAATAAAGCGTAATGCTGAAAATTCTGCATGTTTATGACTTAAAGAGGTCCATCACCTTAAAGAGGACACATTTCCCACCCCCCTCGCACGAGCACAAACCAAAGATTTCAAGTATTTTATTTTATTTAAACCAAAAGCACCGCTCGACTATTTAAATGTTTGTTGTTTGTTTGTATATTTTGTCCTCCGTATTTGCATAACCCTGAACAATCATCCCTGAATTTAGCAGCCGACAGCCCTCCCTCCTCCAGCCCAGCATTCGACCAAAATTTGCCAACACGTACGAAACTAAAGGATTGTATTAAACGTTTAAATTGACACTTAAGCTGTTTCGACAATGTCTGTACGTATGCACGAGAGAGAATGTAATCGTATGTGGACTGTATGTGAAAGTACACACTCACATACACACACAATATTGCACACTTCATGATATGGATATGTAGGGGAGAACAATGATAATGATGATGTCGTAGAAACAGGGACAACACCACTCGTTGGCATTCTTGGGTGACAGCAGAGTGTGTGCGTGTGTGGTGGGTGTTTGTGGGTGTGTGCGTATATAAAGACCAACAATGTTTGCTGGTGATAGTCACTGTCACTTCCGTTTCCGTTTTAATGGCACTCATATACATTTTAAACAATATGTTGTTGTCTTTTACTGCAGCCACACACGGTGTCTGCGTGTGGATATCAAGTGTGTGTTGGTGTGTGCATGTGGTATTGTGACCATGTTGTTGGTTGGTGCTGTTATTGGTACGTCCATCCGTCCGTCGTTCTGCTGTCCTTGTGTTCTTTAGCTTCCCCCAACACAATTATGCTACAACGGATTTTTATCCTTGTCGCTCTTGAGTTCTTGTGTCCGTTTGCTTCACTCTCTTCGGTGCGTTGGTCGATGTCTATGCGACGAACACATGTAAACGACACATTGTCCCCCGTGTAAGGCGAAAGGACAGTTTGGCAACAGTGTGAGCTAAAGAGTCAACGACAAGAAAGCAGAGGCACAGCGAGTTATGGTTAATCAAGATGATGACGTTGTTAAATGATCACTCCGCCCTCGAAAGCCCACAAAATAATTAAACAGCTCCTTCAGCCACACACACACACAAACGACCACAAGCGCAGGCCACCAAAAGGTGGCAGAGCTACCAAAATGTTGCTGTTGCCGTGGATGCGTTTGCTACTGCACACACACACACACACATTTACATGTTCCCTATTACTCTGATAAGAATTTTGTGTTGGCAGGCGACTGCTGGCGTGTGTATGAGTGTCGCGTCCGTATCCAAAGGCACTTGAGGTCTTCATCTGGTTGTTTTTTCGCTTTGCCAGTTTTTCAAGAGGACACCGGGCTGTGTGGGGCTGTGTGGGTGGATTGCTTCAGTAGTTATTATAAAGATTCCCCTGGTTATAGTGTCATCTTCTGTAAACTCTCATGCTCGGCAGCTGTTAACATTTTGCACACACGTGTGTGTGTGTGTTTGTTTTGTGTGTGAAACATGTGTTTGGCCATCCTGCCAGAAGGACGCCAAGCCGAAATCGGACCCTTTCCCCCCCCCCCGGCACACATATGTATACTTATGTGGTTTTAGCCGACCGACTACAAACCAAATGCCACCGCTGCAGTGGTAGCGGTCATGCCAGTGGTAGGGATAGTTCTGGTTTAGATCGCAATTCGGTAGATTGTTTTTGTCGTTGTTGTGTAACAAGGATGTTGTTTGTGTAACAATTATAAGCGTGTTTCCGTTAACATGGTCGCTGCTGGTTTAGATTTAATTTAAATTAATTTCATAATAATAACCCGACTTAATATGGTTTTGCACTGGCAGGCAGAGGAGGACTCAGACCGAACCAGTTGACAGGATAAGCCACATAAATGAAATAATGGAAATGTCTGCCCTTGCGAATTAACAAATATGCCGATGTACAGTGATGGGCAGTAGATGGCATGGCATCATTCAGTGTCTTCCTCTGAAAAATTTATATTACAAGAGAGAGAGAGAGAGAGACATAAAGATGGTGATCGAAACTTAGTAGAAATAACACGAGAGAATGACAAGAGAGACACAACGAGATTAATTAACATTTAACAGGATAAAGATGAAGACGGAGATCGAAGATCGGATACCGAAAGAGAGAGAACACGAGAGAGTGGACAGAACGAGAGATTTTAACTTTCAATGAGAGAGACAGATGGAAAGAAATTAACTGTCAAGAAGAGTAATATTGAACGAGAGACCGTGAAAGAAAGACCGTTAACGAGATAGTGTGATTGAGGTCGAAACGGATACCGAAAGAGAGAGAACACGAGAGAGTGAGCAATAGAGATATAACGAGAGCGACAAAACGAGAGAATATAATTAGAACGTGAAGAGAGAACACAAGAGAGTCAACGAGATACCGTGAAAGAGAACGAGCGAATGGGAGACATTGAACGAGAATGAGTTAACGAGATAGTGTGATTGAGGACGAAACGGATTCCGAAAGAAAGAGAACACGAGAGAGTGAGCAATAGAGATATAAGGAGAGCGACAAAACGAGAGAATATAATTAGAACGTGAAGAGAGAACACAAAAGAGTTAAAAAAAATTTGAATAAGGAGAGAATGTAACTTTTAAGGATAGAAACAGGACAAGAAATGTTAACTTTCAACAAGAGAAAGTGAACACGTGAGAGTTCAACAGCTCAACAGAGACGGGGAACGAGCGAGTGAGAGAGTGAACGGAAGAGAAAGTCAACGGGAAGGCGATTGAACGCAAGAGAGTGGGAACGGGATTGAGAGAATGTTAGAGAAATTGTGAACAAAGAAAGAGCGAAGGTGAGAGAACAGGACAGAGATTACAAGTAAGAGATAGAGAGAAGAGCGAACGAGAGCGAGATAACGGGAAAGAAAGAACGTGAGTGAGAGAATTAGAGAAGTGAGAGAGTGGGATATAGAGAAGAGTGATGAAGAAAGAGCTGGGCAGAGATCACAAGAGAGAGACAGAGAACGGGATATAGAGTTCAGTGAAAGAAAAAAAGCGAACGAGACCGAGAGAAGGGGATAGAGAGAAGTGAATGAGAGAATAAGACAGATATTACAAGTGAGAGAGAATGGGATATAGAGAAGAGTGAAGAAGAAAGAGCGGGACATATAGATCAGGTCAGAGATCACAAGAGTGAACGGGATAGAGAGAAAAATGAAGGAAATAGAGCCAGAGAACGGGAAAGAGAGAACGTGAGTGAGAGAACAAGACAACAAGTGAGACAGATAATGGGATATAGATAAGAGAGAAGGAGAAATAGCGGGACAGAGATCACAAGAGAGAGACAGAGAACGGAGAATAAAGAGTTCAGTGAGAGAAAAAGATCGAGAGAAGGGGATAGAGAGAAGTGAATGAGAGAATAAGACAGATATTAGAAGTGAGAGAGAATGGGATATAGAGAAGAGTGAAGAAGAAAGAGCGGGACAGAGAGATCAGAACAGAGATTACAAGAGTGAACGGCATAGAGAGAAAAATGAACTAAATAGAGCCAGAGAACGGGAAAGAGAGAACGTGAGTGAGAGAACAAGACAACAAGTGAGACAGAGAATGGGATATAGATAAGAGAGAAGGAGAAATAGCGGGACAGAGATCACAAGAGAGAGACAGAGAACGGAGAATAAAGAGTTCAGTGAGAGAAAAAGATCGAGAGAAGGGGATAGAGAGAAGTGAATGAGAGAATAAGACAGATATTAGAAGTGAGAGAGAATGGGATATAGAGAAGAGTGAAGAAGAAAGAGCGGGACAGAGATTACAAGACTGAACGGGATAGAGAGAAAAATGAAGGAAATAGAGCCAGAGAAAGGAAAAAGAGAGAACGTGAGTGAGAGAACAAGACAGCAAGTGAGAGAGAGAATGGGATATAGATGAGAGAGAAGGTGAAATAGCGGGACAGAGAGAACAAATCAGAGATTACAAGAGAGAGGGAGAACGGGATAGAGAGAAGAAAAAGAAAAGACATCGACAAGGAGAGTGAGAACGAGATTACGTGAACAAGGGAGAGGTAACGAGAGACAGTGACAGTGGAGGGATAGGGAAAGAACTCGAGAAAGGGACAAAACGATAGAGATCTACATATACGAAACACAAAATCGCTTCAGTAGACGAGATTGCAATATGAGCACTGTAGGTTCATTTCCAACCATACACTGCAGCTGCGAAACAAAAAAATCTAGATGGTTCTTTAAAACACTGTCCGCATTTCCGTTAATCTTTTGTTTAACATGTGTAGGAGAAACAATGGAAAAGGCAGTCACACAACAAAGTGAAAGGAGGCCTTCCGTTAAGGAAGATATTAACATGAGTGGAGACTACTTACAGAAACGAAATACTGTTGCCATCAACAGAAATCAGTTTGGTGTTTGGGAAATCGTTTTTTTGTATAGCTTACACCATAGCAGGGAGTGTATGTTAAAGTTACCATACGGCTTAAAACTCATTAACATATTTATCAAAGACAATCTCAAGATGTTCATGTGTCTGGTGAAAGGATGGAGTTGAAGGGAGGCAGTTCCCATTTTTAGTAAAAAAATAAATCGGTCAACTGAGTTAATACATTTTATTCCACAACAAGCTGTATTTACATAATGAAAGCATACATTTGGGGGTGCATTTGAAATACTTCCGACGATTTAAAGAATGCACGCAGGTGTTTGGCCTACGCCGGGAAGGCCATACCGCACACATTTCAAAATGCTCAGTGAACAATAGCAGAAATATGATTACCCCGACCTTGCCATGACATTGACCGATGACTGGCGGTAGGGGAAACACCCGCTAATTGCTCTCGATGTTCTTTAACGAAATGTTGCAACATTTTTCAAATTATATCGCCGGCCGGACACACAATGTGTCCGTTATTACCAACAGCGAGAAAAAGGAAATTAATTTAATTTCTCAGCATTTTATGACCTTTGGCAGAATGTGAGGAGAATAAAATGAAATTGAAACAAAAGAATTTTACTTTCCCCTCCAAAAAAAAAAAAAAAAACAACAACACCAACAACCAAACAAACTGAAGACTTAACATTCCAACAAAATGTCCTTCAACAAAAGGAATACATTAAGCGGTGGCGTTATGCAGAATTATGGTGGATCATAAATATTTTTTCAACCCGCCAACAGCAGCAGCCGCCAAAGAAATTGCCATGTGGAAAAGTTTCAGTGTTTTTTTTTTTGGTTTGGTTTTAACTTTGGCCCACGAAATGTTATTTTCGTTGTGGTTGTGATGCGAAAACCCGCTTTGATTTTCAAAACAGATGCCAGTAGCTCCTGGTGAGGGGGGGGGGGGGGGGGAGGAAACCCCAACCTATTGGAGGATAAAGTATATGACATACCACTCATATCTACCAACTCCTCGACGCTGCTGCATAAGCGATGGGCAAAGAGATGAGAGCTCTTTATTAAGCCTTTAAGCTTTTCCAAGGGCTTAAAAAACAAACACAATTTGTAGTTTTTCATCTTGAACTTTTATCATAGCGTTGATTCGGTTTTGTTCTGTGTGTGTGTGTTTGTTTTTTTTTTTTGGTTGGTTCTTGGCAAAACTACTCTCACGAAGCCACTTCCGTTTCCGTTAACTCATCGTCTCGTTGAGCTTTCAAGTTATGATGTGTAAAGTATCGTTTATGGCTCCGGCAAAACAAAAAGAAATGTGAAACTTCCTGTTTTCACACACACACACGCAAGCAGACACGGATACAGACACACCCGTAGCTGGGAAATTATGGAAGAGAGAGAGAGAGAGATTTTTGAATAATCTCCCCCTTTTTAAGGCAATTAACACTTTAAAGTTTCTCATGCGTCTCTGCTCATGAGGTACCGGCACACACTCATAGTTTTGGGGGCACATTAACGGATATTAAAGCGTAAGCAAAAGGTTTTAATGAAATTAAATGAAATCCTTGGAAATTGGGCATTTATATCCTTGACTGGTGGAGGAGTGGCGGAAAGATAACGCTTTAAGAAACAAGTTAATTCCATTATACAGGATACTGTTGAAATTGTGAGAGGTGTGGGTACTTCTATCCCATTATAACGGAAAATCATCACGGATACTGGTGTGTGGGGAATGTAGAGCTTGTTGGGTGTTTGGATTCTGGCGGAAGCACATTCAGTAGTTACCGAATAATTTGATGTAGAGAGCTGTTGAGACACTGAGAGCTGTGGGTGAGTTTATCTTAAATTATAAAGCTTTGAATGTTATTGTTTTACCCGTAACACCTAAGGACGAGCTAATCAAGAGCTAATTTAGAAACTCCTGGAAGAAGTTTTATGAGTTGCAATGAAGCTCGTATACGTTCATTTTGTACGGGCAGTACTAGAAAGTACACAATCAGGGATTCCCTAGTTTATCTAATAACATCTAACGCGAGAGAGCTGCAAAACGATAAAGAAAGTGACAGAATATAGAGAGAGAGTAGCAGAATGAGAGAGAGCTACATAAAGAGAGAGCGACAGAACGAGAGAAAGCAAAAGAAAGCGACATAGAACGATACAGGGCGACAGAACGATATATAACGAAAGAACAAAAGAGAGAGCATGAGAACAATATAGGGCGACAGAACGAGAGAGAGAGAGAGCTACAGTAAGAGGGAGAGATTGACAGAACGAGAGAGAGCAAAAGAACGCGACATAACAAGATAGAGCTACAGAACGAGTGATAGCGAAAGAACAAAAGAGAGAGCAAGAGAACGATATAGGGCGACGGAACGAGAGAGAGCTACAGAAAAAGGGCGAGATTGACAGAACGAGAGAAAGCAGAAGAACGCAACAGAACAAGATAGAGCTACAGAATGAGAGATAGCGAAAGAACAAAAGAGAGAGCAAGAGAACGATATAGGGCGACAGAACGAGAGAGAGCTACAGAAAAAGGGCGAGATTGACAGAACGAGAGAAAGCGACAAAAAGAGAGAGAGAGAGCTACAGAAAGAAAGAGACAGCGACATAATAATATAGAGAATGCCAGAATGAGAGAGGAAGTCGAGCGATTTTAGAAGACCAAACAATTGAACAACAGAACGAGAGAGAGCGACAGAATAAGAGCTACAGAACGAGAGATAGCGACAGAACCAAAGAGAGAGCATGAGAACGATATAGGGCGACCGAACGAGTGAGAGAGAGCTACAGAAAGAGGGCGAGATTGACAGAACGAGATAAAGCAAAAGAACGCGACATAACAAGATTGAGCTACAGAACGGGAGATTGCGAAAGAACAAAAGAGAGATCAAGAGAACGATTTAGGGCGACAGAACGAGAGAGAGCGACAAAAAGAGAGAGATAGCTACAGAAAGAAAGACACAGCGACATAATAAGATAGAGAACGATAGAACGAGAGAGCGGCGGAACGAGATTGAGGGAAAACGAGAGAGGAAGTCGATAGATTTTAGAAGACCAAACAATTGAGCAACAGAACGAGAGAGAGCGACAAAAAGAGAGAGATAGCTACAGAAAGAAAGAGACAGCGACATAATAAGATAGAGAACGATAGAACGAGAGAGCGGCGGAACGAGATTGAGGGAAAACGAGAGAGGAAGTAGAGAGATTTTAGAAGACCAAACAATTAAGCAACAGAACGAGAGAGAGCGACAGAATAAGAGCTACAGAACGAGAGATAGCGACAGACCCAAAGAGAGGGTGAATGAACGAAAGAGTGTGTAAGAACGAGAGAAAGAGCGAAAGAACCTGAGAGTGAGCGACAGAACGAGAGAAGAAGAGCGGCAGAACGAAATTGATTGAGAACGAGAGAGGTAGTCGACGAGAGAGATGTAGAAAACCGAACAATACAGCAAGTAAAACAGAGCAAGACAACAGAAAAACGTGTTTAAAATAACAACAAACCGATGGAGACAAGAAACAATATATGAACGCTAGGCCACACAACGAGAGAAAGAGCGACTGAACGAGAGAGAGAGAGAGCGGCAGAATGGGATTGATAGAGAACGATAGAAGAAGTCCACGAGAGAGATGTAGAAGACCGTAGACTATCTCAAGTGGAATATAGCAGAGAAATGTTTTTAAAATAATCACAAAGCGCTTCTGGAGACAAGATAACAATATATGAAGGCGGTGGATTCAATTTCAATCACAGACATTGCTCTATTGCTAAGGAATAAAACGTTTATCTGGCTGGGACATGGCTAAAGTTTTGCCAAATGTTTGGCCTACTTTTAGGATGTTTGAGGCCTTTTACACGATGCAATTTCTTCGTGCAATAATTGCATGCAACTCTTGTTTGTAGGCAAACGGTGTAGAGAAGCAAAGGGGGTAGAAAAAATTTCACGTTTTCCGTTCCTCTTGCAATTCCAAGCGTATTGCATTTCAAGCGTATTGCATGCAAAATTGCACCGTATAAATGCTGATGTTTTTAAGAAGCAACTTTAAAAGAGAATACAAAAAATTGCACGCAACCAATTGCATCGTCTAAAACCCCTCTTTGTAAGCAAGTGGTGATAACCGACAGGATCCAGTTACACGCTCTCTCATGTGACATTGCTAAATTTGGCGAACGGAGAATCCACAACTTTGTAACCGACCAGCAAGTGATGAGTGGCCATTTATCTTCAGAGAAGGCAAAACATCGCTATCAGCGGAGGTTGGCTCATTCTGCTTAACCTCAAATGCTAGAAAAGGATAGGACATCATGCGTTTGAGGTATTTTCGTGGCAGTGTTGCCTGATATTCTGTTAACTGAACTTTATAAGCCTTAAATAGTCCATTTGTGGCCGGATGTAAGTGATGTCAATATTTACGAGATCAGATGGGGTGAGGCGACTTCTGATGCCACACCTCTGATAAATTCATTTATATACAATAATTTAATTAATTTACCTCGGAGTAATTTTTTACCTCTGTAAATATGTTTAATAAAATCTGAATTTTCTGTTTTCTTAGAAAACATTTACCACATAGAAAAAAAATTCTGGACTACTGCATCTTTTTCCATTTCCTTAGTATTTCGTATTTTTTTTTGACAAAAAAATATTTAAAATTTCCAAACTTCAACAAAAAAAGAACCTGTGGAAATTTTTTGTAATTTCGGAAAAATATTTAAACACCTTTAAAAAAAAACACCAGTTTATATAAAAAATTTAAAATATAAATCACTTGGTAACAGTCTAGTATGGGTTTCTTTGGTTTGTCTGTAAAATCGTTAACAACAAATTCAAAAACGTATAAAGAAATCAATTCATATAACTCCAAACTGACAACAGAACAACACAAATATTATTTATATATAAATATGTATGTATGATGTATGTAAAATATAAATTGTATATATATATATGTAAATCATGTTTCATTGTACAAAAACAAAAGCATGATTTAAATGTTTCTCTTTTTTTTTTTTTTTTTTATTAACAACTGTTTGCTGGCGGTTTTTTTTTCATCAGCTGAGTTCACAATTAAACAAAAAACAAAACAAATGAATTACGAACGAAACGAAAACCACAAATATTTCAAAAAACATTTCGTATATTTGTAATTATATATATAGAGAGGGTTTTTTGTTTCATATTATCAATGGCTATTGTATGTATGTATGTATGTTTATATACATCTATATATATCGGTTTTGGTTTTTCCATAATTAAAAACAAAACAAAAACAAATGTATAAAAACCATAAACAAAACGGGAACAGAAATGTTTATAATAAATTTTTGGTTATAATTCGTTATTTTATATACAGGGTGATTCGTATTCAAATGGTTTTAGAGTTTTCTCGTGGGAGCATTTAGTTTTATTTTCATTTTGTGACTTTTTATAGTTTATTTTTATTTAAATGAAAACATGTAAATTATTTATAAAAATGTGTGTGTTTTTTTTTTGTTTGGTTTTGTCTAGTTTTAATTTTCAACTTTTTAAATTTTAGATCTCAAATCAAAAAAGAACGCACGTACAAACACTGAAACTACTGAGAGATAGACAATTGTCAGAGAGGTTAGTTAGGTAGGTAGTTAGTTAGAGACAGAGAGAGCAAGAGTTATAGAGACAGTTTATTTTCATAGTGGCGGGGGGGGGGCAGGTTGGGAGGGTTTGTTCAGGTGGTGTGGAAGGGAAAAGTGTATGTTTTATTTTGAATGACATTTTATTTATACAAATTATCTGGGGTTTTCTTTTATTTTTCATATTTTCCAAAGGCAAGAGTTTTTTTTTTTTTTATTATACAAACAAGGAGTGGTTTTATTTTGGAAAGCCACGGGGGATTTTGTTTTGTGTTGAGGTGGAGTCGGGTAATTATAGAACACAGAGTTAGAGTAAGTGAAGTGATTTCACTGCAAATGAGTGGATCGAGGTGGGGGGTGGAGGGTGGTTAGTGGTTATTAATTAGCAAAGGTTGTAGGTGTTCTTGCTAAGTTTGGAAATGAGAGGCGTTTGAAAGCAATGTGAGCGATGTGCTATCTAAATGACAGAATGTAAGAGAACTCATGGTTTATTGAGGTGTTTAATCGCCCCCCACCGCCCCCGTATTCAATGCAGTCCAAGCTCGCATTAGTTCACATGCAATTTAGTTGCTTGGAGAATAAAGCCAGCGTTTGTTAGAGCGTATTTTGCTTCTTCAGAATACGGTTTGGACAGTGAGGTTTGTTAATGTGCTTTTTGTACAGATTTTTTTTTTTATTTTATTTTGGAATACAATTTTTCTTTGTTGAAAAGAGCTTCGAAATGTTTTCGATTTGTATGTGAAAAACTTTAAAGTTGTTGGTTAGTTTAGTTGGCAAAATAAAGTTTAACGAGTAAAACAATTTATATAAAGAAAGCTTTTTTAAAGAGCTTTTAAATACAAAAATTTCAAAGTTTTTAAATTTTAGATTTTAGATTTTTGTTGTTGTATATTTTTTAGAAATAGTTAATTTTTTTTTTTGCCAGTCAAAAGCTTTAATATTATTAGCTATTATATAGCATAAATATACTCATAACAATGTATTAATGTTTCAAGAGCTTTCAGGGTCTTAAAATAAGTATTAAGGTTTCCAAGAGCTTTTAATCTTCCTTTATGCTTTGTGCACTTGTACGTAAATGTTTGTTTTGTGGAATAGAGAGCTCAGACGAAGCTTTGAGTCTTCAGTTCAAACCTAAACATTTATTCGCTTTTAAACTGTACACACAAACGTTTATGTATTAACGTTTCAAGAGCTTTTTAAATCTGAAGCTTTCAGGGTCTTAAAATAAGTATTAAGGTTTCCAAGAGCTTTTAATCTTCCTTTATGCTTTGTGCACTTGGACGTAAATGTTTGTTTCGTGGAATATAGAGCTCAGATTAAGCTTTGAGTCTTCAGTTCAAAGCTAAACATTTAGTAGCTTTTAAAGTGTACACGAAACGAACGCTTTTTTTTAATATGTTCAAGAGCTTTTGAACTTTTCCTCTTTAAAGATGTCTAAATAGCTATTATGATCTTCAAGAACTATTAATTTCAATAGTTTTTAAGCTTTTTGTGAATTTTTGGGCTTACGTTTGTTCTTCATTGAAAACAGAACAATGTTTTTTTTTTTTTTTTAAAGAAAGTTTGTAGTAAATGGTATAAATTTGCACACTCACACACAGGCTTTTAAATGGGCTTCTAAATTGTTCTGGATCTTTTAAGCTCATTAAATTACTGTCGAGATTTCCCAGAGCTTTTAATATTTCCAAAAGGATTTTATTATTTATTTGTTTTAGGCGTTAACTTCTCTGCATTGAAAATGGAACAGAGTTTAGAAAATGTTTGTCCTTTTTAGATAAGCTGGGGAAAAGTCTCTCAAAAGCTTTATAGTTATTGTCTTCCTGGACAACAGTATCAAAAGCTTTCGAATGCCACGAAAAGTTAACGTTTTATACAATTTTGTAAACAATTAAGAGCATTGTTATTTATTTGTGAGGTTAACTTTGTCTCCACAGAAGAGATATTACAAATTTTCACCAAGGGCTTTTTCATGTTTGTACATTTTTTTTTGCTCTCAAAGAAGATTTGAAAAATTTCTTAAAGAAGCTTTGATTTTTGTTCTACTAACCAACTTTAAAGTTTTGTTGTGTCGCTTTGTTTTTGTACTTATTGCTTTATTTTGTTAATCACCCTGCATATAATTTTTGGTTTGTTTTGTTTGGTTTCAATAAATTTCAACACATTTAACAAGCATTTATGTATAATTTGTGTAATTATTTTGTTTGTTTTTTTTTTTAATATAAAATTTCCAATTTTTTGTTTTTGTAACAAACTCAAACTCAAAATAATGCAAATGATAACATTGACACTAAAAGCTTTTTTGTTTTGTTTTGTATAAAGTCAAATTGAAATTTTCTCTTAAAGATTTTGAATATAATTTTTTTTGGAGGGGGAGAAAAAGCTTAAACTGTTGTGTTATTTTTTTTTTCGCAAAACTATAGAATTTTAAAAAAGCTCTTTTCTTTTTTGTTTTTTTTTTAATGGGTAGCTAATTAAAACAAATGGAACAAGAATTTCAAAACGTTTTTGTTTTTTTTTTTGGTTTTTCTCTGAACGAAATGAGGTTGGATAGGGGGAGAGCTTTTATGAAAGTGATTGGTGGGTAAACTTTTGATATAAAGGTAGAGAGAGAGAGGAGAGTTAAATTGTTAGAGAGTGGATGCAATGAAAAGGGTTGTAAAGGGAAAATCAGGATGAAAGCTTAGGATACTTTTTTATGTAGATTGACTGCGATTTGACGTTATTTGGCGTCATATAAATTTACTTAAGCTTTTGCCCTTTACAGGTATGACAAATCACTTTATTCTCTAGAGGATTACCAACTAAACACATTATTAGTTTCTGAACTATGAATAGTAGGGCAATAATTGAAAGCTTTCGTTATTTTGCAGGTAAATTATTGCCCGACTATTCGTGAATTACAAGAACATATTAATTTGCACTGAGGTTTGTGCTACAAAAACCACTTACGCGGTAAATACATGAAGATTTTTCTTCAGATTTTGATTGCAGCTTTAAGCTTTCCAATGCATCTTCTCTCAACAATAATAACGTTAAATGAGAGGAGTTGGGATATATCAAAAGTTATGGAATCGTATTGGGGAGGAAGGTAGGCGGGATGAGCACAGGTTTTGTTCAGGGGTTGAGGATTTTTGAGGTGAGTAAAATGTTATGTGAGTGTGTGTGTGTGTGAGAGAAAGAGTGTCTTGTGATCGTTTGAGAGTGTATGTGTGAGGGGGTAGTGCAACATCACTATGGAAACATCATGAACTCACCATCATGTAGCGGATCTATTGTGTGAATCATAAGCTGCAATAGGCCATGACGAAATTTTGCACCAGTCTGTGTAGTACTTGCGTTTCCACCACTGCTATTACCTGTAGTGCCAGCGCCACTACTGGAACCGGGCGGTCCCGAGCGCGTCTCCGAGGCAGCTCTCGATGTCACCGAACCACCGGGCTGTGTGGCCATTGAGGTTTCCGAAGAATTGGCGGCATTGCCCTTTTTTAAGGGGGAGACACAGTGGAAGAAAAGAAACAAAGAAAAAGAGAGGGAGAGAGAGAAAGAAAGAAAAAAAAGAAGGGGAGACAAAACACATGAATGTAAAAATAATGAACATGAATAACGCACATTGGGGCACACACACAAACACACACACATACAAAGAATGAACATGAAGCGGACGACACAAAGGATAGAGACAGACAGACAGACAGAGAGAGAGAGAGAGAGAGATAGAGAGAGTAGAAAGAAATGTAGGCAAAAAAGGAAGAGAAAAAGAAGAGATTATGTTATTAAATATTTGGTTACATGTCTTTGGGTCATTAAAAGAAACCAGAAACCCAAAAAGAGACAAAACGAAAGCAAGATAACGGAAAAGGAGTAGAAACCAAATGTAAGAAGAAACAATGAAAAGTGTGTGTGTGTGGAAAAGCATACTTTTAGGCATTTAATAATATAATTAAATAAAGTATACTTTAGGGCGGGGTGAATTTAGTTTTTTTTTCTTAATTTTTTTTGATTTTAGAATTATTCAGAGGCAAAGCATACTCTTGGACTTTGCGGCGTGTTTGCTAGTTTCAATTAATTCATTGTATACTTTTAGGCGGTTACACAAGTTTCATTGTTGTTTCTCTGTCTTTGTTTTTGGTACTGTTGTTGTTGTGGTTATTGTTATTGAATCGAAATTGCCAATTATAGTTATAAAAACACAAGAACAAACAACTGAAACTCACATTGTAATGAAAACTCATAATTGTTTAAAATTAAACTCGAAAGTATAGGTACACCAAAAAAAAGAAGAAAAAAAACCGAAAAATCAAAATCATAATTGAATTGATTGTTTTGAAAGCTTTGCAGAATTGTTGTTGATTGTTGTAGTTGTTGCGGTTATGTTTCATTTTTTTTTTCTTTGTCTTGTTTTCCAAAAAGTTTTCAGTGAGTGAACAAATAAAGCATTACATTTCTCAGGTTTTGGTATTTGGGGAAAAATAAACAAAAAAAACACAAAAAAAATTTGTTCTTTTTTTGTAGTGGTTGCAAAAATTTATTTGTAATTATGCCAAACAAGGAAACTACAAACACATCGTTTGAATATTTTGCAAAAACAAGTACAAAATTAAAAGTTGTTGTGTTGAACTTTTTCCAAAAAAAAAAAAAGCTCTAAAGGTGGAACGAACTTTATAGTTGGCAGTAGAAGTGGAGAATTCTCTCAAACGGCAGTGTTTCCCCCAGTACCCACATAAGTTTTTGCATTTTAGACCACACACCATCAAACAGGAAACGGATATTCCGAAAAACCCATAAAAAACCAAAAAAAAAAAACCAAAACGAACAAACAAATCCATTAAACAATTCAACATTTATTATCACAGAAACCAAAGAGTGTAACAAATAATTACAACAACCAAAAACACACAAAAAGCTTTTAAGGGAACTCAGGAAATCACATTTTGTTTCGAAAAGAAAAGAAAAGAAAAACATAAAAAACGAAAAACATATTTTGTATATAGGAATTTTCATAAAAAATATTTTTGTTTCTTTGTAAATAAGTATTTCGTTAAATATAAAAGCGCAGTGGGAAGTTTTTGTTGTATTTTCATTTCTTTTTTTTCACATTTCATTTCTTTCATTATTCCATTAAACATTTTTGACATTTTGTTTTGTTTGGTTTTAAATCCAAAATTAAAAAAAAAAAGTAAAAGAAAAATCAGTTCTATTCTCTTTAAGAAATTCACTAGTGGAACAGAACAAACTCAATGAATAACGGGAAACAAAAACGGGAACGAAACGCAAAATTTCAGGTTATCGAAAATAAAACGGAAAAGGAAATCGTAGACAAATAAAAACAAGGCTTTTAAAAAGTTGTTTCACAAAACCATACAAGCTCTAGAGAAGAAATTATAGTAAACGAGCCAACGGACGAACGAACTGGTGTCGTAAAGCTTTTGATTTTTGTTTGTTTTTGATATCTCATCAATGTTCAAAACTGTAAAGAAGAGAATGGTTTAGTATAAGAAAAACTTTTAAGAGCATAAAAGGAAAATAAAGCTTTTTAGTTATTTTGAGTAGAAACTTAAAGATGGCAGCACAGAAAACTTGTAAGTAAGTATTTATAGAAAATTAGTAGTAGTAGTAGTACGAGTATATGTAGTTTTGAATTTCTACAAAAATTACTGGAATAATGATAACTTTATGTGTTTTTTTTTTTTTTGTGAAATGAAAGCTTTTGTTTTATTTTTGGGATGAGAAACAAGCGTTTGATGGATTTGAAGTTTCTTAATGATGGAAAATTTGTTTATGAAAAAGTAACAGCAAAAATAGCAAAATAGAAATTAAAATTAACAACAATTGTAGTACAGTAAATAGAGGAATATCTAGAAACACTAATAATAATAATAACAATGAAACATTAAAAAATGCCAAAGCTTTAAAGCTTTGCTTATAAAATATGGTTTAATGTCCTGCGGCAGTGTTTTAAATGCTCGAGTTTTTTCATTCCAAAACACCTAAGACCTCTAGTAATAATAAAAGCTCACTTTAGTTCTTAAATTGTCAAAGCTTTAAGGCTTCGCATATAAAATATGGTTTAATTTTCATTGGTAGTGCTTGAAATGCCTGAGAGCACTAATAATAGTAAAAATTAAATTTTGTTCAATAATTGTCAAAGCTTTAAAGCTTCGCATATACAATATGGTGTAGTTTTCCCCGTGAATAAATGCTCTGGCTTTTCAAAAACCTAAGACCACTAATAATAGTATAAATTAAATATAGTTATATACTATAAATATAGTTGCCGAAGCTTTAAAGCTTTACATATAACATTACATTGAAATAATTTACGTTTTTTCAGCGAGACTTTTAAACTAAAATAAAATTCCAATGATTATAAAAATGTAATTTATTTGTCCATAGATGCCAAAGCTTTAAAGCTTCGCATATAAAATGTGGTTTAATTTTCTTCGGGAGTGTTTAAAATGCTCGAGCATTTTCAAATACCTAATAGCGTTGAAAGTAATAAAAGTTCAATTTATATTTATTATTGCTAAAGCTTTAAAGCTTTGCATATAAAATATGACATTGAAAGAATTTACGTTTTTTCGTCGAAAGTTTTAAAAAGAAAATCCAATTAACATACAAACTAAATTTATTTATCTGTAAATGATGAAGCTATGAAGCTTCACATAAAACGGCATTGGAATGAGTTGTTTTTACTGCGAGACTGTTTAAGATAGGAGTTCGAGTTTTTTAAAGTATCTAAGAACTCCTACTTGTTTGTATAACTGCAGAAGCTTAAAGCTTTGCAAATAAAATAGGGTGGATTACTTTTAATGGAAAGAGTTTAACATTTTTCAAGCCATTTAAAACATTTTAAAATCAATAGTTAATATTGAAATTTAATTTAGTTGCAAAACTGCAGAAGCTTTAAAGCTTTGCATATAAACTATGTCATGGAAATTCTCTGTATTTCCTGGAAAGCGTTAAAAATTATCGAGTATTTATATGTCTGTCTAGAGAAACCGTAGTACCCCGATATTTTCCTTCCATCATATCGGACATAGGCATTTACCATTCCCCCAATTACGGGTATAGCGCGACCCAGGGACTGTGCGTTTTAAAAAAACATTCGAATAGAAATCTCCGGTACTGAAATCCTTGCTTAAATGGAGCTTTTTTTGAAATTTTCCTTTCATGTATATTCTCTCTTTCAATAAAGCTGGCAGGAATGACAAAGCTTTTACGCAAAACAAAAACTTTTAAAATATTTGTAATAAAAGCTTAATGTAAAATTGTCCTTTCACGAGTACACATGTTTATTTTCTCTGTCATTGAAGCTGGTTGGAAAGTCAAAGCTTTTACTTAAGAACATCTTTTCAAAATAATATTTTAAAATCTGTGTAATATGAACGTTTCTTCTATACCATATAAATGCATTGAAAACTTTTTGTTAACATACAATTGAGTTAATTAAATACTGTGTAATGTGTACTGTGGAAAAAGCTCTGAAAGCTGTTTGTTTGGTGGTGGTAAGAACTTTTGAAGAGTATTTAAGGCAATGCAAGGAAAAGCTGTGCAATCGAAGCCAACTTAATATGAATTGTGTATGATTTTTGGGAGCGTCTATAGAGCTTTGAGAAAAATACAAAGAAACTAAAGGCAGTTTGAAATAAATATGTCCGAACACCTATCTATGCTAGCAAATTGGCGATTATTTTCGGAATTTATAGTTTTTTTTAGTACTCAAAATATCTAAGGCTAGGCAAACTCAAATATAGTGATTTAGGATATTTTTTTCCAGGGAAAATTAGCGATTATGTTTTGGAATTGTTGACCTGGCAACCGTTTCAGTCAGTCACAAAACGCAAGGCTATGCGAATCAAAAGTCAAGTGATAGTTGGGTCGTTTTTAATGCAAAAGTGAGAACCGGGTAGTAAATGTTATTTTCGGCCTGTTGTATTGAAAAATACGATTTGTTGTTTATATTATGGAAATTGGATTGTCTTTCTTCTGGCAAATCTTTTGTTGCCCATCACAGTTTCGAAATGTAGTCAAGTTGTGGCTTTTTTCAATTTCAATTTCGATTTATTTGTTTTCTAATTAATTCTGTCACTTTTTTTTCAATTTCACATGAGTTTGCATTGCTGTATTATGTCTCTCTTTAATACTTAAACTTAACTCTAATTAAAAAGTTGCCAATGACAGTTTTTAGATACAAATTTATAGTTCTCCAAACGTCCGAAGACATGTCGTGGGTGGGACGGGCGAACGGTCGTTTGGGTGCGGTTGTACATCAGCCAGAAAACCACTTGTAGATGCAACAAAATAAAATTAATGACAATATGCAATTTTACTGAATGCAATAAATTTCCGACTTCAATTCGAAACAAGGCACACAGACAGAAAGAGAGGGAGAGAGCGATAGAGTGAGAGACAGAAAAAGCAATGAATTTCACTTTCGCAAATTGTCAACAATACAAACTACCATAAACTGGAGCAAAAAACAAAGGAAAGGAACACAAATCAACAAACTTTAAATGGGATAGACAAGACAAAGATCGAATGTGGCAAAGGATAGGACAATGAGGAAAAAATCGGAAAAACATATTTGACAAAAGATATGCGAAACCGAATGAAGACCACAAAAACATTTTATTTTCTAAAACTAAGAAAACAATGAAAAGTTTTAGGTAAACGTACTGAGTTTTATTTTAACGATGACATTAGTTTGTGGTCAAAAAGTAGGAAATCTCAGCCTAGCTGGAGCTGGTCAAAGTAGTTGAACTTGGGCCAGAGATTTTTTAAATATACCACAGTCACGTTTAATATCTCAGACAATAGTTAAAAAAAATTTACAAAAATACAAATTAAGAAAAAAAACAAATATTTTTTCAATCCCCATTGAATCCCCCAAATCACCACCTGTAAATTCCCATAAATCCCCTTACACCCAGGCGACATTCTTTATAGCGACCCACTGACATTTTCCAATTCCCGTCACGTTTAAAAAAAATTTACAAAAATACAAATTAAGAAAAAAAACAAATATTTTTTCAATCCCCATTGAATCCCCCAAATCACCACCTGTAAATTCCCATAAATCCCCTTACACCCAGGCGACATTCTTTATAGCGACCCACTGATATTTTCCAATTCCCATTTGCCCCTGTAAATTTATATAAATCTCCCCCCTGATATTTTCCTATCCTCAATGAATTCCAGTTTACCCCCCGTTAAATTCCCATAAATCTCCTACACCTGATTTTTTCTATTTCCCCTGAATCCCAGTTTCCCCCTGTAAATTCCCAGAAATACCCTACACCTTGGCTACACTGTCTCGAAAATCCCTTCTACTTTATTTCCATCCCCAACGAATGTCAGTTTGCCCCCTGTAAATTCCCATAAATCCCTAGACCCAGGTTACACTGTCTGTAACTGTCTGTAGCGGCCCACTGATATTTTCCAATTCCCAGTTCCCCCTGTAAATTTATATAAATCTCCTAGAGTCCCGCTTATACCGTCTGTAACGGCCTACTGTTTTTTTTTCCAAATCCCCTCTGATTCCCAATTTCCCAATGTAAACTCCCAATAATCCCTACTCCCAGGCTACACTGTCTGTAACTATTTTTTCCTATCCCCACTGAATCTCAATTTTCCCCTGTAAATTGCCATAAATCGCCTATACCCAGGCTAAACTGCCTGTAACTGCCTACTGATTTTTTTCTAATTCCCAGTTCCCCCTGTAAATTCCCATAAATCGCCTACACCCAGGTTACACTGTCTCGAAAATCCCTTCTACTTTATTTCCATCCCCAACGAATGTCAGTTTGCCCCCTGTAAATTATCTTAAATCCCTACACCTAGGTTACACTGTCTGTAACGGGCCACTGATATTTTCCAATTCCCACTAAACCTAGTTTTTTCCCTGTATATTCCCATAAATACCCTACACCCTGGCTACACTGTCTCTAACTGCCTTCTACTTTTCTTTTCATCCCCACCGAATGCCAGTTTACCCCCTGAAAATTCCCATAAATCCCTCAGACCTAGGCTACACTGTCTTTAAGTGTCTGCTGGTTTTTTCCCATTCCCAGTTCCGCCTGTAAATTCCCATAAATCTCCTAGAGCCAGGCTACAATGTCTGTCACTGTCTACTGATATTTTTCTATCCCCACTGAATCCCAGTTTCACCCTCTGAACTCACATAAATCCCCTAAACTCAGGTCCACTGATTTTTTCCACTCCCCACCGAATCCCAATTTTCCCCTGTAAATTCCCATAAATCCCCTACACCCAGTCTCCACTGATTTTTTTCCAATCCCCCCTGTAAAATCCCATAAATCGCCTACATCCAGGTCCTATAATGGCCCACTGAATTTTTTTCCAACTCCCAGTTCCCCCTTGTAAATTCCCATAAATCCCCAACACCCTGTCTACAACTGCCTACGGTGAGTGTTTCGCCATACGTGAGCAAGTATTTGTATTTCCATAAATTTATGTGATAGTATGTGTGTTTATTGTTTTGAAAAGTAATATGTCACAGTTTGTCACATTCATTGCAAGTGTGAACTTTGAGTAGAACGTCAAATACCCAACAGGCCTCAAAAGCGACCCACAAACCAATGCCGGACTACTCACAATTCATTCGACAATAGAACACAACCACTTACTCATCATCATCGTCATCGTCAACATCATCATCATCAGGCATTGTTTGTGTCACTTTCTGCAGTTGGTTCCGGCCGCGACGGCTATTGTGGACGGAAACCAAAAAATGAGAGAAACAAAAAAAAAAAAACTGTGGATAACCGGTGGAGGAGGAGGAGGAGGAGAGTGGAACCGAGAACTTTGCTGTAAAACAAGTGGCGATAACAACTATTGGCAACTTTTTGATTGTTTAGGCAGCAGCCTTTCATTACGGTGTGTGACAAAACGTTATAAGCCAAGACGAGGTGGGTATGCCAGGGATGGTGATAATCAACAGGGTTGAGGTAAATGAACATTTTGTCCCAATAGTGAGTCAATAAAAGAAAAACGGAATTATGGGAGCTCAGAAGAGTTAAAAACCTAGACAGGTGATATGGCTCTGCTCCTCAGAGCCCATATTCGAAACATTTCAATTCCATAGACTACCATAGTCTCTTTTGTTTTCTTCAAGTCTGATGTCAATGTTTTCTCAACTTAACAGTCTTGCCTTCGTCACATATGAACAATTAAATGAGACATGTTGAAATATCTACTCATATCTCTCTCTCTCTATATATATTCTGTTGTAGCTGTTGGTTTTGTTACATATTCAATGACAAATAGCATGTGATTCAGTGGGCTGAGCATGATTTTCTGAACCAACACGCGAGTACAGACATATACTGTATACAGATGTCTACAGTACAGATAGGGACAACTTTACAGTAGCGCTGTACAAATACTGGGTACTGGATAACCGTTTTATTTATAAGTTTTCCATTACTCATAAACTCTGTGATATGAAGAGGAGGATTTTGAAGAGGACTGAACATTGCTAGTCATGCTGATCCTCAGATAGATGATATTTTATATATTTCATTGTCCTAGAGGAACGGCTTGTTGTCGACAAAAGACAACTCTGTGACTTAGGGAAGCTGATTCGAATAATCCACCTTATTATTCTAAACATAAGTGTACATTTGAGGGACGCTGAATACGTAAGTCTGACTTGTTCAGGAATTTGAAGCATGCGACTTGGACATCACATGACAAAATGCAACTCTGTAACTTATAGAGAGGATTTTGTGAGAGCCGATAACTGTTAACCCCTAAAACGATTACTTAGATTTACCTCCCAATAGACACACATTTTTTTGTAGACAAATTTTACCTGGCTAAGAGAAGACACTCGTAAAGTCGCCGGCATTTACCAGGTGAAAAGGATGAATATTCCTACCAGGATACAATGCTGGGGTTTCTGTGTGACAGTCGCTCACACACAGTTAGTAAATATTGCACGACGTTTTTGGTGAAGAAGAGTGAGCCAACTAATAATGAGGAAACCCATCTTAAAATCCGTCTCAGTCTCCCCTATATTTTAGATCCGAATTCACCTTGAAGTTCCAAGGACTTTAGGAGTAAAAAAATAATAGAAACACCTAGCAAAGAAGAGAGTTCCTCAGCTATACATGATCAACAATTATTTGAATTTCAACGAAACTTTGAAAGAAAAAAATATTTAAAATTGAAAAAAAAGGAAAAAACTCACACAAACACACATGCATACACTTTTGTATGACATATGAAATGCGGTTGAATGTTAACCTTCGAAAGCCAAACAATAGAAATATATTTGGGGTATTCAGGAGCTGACGCCTAAGCGAGTAAAGTAAATGACTTATGAGAGTTTGATATAAGACATTTAGCCCTGCAAATGAAAACAATTTGTATGTTTTTCATGAATACGCCATATTGTCAAAAGTGTTCAGGTGTATGTCTGGGTATACAAACAAAATCATATGAACGCATTGACGTTTTTCTGGCTGTCGTTGTCGTTGTTGACGTTTATTTGTTTGTTTAAACACAAACAGAGAAAAAATGTCACACCCACTCATTTTCACACAAACTCTCTTACAAACACGCACACTTGCTCTCTCTTTCTGTCTCGCAAAGAAATACAAATGTATGGACGATGGCCATGTGTTTTTAGACACACACACACACAAATACTTAGGATACATTTCACCTTGTATTAATAGTACATACATATATACTTAACAAACTATACACACACACATATACATACATAGAATAATAGTAGAGTATATGACTAGTAGTATATGTATGTATATACATATGTACTCCAGTTTAACGACTGAATTGTGAAATGACCACGACCTATGATTTGAACCTCAGCACAGAGAACGGTGGGCCAGGATCTCTGAGGAATGACGGTAGCTAGAAGGGCATCGCCAGAGTTAATCTGTCTCACAATCTGTCTAAAAACAGTTACGAAAATTTAAAAGAGAGGATTGAATGGAGTATTCATCAACAACAATTTTCATTTTAGTGACAGTTGTTATTTTGTAGTGACAACTGTCATTTTATTGACAACTGTCATTTTAGTGACAACTGTCATTTTATTGACAACTGTCATTTTAGTGACAACTGTCATTTTAGTGAAAACTGTCATTTTAGGGACAACTGTAATTTTAGTGACAACTGTCATTTTAGTGACAACTGTCATTTTAGTGACAACTGTCATTTTAGTGACAACTGTCATTTTAGTGACAACTGTCATTTTAGTGACAACTGTCAGTTTAGTGACAACTGTCATTTTAGTGACAACTGTCATTTTAGTGGCAACTGTCATTTTAGTGACAACTGTCATTTTAGTGACAACTGTCATTTTAGTGACAACTGTCATTTTAGTGACAACTGTCATTTTAGTGACAACTGTCATTTTAGTGACAACTGTCATTTTAGTGACAACTGTCAGTTTAGTGACAACTGTCATTTTAGTGACAACTGTCATTTTAGTGGCAACTGTCATTTTAGTGACAACTGTCATTTTAGTGACAACTGTCATTTTAGTGACAACTGTCATTTTAGTGACAACTGTCATTTTAGTGACAACTGTCATTTTAGTGACAACTGTCATTTTAGTGACAACTGTCATTTTAGTGACAACTGTCATTTTAGTGACAACTGTCATTTTAGTGACAACTGTCATTTTAGTGACAACTGTCATTTTAGTGACAACTGTCATTTTAGTGACAACTATCATTTTAGTGACAACTATCATTTTAGTGACAACTGTCATTTTAGTGACAACTGTCATTTTAGTGACAACTGTCATTTTAGTGACAACTGTCATTTTAGTGACAACTGTCATTTTAGTGACAACTGTCATTTTAGTGACAACTGTCATTTTAGTGACAACTGTCATTTTAGTGACAACTGTCATTTTAGTGACAACTGTCATTTTAGTGACAACTGTCATTTTAGTGACAACTGTCATTTTAGTGACAACTGTCATTTTAGTGACAACTGTCATTTTAGTGACAACTGTCATTTTAGTGACAACTGTCATTTTAGTGACAACTGTCATTTTAGTGACAACTGTCATTTTAGTGACAACTGTCATTTTAGTGACAACTGTCATTTTAGTGACAACTGTCATTTTAGTGACAACTGTCATTTTAGTGACAACTGTAATTTTAGTGACAACTGTCATTTTAGTGACAACTGTCATTTTAGTGACAACTGTCATTTTAGTGACATCTGTCATTTTAGTGACAACTGTCATTTTAGTGACAACACGGAGCTCTCTTATTTCTTCAGGGACCCAGGAGATCTGGTATTGTCGATTTCGGAGTTTTGTCAGATCGAGGAACTGGTCACAATGTACTACCAAGGGCCAAGGGAGTCTGCTTAGTTCGACTGCCTAAGTGTCACTTTTCGTATTTTGCCCCACTGTACTATTTACATAAGTGTGTGAGAGTTTTGTGAATGCATTTAATTTTCTAAAGGTTCCTTCACTCTGTCACTGATACTCGCGCTGCTGTCCTTTAAGTGGCTTCTGTGGGGTGGGGGTGTAGGATGTGTGTGTGTCGTAGCCACCACCACCGGGTCGTGTTGTCTACGAAAGTGCCAGTGGTTGGCTGTTGTTGTCGTAGATATTGTAATTAAGGACAATCGATATATTTGCGTAGATTATAATGTGACACAAACACACAAAACATTTGAATAATACTAGCACACATACACACACACACACTGTCAATTTCAGTTTATGGGGTTGTGTGTGTGTGAAACGACACTCGCTCGCTCGTTCGCTTGCTATTCATTGATAAGTCGTTTTTGTCTATTCAAAGGTTATGGAAATATTTCGAAACAAGGTTAAAGCAATAAATTTTCGAAAATTTCCCACAAAAAGTCCATGAGCGAGCTAGCGAGTAGATTATGAAATTCCATTGAAATAGGCTGCATGTCAAGGACGCGGACAAAACGGCCGCAGCCAAAGTTCATTGTCTGCACAAATGTTAATGTCAGTTTTCTGTACGCTTTCATGGGGCGTTCAAATCCTTTAGTTGTTCTTTGTTTTCTCGTTTTTTTTTGTTGTTGTATTTTAATACATAGTTTGTAATTAATGATACTGTAAAGAAGAGGAAGCAGAAGAAAAAGATGAAGAAGAAGAGTAATAAAAAACCAGCACAACGAAATAATGATATCGTTTTATTGTTTCACTTTTCTGGTTGAATGTTAATGTTAATGTTTTGTTTTTGTTGTTTTCGCACAGTCAACAACCAGAATGAAATGAGGCAACTGAACGTTGTAATTAATTATTCCAGCCCATTGTTGGGTTATTAAAGATTAATTAATTTCATATTATAATTAAAAACTCACTTGAGTATGTTTTACATACTTAATACTTAATGCATGCACACACACACACACACACACACCGGCAGACCCACTCAAACAGACACAGGCGTTGGACATAAATAAAATCGGTGTGAAAAATGTGGGAGTAGCGACAGCCGAGCTGCTGTCAAAGCTGAATAATGTATTACATAATTTAAGGTTTAACAAGCTGCAAAATTTGAGATTTATTGCGATTCTTTGTTTTTGCATTTGTTAAAGCCCGCAAAAGGGCCTTTAACGTTTACCATTTAACAGTGAAAGTGAATTTATTTTTTTTGCCTAAAAGTATGCTTTAATTGTATTTTGTGTAAAGCGCCTGTATGTAGGCTATACTTTTAAGGTTTCCTGAAAGATATTGCAATTTTAATTTATACAAAACGATTATTTAATAAAAAAAAAAACATTTGAATAAAGAGATATACACGAAACTAGATTAATAACTAAAATATATGAACTGCATATGCTCAAAAGTTGACTATATTTTTGTTTTGTATAAACCGCCTGTAGGTGGGCTATATTTTTTTTTTTTTTTAAATGGACCTTTTCCACATTCAATTGAAGAACAGATTTCTCTCAAACCAGTGAGCCGTACACGATATAATTTGTAAACCCACTAAACGCGACCGAATTGCTAATGTTTTTCAACAGTTTTTTTTGAAAAAAAAAATTGGGCGATGGTTGATTATAAGAAAAAAATGCCAGAATGAAATTTTTTTTGATTTTTGTGCCGTTTAAAAAACTTTTGTATTAAAAAATCCAAAAAAAAAAGTCAATTTCGATTTGGCACTTCTTCTATAGGGTTATCCATTTCGTAGTTTCAAAAGTACAGGGCTGAAATTCGACATCTGTCAAACTAAGTTGTTAAACCAATTGTTTTTCCTTTCATTTGTAGGTCTGACATTGGCGAAAATGGATCGCTTAAGAATCACACAACGCGTAAAAATAATTAAAACCTACTACAAAATTGGTGATTCTGGCACAGCCACATATCGTTCATTAATGCCAGAACAGCCATTTTGCTTTTTTCGAAAACGGAAAATTGAGAATTCCACATTAATGGGGGCGTTTACGAAAAAAAATCTAAAAAAAAGTATTACTTCTAAAACCGTTTTCTATAAAAATAAATCGAAAATCCATAAATTTTTCAGAACTGAAAAGGGGTTCTGGATTTTGTGCACCGAACCCACAAATTTCTCCTTTTCTATTTAATGATAGACAATTTTCATCGAAAAATTCGGCAATTTCGAACAAATTCCAGATTTTTTTTTTTTGAAACTGAAGTTTTCTTGCCGTTACGAAAAAAATTCTAAAAAAATGTAATTCCGGAAAAAATCGCCAATTTTCATTTGACACTTTTTTCGATAAATCCATTTTTTTTTTTTTTTTTTTTGGAAACTGAAATTTATTCTACTTGGAGAATTCAAATTTAATTTTTTTGCCGTTACGAAAAAAATTCTTAAAAAAGTAATTCTGGAAAAAATCGGCAATTTTCATTTGACACTTTTTTCGATAAATCCAAAAAAAAATTTAAAAACTGAAAATGGTACTGGATTTTATTATTTTATTGTAGAAAATTAGCCATTGCATTCTTCATCGAAGAACAAATCGCCAATTTTGAAAAAATGCCAAAACCCAATTTTTTTTTTTAAAAACTTAAAATTCTTCTCAATTGAGGATTTGACGTATGTTGTCGTCTATGACAAAATTCTAAAATTTTAAAAAGTCTGCAATTGCAAAATCCAATTTCAAAAAAAATTCCAGTGCCTAAAATTACTAAATGAAAATCTTAATATATATTTACCCTCGACACTGATTCACTGATTCCCTGATTCACTGATTCCCTGATTCCCTGATTCACTGATTCACTGACTCTGTCACGCAGTACGTAGGAATTTAAATAGGCATTCTATAATTCTATAATAAATAATAAAAAAAAGAATATTTTTTTTTGTACAGAAATTCTGTTTTCCCCAATTTTTTTTTTTCAAATTTTTTTTTTTCAAAATTTTTTTTTTTACAAATTTTTTTTTTACTAAATTTTTTTTTACAAAATTTTTTTTCCAATTTTTTTTTTTTTCAACAAAATTTTTTTTTCCACAATATTTTTTTTTTCAACAAAATTTTTTTTTCCGCAAAAATTTTTTTTTTCAAGAATTTTTTTTTTTTCAAGAAAAAATTTTTTTTTCAACAAAATTTTTTTTTTCAACAAAAAATTTTTTTTTTTAGGAAAATTTTTTTTTTCAACAAATTTTTTTTTTCCACAAAAATTTTTTTTCAACAAAAATTTTTTTTTTAAGAAAAAATTTTTTTTTCAACAAAATTTTTTTTTTCCATATTTCAACGGGCGCCATAGGCGCATTACAACTTACTAGTTTGTTTATAATTGCCCTGCATGTGCTGGTTACGCATTTCATTTACAAAAAAAATCAAAAAAAAATTGATACTAAAAAACTCGTCAATTTCCATTTCGCACTTTTTTCGATAAAAAAAAAAGTAATCGAAAACCCATACATTTTTCCAAAGTGAAAATTGTGCTAGACTGTGCTTACTGAACCCAACCAAAGGGCTCCATTATAACTTTAATGCAACTTTTGTAATTAATACAAAAAAATGGCACTCTTAATTTTGCCGACTTTCGAAAATCAGTATTTTTTTCTCGAAAACTGAAAATATACAGAAAAATCATCGATGTATAGGGCTCACCATTATTTGTTTTACCCTAAAACCAACATTTCTTTAAATAAATGGATTTTTTTTTAAAACGTTGCATACTTTTCGTGTAAACCCTAAGAGGATCTTATGCCATGCTAGTTGTCCCTCAACATAGCCACGCTACACATTGGGAAATGTGAATTACATTGGGCATAACCGATCTGACCAAAGGGTGACCACCAGCTGGCACTTCTGAAAGCCTACATCCTGCTCAACCAACTCATGGTTTACACTTGGAAAAATAATATTTCGAAAACATTTCTTTTTTACATCTTTATAATTTCTAAGATCATCAGAGTGGCAGAGTATCATGCGGCATTTCTGAACTCCACCGGGCACATCTAGAAAGAAACATTGGTCATAACCGAAATTGGTCACCTAATTTCGACATCATCTCTTTAGCACAATTTTGGCGTAGAATGGCCATGTGAGTTATCCGAAAGTCTTGCTGATTTATTTTATTTTCCATCGGCCACAGGTCATAGACAACATTGCCCACACTGTTATGGCTGTAGTGTATTTAATTCACATTCCCACCATTTCCCAATCAGATGAAAAGTAACCAAAATTTAATCGAAAATATGACCACAAATAAATTCCTTTTGATAATTTTTGCAATCGAGAAAATGGAATTAACACTTTTACTTTTTACAAGTTTACAATTGCCCTGCATGTGCTGGCTAAGCATTTCTGTATCATAATATTCTCATAGAACTCGGTCCAATTATGCATTGTATGCCTGAAACTCTGCCAAAAAGTTAGGCAACAAATTAAAAAAATGGTGTTCATCCTAAAAATATGCAACATTTTTTTTTTTGTTTGGCATGTTTACTTACTCTTCATGTAGCCCAAGCAGTAAGTGGACTTCTAATACTTTCGTGTAAGTCTCTTACAATAAATACAGATTTCACATGCAGTGATGTGTGGAAAAGCCAAAAAGTCGGCAACACATTCTGCAAAAATATGCAGATTACGCCCCGGAAAATGTACTCACAAACTTTAATGACAGCTCTAATTTAGGAGAGAATATCCAGGGCAAAGTTAATTTGAGTCACATGAAATATGACACACCCTCTGGGGGTTTATGTGTCCAAAACAGCTCACATCCTAACTAATTGTAACACTCCATCTCTCTCTCTCTCTCACTCGCGCTGGCTAGTCCATTCTCAAGTCCGTCGTTTATAAAAACGAAAAAGTTTTGCTGAAACTTTTTAATGAACTTAATTTTCATTTGTAGGAAAAAAGTAACAAATTATATGAAATATGAAATGCACCAACCAAACGGCCAGCTTGGCCCCATCCAAAATATGCTACAAAATATTTTACATTTATTTCGAGTTCGAGGAAAATTAAATGTGAACATAAAAGTAGTACAGTTCTGCCATGATACGGGTGCTGTTGTTCTAAATGCTGCGACAAGTTTTTAAATAATTTTTGTTGTTGTGATTCTGTTTTTAATTCCCAACAATTTGTATGAATAATGAGTGTTTATCAGTTGTTATTTCGCTCTATCCGTCCCTCTCTCACACTGTATCGTTCTGTGGGGGTGTGTGTTCATTTGTTTGGAGAATAATTGGTTTTACAAATACAGTGGACCCGCGATAAATGAAATTTGCTTAAGATACTGACCAGCTGATGAGTCCGAATAAAATTCTCTCACCTGACCTGTAAACTTAAGCGGATTTTAATTAGGCGAACTAAGCTTTAGAGGAAATATCGTATTAATGCAAAAAACTTTCTTCCGCAATTACATTGAAGAGCGGGTATTGTAAAACTCTCTGCCAGATACATTAGGAAATCAATCACGATGTCCGTTAAGCAAGCTGTGATTTTGAAAAAATAATCTGCCGAATGAAACAAATGGTAATTATCCGAATTAGGGGTAACTGAAAAAACAAAGTTTTATTTTTGTCATTTTCACGTAAGTGCAGTTGTTACGGATTAAGTGAAATTCCATCCAAAAGATTCGATCTAGGCTTAATAACAAATATCGGATAACTGGGAAAAAATTAACACAATTTTCCGAATTTGCATTTAAGAGCTGCCGATGAAAAACTTGTTTCACTAGATTGTATTTTCAGAAATTTGATTTTGAAATGAACATTGACCAATTACTCATATTCGTTAGATAAAACATATGGGACTTATCCGAATCCGAAGAGATAAGCGGAAACAACTAAACATACCTTTAATTGCTTCCTTTGGCATTTTCATTTAACCAAAGAGGTATTTCCTGAATAAAATACTTATCCGATCTTTGCTTTAGAGTAAATAACGGATAATTGAACAAAACCTGGAGCAACTTTTGACATTTTCAATTGAGCTCTGATGTGCCTGCCTGAAATAATGTCCTTTCCGCCAGACACAAGAGTTGGTTCACTGACACTGGCACTACTTTGGATGTTATTTATCCGAATTAGGACAGAGAGATAATCAGCAATAATTGAAAATATGTTTGCTTTTTTTTTTTTTAAAATTTTCATTTTTTTTTTTCAAATACAGAAACATTTAAAAAGGATTTCTTTTATGCTAATTTTCGGATTAATGAAAAAACTTATTTGCATTTTTGAAAGTTTAATTTAAGAGCATACACCATCAGTGGCATTAAAAAAACAATTCGTCCCAAACATAAAAGAGGATCTGTCCAGATGAAAATAGTTTATTGAATTCCATAACAGCTTTATAAACATTTGACAAGAAAAATGTGTGAACATTGTTTTTGTATTTTCACACATTTTTCTTAACGAAGGTTTATAAAGCTGTTATGGAATTCAATAAACTATTTTCATAATTATTTTTTTTTTTAATTTTTATGAAAACTAACTTTTTATGAAAACAGTAAATACTTTTAATAATAAAAAAAAGAATGGTTAATTGAAAGCGAAACACCACCGGTAATAGCCTAAAAATATGCTCTGATTTTCAGCCTGACCTCAAAAACATAAAAGAGAATCTGTCCAGAGATCCCTCAGATCGGTTTACTTAGACGAACTTTACTTGAGCGAATTGAATATTGAGAAAATATCCGATAAAAATAATCGAACCATTTTCTTCCACAGACGAAAGGTAATCTGCCCAAAGATAAATCAGATATATTAAAAGAAATTTTCCTTAAGCGAATTAAGCTTATAAAAAAATATCGTATGACTGTAAACCGGAAGACCATGTTTTGCATTTAAGCGCAGCCCTGCCTGACAGTTGGAAGATAGTCTAACGAGACACAATTCAGATATGTTCACTTTAAAGAATTGCACTTATGCGAACTTAACTATAGATTTCGGATAATTGACAAAGAGTAGCTACAGTTTTTTTGCATTTAAGCGCAGCCCTCGTCACCGGTCTGACATAATATGCTCTCCAACAGTTGAACGATAAGCTAAGAAGACTTAATTCAGATATATTCACTTTAAATTATTTGCTCATTTAAACGAATTTCATTTAAACGAATTTCATTTAAACGAACTGCATTTGTTCCCCGATTTTTTTTTTTTGCATTTTCATTTAGACTTAGCCCATGAAAAAGCTCAGTCGAATCAGCTAACAAAAAGAGGTGTTATTTAACCGAAATATTATTTAGAAAGAAATTTCGCTTAAAAGCATTAGCATTTTTTTCCCTCCAATATTTTGCTATTTTTATTTAAATGCGGGCGATGAAAGTAATTCTCTGTAAGCTATGACATTTGAATGATCATTCAGTTAGATCACAGATTTTTCTTTCACAATTGTTTGTGTTCTTTTTGTAAATAAATTTTGACTTTATTTTCCCAAAATATCAATCCCATGAATTCAGTAAAATTCTTTACCAGAAATCCCACATAATTTGCACATCAATCACACTTGCTAATGAATTCGCTTAATTGCCACCAATGGTGCTTATGCGAACAAACACAGTTTAAGCCACACTTTAAAGAGAATTTCCCATAAAAACTACTCTTCACCATAGAATGAAGTCTTTATGAAATTTGTCCATTCTCATTTGTAGTCCTATTTTGTTTTTCTCATAAATACATTTTTCTATATTTCAAAATTGACATTTGTGGGTGTGTGTATTGTGAAAATTGTTATGAACTAGTACCAGACCTTACATACACATACATGCAAGTGTGTGTACATTGCATGAATATGAAATATTGGCTGTAGTGAGCATTTAACTATTACAGCAACAACATGTTTGTGCCAACATGCGCGGCATGCAGGAGTATTTAAACGTTTTACGTTTTCGTCACAAGGCCAGTTGGCATTGTTGGCCAGTACGAGCGGTAGCTGATGGGATTTCGGTTGCATGTGTGTGATGTGGCCTGTTCTGTTGTTGTTGTTATTGTGTGTGGTGAATGGTTAATTTGCCGAGGCGATTTTGCCTTATTGACCATACTGAGTTTTTTTTTTGTATGTAGTCTTTCATTTGTTTTCCGCTTTTGCTGTGTGTTCATTTGTTTTTGTTGCCTTTACAAAAAAATTTTTTTTTTTTGGCATTGATTTATTTTCGCTGTGACACCATGTGTTTATGTTACAGTTATCTGGGTTTCATGTCCGTAAATATTCATATTCACATATACAAACATATGAAAACCGTCGAGCTGTGGTGCTCGAGCTGTCCACCGACGAAGGTGGCACAATCAGTGGCGGAAATTACACAGGCGAAGGAATATGATAATCGACTTTTGTCGGGGTCAGAACTGATGTGGAGCAGAGTCCGCCGAAAGTTGGTACTAAATTAACTTATTCTAGGAATTTTTGTACACGGCCAGCGCAAAATTGAACAATTTTTTAATTTTTAAAAATCGCCTAAACATATGCCACGAATTTTATTTATTTTCAAATAAATTATTGAAAAAAAAAATATTATTGTTTTAGAGTAACAAACTGAGAGAAGGATAGGTGAGCCCTATACAACAACGGCATTTTTCAGATAGTACAGCGATTTTCAAATACGACAAAGTTTTTAATTAAAAAAAAAATTTAATTATGAAAATAGTTTATTGAATTCCATAACAGCTTTATAAACATTTGACAAAATTGTTTTTGTATTTTCACACATTTTTCTTAACGAACTATTTTCATAATTATTTTTTTTTTTTAATTTTTTTGAAAACTAACTTTTTATGAAATTGTTTTTGTATTTTCACACATTTTTCTTAAAGAAGGTTTATAAAGCTGTTATGGAATTCAATAAACTATTTTCATAATTATTTTTTTTAATTTTTATGAAAACTAACTTTTTATGAAATTGTTTTATGAAATTGTTTTTGTATTTTCACACATTTTTCTTAACGAAGGTTTATAAAGCTGTTATGGAATTCAATAAACTATTTTCATAATTATTTTTTTTTTTTAATTTTTATGAATACTAACTTTTTATGAAATTGTTTTTGTATTTTCACACATTTTTCTTAACAAAGGTTTATAAAGCTGTTATGGAATTCAACAAACTATTTTCATAATTATTTTTTTTTTTAAATTTTTATGAAAACTAACTTTTTATGAAAACAGTAAATACTTTTAATAATAAAAAAAAATAATGGTTAATTGAAAGCGAAACACCACCGGTAATAGCCTAAAAGTATGCTCTGATTTTCGTTCTGACCTCAAAATAGTTTCCATACTACCGTTCACTACCGATAGCGGACTTTTTACATACTCCCTTTAAAATTCACAGAACCATTGTGAAATAGTTACCATTCGACGAGAAAAAACACATATTTAGGGGCTGACTATAAACCAAATCAACCTGTCCTTTGTTCATTCATTTCACCCTATGCCATAACGACCCTCATATCTATCATATCTGTATTTCAGTTGGTTATTATAATTGTGGGTATACTGGCGGGTTCTGTCAGTTTTAGCTGTGTTCAGCAAAGCCTGTAATTATTTGCAGGAGGAGCTGCATACATCGCCCACAGCGAATGATTACACTTTCAATTGCAATAATTAAAAATACAGATTGAAATGCGGTTAAATTGCTCTACACAGTACATGCAGTATAGTTTTAGGGAAATATTCGACATATGCATCTGGCCATCTCATACACACACACACACACCGTTGTATGCTCCCTTAAAGTATGCTATATTATTTAGTTGCCATTAAGGTTTAAACGGTTCATTAGCAACTCTTACCACCATCAACACCACCACCACCACCAACTAGCTTTGGCAACATTTCGATGAAAAGGAAAACAACACACGCACACGGAGTGTAAACAAATTGAAATAGAAGTGATTACAGGAAGGGCTGTTCTTCAGTGAATGAAGAATATATAGAAGAAGAAGCGCTAATAAATATGTTCTTTCAAGGTTTTGCCCTATTCCCCGTCACACTACTCTGAGGGCTTACGATTAGAGTAATTTGTTTACCCAGAATTCGGAGCATACATTCTGAGTATACAGAATTACACTATTTTAGCTGGCATACGTTTAGGGTTAAACAAAAACAGCACAGACGCCATACAGTTATGTAGAAATTAATAGAAAATATTTTGAGGAAACTTCATTGTTGACTGTAGTAGATTGAGGTGAATGGAGAGAATGTTTTTAAAAACAAGAAAAGTTAATGATAAAATTTAATTGACTTGGAGAATTTTCTTCTGAATGTATAACTTTTGTGAAATGTGGAGCACATGGTCAGTGTATTGTGAACAGCAACGTTGCGAGTTGATTTTAAGGGTTTTTGGAAGTTTTACAGAATAATTCTGTTATAACATTTGATATATGGTCTTGTGATTGTGGTTTGGGATATTTTTAGATGTTCGGAGCCGTGTTTAAACATTAGGTCCCACTCAGGCGGTATACAAATTATACCTTGCACAGATCAGTGATTCGAGAGAAGTTTTAAATAATTTTTCAATTGATTTTAAGGAAGAATTTGTAAAAAATCAATTGTTTTAATTAATATTTTAATAACTTTTAAAAGATTTTTTTTTAAAATTTTAATTAATTCATTTAATTCAATTAATTTGTTCATCGAATTGAAGGAAACCTCAATTATAAATTTATTTTTATAAAATCAATTACTTTTCTGCCAGCAATGATGCTCAACTAATATATTAATTAAATCAATTAATTAAATAAATTAATAATAAAGGTTTTAATTGGTTCTATTCATATTTTGAATTGAAGAAATAAAAGTTAAATGAAAACCCAAAATTATTGAATTAAAAACGTATTAAATTAATTAACCTCAAGCATTAACGTTTTCCAATTAATATTTTAATTAATTGAATTAACAACATATTTGATTCCATTAATTCATTTAGCTAATAATTTTTCGGCCCAAAAAATATGTTTAATTAATTCCGTTATTGTTTTGACAATATAAAAATTAAATAAATATACGAAAATCTACGGAATCAATTAAAAATTAATTAATTTCCAGCCATTAAAGTTTCTCAATTAATATGTTAATGAATTCAATTAATTATTATCCGCCCTTAACGATGCTCAATTAATATGTTAATTAATTGAATTCAATATGTTAATAAATTATTATTTTAATTGAATTGAACGAATGATTTGTAATTGATTATTTGCATTGAGTACAGAAATGAAGTGAATAATAGGAAATCAATTAAAAATTAAGAAATATTTTAATTAATTCAATTAATATTTTCTTTAATTCAACTAATATTTTAATTAATTCAAATAATATTTTAATTGGTTCAATTAATTCAAGTATTATTTTATTCAATTAATATTTCAGTTAATATTTTAATTAATTCAATTAATATTTTGATTAATTCAATTGATATTTTCTTTAATTCAATTAATATTTGAATTAATTCAATTAATATTTCAATGAATTTAATTAATATTTTAATTCATTCTATTCTAATATTTTAATTAATTCCATTAATATTTTAATTAAGTCAATTAATATTTTAATTAATTCAATTAATATTTTCTTTAATTCAACTAATATTTTAATTAATTCAAATAATATTTTAATTGATTCAATTAATATTTTAATTGATTCAATTAATATTTTAATTGATTCAATTAATTTTTTTAATTGATTCAATTTTTTTTTAATACCACTGGATAAGGTCTCCTTTCTCTTTTTCAAACAAAATTGTCCCCTCGTTGGACAAAATATTTTGGTTTTCTCTGCTAACAAAAATGTTGCATCTTCCCCTTGAAAAAAAAAAACTTCCGTTCCCTTAACTTCATCCTCGGCCTTCTTGCAATGCCCCAGAGGACCTATTTTTTGTGGTTGTATTCACACTGTAGGCCAGCATTTGTTTAATGGCCTATGCCGTCAAATTTATTTAACGTCACTTAATTTTGCATGAAAACAAATATTCCCTGTCCCAAAACTAAAATACTAACACTGCCTTCGGCCCCACTCTAGCTAAATGGGAAAACTTTTCCACACGCACACTCACTGACATTCAGCGAAAACCCATTGAGACCTCAGTAAGTACACGGTAAGCCTCCATTTGGCTGAACGAAAAAAAAACTGCCTTCTTCAGAGCAACGTGCAAATATTTTTCTTACATTTATTTGAATTTTTGATGATGATGCATGACTATGCAAAGACCAATATACGAATCCATAAATACACACACAGAGGCTCGCGCTGCAATACTTTGGCGTAAAGAAGAACAAAACGCAAGGCATACTTCTAGGAGCTCACAACTAGTTGAGCGAAAAAAAAAAAGCTGAAACACAAGTGAACGGAGATGGGGAGAGGCAAAGAGAAAAAAAATCTCGTTGATTACGGCCTACCCTTCAACATTTGAGGCTGTGCCGTTCCGTTACGTTCAAGGTAAATACAATTTTACGTCTGACTGCATTTTCCGTACTTACGAGAGATGAAAGTCGTTCGTTTTCTTTATTCTTGTTTTCTGTGTTGGTTGCTTCATCAACAGCAACAGCAACATCTTCATCAGCATCAGTTCATAGCTGACTTTCTTTTCCATTTTCTTGTTTTTTTTTTCTACAGCTCTGTCTCTAATATATTTGATTTTCCTTGTTTTATCCTTTCTTCGGATTTCTAAGCAGCTAGAATTTGTCTGTGTCTATGTGTGTGTAGGTGTGTAGGTGTATTAAACATCCTTCCTTTCTCGTTGCTTTTATGAAACAGTCATAAATATCCTTGACTTGTCATTTTAGCGTTATCTTTTTTTTTTTTGTGTTGTTTCGAGAGAGCTGGCATATGTTTTACCACCGACAACGTCCACGAAATCTAAAGGTAAACTTGAGAACGACACACAGACAGACAGACTCTTATAGAAAATAATGTATAAAAAAGTATGCCTAAAACTATGCAAAATTCTTTAGAATTTCATATACAAACTAACTGGCAAGCATTCACAGCTAGTATAGTGCCGACCGAAGAATATTCACTCAGGCCAGCAATGGCAGTGGTGGTAGGCAGTACCCTACACTGTCATCGATGGAATAGGTCACCTGGTTTATTGACCCGATTTAGTGAAGGACTCTAAGAATACTTCTGGGAGTGAATAATGCCCTTTTAGAAGAATTTTAGTAAAATACTTCTGGGAGTGAATAACGCCCATAATTATTGCATACATTCAGGGTATTTTGTTTCATACAGTTTAGCGATTGCATAGATTAGAAAGTGGTGCATATTTTTGGGCGTTTTCCTTTTTTTAAAGTTTTATTTTTCCCTTTTCTCAAATTGACTTAGTACAGACTAATCTGCATAGTTTTGGCCTTAGTCTCGACATGGTCTCTCTATTTGATTAACAATCTGATTTTTCACTCTGTCACAGCCTGGACACATCTACCCTGGCCGCTGTTGGGTATTCCCAGGTCCTGTCATCTGTCGTTGCCTTCCCTAATCTTTTTTGGGTTTACATTGCATTTAGAAAATAACTATATTTCCCTAAAAACCTAACGGGGGAGCCAACCATCAAAAGTGAAAAATTGCCAAATAACACACCGTCAGCCGCTGCAGTTGGCATCTTCGTTGAACTTCGTTCGTGTGCTGGCGTAGTCACGTCATGTTGCGCTCTTGCAAAATCGCATCGTTGGCCATCGTTGGACCACAAAGTTCGGTTGGCTTTCATTCATCAGTTTTGACGAGAAATTTCTTTTCATGCCTCAAGTACAGCCAGTGTGCTGGTGGCGGAAACTGAAATCATGATAATGCTGATGTTGCTTTCACTTATAAAGTGGCGACTTGTCGGGTCTGATGATGTTTTAAGTTTGAAGCCTTCAGTTTTTTATTTATCACATTGCAAATGGAAAAGTAGCGGTGTGTGTGTGTTTTTTTTTTTTTGGTTTGTTTTCCATTTTTTTTGGTTGTAGTATTTTTTTTTGGTCTTCAATGTTGAAAAATGCTCTTCAAGGCAGAGCCGTCATTATTGAGCTTGAAATGGTCTAAGTTGTTTCATGTTGCTTTGTAGTTTCGCACACATTAAATTTGGCAGAAAGAAATTGGGAAAAAAAAAAAAAATATGTACAAAAACTGTTGAGAAAAAAAATGTGTTGAAAGTGTTCTATGAATTGCAGCAGCAGTTGGCAGAAGGTAGAAATGTTGTGCGGCAAAAAAAAGAAGATACTCTAATGGACACATTAAAAGTTGCTGAACAGAAGTTATATGAAGCTCAAGATTTGAGTTATTTCAAACGTTTTAGGGGGAAAAACGTGGTTGAAAAATAGGTTTTTAAAAATGTGTATCCTAAAAGTATGCTATACGAGTTTAGAGCTAAAATGTCATGTCAAATTGTATCCTAAATGTATGCTATACGAGTTTAGGTGTCTAGCCGAGCCACACAATCGGTTATTACTTTAGCTTTTGTTTTTAAAAATAATAACTCAAATAATAACTCAAATCTTCAGTTTCCTATAATGTTTGTTCAGCAACCTGTAATGCCGAGCCACACCCTCGGTTATATCTAAAGTCTTTCACATGCCTGCCCACTGGATTAGTTTTGGTCAACCGTCTAGCTACTTTTTGTCTGGTGAGATTGGCCTAGGAAGTAGTTAACACACCGATTATTCCGACAGTTATGTTTGTCGTACGTATTTAATTTGTGACTACTAGGCGGATGATATTAATTTTGGCTATTGGACGTATGATTAATATTATTTTGTGAGTTCTCAGCGTATGATTAATATTAATTTGTTGCTATTGGACATATGATTAATATTAATTTGTGAGTACTCGGCGGATGATTAATATTATTTTTTACTATTGTACGTATGATTAATATTAATTTGTGGGTACTGGACGTATATTAATTTCTTAATATTGGGTAATTTGGGTTAATTTGTGAGTACTGGGCGTATAATTAATAGTATTTTTTACTATTGTACGTATGATTAATATTAATTTGTGGGTACTGGGCGAATGAATGAATAATATTATTTTTGCTATTGTACGTATGATTAATATTAATTTTTTAGTACTCGGCGGATGATTAATATTATTTTTTACTATTGGTCGTAGATTCGTTTTAATTTAATTTAATATTATTTTTTACTATTGTACGTATGATTAATATTAATTTGTGAGTACGGGGCGGATGATTAATATTATTTTTACTATTGTACGTGATTAATATTAATTTGTGGGTACTGGGCGTATATTAATTTCTTAATATTGGGCGTATGATTAATATTAATTTGTTACTGCTGGGCGTAATATTAATGTGTGACTATTGGGCGTATGATTAATATTAATTTTTACCACTGAACGTATGATTAATATCAATTTGTGACTATTGGACGTATGATTAATATTAATTTCCGATTACTGCGCGTATGATTAATATTAATTTATTACCTCTTGACGTATGCTTACTATTTAATAAATATATTTCAATTAGCAACAAACCGTCGAGGCCTTCTGCCTTTATTTTTTAGATCTTAAACACATTTCTTGTTGTATCGAAATCGAACACTCGAACATTCGGTTATCGGAAGTTAGCTGTTGGAGGCTGCATATACCGATGGTCGGATCGAAAATGTTCACTTTGTATAGAGGTCGAGAACATAATCAATGCGAATTTATCGTACAGCTCGTTTTCCGACAGTTGTGTTTGTCTTGCGTATGATTAATATTAATTTGAGTTTACTGGGCTTAGGATTCATATTATAATATTATTAATTTGAGTTTACAAGGCGTATGATTAACATTTTTCATTTAATTTGAGTTTACTGGGCGTATGATTAATATTTTTTTTATTTATTTTAAAATTAACCACAACCAAACTTTCATAAAATACAATCCACAATGTGATCTTTTTAAATCTGAAACGTAATGCTAACATCATCGAAATCAATCAAACTCATGCCTTTGTTGGATATTTCGTCATGGAGGCTGAATCATCTCCAAATACAATTAATGTGGCTTGCTCGAGACAGGGCTTTGTCTCACGGGAGGGGTTTGAGGGGACTAGCACTTACTTCAGAAGCTTTTGGAGGAAGAGGATTCGCCAGGCAAATAGGCCGGATTGAAAACGGGGGTTTCCTATTCATTAGCTAATTTGAACGACTCGGAAGATTTTTGGTGGCATGCAGGAGAGTTTAGCGAGGCAATAGGGACGCGTTCTCTTGAAAGTTCCCGTGGTAACAGAATAGACTTCTCAAGACTTCCACCCCAATGCAACCTAACATTATTTTGGAATTAATCGAAAATGTTCGCTGAATGCAGTTTACTTTGAAGCCCTAATTGTTTTAGGGATAATTCCATTCCCTTCTTTTCTTAGACCTTAAAAGCCTACTCTTAGGCGTTAGAATTGCAAGTGTAATAAAAATGGTATACCAACAGCTAAGGGAGTCTTTGATTCCCATAATATCTTCTCTCGGTTTACAATTTCTAACAAACGAAAGGAAAAATCTACTTTCAATAGCTTTGGCAAAGAATTCTTGTGTAGCTTTTGCCCAGCTTTGGCAAATGCACTTTGCAATCATTTGTAAAAAATATCTCCAGTTGGACTAAGAACGAGATGGGCTGATTATGGCCGAAAGGCTGGGCCAGTATACACAAATGGACATCATGTGCCACCAGATTTGCATAAGTAGTCGACTGTAGTCCAGTGAGTGTATGTGTGTGTGTGTGTGTTTAATGGGATGTTTTTGAACTTTATGTCTCTAGAGGATATAAACAATTTGCAACAGCCATTTGAATGAATGTTGCTGTTGCTGTTCGACTTCAGCTAAAGTCATATATATATATTGCACAACACACACGCACACACACTCTTACATAGTAATACTAATATTCTGTGTGCGTCTCGGAGTCCTTTCAAGTATTCTATGGACAGGGGGGGAGGGGGGAAGGGCCATACAACTAGTTTCATTACAATACACCAGAGGTATTAGGGATACAAGCACGTGTGAGTGTATTCGTATGTGCCAGTGTAACATGGAGAAGCGATTCTTTAAAACTGCAAACATCAAACAACTGAGAGTGTGGAGAGAGAGAGGGGGAGAGAGATAGTTGGAGAGCTACCAACGATGACAACGACAGCGATGCTGATGATGACGTCCTCCCTGTTGTTGGTGGCCTTAAGTCATATTTGGCTTTCGTTTATGGACAGCACATTGTGTCCTCCTCTTTACACACACATATGTGTGTGTGTGAGTTCCACATCTCTGTGAGATTTCTTTTGTTTGTAGCCCTGAGTATGTGTGACCTTTTTCTCTCTATCTCTCAATCTCTCGCAGTTAAGCCAGTTTGAGGTTTCTTTTGTTAAAGCAAGCACATATACACACACACACACACACATGTATTTGTTATTGCCTTAGCCACAGAGAGATTGGGCCGGCTCAGGGCACAATCTTTTCGTTTCTTTTTTCCTTCGTTAAGCAAACCCAAAGCCGCTCGCAACTTAATCAAGCCATAAAAAGGATGTGACCATTTTTTTTTTGGCATTCACACAATTTTTGTTACATGTTTTTTTTTTTGGGTTTTTTTTTTTAGAAATTTCGAAAGATAATTTTTTTTTTCGGTTTAATTAAAAAACAGCACAAATTATAATTATTTATGTGGTGCGCACACATGTTTCGGACATAATCAGTGTAGTGTTGTTGATATGCTCGGCCTGTTTTTTTACTTAATACAGAAGAGAGCCAAGGCGTTCTGTCATCATTGTTTTTGAAATATCAGAGTTCATTTCAGGGGCGATATTTGCTATGATGTAAGAATAATCATAAGCTGACATTAAGGTTTAGTCAAGTTGCCGTTGTGAATATTACAAAAACAAAATGATTCATAAGCATGGCACAGTGGTCAAGGTGGTGGATATTTTTCAATTTGATAAATCAGCAAATAAAAATAAAAAAAAAACCGCTTTCCAAATCAGCTGACAATACTAAAATAAAGAAGTTTTGTGATGGAGTTTTTTTTTTAAAATGGAAATAACATATTTGTGTTGTTTGCAGGAAGTCAGAACTCCCAGTACAGGACAACATTGACGACTTCTGTACTGAAGAAGATTTTGGGATCTACTGCAATAGGAAAATATAGAATGGTGACTATCTGCAAATGACAGCTGGAAAATAAAATGACAGCAGCTGTCAAATAAAATGACAGCAGCTGTCAAATAAAATGACAGCAGCTGTCAAATAAAATGACAGCAGCTGTCAAATAAAATGACAGCAGCTGTCAAATAAAATGACAGCAGCTGTCAAATAAAATGACATGTATCAAATAAAATGACAGCAGCTGTCAAATAAAATGACATGTATCAAATAAAATGACAGCTGTCAAATAAAATGACAGCAGTCAAATCAAAATGACAGCAGTCAAATCAAAATGACAGCCGTCAAATAGAATGACAGCTGTCAAATAGAATGACAGCTGTCAAATAGAATGACAGCTGTCAAATAAAATGACAGCTGTCAAATAAAATGACAGCAGTCAAATCAGCTGTCAAATAAAATGACAGCAGTCAAATCAGCTGTCAAATAAAATGACAGCTGTCAAATAAAATGACAGCTGTCAAATAAAATGACAGCTGTCAAATAAAATGACAGCTGTCAAATAAAATGACAGCTGTCAAATAAAATGACAGCTGTCAAATAGAATGACAGCTGTCAAATAAAATGACAGCTGTCAAATAAAATGACAGCCGTCAAATAAAATGACAGCTGTCAAATAAAATGTCAGCCGTCAAATAAAATGACAGCCGTCAAATAAAATGACAGCTGTCAAATAAAATGACAGCTGTCAAATAAAATGACAGCTGTCAAATGAAATGACAGCTGTCAAATGAAATGACAGCTGTCAAATAAAATGTCATTTTATTTGTCAAATAAAATTACAGCTGTCAAATAGAATGACAGCTGTCAAATAGAGTGGCAGCTGTCAAATAGAATGACAGCTGTCAAATAAAATGACAGCTGTCAAATAAAATGACAGCAGTCAAATAAAATGACAGCTGTCAAATAGAATGACAGTTGTCAAATAAAATGACAGCAGTCAAATCAAAATGACATTTGTCAAATAAAATGACAACTGTCAAATAAAATGACAGCTGTCAAATAGAATGACAGTTGTCAAATAAAATGACAGCAGTCAAATCAAAATGACATTTGTCAAATAAAATGACAGCTATCAAATCAAAATGACAGCTGTCCAAATCAAAATGACAGCTGTCAAATAAAATTACAGCTGTCCAATTTCGAAAATGGCGCTGCCATCATTTTTAATATACATAACCATGAATCACCATGGCTTTCATGTTATTTACTAAAACTAAGCAACAGTTTTTTTAAGGTCTAGTATCTCTCAGAAGTATGCAATTATTTTTGCCTATGAAAAGTTTATTTTTTTTTTTAAATTTTTTCCCAATCTGAAACACTGTTGATAAACACAACTTATCGAAACAATTAGAAAATTTAAACAACGACAATGTCTACATTTTCCTCAGACATCTTAAGCAAATTAGCAGTTAATGCTGAAACCTTCAAACGAACGTTCACTCAACGATCATCCGCAATTGTCCCGCAAAAAAAAAAAAAAGAAAAAGAAAAACCCAAAACAATGCTGGTCGAAACGTGTACGCTGGTCATATTCTTTCTGATCTATTGGCTGTGTTTGGTGCCGTTCATTGTGTGCCTGGCCATCGAAACGGGCTTGTTAAAACCCCATACCACCGATCAGTTTGTCTGTCAATATGGTGGACTATTTTTAGTCCTGTGTGTTGTGTATGTCATCGTCAGACGTCTAATGGAAAACTGTTATACCAAATATGAGATACGGCTACGTTTGAAGCGAATATATTTGCGGCAGCAACTGGAGAAACTGGAAAGAGGTGAGGGGGAGGCGGTCACTGGGTTTAATGGTTCGGTCGACGAACAGAGATTATGGAGCAGTGAAAATATTGTGGAAATGCATTTAAAGAAGTTGACAGAAGGTGATTTGAAATGAAAGGATTGCAGAGAAACCCCCCGTATGTTTTAATCTTCCAATTTGTTTCACTTGTAATCGCTTTAATAATTTAGCATGAACTCATTTTTTATTAGGGCTATTTTTAACAATTAATAAATGCTTCTGTTTCTGTTGCTTGGCAATTTACATAATTATTTATATGGACAAGACAAAAGACTTGACCGCATCGCTGACTATCCCATAAATATCACGATCTCATCGCGGATTTATACCAACAGAAATGAGCTGGCGTCAGTCGTTGTGAAATTGGCCAGCGTAACGGAAACGTTCTTAAGTACAAACGCGAAAACTAAACGAATTGCACTTAATAAGAAATCCAACGAATTCGTGCGAATTCCGTGAATTCGGCATTTGGTGAAATGATTAAAAAAATCATACAGATTTTCATTTTGCTCAGCTATTGGCTGTGCTTTGTACCCAGCACCGTCTACATGCTCTACAAATATGACGTCGTACATCCCGAAGATGTCGGTGGTTATTTCTTGCAGTATTCCATATTATTCTTCGTGTTGATAGTCATCTATTTGGTGATCCATCATATATTCGACAATTGCTATATGAAATATGAGGTCCGCAAGAAGGTACGCAAAATCACCATCAAACGTCATCTGGAACGTATCGAACGCGGTGAGATTCCATTGTCGAAGGCAAAAGATTTCCAAACATTGACGAAAATAAAATCACCGAACCCCAATCGCAAGGGTCCACCCGGTGGCAATAAGGGTCCGCTCAACAAATTACAAGGGGACACGCCAATGGCCAGTCCCAAAATGCCACGCCGAAAAGATCATCTCGGTGTGCAGGCCTTAGAAGCTGGCCAGCTAACGGCCAGTCCCCGAGGTCCCCGCAGAAGGGATCAACTGGCCGCGCATGCAGCATCGCCAATGCCTAGAAGGGCAAAGAAGACACCAGCACCAGTCGTACAGATACCGCCACCACCCTACAGCGAGACGGCGCAGGCTGACGAAAGACTTGTGGTAACCCTCGAAGCACCAGCTGTAAGCAGCCAAGAGTAACAGGCAACGAACGATATGACACAAAAGAGACTGACGGACCAACGGACGCACCGCCCGAAGGACGACGACGAAACGACCAGACCAGTGGATATTTTGGTTACATTAGACGATCCATGCTGGGTTGTAAACCAAAGCTTGGCCCAATATATTTGTAATATATTTTATTTATTGTGCTAAAAAAAAAACGAAAATCTAAAAAAAAAAAAATTAAAAATATTAAAATATTGTTTTGAAAAAAAAGTAAAATAAAATTAAAAGAAAAAGAAAAAGCTATTTTTGTTGTTTGTATTTTTGTATTTTTTTCACATAGCCACCACAATTTGTCATTCCGTTTGAGAGTGAATGTCTTCTTCTCCAGTTTACAGTTTACTGAATATGAGCCAAGCACAGTGGAAGATTATTTCGTTTTGCAAACAGTGAGGTAATCAAATGTGATATGCATTTGATTTATATTCTTCTTCTTTAATCGGCACGGTTTCTCATTGAACATCAACTTTGTCATATAGAAAATCGAAATATCCGCAGTAGTCTGACGTTATATTTCGGATCGACGTAAAGATTTAAAACATTAATGGCATGTCCGTCCCGTAGTAGAATATTCGTCCCGTACATGTGTTGCGATGAAACGAGCGGAGTCCTTCAATTTAGTTTATTATTAGAAATGCCTCTTAATACGCCCTTTATACGCTCAAAACATTTGGATACAAAAAATTGTCGGGAAACTATGGAGTTATTTTTTTAAATCGACAATTTTTTTTTAACTTTCCTTTTGTTTGTTAATTATTTTGACAATGATTTGGGAAGTTAAAAAATTAAAATAAATATTTTTTTTTTTCGTTTGAAAAAATGCATAATTCTTTTGTAATTAAAAAAAAAATAATCTAAAAAAAATCATCCGTTTATTACTTTGACTCTGATTTTGAAAGTCAAAAAATTAAGAAAATCATTTTTCTTCGTCTGAAAAAATGCATAATTTTTTTGTAAAAAAAGAATTTATTTTTAATATTTATCCGTTTGTTTGTTTATTATTTTGACTAGATTTTGTAAGTTAAAAAATTAAAAAAAATATTTTATTTCGCTTGAAAAAAAATCATATTTTTTTGGTCTGAAAAAAATCATATTTTTTTGGTCTGAAAAAAATCATAATTTTTTTTTCGTTTGTCATAATTTTGTTTGAAAAAAAAATATTTTTTATCCGTTTATTACTTTGACTACGATTTTAAAAGTCAACAAATTAAAAAAAATATTTTTCTTCGTCTGAAAAAATGCGTAATTTTTTTGTAAAAAATAATTTATTTTTAATTTTTATCCGTTTGTTTGTTTATTATTTTGACTAGATTTTGGAAGTAAAAAAAAAATATTTTTTTTTGTCTGAAAAAATTTATAATTTTTTTTGTAACATTTTTTTTACGTTTTTCCTTGATTTTCGTCTGAAAAATGCATAATTTTTTTGTAAAAAATAATTTATTTTTAATTTTTATACGTTTGTTTGTTTATTATTTTGACTAGATTTTGGAAATTAAAAAAAAATATTTTTTTTTTATCTGAAAAAATGTATAATTTGTTTTTAATTTTTTTTTTACTTTTTTCCTTGATTTTTTTTTTCGTCTGAAAAAATGCATATTTTTTTTTAAAAAATCTATTTTTTTGTTTTTATCAGTTTGTTTGTTTATTATTTTGACTGTAATTTTAAAAGATAAAAAATTAAAAAAAATATTTTTTTTTCATCTAAAAAAATTCATATTTTTTTTAACTACTTTGACTATGATTTTGAAAGTAAAAAAATTACAAAAAAAAACAGTTTTTTTTTTAATTCTTCCCGTTTGTAAGTCAAAAAATTAGAAAAAATATTTTTTTTTGTCTAAAAAAATGTATATTTTTTCATTTTTGTTTGTTTTTTATTATTTGACTATGATTATGGAATTAAAAAAAAATATTTTTTTTTCTTCCGAAAAAAATGCATAACATTTCTTTGAAAATAATCTAAATTTTTTTTTAATTTTTTATCCAAATATTTAGCATGCGGCTAGTATGGATAAATGCGGAAGTTACAGCCCTTTTCTAGAACTACCACCATTGCTCGCTAACCATTGTTTTTCTATCAAAATCATGTTCACAACATGTCTGACTCACATAATTACCATTAATTTGGTATATTCCATAGATTGATGACTCCTTTCAAAAATAGACAATTCGATTTTAAAAAAAAAAAAAAAATGCCAAATGGAAATTTGCGATTTTCTCACAACTGAACTTTTTTCTTAAAACTTCACAACTATCTAAGTCGAATTCTCTATTTAGCACAATTTTTTTCGAATTAATTTTATATTGAAAAAAGTGGAGGTGGAATTCTCTAAATAGAAATTAATAATTTTCTCACAACTGAATTTTTTTCTTAGAGAATAATTGCACATACCGCAGAAGTCAAATGATTTTTGTCTTTGGCATTTTTAAAATATCATCTTCTAATTTGTTTCACTTGTAATCGCTGCAATAATTTTGTATGATGACATTTGTATAATGACTATTTTTAACAAAAAAAAATCTGAAACTGAAACTGAAGGCCTCTGTTTCTTGGCTCGCCTATTTCTAAATGGAAATGACAAAAGTCCTAACCGCAGCGATGACTAGTCCGTAAATATCTCCAGCTCATCACGGATTTATGCCAGCAGAAATGATGTCGTGACAGTCGTTGAGAAATTGGTCAGCGCAACGGTTTAGAAATATTTAAAAGTAAACGCAGAAGACACAATAAGCGAAACGAAATTATTAATAAATCCCACGACTTCAAAGTAATGATTAAAAAAATCATACAGATTTTCATTTTGATCAGCTATTGGCTGTGCCTTGTACCCAGCACCGTCTACATGCTGTACAAACATGACATCGTACATCCCGATGATGTCGGCGGTTATTTGCTGCAGTATTCGATATTCTTCTTCGTTTTGATAGTCATCTATTTGGTGATCCATCATATATTCGACAATTGCTATATGAAATATGAGGTCCGCAGGAGTGTGCGTAAAATCGCCATCAGACAGAAGATCATTCAATTGGAACTTGGCGAGATACCATTGGAGGAGGCACAAAACTTGAAAACATTTACCAAAATTAAATCACCGAAGACCAATCGAAAGAGTCCGCCGGGCGGCAAAAAGGGTGCTCTTGTGAAATTACAAGCGGGCACGCCAACGGCCAGTCCCAGGATGACCCGCCGAAGAGATCAACTTGGAGTGCATGCCTTAGAAGCTGGCCTGCAGACGGCCAGTCCCAGGATGACCCGCCGAAAAGATCAACTTGGAGTGCATGCCTTAGAAGCTGGCCTGCAGACGGCCAGTCCCAGGATGACTCGACGAAGAGATCAACTTGGAGTGCATGCCTTAGAAGCTGGCCAGAAAACAGCCAGTCCCAGGATGACCCGCCGAAGAGATCAACTTGGAGTGCATGCCTTACAGGCTGGTCAGCAAACAGCCAGTCCCAGGATGACTCGCCGAAAAGAACAACTTGCAGATCATGCAGCATCGCCACTGCTCAAAAGGACAAATAAGACGATGACTCCACCCACCCTAAAAGTACCGCCACCATCCTACTGAGAGACCATTCAGGCTGATGTGCAGTTAGTTGACTGCCAAGAATAACAAGCAACGGTACACAGTAGGGTGGAGTGAAAACATTTTTTTTTTTTAATTTGAAAAAGTTAACCTCGGAAAGAGATGTAGTCTGGGGTCCTAATGAGGGGAAAAATAAAGAAAAAAATTTTAAAAAAATTTTAGGGGTCGCGCCACTCCCTCGAAATTTGGAAATTATCGCTATTTTGGCGTTGATTTTAGAAAAATCCTAAAAATTAACGACTTATCTTATTCGAAATTTAAAAGTTTGAGCTTGTTCAGTGCCCAAACAAAAGTATTTGAGGCAAATATGAGGATAATCGACGAATATTTGTAGCTTTGGTGGCGATTTCATTGTTCAGTCAATTTTCTGAAGAAGGGACTATTTGACTTATATAACTTTTTGAAATTATTGAACAATGAGAAAATTTTTTTTAAATTTTTTCATGCCCTTATTTCATTGTTTACGCTATTGCAAACATTTATTGACATAAAACTTTTTAGGATTTTTCTAAAATCAACGCCAAAATAGCGATAATTTCCAAATTTCAAGGGAGTGGAGCGATTCCTAAAATGTTTTTAAATGTTTTTTCTTTATTTTTCCCCTCATTAGGACCCCAGACTACATCTCTTTCCGATGTTAACTTTTTTTTTTTTGAATTTCACTCCACCCTAGTACACAGGCACCACACGAAGGACTACGAAGTAAGAGGTGGACCAAATAGCCAACATTGTGAATATTTCGGTGATGGTAGACCATTTCTGCTTTGTGGGCAAACAACGTTTGGCATATTTTTATAAGTTTATTTATTGTTCAGGAAAAAAAAAACGAAAACCTCCAAAAAAGTATGTGAAAAAAAATAAAATTAAAAGTAAACGAAAACGAAAAAGAAAAACTATTCAGATTTATTTTTATTAATTAATTGTCTACCCACCAAAAATTAATTATTTCGTGTAAACGAGCCTATCGTTGTTAAACAAATTCAACAATGAACAGAAAGTGAGTTGAAATAAAACCACTGCAATTTCTGTTAATTTTTGTACAAAAGTCGAGTTGTTGGGCACAATTAAGCGGTGCTGCGAGGAAACCCTCTGTGTTTCCTATGGTGCAACGGGTTTATTTTCCAAACTTGATCTGTGGGAGACATCGCCAAGAACTGTACGACCATCCAGAAAACACTCGAAGCTAAAGAATATCTGAGCTTCGCTACCGACAAACAAAGTCCGGGTTTTACTGGCTAATTGTCAATGCTTTCTTTCTTTTTTTTGTATTTCTCAAATTATTTTTCCTGTTTTTTTTTTTTAAAAAAAAAAATTGCCCAGACTATAAGTGACTGTTTGGAAAAAAATACATGAGATTTGTTCAGGGGTTTTACTGGCTAATTGTCCATGCGTTCTTTTCTTTTTTGTCAAATTCTTTTTCCCGTTTTTAGACCGAATTTTCCAAAAAAAAATGAAAATCCTTTAATATTGAGGCCTAACAGTCTGCTGACGATCATCCCTGCCGGGCAAATCAATCTCAGACCAAACACCCAAAAAACACCTTCCACTCCCCTCTTTCCCAAATCCCACAGTTTTGTTCTATTTGAGAGAGAGAGCGGATAATGGCGGCCATTTGGAAAACAAAAAAAAAAAAAACATTCAACCTTCGGGCAATGTCCTTGATATGCTCGTACATGTGGGCTATTTGCGGGTGTATGCGTGTGTGTGTGTGTATGCATTTAGCACTCACGCATACATGCACGAAGGTCACCGCAAAACCCATTTAATTTAACTTTCTAATAAGTATTATTGTTACTCTATGGCATACAAACATGTGACTCCTTGGCAGCCAATGGCCAGGAGTTTGTGGGGGGGGGGGGGTCAGTGTAAGTAGGACTCATATAACATTTCATTAGCATTAAATGTAATGATTAACATTTAATGTTGGTTTTTTTGTGATTGCTTGAACACACACACACAAAAGCCAGACTCCATTGCTTTTTCCTCATTTGTTGGGGGGGGAATGTGTATGTGTGTGAGAACTGTTCAGTGTACACACACAAAGACGGTGAATTCCTGTGCAAATACATGTAATTCCATTTGTAACTATTCGAACGGAAATGAAATGTAATAAAACCTGAAAGAGGAAATATAAATACACACACAAAAAAACACATCAGGAAACAAACAACACTTCACTTCTCGCCATTCCTGCCCTCGCCGCCCCAAAGGCATCCATCAGGTAACTCTATTCATTTCAAACTCTTGTCGTTCACTTCATTACCTTGGTGTGAGTGTTGCCCGTTGTTTCTATTGAATGATGCCTTGACATTAAAATCGTAAGTACACACGCATTATTGCATGTCTCCCCGGCCCCAAGCTCATTGGAACGCTTGAAAACACTGGAAATGTTAGAGTACGCGTGTGCGTGGGGAGCAGGCGTTTTGTGAACAACTCGGCATAATAATAAAAACTCTTATAAACTCTGACATTAAAAATTATTATTTTTTTTTTATTAAGTACATCTTGAAAAGTTGTGCAGAAAAGTTCTCGCCGAGACGAGGGTCATCAAAGACTGGTGAAGAGCAGTAACAAATAACACTTTGTAATCATCTGAGTGAAGTCCTTTGACGATGGGAAAATCTCTTTCATATACAGGAGAAGTTGGCGGTGAGATAACTTAGCTAAGGAAAAAAAGCTCAAATGAACCACGTTTCTCAGAAAAGTAGTTTCAGCCAAAGCAAAATGTTATCTGGTCAAATGCCCAAAATGAAGGCACTCTTCTTAGAACGGATGTCAGCTGATGTTTGGTCAAACCGTTGGCATTCGGCCAAAGTCATTATTTCCACTGAAGATGGGCAGACAGCAGAGTAGAAATTTCGTAAGGTTTAGTCCGTTTAGCGATGTTGGGTAAACCTTAGAGGAAAAAATCAAGCCATAGACATATTCGATTCATTGCGCATAACAGCGGACTTACACCCGAGGGAAAGAGAACTAATCTCGGTAGATGGTCGAAAGAACGGGAGCCGTCGTTGGTGATATCTCTACTAAATAGAGAATAAATCTCTGAGGAATCTATTTAGTTTCTATGAGTAGGAAAACACTAAAACAAAAGGCAAAAGAAAATTGGCAATACACCAGCAGAATAGCAAGGCAATTAAATGTGTTGTTAGTACAGTGCCAAACTTTGTTGATACATTTTGACATTTTTACCTAGACCCAATAAGAAGTTTCGTTGATGCAATGCCATGTTTCATTGATGCAATGACATGTTTCATTGAAACAATGAAATGTTTCATTGGGTAGAATGAAATGATTCATTAAGGCAATGAAATGTTTCATTGGAGCATTTCAAATTGGAATTGATAAAATGAAATATTTCATTGATGCAATGAAAGGTTTTTTTTTTTGAGAAACTAAAATATTCTATTGGAACAGAAAAATTATCTTTTAGGGCAATGCAATTTTTCATGGATTCAATGAAATGTTTCATTGACGTAATGAAATGTTTCATTGAAATGTTGCAAACAAAATGTTGCATTGATGCAATGAAATGTTTCATTGAAGCAAGGAAATGTTTCATTTAAACAATGAAATGTTTCATTGAAACAATGAAATGTTTCATTTAAACAATGAAATGTTTAATTTAAACAATGAAATGTTTAATTTAAACAATGAAATGTTTCAAAAATAAAATGAAATGTTTCAAAAAAATGTTTCATTGAAACAATGAAATGTTTCATTGAAACAATGAAATGTTTCATTGAAACAATGAAATGTTTCATTGAAACAATGAAATGTTTCATTGAAACAATGAAATGTTTCATTGAAATAATGAAATGTTTCATTGAAAAATTAAATGTTTCATTGAAAAATTAAATGTTTCATTGGAACAATGAAACGAAATTTTTATCCCATCACATTGTGGTTGTAATTCAGATTGTCTCTGGGAAATCCCAAATCAAATCAGACTATCTCCCATTCGTACTAAGATCTAAGGTGGGTGGAATTGAAGACCTCTGGCCATGACCGAGTGCCAGTGATTCCAAATATCTCACCAGCTCTGGTGTCCGCCAAAGCCTACAGTGTCTACCACCGGTCTATTCCCTTCTTTCGTCTGGTATTTTATAACAATCCCAATATCAACACATTTCCCTGCTTTTCATCTCCGCTTTAAATTGTCCAAAAAACAACGGAAAAAGACACGTAGCCTTTCACGAGCACCCTGGCAACTTTATTGCACTTAATGGTGTCATTACGACTATTTAAAAAGAAAAAGGTCTATTTAATTTGTTATACATTTTTGTTTTTTTTTTAATTACTCTGTTTAACTTTTGCCGTTCGCCCTCAGACAACCCACCCGGGCCAGACATTGAACAGAATTACTTTTGAAACTTTTTAGTTGCTAAAGTTCACATGGATGTCGGAGAGCAGCAAACCATAAAACTGAAAAGTCAAGTTATCCTTGTTAAAAAACTTGTGAAATACACTAAGAAACAGAAATTGGAAATTAAAACTAACACGATATTTCATGTTTAATTGTATTAACTAATTATCATACGGAAAAGTAGTTATGACGTTATCGCATTTGGACAATTACCGAGATAGGACAGTTTGCCGAACTTTCGGAATCTTGGTGGAGGGGGTAATGTGTGATTTGGGGGGGTTTTTTTGTGGTGGGCTAAAGCAATTTAGAGTGTGTTTTGTAGATTTTAATTTTACATCGAAGATCATGAAATAGAAGAGATATTTCAAGGGGTTTTTATAGTTTAAAATCGAACAGTTTTCGTACGAGACCAGATACAGATCCCTCCAAATGTCATTACTTCGAACACACATTTAATAGCGCTTCAGGGGAATTCAAAATTCCCCCATTCTTCACAATGGGGATAATGATTACAATATTTCGAAATAAATAAACAACTCTTAGTTAAATTTCAAAATAACCTAAACTTGAGTAAGCAGCGATTACAGCTTTCGCCTGAGTCTTTATTATAAATGCATACTTTGCTTATCGTAAAATTTAAAAAAAATCAAAAACACACACACACACACGTATTTCATTTTAGTATTTCAGTATTTCAAATCTAACAAAACACTTTTGTATACAAACAATAAAAATGTACAACATTGAAGTGAACTGCAAAGGAATTTCAACACTCATTGGAATTTATCACCAATTCATATCTTATGTCAAGGGTAAATCCAACAGCCAGACGTAGACGTTCTATCAACAGAACTGAGAGAGCGTTTTCACGTATGAAATGGAAACCACAAGTGACCACAGACTGGCGGGCTGCGACAGCAACGAATTCTGCCTCAAATGAAGCTTATCCAAATTAGTTGGAATTCAACAAGCGCTTAAGAAACATTAAGTGAATTATTTATTAAAATTCAAAAAAAAAGAAGAAGAAAAACAACCGAGAAACACATGACAATAGTGAAATGGCTCAGTTGAAGCGTTCACAGCTCATCCAATTGGTGGTCTTCTGTCTGTATTGGTTTGCCGTCTTCCCCCTAATTTGGTTTGTGCTGCAGCCGGAGTTTTTCACCAACAACATTCCTTTAACGCTGCTCTTTGCCCTTTTACTATTGGGAATTTATTATCTAATCTATATCTTGATTAAATGCTGCTGCCGTGAAACGACAAAGGATATGACAATAAATTCTGCCAGCAATCGTAATCGTAATCGCAAGCGTAATAGCGATGGCCAGGGCACACGTGATCGACGTCATGTGGATGCGCTAGAAAATAGAGTTTATGCTCCCACCACCACCACCATCTCCACCACAGAAGAAGCTGATGAACAGCCACGAGGATTACAAATACCCGATGCTGTTTTCTATGAGAATCCGTCCACTGCCCGGAAAGATCTTTTAGACCGAGACGAAGCCTGCCAAGATGAGGGCGAACTGGAGGCGAAAAGTGTACGTTTCATAACGAGCTGTTCGCTGTATTATGATGGCCAAGGTCAATTTCATGATTACCAATAAGAACAGGAACAGGGAGCGAGGCTGGAAATCAACCACAAAAATACTAGAACGGTGTTAAGGCAAAGTGAAGTTTATAATCGAGGGATGGTTGGTATTTCAAAAGGACTTCAGAACCCACAACGACCTCATCATGTTATTTTTTCCTAGAATTCTAGTTTTAAGTATTATAATTTCTTTGGCAACGACTACGTAGATGGCAGACTTCCTAGGTCTATTTGCAGACGCTGTGGTTCGGTTACAAAACTTTTATAGAATTTCAGTGGTATGTATGGAGAGAGAAAAAAACCAAAGCTGCCATTCTATGTCTGTTGGCAGACGCCTTAAGCTTCAGCTGCAAACTCCAGATGTCCCTTGTAGAAAAAAACAATCCGCCTTAAACTGCAGCCGCAAATTCCAGATGTCCCTCAATCATTTCTAGAAAATCAATGGTAGGGTTGAGAAAAAAAACCATAGCTGCCATTCTATGTCTGATGGCTGACGCCTTAAGTCTCAATGTTTTAAATAATTTGTAGAACAAAAAAAACAATAGCTGACATCCCACCAGACTTAGGACATCTGCACACTAGTTTCTCTTCGGTATAAGTGCTTCGATTTAAGGCTGGGTTTTAACAAATTTTGTTAAACAATTATGTTAAGGATTTTGTTTGTATAAATTAAAGTTTATTGAAGAATAAAATAAAATAAAATAATAAATAACTCGACCACAATATAAAGATAATTTCTAATTAAAAAAGAGCCATGCCTTCTCGCTTTTCTTAAAAGTTCCTTTGCCAAAGTAGTTTTTTTTTCTAAAAACTCCACCAAAAAACCAACTGTTTGTTTTCAGCAATCAAAAAAATTAAACTCATCCCCTAACTGCTAAAAAAAAAACAAGAAACCGCAGAAAAAGGAGAAAAACTGCCATAAACACTGTTATTTCATATTATCATTTATCAAGAGTAAAAACCCCTGAAGTGTTTGCCCCGAAAACCTCGAGAGCTGCGAGAAAACCACCAACAGAAAAATCCATTGGAGTGCCATAAATTCCTATAAAAAAACTGTTTTCGGAATATAAATAAACCATTAGGAAAGTGGAATCAAATAAATGCCCTTATAAATAATAATATGCCTAAAAGTAGGCAACAATATATATTTTTATAAATAACAATATGCCTAAAAACAGGCAACAATATATATTTTATAAATAATATGCCTAAAACTAGGCAACACTATATATATTTATATAAATATTGATATGCCTAAAAGTAGGCAATAACAAATATTTCATAAATAATAATATGCCTAAAGACAGGCAACAATATCACTTTTTAAAAATTATGTTATGCCTAAAAGCTGGCAACAAAATATATTTTTATAAAAAAATAATATGCCTAAAAGTAGGCAACAATATATATATATATATATTTATAAATAATAATATGCCTAAAACAGGCAACAATATATATTTTTATAAATTATGATATGCCTAAAACCTGGCAACGAAATATATTTTTATAAATAATAATATGCCTGTAAGTAGGCAACAATATATATTTTTAAATAAATATTGATATGCTAAAAGTAGGCAACACTATATATTTATATAAATATTGATATGCATAAAAGTAGGCAACAATATATATTTTTATAAATAACAATATGCCTAAAAACAGGCAACAATATATATTTTTATAAATTATGATATGCATAAAAGCTGGCAACAAAATATTTTTTATAAATAATAATATGCCTAAAGGTAGGCAATAATATATATATTTATAAATAATAATATGCCTAAAAACAGGCAACAATATATGTTTTTAAAAATTATGATATGCCTGTAAGTAGACAACAATATATATTTTTAAATAAATATTGATATGCCTAAATGTAGGCAACACTGTATATATTTATATAAATAATAATATGCCTGAAAGTAGGCCACAATATATATATTGTTTTTAATAATTTATGATCTAAAAATAGGCAACAACAACAGCCCGATTATGAAAACTTCCAGGGAGATAAGTCCCGTTTGTTTGCCTTCCGGTCTTTTTAGAATCGAAGGCATTTCATCTGAAAGAAAGTAAATTCCCCGGGAATTATTTCCCAGGGAGTTTCCATAATCGGGCTGATTTTTGTTAAAGGTTTGGTGGTCTTGCTCTGTTATTGTTTTGCATTTGATTTGTGATAGGTAGTGTGGATAGGTAGCAATCTCACAGTGGATCATGGAAGATTTATAAAAGCCCGCCTCAACCTTGTGTTCAGAAGGCTAAATGTATGTAACTCTTGATCTCTTGATCCCTTCTAAATAATAATATGCCAAATGTCTGTAACTTTTGATTTAGGAAACATTTCTTAGTTCGGTGAAAAATCGATTGAAGGCAAGGACTGAGAGATTATTTCCAGCTAATAACATTTATAATCGAACCTTCCCCTTTCAGTCTCTGCAGTAGTTTATTTATTTATTTATTTCGTCTATGGAAATACAATTCCTTACAGACTAGTGCTTAATAATAAATTAGTTCTAACAATTTTTTGAATTCATTTATGTTGTAGGAAAAATCAATTTCAAATTTACTACATATTTCATTGAATTCTCTAAGCGACCTAATTATAGGTTCATTCATACCATAGTTTGTTCTATGAAAACGTATATTAAAATATTTACAATTTCTTAAACTTTTAGGAGGAACATTAAAACCAATCAAATTTAAAATATAGGGTGAATCAATAAACCCACAAATGATTTTGTACAAGAACATTATAGACTGATAATATCTACAGTTAACAAGCAAGGGCAAATGAATAAGTTTACATCGAGACTCGTATGACGGGATCGGTTTATCAAAATTCAGAGATGACAAAGCAAATTTAATGAATTTTCTATGTACTCTCTCAATTCTGGAAATTATGACAAAGGTCATAAATAAAAGCTTTCGAACATATGGATCAATAAATTCGGAGCAATGACGTTTAATAAACGCTAGAATCGAGTAAGCCTTTGGAATAATGTAATCAACATGGGAATGGAAATTAGAGTCAAACAGAACGCCAAGATCAAGAATTTCATAAACCTGTTCAATAAGTTTACCTTTAGCATAGTATTCCATGAAAATTGGATAATGTAAACGACTAAAGCTCAAATAAAAAGTTTTGTTTTCGTTTAATGTCAAATTAAAATTATTAAAATCAAATTATTATCAGAGATATGTCCATTTTGCCTATCGTGTTGGTGCCCTATGAGATGTCTCTTTTCTGTCAAAATCCAAACCCAAAATGACTCCGTAAGAATAAAAAAAATAATAATAAAAAAATTTAAAAAAAAAAATCAAATCAAATCCACAATCCCCACGCTGACAGGCAAGCACGTTCCAACTCGCCTACCTTACCCATCAATTCTTTTCAGAATTTAAATGTTTCCACATTGGCTTAATTTATTCGTTTTCTTTAAAACTTCAATCATTTCCATTTGTGAAAATGGAAGAAGAAAAAACGTCAGCATTCTGTTATTGTGGAGCCTAATTTCACAGCCTTAAACTATACTTTAATTTGCTTCATTCAATGAGTTCTCTGCTCGCTCGCTGTTAGTTCCCATTTCCCATTTGCCATCTCTGTGGATTGTTAAACGAATTAAAGCAAAAAAAGTTTTTGGTTAACAAACTTTAATGTCACACGATGTACAGCAATTTGGTATTGTCATATATATATATATATATGTACATAATACATACATATGGTATATAGTCACACATACCAACATGTGTTTGTGTGGGGAGTGGGTTTGACTACCACCCGCCCGAAAAGTAGGCAATTTCTCATGTCGCTTTCATATAAAACGTACATATGTCGCTTTGGTTTGGATCGGTGGCCGTTTTTTTTTTTTTTTTTACTGGGCCTATCTGTTCTATATATAATTGTCTGTGTCGTGGTTGTAGTATCTTGCTGGCTCTTTTCCTTCCTTTTTCTTTTTTTTTTTTTTTTTTTGTTAGGTACAATGTCTGAATTGTAATTGTGAGTGTGTGTCGAAGGAGAGCAGAGAAACAAGAACCACTGAATTTTAATGGTTTTTATTTGGTATTTTATTGTCATACTTGAATAAATGCCAAAATTATACAACCTTCGGTATATGCACAGATATACACATATATATATATGTGTGTGTGTGTGTGTGTATATAACGACGACATTTCATTCATTTATTTCTCTGTATTTGTTTTTTTTTGTCATCTCCATTTTATGTTGTTCCATAAGGCATTTTCATGCTGAGATGTGAGAGTATGCCTACTCGCCGAAGAATGTTTGAAAAGGTATTTGTGGTTGGGAAGACGTAGCGATACCTGACAAATCGTCGGGGCCTTTTAATAGTAAAGTTTTAAGACTGCTACACCCAGCATCACAAGTTCCCGTTTCGCTCGAAAATCATTTAAAAGACAGTTTTCAGTGTTTAACATTTTGAATTTTATGCAGAGTTATACCACATGTTTTTTTTTGTTTGAATGTTTTGTTTGAAATACCCAAAAAGTATGCAACTATTTTCAATAAAGTTTATTTTTTTTTTAAATTGGCTGTGTTATAACCAGCAAGTGAGAGAAGCGAATAAATTTTCGAAAAACCCCGAATTGTAAAATTTCGCTTTTCAGTTAATTCTGAATGGTGCAGCGAAATAGTAAGGCAGACGTTTCTTAGATTTGGTAAAAAGAATCCAGCACAATTTTCACCTTTGAAACATTTTGTGTTTTTGATTTGTTATATCGAAAAATTTTTTTTTTAGAATTTTTTGTAATAAATGTCACAATAATCTTTGCCGAATTCTCTATTTCGAACAATTTTCAGATTAAAATTCAGGATGTTATGGGACTTTTATGAAAATGGCATTCGCATGACCACAATTTTTATATTTGTAAAATTTTGTATTTTCGTCTTTTAATGGGGGAAAAAAATAAAACGGAGGTGTTTTATGGAGTCGTTTAGTGAAATTCATCAAAATGTTCCCTTTTGAAAAATTTCGTGTTTTTGATTTGATTGAAAAAAGTGCCAAATGGAAATCAGCGATTTTTTCATAACAACGATTTTTTCTAGAATTCCTTCTTAATAATCTGGGTCGAATTCTCTATTTATAAAAAATTTTCAAAAAAAAAAAACGGAAAAATTGCGGCGCTGGAGCTTAGCGATTTTCTCGTAACAACGATTTTTTAGAATTTTTTTCTTAAAAAGAACAATAATCGATTTCATATATAGAACAATATTCAGTTTTCGAAAAAATGCGGTTTTGGTACTTTTTCGAAATTGGCTATATTTTGCTAAAAACATTGAACTGGTAAGGGAGACTTTTGTGGGTAAAATTTTAATGTTTTAATCATTTTGTGTTTTTGATTTTTTAAACCAAAAAAGTGCCAAATAGAAATAAGCGATTTTTTCATAACAACGATTTTTTAGAATGTTTTTCTTAAAAGGCACAAACATCTAGGCCGAATTGTCTATTTAGGAAAATTTTCAGTTTTCGAAAAAAAACAAAAAAAAAATGTCGGTGCTGCAACTTTTAAATTGGCGATTTTAGTTACAAAAATTTTCAGTTTCCGAAAAAAAAACAGAAAAACAGTGTGTTTTTTTTTCGAAATTTAAAAAAAAAATTCAATAAAAATTTTTGTTACTTTAAAATTGTAAGGGAACAATTTTCTTTTTTTTTATATAAAAAAGAATCAACTGGAATTGAGCAATTTTCTGAGAACTGTAATATTTTTTATTTTGAATTTTTTTACAATTTAGCACAATTTTCAGTTTAAAAAAATAGAGAATTTTTTGGAAGGCTTTTTTTTTAATTGACGATTATATGTGCAAATGCTGCAATAGCAAATTTAGTTATACTAAAATAGTTAGTGTATGTTGGGTTCGATGGACAAAAGCCAGGAAGATATTTATTTTTGAAAAAAAAAAAAATGGGTTTTCGATTATTTATATTTGAAAAACTGTTGAAAGCAGCCAATTTTTCAGAGCTATTATTTCTTGAATTTTTTCGTGCAGGGCCCAACAGTCTAGCTCGAATTATCTACTAAGCAACACCAATACTTTTGTTTATTTCCATCTGTTGAGTTCGATAAGAACAATTCAGCATAATTTTCACTATTTAAAAAAATGTATGTTTTCGATTTTTTTATATAAAAAAAATTGTCAAATAGAATATTGAGATTTTTCAAAACTGTTATTTTGCAGATTTTTTTTTTTGTAATGGGCCCCAAAATCTATTTCTCTATTTAGCACAATTTTCGGTTAAAAAAAACAAAATTGTCAAATAGAATTTTGCGATTTTTCAGAACGGAAATTTTGTAGATTTTTTTTATTAAAGGGCACAAGAATCTATGTAAAATTCTCTATATGGAACAATTTTTGGTTTAAGAAAAAAAAAAAAATTGAAGGTTGTGCCAATTTTCGAAATTGGCGTTTTCTCGGAGTTATAATTTTTCATTTTTTTTTTGTGGAAATGGTAAAATAAGAGTATTACAATATTTTCAGTTTTTGAAATGCCCAATTTTCCGAAATTGACACTTTTTTGAAATTTGTCGATTTTTTCCAAAAAGGAACCTTTCTTAAACTACACAATTTTTTTTCTGTGAACGTTTTTTCCAACTAGGAAACTTTTTGTAAACTCCACATTTTTTTTTGTTAAGCGTTGTGTAGTTTCTTCCACTTTTTTTCTTCTTATTTTTAAAAAATCTCATTATATTTTCGACTACTTTTTTTGCACGAATTCTAGCACAACTTGATTTTTTGCCAATTTTGAAAATTTTCTATAGTAGTGAACCGAAAAAAATACCTTATTCTTTTCTGGGAGAAGTGTTTTCCCCAAGAATGTTGCATACTCTAAGGCTCCGCCTTTAAATCAATGTGATTTAAACTGCGCTTATTATTTAGTTAACTCAATAAACCAATCAGATTATTGCTTAATACATTTATTTACAATTTAATTTTTTAAACGTCTGTAAAAAAAAGTGATAAAAATTCTTTCAAATTTCTGCGTTTATAGGAAAAATTGAACTTTGTCAGTTAATAATGGAACACAATATCATTCACAGGACAACCACGACTGGCTCGACAGTTCCTTTTGAAATTTCTCAGTACATTTTCGATAGTTTCGGATCGAATCTCTTCAATGGCAACTTCGATGCTTGACCTGGTGAACTCTTGCAAAGTCCTGCCGCAGTTTACCTCGTACAACGAATGATGAGGACTACAATGACAACAAAAACAACAAATGCTCCAAAAATAATATAACCAAATATTTGTGAGTATATTTCTTGGCTTTCCCCCCAACCTCCAGTCCCCCACCCGTTCGGTTTCGAAAGCACATCTCTGCCGTACAACCGACGAGCGACGCAAAGTCTCTAACAAAATTGTTGGGATATAAAATGTTCTTTGTTTTGTCAGTGTATGTGTTTCAACACATACATACAGAAAATATGGTTGGTAAAGGTTAAAGGTTGACATCGTTAGATTTTTGTTTTTTTTTTTATTCTTCTTTCTGTTGTTGGTATACTTCTGATGGAGTTTTTATTTGGGCATTCTATCGTTTTTGTTTGTTTTCATTTTAGACTCTTTCTCTAGGTTCTGCCATAAATAATTTAATTATTTTCAGTAAACACCGTTTTCTATCATTTTTCTTTTTCTTTTTCTGTTTTTTTTTATTATTTGCCTAAATGTCTAAATTTGCACGTCAAATGAAAGAGAGAAATTGCAGAAATGCCATGGACATGACAGTCCTACAGAGAATGAGAATGTAAATAAAGGGGGACATACGACAGAACAAAGCATTAAATTAACTTTAGCAACGTTCTTCGGAGCCTGCTGTGGGACAGTATTAAAGTCAACAAACTATTGCATACTTTAAGGTGCTCTAGAGTTTCTCTTTGACAAACTTTCTGTTCAAATTAAAATAATTGAAATTGAATTCTCAAATGTTGCCGACAAAAAACTTGGGTTGAAGTATGTAGGACCTTAAGTCAAATGGTTATGATATACATAAAACATTGTTCGCCGTTTGCTCCTCTTGCTAGAATTGGTGGACTACTGAGGTCATAACTAATGAAGAGGGACATCTGACAGATACCTCGAACAAAAGTACCTTCAAACTAACAAAGACTTGCAATTAATAAAAATCCCTTAGATTTGTTTGGCATCGGACCACATCATTAACTTATACACAGAAGGTCAACGTATCCATTAACTTGTTCAAAGCCCCCACCATCCGGGTTCTATCCTAAGCCAACGCCATATAGCGAGAAGTCTTGTTTTGTCTCTGTTATAAATTATCTTACTGTTCCGTTCCAATTTATTTTAGTCATACGCCTGATGGTGACATCTTCGTATGTTTGTCATTTAAACTCTGCTTATTAAAACCATGATTAATGTCATGGCATGGCACATCCCCCCACACACACACACATTCGTTTTGTCTTCAGGGTCGAGGTAGGAGAAACCCCATCCACACTGTAGTATAAATGTTTCTGGTTTTGCCGTAAAACTATCATGACAAATATTCCGGGCATTTTTAATAAGAGAATTTTTGGTTTTGTGGTCAAACCGCAAGAATAGTTAAATGCGTATGTGTGTGTTATACGTATGACAGAAGATAATTCGTTAAGGTTTTGTAAGTGTTTATGGATTCCTGTTCAAGATTTGTTGGCTGTCACTTAGTGTTGTATATGAAGCTGAATGAAGCTAACGTTAATGATGATGGAAATGTTTTCAATATTACACTGGGTTTCCCTAAAAATATGCAACATTTTTCAAATAATTTTCAGAGCTCCTTTAAGTTGGCACTATTTTGTAGAATTGGTATTTGGCTAGGAAATTCTTTATTTAAATATCAGTTTTGAAAAACTAAAAGGGAGGGATTTGTAACACCACAAAGTGGACAACATTTTTGGGTAATTGAATACGAAGAATGTATGCCTTCCTTTCGAAACGCTTAAGCAAACTGTCCGAATTGTTATATGTAAGATCACCCTATAAACTGAATAAAATTTCTAGAATTTCAAAAGTAGGCAGTGCTATTATAAAACTTTATAAAACTTAAATTTTTTTATGAAATTTAAAATTTTTGTATAAAATTATTTTTTTGTTTATAAATTTAAAATTTTTGGTGAAATATATTTTTTTTATGAAATTTAATTTTTTTTATATTTTTTTTTTTATAAAAATCTAATTATTTTATTAAAAATTTTTTTTATGAAATATATTTTTTTTTTGTATTGTTAATAAAAATTAAAATTTTTATAAACATTACAGTTTTTTTATAAAAACTACATTTTTTTTTATAAAAATTACATTACATAAAAAATAGAATTTTATTATAAAAATTTAATTATTATAAAAAAAATTAATTTTTTTATAAAACTTAAATTAAAATTAAATTTTTTTATAAAAATTAAATTAAAATTATTTTTTTTTCATAAAAATTAAATTAAAATTAAATTTTTTTATAAAAATTAAATTTTTTTATAGAATTTAATTTTTTTTATAAAAACTAAATTTTTTTTATAAAAATTAAATATTTTTTATAAAAATAGATTTTTTTTTATAAAAATTGATTTTTTTTTTATAAAAAGTATTTATTTATAAAAATTAAATTTTTTTATAAAAAATTATTTAGTTATAAAAATTAAAATTTTTTTATAAAGTTAATTTTTTTTATAAAATTCAACTTTTTTTATAATGTTTAAATATTTTTATAAAATTTAATTTTTTTTTATAAAAACTTAATTTTTTTATAAAAGTTAAATATTTTTTATAAAAATAGATTTTTTTTATATAAATTGATTTTTTTTATAAAAATTAATTTTTTTTATAAAAAGTATTTATTTATAAAAATTAAATTTTTTTATAAAAAAATTTTTTTTATAAAAATTATTTTTTTATAAAAATTATTTTTTTATAAAAACAAATTTTTTTTATAAAAATTAAATTTTTTTTATAAAAATTATTTTTTTTGTATAAAAAGTAATTTTTTTATAAAATTAAATTTTTTTTTACATTTTTTATGAAATTTGAATTTTGTTCAAAAATTTTTAATTGTTTATATAAAATTTAACTTTTTTTTATAAAATTTAACTTTTTTGTATAAAATTTAATTTTTTTAAAAAATTTAAATTTTTTTATAAAGTTAAAATTTTTTTTATAAAATTTAAATTTTTATTTATTTTTTTTATAAAGTATAAATATTTTTATAAAATTTATTTTTTTTTTATAAATTTAATTTTTTTTATAAAATTTAATTTTTTATACCTGGTGTCTAGAAAAAGCTATAACTGTCCTCTCTGCCCTATCCGTGAGATTGTCCTTAGCTTAAACAAGGCCCCTAAAAGTAGACTACATTTGTTGGTAGGCACTACAAGTAGTTTTGCAAATACCTTATTTACGTCCCTACGCGGTCCAGACCCCTCAAGAAACCTTTACATATTTTTCCGAGTTTTAAAAAAAATTCCAAAAAATATGCAATCTTTTTTTGTTAACAATTGAAAAATTACATAGTGGCACTGCGTTGAAAAATTTGCATGTCAATTAGGCTCTCTGCCCCCCGTGGGTGTCCTTTGGTTAAACAAGGCCCCTAAAAAGTAGGCCACAACGTTATAAGGCCAGAGGTAGGCAATACATTTTTTTGTTAGAAATATCCATACAACACCTAAAATTCTTACAATTTAGGCTCTATTTAGTTTGAAAGGATTTCTACAAAAATAACCCAAAAGTAGGCAACATTTTTTTGTTAACAATGGGCAGAATTATGTAACCAACCAAGAAATTACAAAAACAGAAATCAAGCAATTCCCAGGAGACACACATCTGGACTGACAGACAATCGTTAAATATACGTACGTGAGAGGGAGGACATACTCGTACACACACCAAAACTCCGTTTCTGTGATCCTCACACCCACATCCCCAAAAATTCTTTGATTTTCATACCCTGGTGAGGAGTCTTCAAAAATATTCCATGCTTGGCACAATTTTTAAATTGCAATCCAATAAATTCATGTCACTTGTACAAGAACAACAATTTCTTTGTTTTTTTCTTCTTTTACGTTCTTCTGGTTAAATACTCGTAAGGACTTGAGGAAAAACACTGACAGACACTTGCAAAACCCTTAACGATATGAAACTTCCGTTGCCCGGGGTGGAAGAACGGAAAAAAAGGAATAAAGAAATTGCTGAAAATTCCCAAAACAACTGCATTGCAACAATTCACCAAACAGTTTACAAGGATAACTGCACACACACACACACCGATATACACGTATATACACTGGCATACCTCCATATGAAAATATTTCATAGTAATAATGCAATACAATCATACATAAAGCATGACAGGACTTGCACCATAAACGAGTACGGCAATGGCATAAGTTGCAAAAAAAGGAAACCCTTCCACAAACACCGACCCCACCCCCCCCCCCCCCCTAGCACGTCTGCTAACAACCAAAATCCAGACCCGTCCACAAATGTTAACAATGTGGCTAAAGTCCGAAAACAACAGCTCCGGCCGAGATGCGTGGGGAAAGATGTAGTGGCCGGGAACATTTTATTCCACAACCCCACCCGAAAAATGTGGAACGAACGAAAACAAGAAAGCATAAAACAGAAGAAAAATGGCCTAGCAGGCGAACAGTGCATGTGTGACAGCATATTTGCAAGGCGTGGTCTGTTGCTGAAGGATCGTTTAAAAAGTCCTTTTCATTCAATTCCCTTACCCTTTGTTTCCGGCATTGAGACAGTGGCTTTATGTGCCACTGTAAACATGTAAACGTGGTGCTTCCTACTACGCTTACATGTTGGTAAATACGATTTTCATATTTTATGTATATAAAAAGGATATCTTATATATATATATATATATATTTTTGAGGAGTTTCCTCTGTTGGCATGCTAAAAAACAAACTGATGAACAGTCCGCAAAACTCCAACAACATACGTAATGTATTTCTTCTCTTGAGCATAATTATGTCGAGACATGAAATGTCATTTCTATAACGTGTAATCAATCCGTTAAAGCAACCAAGGATTACCTTATGTACAATCGAGTACAAGAAACCCAGAGAGAAAGGACATGATATTACGATGCACCCAAAAAAGAAAAACGCTGCAGATGAAGAAATAAGAAAATTACATTTTATTAATTATACTTAAATGCAATTTGTAATGATGAAACTGGCATAAGAGACCGCATTATAACTGTAATGCAGTTTCAACATAAGGCGTATGATTTATATTCAGCTCATGTTCATTAAGTATACGTCATGGTGAACCGAAGGCACTGCAGCAGCCGCTGCACAGTGGCTGAGACTCTATAACTTTTGATCTGGTAAAGATTTTTAAAATCCGTAAAAAATCAGTTTTAGACCAAGACTTAGGGATTATTTTAAGGTGTAGGGATTCAAAATTAGATAATGGAATACATTTTAGAAATATTTCCCAAGTGGGATACTCTTTGTATTTAACGATTTTAGAAGGGTTGACAATCACATTCCATCGATCAAAAGACTACAACTTTTAATGTAGTAAAGATTTGGGAAATCCGTAAAAAATCAGTTTTAGACAAAGACTTTGGGATTATTTTAAGGTGTAGGGATTCTATATTGGATAATGGTATACATTTTAGAAATATTTTCCAAGTGGGTTACTTTTAGTATTTAACAATTTTAGAGGGATTGAGAATCAAAAGCCATCGGTCACTTGGCACAACTTTTGATGTAGTTTTTCTGTAAAAAATCGTTTTTAGACAAAGACTTAAGGATTATTATAAGGCACATAGACTGAACTTTGGATAATGGTATACATTTTAGAAATATTTCCGAATTGCACTACTTTTTGTATTTAACGATTTTAGAGGGTAAAACAAACTTGTAATTTTTTTTACACATTTTTATGTAATTGTTTATATTGCTCACTAAAAAAAATATTTTTTTTTCATATTAAAAATGTTCACCTTTTTGCAGATTTTGAAATTTGATTTTTTCGACTTTGTCGACCGTATCTCATATATTTTCCGATCTATTGTACTCCAATTGTATTTTATCATGAAGTGTGTTGTCTTATCGTTATTCCGACTCCAACAACTTTTTTGATACCAAATATAGTTTGGTTGTAGCAAGTATTTTAAAAAATATCGCCATAGAAAAAAACAAAATCAACAGAACTTTTTTTCACATGCCATTAAAGAATGACAATGTTGAAGGAAACCTCTCCAATACTCCAAATGTTGGGTAACAAAGTGTTATAACACTTTGAAAAGTTGGAAAGGGTCACTTATTTTTGTTGGGTAACTTTTGCCCAGCAAAAACTGCTTCCTTGGAAAATTAATGTTTTACAACAAAACTAGGGGGAACGTGGGAGGTAGTTTAAAATCGCCAATCTCGCATATTCCAATCGATGGCCTTTTGCTGGTACTATGAGCAACAGAATATCTCCTATTATCTGTATTTTTTACAAACCTCAAAAATGTTTACTAGATTAAGAGTTACAGACTTTTGGCCATTGGAATGTTGATTCTGGACCACTGTGCGGTGTATAAAAAGTATGAGCTTAAATCTTCACAAAATGGATATGTAAAGTGAAGGATTAATTTATTGTTAAGGGAAAATATTGTAATGACGCTTTTGAATGACAAAATAATGAATTCCCCTCTCTCTCTCTCTCAATCTCCTGTAAACAACGTATGATTGATATTAATTCGAGATATGAGTAATGAGCAATGTAGAGTAGTATTTTGTAAAAAAAAATATAAACAAGCTGAAGCTTAGGGCCACCTTTTTTTGTCAGTAGAAAATCCTTAAGAAAGAGTTTTCTCTAGTTTTTCGAAAAAAAAGGTAATTTTCCTAAACAAGGCGTATGAGTAATATTACACCGTGTTACACACATTCTGTCGTATGAACCAAATTTACTTTTTCGGAAAGGGGATTAAAAAATAAAAATACACGTGTATCGGCGATTTTCATGAACACGTCAGAATTTTTTTTTTAAGTTTGAAGTATGAAGCTCGTAGTGGCCTGTGTGAAAGCCTTTGGACCGCTTTTTAACCATTTTTCAGTGATCCAATCGAGCTGATTTTTGCAGGCAGACTCGTGGAAATGTCTGTATCACGTCAAATTAAAAAATAGATTTTTATCAATTCTCAGATTTTCCTAATTTTTTTTTTTTTTTTAAATGGTTATTGTTTTTTTAGTAGTTTAAAAATTTGGAGTCTCTTCAAGTTATGCTAAGAAAAGTGAAAACATTTTTTTTTTCAAAAATAATAAAAATTGGGGAAAATCTGAGAATTGATAAAAATTTTTTTTTAAAAATTTGACGTGATACAGACCTTTCCACGAGTTTATTATGTCAGCGTCCACGTCGGCAAGAAAGTAATCTCAATCACCTTGAGGGCAGGTAGATTGAGAACTTTCAACGACTGGCAAGTGCACCACTGGCTACCCTAGCGGAATTCAATGAGAGTACCGAATGTTTCTAATCGCCGTACAACCTTCTAATCGATTTCCCTTTCCATTCCCCCTCAGTCGTTCTCCAACCAGGAGTATCACACCCTTTTCTCCTGCTAATCACCTATCTCGAACTTAAGTGGTTTTTAAGTGGACGAGGACGAAAATCTAAGCCAGAACGTTTTTCCAAGAACATTTCCTCTGTTGCAGCGTTGTAATCTTAGTAAATAGAATATTTCCCACAAACTACGTATGATTAATATTAATACAAATAGATGGAGCGTATGTTTTTCAACCATCTGCGTATGATTAATATTTATACAAATACATGGAGCACATGTCTACCATCTGCGTATGATTAATATCAATAGAACTAAATTATTACTATTGCACACATCAATCATACGCTTCGTATGAGTACGTTTCTTTTAAAATAAAACTTTTAGACTACGTCTTTCATATTTCATGCCAAATAAAATAAGACAATATTTGACAAAATAACATTTTCCGTTTTCAAAAGGAAAACTACCAGGGATATTAACACACAGACACACACAGAAAGTTTTTGCTCTTAATAAACTGGAAAAGAAGGAGCAAAGTTATAAAGTACGCACATTCTTGCTGCTCTTTTGTCAGTTTATTTGTTTTGCCAGCAAAGACAAACACTCACACACACACAGACGAAAACTATTTAAATCTTATGAAACTATTTTAAATAGTATCCACCATCCTTCCTTTGGGGAAACAACAACAACGGGGCAACTGCTACAATTTACAATTGCCCAGGAATATGGAGCAAGGAATTGTTTCCTTCCCTGCCGTCTTTCTTTTTATTTCTCGGTTTTGTTGGCGGAAAATTTGTCTTGTTCAGAGCACAGCGACACCAGCAACAATCCTCAAACAATGCAAGAAAAAAAGAGGGTAAGAAAGAAATGCATTGTACAAGTGGTGGAGCAGAGCGTTGAAGACAAATATAAAAGAAACAAAATAAAGAAAATAAAACTCACAAACAGACATGCAGAACAATTGTTGTGTAAGTTTTCTGCGGGACCAGAACCCTACGACGTCTTCACCATTTCCATAGTTCTTAAAATTCCTCATTATTCCTCGCATACCCTGGAAGCCCCGTCACACACATTCAGTTGCCTTTTGCTATAACGAAGATATCAACCCACTCAAGTTTTCTTGTTCGAGTCCTTGTGATTGCCAAGCAAACATACACACACTCACACACACACGGATGAGACACTTCTTATGTAAGAATGTTCGAATATTTATGACTGCGTGTGTTGGAGATTCCCCGGCGGGGCAAATTTACCAGACCTTCTTATGAAATAGCGATTTTTCAGAAGCAAAATAAATTCTTCAAAAGCTTTCCGGACCTTCTTATGAAAGACCTTTCCGAAATAGCGATTTTTCAGTAGCAAAATAAATTCCTCAAAGGCTTTTCAGAGGCCTCATTTGAATATGTCACAGCTGGCTTGACTTTTTAATAATGAACTCTCCACGAAATTGAGTCATATCAGTATAGAACCCACAGAAAGATCACTTCTTATGAGTAATCTTCAAAACTGTATGACGGACCAGTAACCAAACCCAGTCGTATTTGGAAGTTATAAGTGACAGAAGGCATACAAATCCACACAGAGGTTCCTACCGATTTTTAGAATAAACAATTTATACATGACGTCCGACCATCTAGGTGATGGGAGATGTACGGTATCACCGTGTTACAAAAAATAGATTTTTTTCTGTCCCATGAACCAAATTCACATATTCGGAAAGAGGGGAAAAAATAATAATACACGTTTATCGGCGACTTTCATGTACACTAGGGTGGGGTGAAAACATGATTTTTTTTTAATTTGAAAAAGTTAACCTCGGAAAGAGATGTAGTCTGGGGTCCTAATGAGGGGAAAAATAAAGAAAAAAATTTTAAAAAAATTTTAGGGGTCGCGCCACTCCCTCGAAATTTGGAAATTATCGCTATTTTGGCGTTGATTTTAGAAAAATCCTAAAAATTAACGACTTAACTTATTCGAAATTTAAAAGTTTGAGCTTGTCCAGTGCCCAAACAAAAGTATTTGAGGCAAATATGAGGATAATCGACTAATATTTGTAGCTTTGGTGGCGATTTCATTGTTCAGTCAATTTTCTGAAGAAGGGACGATTTGACTTATTTTACTTTCTGAAATTTTTGAACAATGAGAAATTTTATTTAAATTTTTTCATGCCCTTATTTCATTGTTTACGCTATTGAAAACATTTATTGACATTTTGACTTTTTAGGATTTTTCTAAAATCAACGCCAAAATAGCGATAATTTCCAAATTTCGAGGGAGTGGCGCGACCCCTAAAATTTTTTTAAAATTTTTTTCTCTATTTTTCCCCTCATTAGGACCCCAGACTACATCTCTTTCCGAGGTTAACTTTTTTTTTTGAATTTCACTCCACCCTAATGTACACGTCAGAATTTTCCAATCGAGCTTATTTTTGGCAGGCAGACTCGTGGAAATGTCTGTATCACGTCAAATTTTTTAAAAACAATTTTTATCAATTCTCAGATTTTCCCCAATTTTTATTATTTTTGAAAAAAAAAATTTTTTTTCACTTTTCTTAGCATAACTTGAAGAGACTTCAAATTTGTAAACATCTTAAGCGTTACGAAAAAAAATGTTTTTTGAACTGAAACCTAAAAAAACGATAACCATTTAAAAAAAAAATTAGGAAAATCTGAGAATTGATAAAAATCTATTTTTTAAAAAATTTGACGTGATACAGACATTTCCACGAGTCTGCCTGCAAAAAATCAGCTCGATTGGATCACTGAAAAAGGGTTAAAAATCGGTCCAAAGACTTTCACACAGGCCACTACGAGGTTCATACTTCAAACTTAAAACAAAAAATTCTGACAATTGGCCACCGAGATCTTGTGATTTAACACCTGGCGACTTCTTACTTTGGGGCCACGTGAAAGATAAGGTCTACGCCAACACCGATTCATGATCTCAAAGATAGAATTCGTGATTTACGATTTGGTTATGGAAAATTTCATGAAAAGGATATGGTCCTGTTAGCGTGGTCGTGGTGGCCATTTAACTGATGTTGTTTTTCATTATTAACGGAATACCTTCCTCTTTATTATGAAATAAACATTCGTTCATTTATCTCAAAAGATGTCATTTTTCTTTGAATACTAAAAAATATAACTTCTTGGGGTTTGGTTTGTAAGAGTTTTCTTCTTCTCAATTTATCAATTCAAAATCTTCTGCAGTCCTTGTACACGATTTTGTGCAGCAATTCCGCAGATATCCTACAGGGTCTTCCGTTTGTCGCTGGGTTGTTGCTCTTGAAGTGTTTTGTAACAATAAAATCTTGAAATAGTTCCATTGTCTATGGAGTCTTGTGTGTGTAAATACACATCTATACTTTTATAAACACACATTGTTACAAGTGTACATATACATACATACGTATGCATGGCTTCATATTATATTATTATAAATTACAAGTCATTTTCAAATTGTTCTTAAGAAATTGCCAGCAGATTTGTTGTTTTTATTTTCCTGGGGGCACACCAATGACTACACATTCACTTCAATGTTGCGCGTAGTCAATTGTCTTCGCCGAAGTGTAGTTTGTCCCACAAAGAGACACACACAGAGAGAGAGAGTGAAAGAAGTCATGTGTGGGAGAGTAGGTGCATATGCAGGTGCCTGTACTGTTGTTATAGTGATCAACAAATCATCGGCACATGCAATGTGTGTTTCTGTCTCTCTCTCTCTCTCTCCACCTCCTTCACACACTTCACGTGCAAACTTTACGTGTACAAATTGTATTTTTCCCTAGCCTCTCTGTAGTAGTTGTTGTTGGTTTTGTTATTCTTGCATTTTCAGTTCAGTTCTGTTCCGTTTCCCTGAGTATTTTTTTTCATTTAATTTGTTGCGAAAAAGTTGTATTTTAAGTCCTTCTCTATCTACTGGCTGACAGTTGTTGTTATTTGTTCTTCTCTCGAATTGAGTGCGAGTGTGGGTGGTGGAAACGTAGTGGGCGTGTGTTGGTTTTTCAATTAATTATACAAAATAATTGCATTCTCTGTTCGTTTTTATTTTTTCTTTTACTTTTCCTTATTTGTTTTCCTTTTTTTTCTTTTCATTTTTCTCCGGAGCACTTGCATGTCTATCTAATTATTATAATCATCACATTGTTGCAGTGTTTTAAAGTGGATTCATGAAATGCATTGGCAAAGTAAAGAGGACGACAACGACAATTTCAGAAAAGCTATTTCCCTGTCCTGTCTTTTATAAGATTATGTTCCCTGTCGAGAATTGCATTTGAAGCTGGTAATGAGTCTGACATCTGTAAATGTTAATTACAAATTAATTTGGCGATATTTTCTGTAAATCTCGGTATAAATGGAAATTGTATTTTAAGCAAACTGAACTGGCTAACATTAGAATTTAAAAATTCAGAAGAGAACAGATACAAGTCGAAAAAATCTGAAATTGAAAAATACGAAATGTTGGCCATGTTGGTGTCCCCTCCCCTCGTCGTTGAGCCGACGACATTGTGTTAAATATTTCGTCACCAGTTGAAACAACAATAGGGGAGGATCCGCAGATCATGAACTACAAGTCGGCATTTCAAAGTTCAAAGAGGACGGTGCGAAAATTACTTTTCAGATCGATTTAAATGCGGCAGAAAACAACTCAAAATTCCATCACCTCTATGACAGCCATCTGAATTCAAAAAATACAAAATTATGTCCCGATCCGCTTAAGACTATTTCACTTGTGACAATTTTTGTTGATTCCCTCTTGAACTTGCCTTCCTCTGCCCTCTTGAACAAAGCCCTACAGTTTCGGCAATTTGTATTTTCATTATTGATTTTTCGAATGCAAATGACTTTCCAAGTGTCAAAATCATCTGCAGCCAACTTCGCACTACATAAGACAAATACAAAATGAATTGCCAGTACGAGCAAGTTTTCTCCCTTTACATTCCCTTATCTCTCTCTCTCTCTCTCACTCTCTCTCTCTCCTACAAACTGAGAATTGCGGCAATAAAAACTGCGTAGTGTGAGTCGTAGCATTTTAATATAATATTATAGGGGGGTTCCGCTTATCATATATTTCCAATAAGCAAATATGTTATCAATTCAAAGTTAGGGAATTCATGATGTTTTTTTTAGTTAAAATATAGACGGTAGCTTAAAATCAGCGAAACAGGAAGAAAATGGCGTTTAACCGGCACAAAAACAATACCAAAAATCCAATTATTAATCATCGTAATAGTTCGTGAGATATGGCCGGGGGAGATATGTAAAATATTCAAAACTACTTTTTTTACAGCCAGACTTTCATCTACATTCGTTGTAAATTTCATGAAGATCGGTCCAGCCGCTTGGGCTGTCATATAAAGACAACAGATGAACAATGCACAAATACCGGTATGTACACTAGATGGGGTCAAGAAGAAAAGCTGATCCGACCCCCCCCCCCCCCCCCTATTTAAAAAGACCCCTGTCTCCCACTTCTGCCCAAAGTCATGCAGTTTTTTTTATGGGCCCCCCAAAGATTTGGGGTCTCGGTGTCATATCTTTCTCGTTCATATCTTTCAAACCGTTTGGAGTTTTAGTTTACTATCTGAGGCAAAGTTGTTGCACTTGTCGAACAAATGAAATCAAAAAAACATCATATTAAAGTTAGAAATCGCCTAAAACTTTAAAGAACTCGATTTTCTTTACCTTTTTCCTCCTTTTCCGGTCCATAGTTAGTAAACCCTTCAAAATTCAAGGCAACAGACAACTACGAAAACGTACCTCAGATCTCAATTAACAACTTTCTAGAACATATGAACTTCGTAGGAATGATTCTTAAACGTGTATTAATTCAAAGTTACTTTCTAGAAAAGCGATAGCCCATTTCTGGAGCGTATGCGTAATATTAATTGGAAAGCCTAGCACTTATGCGTATAGGTGGTAAATTAAATTGAATTTATGTAACTTTTTAGAACATATGAACTTCGTAGGAATGATTCTTAAACAAGTATTAATTCAAAGTTACTTTCTAGAAACGAGTTAGCCAGTTTTTGCAGCGTATGAGTAATAGTAATTGGAAAGCCTAGCACTTATGCGTACAGGTGGTTAATTTCAATTGAATTTATGTAACTTTTTAGAACATTGAAACTTCCTAGGAATGATTCTTAAACAAGTATTAATTCAAAGTTTCTTTCTAGAAAAGAGTTAGCCAGTTTTTGCAGCGTATGAGTAATATTAATTGGAAAGCCTAGCACTTATGCGTATGGGTGGTTAATTTAAATTAAATTTATGTAACTTCCACGAGCATATGAACTTCGTAGGAATGATTCTTAAACAAATATTAATTCAAAGTTTCTTTCTAGAAACGAGTTAGCCAGTTTTTGCAGCGTATGAGTAATATTAAATGGAAAGCCTAGCACTTATAAGTATAGGTGGTAAATTTAAATTGAATTTATGTAACTTTTTAGAACATTGAAACTTCCTAGGAATGATTCTTAAACGTGTATTAATTCAATTTTACTTTCTACAATAGCATTACCCAATTTTTGGAGCGTATGAGTAATATTAAGTCTAGCATTCATACATGCAGGTGGTTAATTTAATTTAAATTGAAAAAATGTAATTGTTTTTCATAAAACCGTAGTTTTTTTACAAACCCGGTTTTCCTGTTCTCTTACAAAAAAAAACCGATTGTCCGATCAACTTTATATGACACGGAAATTTGGGAAATTCTCTTCAAAACAACAAATTTTATCAAATCGCTGATAACACTACTCAACAAAATGAAAAAAATTTCATGTACTCCGGATGCGATAATTTTTTCTGTGTAGATAACCTTGACATCAGCTCGAAAAACGCAATAAAAAATTTTTTTTTCGTTTGGTTTTTGTTTTATTTTTTTTTTTTTTAAATTTTAAAAAAATTTTTTTGGTTAATTTGTTTCGTCCGGCATAACTCGGGAACCACTAGCCCGATTTAATTGAATTAAATTTTAAAAAATTTAAAATTACAATTCCCTTAATCTGTTCATAAAAAAAATCCATAAAAAATCCAAAATGAAAAAAAATGTCAAATCTTATTACTTTTACGTAAAGTCACATAACCTATGAGCAAAATGAGACAAAGATCATGAAAATCGATGCACGCGTTTCGCTTTTATTCGCAATTGAGTAAAGGTATGAATTTCAAAAAATCAAATTTTCATATATTTTTGTCACCCAACAAATTTTAATTAATAAAAAAGAAAAAACCTTACCATAGACAACGTTGTGCATATGTCGAGCAAATTTTTGAAAATTTAATTCAATTAAATCGGGCTAGTGGTTCCCGAGTTATGCCGGACGAAACAAATTAACCAAAAAAATTTTTTTAAAATTTAAAAAAAAAAATAAAACAAAAACCAAACGGAAAAAAAATTTTTTATTGCGTTTTTCCAGCTCATGTCAAGGTTATCTACACAGAAAAAATTATCGCATCCCGAGTACATTTTGACTGTTGACTAGTGTAATCGAATATACACCAACCACCCTTCCCACCAACTTCAGAAGGGAGGAAGGTTATAAAAGAGTCTGAACTTGCACGACAGCACAGTGATGATTAATTATTAAAATTGATTTTTATTGTTTTCCTTTTCAATAGCGACACCTTTAACCAAAAACCCTGCTCTCGAGCTCTCTAGCAGCCAATTCAATACACATAATCTTATAAATATTTGACCAGTGTAATTATTCTGACAATTATTATATACCATACACATACATATGTACTATTTCGCATTGAGCACACGCTATCATATCAATAACATACAATTAATTGAGGCTATAACAAATAATGCCGGGTTTGCTGGGAGGGGGGCTGGATAATCTAATAACAAAAATACAGCTTGTGATGGCAGTCGGTATGTTCGTATTCGAAAGCATTTAACACTCAAAAAGACGAACGCAAAAAATAAATAGGGAAAACACTCAGAACAGGAAGAAACGAATAACGAATACTGAAACAAACACTCACACATGCATTAAGCCAAAAGTGCAGTTGGTTAACGAACCGAAACGGTAACGGAAACACAAAAGTTCAACTGAAAACGGTAATGAAATTAAAACATAATTAATTTTGAATTTCAACCGTTAAGCGAAACATAAAAGTGAACTAAAAAAAAATACCCATGAAAAAAATGTGTAAAAAAAATACAAAAAAAAAAATCATTGTCAGACTTATAAAACCAATTACGGCCAATTTGCAGACGAAACTCAACCAAAAAATAACGAAAACGACAAAATTAAAAAAAACTTAAAATTGAAAACTAAATACTGGCATTTAATAGATATCCTTTTTTTTCGCATAAATCTTAGTAATCAAATCAAAAGGACATTGGTCTGATTCGCAGATTTTTGTTTTATTTTTAAAATGAAATTTCATTAGTAGTCGCAAATTGCCGTTTTGCATCAAATTCAAATCAAATGTTGACAAATTCGAATCATTCGTCACACATATAAAACACATCGTCAGTTGTTGGAGCGATGTTTTCAATTGATTGTTATTTTTTTTTCTTTTTTGTTAGTTAGTTTTGCTTAATTATTTTTGTTTATTTTTATCGATTGATTGATTGATTTTTTGTTTGTTTTGGATCAAAAAAACTTCCCAACTACTTACTGCTGGCATAAGCTGATCTGTACTTCGGACGCGAGTCACCTTATTTTTGGTTATCAGTTTCTTGACACAGGACTCCACCTGGACGTTCCATTTCATGAAGCCCACATAGGCGATGTAAATGCTAAACAGGATGAGCGCCTCCCACCACCAGATGCGGTTGTCACGAAAAAAATAGATCAACACCATCAAGCTAATACTGTAGAACGAACAATCGCGAAACAGCGGCCACCAGGTCAGCGACAGCACCGTCTTCGAAAACAGCGCACACATACCGATCACGAAGAGAATATTGAAGACCGCCGAGCCGACAATCGTACCGATGCCCACATCATCGAATGACACAAAGACGCCAATGACGCTGGTAAACAGTTCGGGCGCACTACCGCCGGCCGCCATAAATGTGGCCCCGGCCACATCATCGGTAATGCCTAGTTTTTCGATGATCACATCCAGGGAAGGCACAAAGAATTCATCGCAAACGATGGCCAAGGCTACGAACATGTATATCACGCCGATAATGTGGCATATGACAGCGCCATTCTCCAATTGCTCTTTGGTAAAGAGATCCGTGGGGAAGAGCGGCGTTTTAATGTCGGTCGTATTATCGGAATGTGTATCTGCAAATAGACAGAGAGAGAGAGAGAGTGAGAGGTTAGCATTTTTGGTTATAGATTGGATTTGGGGATAATTGGAATTTTTAATTTAACTGTTTGCAATGTATAAACTTTAACAGCAAGCATTAGTTTTCTATATTTTTTTTCGATTCTTGGGGATAACAAAATTAATTGGAATTTTTGATTTAATTGAGATCAATGTTTAAACTTTCCCCGCAACAAATAGTTTTCTATATTTGAAAAAAAAAAAAATATTCAGTGTGTATTTATTGAAAATGTCATTATTCATTTTCTGTATATTAAAAAAATATTCTCAGTGTATTTATTGAAATTGTCATAATTTATTTTGTATTTTTAAAAATATTTTCCGTGTGTATTTACTGAAATTGTCATAGTTAATTTTCTATATTTAAAAAAAAAAATATTTTCTGTGTATTTATTAAAATTGTCATAATTCATTTTCTATATTTCACAAAAATATATTCTCTGTGTATTTACTGAAATTGTCATAGTTCATTTTCTATATTTCAAAAAATATTCTCTGTGTATTTATTAAAATTTTCACAATTCATTTTCTATATTTCAAAAAAAATCTGTGTATTTCCTGATTCACGCTCGTACTGGCATTTTCTTTTGTATTTTTAGCAGCAGAAACCCCACCGTGGCAAATATTGTTGACTCTACGCTGAATGGGTAAGAAACCTGGGACACAATCATGACCCTCAAACTCTGTACACCAAAGATTGTCGGTGGAGTAGAAATACCGGCTACGAGTCTCTGAGAATCGGGAATACACGAAACGGTGGATAAATTGGAGACAGAGAGGAACACTTGGATTCTTTGTAAGAGTTTTAACATATTCAGAAAAAAAAATATATATACAACATGATAGTCAATTCTGTTGTCAAATATTTAAAGAAGTCAAAGACAATTAGAATAAATAATATCGTGCTGTCAGGGCTAATAGTAACTACCCAAATGGTCCGATTAGTCTTGACGGTTGACGATCAGCTGTTTGAGTTGGGGTTGCATTTTGCATGTGTTAGAGAGAGAGAGAGAGACAACTAAAATTGACGGTAGACGACGGTAGACTTTTGCAGGTTGCAGAATCTTCCGTCAACCGTCAAGACCGATCAGCGGTTTATTGTTATTGCTTTCACTTCAACATTTTGCGCGCGGAAATTGTTTATTGTAAATTAAATTTTAATGTTTAAAGTTATGAGTAATATTCATATAAACGAAAACAAATTATATTTTGTACAAATGCTCATCGATCAGATGTTTTTGTTTTGTTTTACCCTCATCGCACAATATTGAGTCTGACGTCATGACTAATTGGACCTTAAGTCAGTGGTGCGCTACCCGTTGCATCCTCTCAATGAGTGTAAAATTATAAAGAGCGAAGCTCACTCGTTCAGAGAAACTCAATGTTGTGCGATTGCCAGGGACATTTTTGGAATTTCCAGGGTTCCTTTGGAATTCCCAGGAATATTTTTGTAATTTCCAGGGATACTTTTAAACTTTCCAGAGATATTTTTGAAATTTCCAGGGATACTTTTGGAATTTCCAGGGATATTTTTGAAATTTCCAGGAATATTTTTGAAATTTCCAGGAATATTTTTGTGGAATTAGCAGGTAAATTGCCAAGAATATTTTTTTGGAATTTCCAGGGATATTTTTGGAATTTTCAGGGATATTTTTAAACTTTCCAGAGATATTTTTGAAATTTCCAGGGATACTTTTGGAATTTCCAGGGATATTTTTGAAATTTCCAGGAATATTTTTGTGGAATTAGCAGGTAAATTTTTGGAATAACCGGGGATATTTTTGGAATTTCCAGGGACACTTTTGGAATTTCCAGGGAAATTGTAAGATCTTCCAAGGACATTTTTGAAATTTCCTGGGGCGTTTTTGGAATTTCCAGGGATATTTTTAAACTTTCCAGAGATATTTTTGAAATTTCCAGGGATACTTTTGGAATTTCCAGGGATACTTTTGGAATTTCCAGGAATATTTTTTGGAATTTGCAGGGACATTTTTGGAATAACCAGGGATATTTTTGGAATTTCCAGGGACACTTTTGGAATTTCCACGAATATTTTTTAAATGTCCAGGTATATTTTTGGAATTGCCGGGGATATTTGTAGAATTTCCAGGGAAATTGTTAGATCTTCCCAGGACAATTTTGGAATTTCCAGGGATATTTTTAGAATTTGCAGGGTTATTTTTGTAATTGCCAGGGATATTTTTAGAATTGCTAGGGATATTTTTTGAATTTCAAGGAAATATTTTTCGAATTTCCAGGGATATTTTTGGAATTTCCAGGGATATTTTTGGAATTTGCAGGGTTATTTTTGTAATTGCCAGGGATATTTTTAGAATTGCCAGGGATATTTTTTGAATTTCACGGGAAAATTTTGAAATTTCCGGGGATACTTTTGTAATTTTCAGGGAATTTTTTTAAATTTCCAGGGATATTTTTTATATTTCCAGGGATATTTTTGGAATTTCCAGGGATATTTTTGGAATATCCAGGGATATTTTTGAAATTGCCAGGGATATTTTTAGAATTGCCAGGGATAATTTTTGAATTTCACGGGATAATTTTTTAAATGTTCAGGGATACTTTTGGAATTTCCAGGTAAATTCTTAGAACTTCCATGGACATTTTTGGAATTGCCAGGGATATTTTTAGAATTCCCAGGTATATTTTTGGAATTTCCCGAGATATTTTTTGGAATTTCCAGGGATATTTCTGTTCCTGCCTTCACGCATTTTCCGGTACATCCAACACTTTTGCCGTTCTCTCTTCTCATAACGGCTCATATGTTGATGGTTTAATCCTAGTCAGAGACATAACTTTATCGCCATTGACGTAATAATTGCATTCCAATCGAATTGTATTCATCATCAAAACCCAACCTCAGTGTAATAAAAATATGAATCTGCTGTGATTTCCAGAATATGTTTTATTTACAAAATGATTCATTTTTAATTCTTATTATGAAGACGATATAAAACAAAGTGTGCACAAAGTGTAGAAATGCAATGAGGAACAACAAAATCACATACACAACAGAGATAAGAATTTCTTTGTGGTTTTTATTGAGACCAACAACAAAACAAACAACAACAAAAACACCGCCAATGGCAAACAAGCAATAATAGTTTAATAATAAGATGTGTAAACAAACAATAAAGAAAACTTCGAAGAAATTAAATTAAGGCACCAAATCCACACCCGAATACCAGCGATAAGAAATTGCCAAACAAAAGAAACGACGAAGAAGATAATAAATGAAAGAACATGAAATATAAACCAAATCATGACATCAGTAACTGCGGCCCAACAAAATTATCAGAAATTTCGCTCCATTTAATGTTTTCTGATAATCATTTGGCACGCCGGCTAAAGCAATGTGTCGCTTTATAGAATAATTAAAGCAAACACACATCAACAAAGAAACAACAATCGAATTTTTAAGATTCCTCACAGAACCGGTCCAATTTTTTTTTTTCGTTTTTTTTTTTTTGACAGAGATTTTGTGCCTTAATCGTGACTATTAGCTCATAAAGCTGTCACCTACCGCAGTATGACTCACTGTGAGTTTTGATTAAAAAGGTGTTTTTCGTTTAACACAAACGCCGTCGTGTCTGTTTGTTTTTATCTAGATAACAACAAACATCATACACACACGCACACACACGCTTGGTTTTATCTGAATGTACGAGCAGCACCGGTAGCTGGCGGGTGTAAATGTGAAGTGTAGCCTATTAGAAATTGTGTAGGGTGCTGCTCAAGTACAACCACCGCTCACAGAGTCATTGTTAATAATAGTTCAATAATAACAAGTAACCGATTTTAAGTGTACAAAAGGGTGGCACACAGTTTTTGGTGTGATGGGTTGTGGTACAAGAAACAGGAGTTTTTAATTAGGAGTTTTTAATTAGTCGTGGGTGTTAATGGAGATTTTTATATTTTTCCTATGGAAAATATTTAAAAGTTTTTTGAGATTTTCTATAAAAAAATATATATTTTGTTATAAATTTTCTCTGGAAAATATTTTTCGTTTAAAGATTTTCTATAGAAAATGTGTTTTGTTTAAAGATTTTCTATAAAGATTTTCCATAGAAAATGTGTTTTGTTTAAAGATTTTCTATAGAAAATATTTTTCGTTTAAAGATTTTCTATAGAAAATGTGTTTTGTTTAATGATTTTCTACAGAAAATGTTTTTTGTTCAAAGATTTTCTATATAAAAGGTTTTTTGTTTAAGGATTTTCTATAGAAAATGTTTTTTGTTTAAAGATTTTCTCTGGAAAATGTTTTTTTGTTCAAAGATTTTCTATAGAAAATGTTTTTTGTTCAAAGATTTTCTATAGAAAATGTGGTTTGTTTAATGATTTTCTATAGAAAATGTGTTTTGTTTAAAGATTTTCTATAGAAAATATTTTTCGTTTAAAGATTTTCTATAGAAAATGTTTTTTGTTTAAGGATTTTCTATAGAAAATGTTTTTTGTTTAAAGATTTTCTCTGGAAAATGTTTTTTTGTTTAAAGATTTTCTCTGGAAAATGTTTTTTTGTTCAAAGATTTTCTATAGAAAATGTTTTTTGTTCAAAGATTTTCTATAGAAAATGTGTTTTGTTTAATGATTTTCTATAGAAAATGTGTTTTGTTTAAAGATTTTCTATAGAAAAGGATTTTTGTTTAAAGATTTTCTATAGAAAATGTGTTTTGTTTAAAGATTTTCTCTGGAAAATGTTTTTTGTTTAAAGATTTTCTATAGAAAATGTTTTTTGTTTAAAGATTTTCTATAGAAAATGTTTTTTGTTTAAAGATTTTCTATAGAAAATGTTTTTTGGTTCAAAGATTTTCTATAGAAAATGTTTTTTTGTTCAAAGATTTTCTATAGAAAATGTTTTTTTGTTCAAAGATTTTCTATAGAAAATGTGTTTTGGTTAAAGATTTTTTATAGAAAATGTTTTTTTGTACAAAGATTTTCTATAGAAAATGTTTTTTTGTTCAAAGATTTTCTATAGAATATGTGTTTTGGTTAAAGATTTTTTATAGAAAATGTTTTTTGTTTAAAGATTTTCTATAGAAAATGTGTTTTGTTCAAAGATTTCTATAGAAAATGTTTTTTGTTTAGAGATTTTCTATAGAAAATGTTTTTTTGTTCAAAGATTTTCTATAGAAAATAGTTTCGTTGATAGATTTTCTATAGAAAACAGTTTTGTTCAAAGATTTTCTATAGAAAATAGTTTTGTTCAAAGATTTTCTATAGAAAATATTTCTCGTTTAAAGATTTTCTATAGAAAATATTTTTCGTTCACAGATTTTCCATAGAAAATATTTTTCGTTCAAAGATTTTCTATAGAAAATGTGTTTTGTTCAAAGATTTTCTATAGAAATGTGTTTTGTTCAAAGATTTTCTATAGAAAATATTTTTCGTTCAAAGATTTTCTATAGAAAATGTTTTTTGTTCAAAGATATTCTATAGAAAAAAATTTGTTAAAAGATATTCTATAGAAAAAATGTTGTTGAAAGATTTTCTATAGAAAATATTTTTCGTTCAAAGATTTTCTATAGAAAATATTTTTCGTTCCAAGATTTTCTATAGAAAATATTTTTCGTTCCAAGATTTTCTATAGAAAATATTTTCGTTCAAAGATTTTCTATAGAAAATAATTTTCGTTCAAAGATTTTCTATAGATAAAGCAAATGTCTTTCAGATGGGGTTTTCAATTGAGAAATCCATTCCTAACATGGATTATTGGTCAGCGTGACCCACCGCAGCAACTAAGGGGAGAACTAGTCATGCAGGGCGACGACCATAAGGTCAGCTCAATAAGTTCATTCTAACTTCCATCACTACCACTGCCAAACACCTTTGCTGCCTTTGGTACATACATTGCACGTACAAACTTGCATACATATTTACACAGATACGTGTATATACACACATACTATTTATGTACACGTATTTATGAATGCATATCATAAACAAATAAATAAATTAATATTCACATGTGATTCACAGCAACGCAACAACTCAACTCACTCTCATCCGCACAATCATTCATACCGACAAATTGTTATTGTTCTTCTTTTTTCAAAACCAAAAAAAAAAGTGGCGAATCAGAAATTATTGAAAACAAAGTTAGTGCATAGTAATAATACAAAAACGTCTTTATGTTCTTTAAAGATTGCGGGCATATTTAAAAAATACCTGAACTACCATAATGGATTCTTTTTTTTTTTAAAGAAGCTCCTCTTTGTACACATTTTTTGTTTTGCCAATATCGGAGAATTCTAAGCGAACGTGATTGAAATTTCTGAGTTTTGTTTTTCGTAAACGTGCTAATCGTGATGCTCACTGAGAAGGCAAATTGATGGGTCGCTTTTGAAATCGCTTAAGCAAATGGGAACGTTTTTTGGGTAGGGGATAAATATACAAAAAAATTATTGTGTACCAGAATCAAGAAAGTCAGATAGACAATAGTTCTTAATCTCTTAAAATGCAGACAATTGGATAAAGAAGATAAGAAATAAAATATTAAAAAAAGATTTGAACAAAAATTTGATCAAGTAAGAATGAGATAAATAAATTTGGAATTTTTTCAGAATTTTTATGTTGGTCTATTTGGAATGTTTCAAAGATACAACTCCCTTCAAAACCAATCCAAAATCTTGCAAATCTGTAAGAGAAGAGGAAGAAATGCCGCTGGCAGGGCCTAGGGACCAAAGAAAAAGTCCTCTTACGGCTTTTTCACGACAAGGGCTCGATGTAAAATTTTGGCAGAAATTATTTATTATTTTAAAAAATATTTTTTTTTAAAATATTTTTATGACGTATTTTTTAGAATATTTGTTTTTAATTTTTTTAAATAATTTTGTTTTTGTGAAAGTATTGAATTTTCTTTTTCTCAAGCTTTTTGGAATAAATATTTTTTTTTTTTAAATTATTTTGTTCTTGTGAAAGTATTGAATTTTCTTTTCCTCAAGCTTTTTGGAATAAATATTTTTTTAATTTTTTAAATTATTTTGTTTTTGTGAAAGTATTGAATTTTGTTTTTCTCAAGCTTTTTGGAATAAATATTTTTTTTTAATTTCTTTAAATTATTTTGTTTTTGTGAAAGTATTGCATTTTCTTTTTCTCAAGCTTTTTGGAATAAATAAATTCGAATTCAAATTTTTTAATTTTATTTAAAAGAAAAATATTTCTATGGCGTATTTTTGAATTGTTTTAGAAATTGTTTTTTTTTAATTATTATATTTTTTTGAAAATATTGAATTTTCTTTTTCGCAATCCTTTTGGAGTAAATGAATTCGAATTCAAATTTTGTAATCTCATTTAATCAAAATGTGGTCCACTCTTTAAATTTTTTTACATATTTTGCATCAGCTTCGCTACCGACACCAATATCTATAATTTTCTTTAATTTTAGGTAGTCAAGTTTTAGAAAATAACTTGAGAATAAGATTGTGAAAAAACTTGGAATTTTGAAGTTTTCTTTCATATTTTTTTATATCTGTGGATACTCAAACGTCATGAATTTCTATTTGTGATGGAGAAAATCGAATTCTTTGGCAATAGTTTTTAATTTTTAGAAAATTAATTTTTTTTTGGAAAATTTTTAATATTTTTTTATATTTGTGTTAACTCAAACTTCATGAATTGGATGGAAAAAAATTATTATTGGAAATATTTTTCAATTTTTATTTTTGGAAAATTTTAATTTTTTTTGTTTTTGCAAATTTGTTAATAGTATTTTATATATTTTATTATAATAATTGAAAATATTTGTTTTGAAAACTTTTGCATTTTTTTTAAATTTAAATAAAGTTTTGCCTTTTCCTTCAAGTTTTTTTGAATAACTAAATTCTAATTAAAATCCATGAATTTTATCGTTTTTTTTTTAATTGTAATTTTGTGCAACAGGGGGCCATGCCTCCAATTTTTTTTTCATATTTTGCATCGGTATGCAATTTCCGACAGTTAACAGTACCCACATCATTTTTGCGATGTTGGGGCTCTTTTTTGGATCGTAAGCGGTCCACTTCTCATATCGTTTTTTATAACTAACAGATTATTCCAAAGTAGTTTTTCTTTTCCGATAAAGTGCATTTTAGACCAAATTTGATAACCTACTTTTGACTTTGGTTTTTTGTATACAAGTGGGTTTGCTTTGTTTTGCTTCCCCTCGTAAAGTGAATGTATTTGTTAATGCATTTGCAGATACTAAGCGGAATCAAAACAAAAACACAGTCATTTATGCTTAAAACCTAACAAAACTATGAAACCCCGTCAACTCAACTCAGTTGAAATAGACGACCAATAGTCATACGCTTCGATATGGGCGAGATCACACAGACAGGCTTACACATCCGCGCGTGTGTGTGTGTGCGTGTATTTTATTATGTCAAAAAAATAAAACAGAAAAATTAAAATGAGTAAGACTCGACTCCCGAAGAGTGATGACAACGTCTACTGGCGAAGACGTAGTCAACTGAATAGCAAGAAACCCACTCACACTCAGTTGATATCAGTTGCAAAACAAACGTGATACAGAAAATACGGACAAAATTTAAAACAATATCAACAACAAACAAGAAAAAAAAAATACAAAATAATTTATATATTTCAAATACGTGTTTAAATTCCAATCAAAAATACCAAAGTGAATGAAATAATCTTGAAGAGATTGACAAGTAACCTAAGACTAAAAAAAGTAATCCAAAGAAACGCTCTTAAAATGTCCGTTTCGGCTGCGCAACCCCTCACCATGTATCCGGCTGAACAGAAAACCTACGTCTCCAGCACCACCATCAAACTGAAGCCCTCTGCCGTTCATACCATGAAAATCGCCGGCGATGCCATGATCTTCGAGTGGCACACCGATGTGAGTACCCCGCCCAATACGCCGGTGGTTAAAAAACCCGTCGACGAGGAAACCCTGCAATCCTCCAGCCAAGGTGAAAATCTGCAAACTGCTCTGCCCATGAGATCGAACGATCTCTTTTTGCCGGCCTACACCCACGACGAGAAAGATGATTTGCCAACTCAACTGGACAAGTTCATGAGCTGCGAACGTTATCACAGCCAATATCATCAGACCTACCAGCAGGGCACACATTTGTGAGCGGGCCCAATGGGGTGTGGTCCGCAATGTTGCTCAAATAATGCAACAACAACAAAAAGATGAAAAAAAAACAAAGTTTGTTTCTATAAATACAAAGTGTTTGTGAACGTAAAATATAAATTCAAGAACAGTATTTTTTTTTTTTTTTTTTTGAAAAAAAAAAACACAAACAACAAATAATAAAACCCACAAATTGTGAATTTCCAATGACTTAATATAAAGTGTTTTAAAATTAAATTGTTTTTTAGTTGGATTGGGGGTTTCAGTTTAGAAACTCAGTGTTTTTTCGTTCATTTGAGGGATTAGGGAATGATTTTGGAAGTAGAGGTTTCCCAATAAACTCCATTCGTACCAAGCAAAATAAAAACAAAAATTAAAAAAACGATGACTAATGTATCACAAAATACATATACAAGTATTAATTTCAGCAGTGACTGTCCGGTATGAATAGAATTAACTCCAGTAATTGATCGAGATTTGTCAGACATAATTCAAATCTAAACTCTGATTGTCCTGCCTTTTTCAAGAATTTCTCATGACCGCAAGTCGGAGTCTTCTTATTATCTTGAATTCTTTGTGAGATTTTTATTTAAATTATTTTCAGTGAATTAATCTATCACCCCCGAAATATACCAGATATCGAGTGTATACGATTTCCGTACGCCTTACAAGTGGCCAAGTCAGTGGTAAAGTCAATAACGAGTTTTTGTATTTGTATTATTATTTATGGACTTTATCTTGAGTGGTTTCACTACTTTCTACAATCACAATGTTTCTTAGGAAATATTAACTGATTTATGCTATCTCTGATAAGCGCGACCATGGTGTGAATGGCAGATACACTAGTAAATGGGCATCAAACATTTCATATAGACTGACACGAGGCAAAGCGAAATAGTGATAAGTTTGACACACCTTGGCGAAAATACACATGAAAACGGGAAGAATTTTTGTTGATAAGCAGTTAGCAGGGTTTGGCATTGACATGCGAGTTGAATAGAGCAGTTTTAGTCTTAGTCTTAGTCTTAGTCTTAGTCTTAGTCTTAGTCTTAGTCTTAGTCTTAGTCTTAGTCTTAGTCTTAGTCTTAGTCTTAGTCTTAGTCTTAGTCTTAGTCTTAGTCTTAGTCTTAGTCTTAGTCTTAGTCTTAGTCTTAGTCTTAGTCTTAGTCTTAGTCTTAGTCTTAGTCTTAGTCTTAGTCTTAGTCTTAGTCTTAGTCTTAGTCTTAGTCTTAGTCTTAGTCTTAGTCTTAGTCTTAGTCTTAGTCTTAGTCTTAGTCTTAGTCTTAGTCTTAGTCTTAGTCTTAGTCTTAGTCTTAGTCTTAGTCTTAGTCTTAGTCTTAGTCTTAGTCTTAGTCTTAGTCTTAGTCTTAGTCTTAGTCTTAGTCTTAGTCTTAGTCTTAGTCTTAGTCTTAGTCTTAGTCTTAGTCTTAGTCTTAGTCTTAGTCTTAGTCTTAGTCTTAGTCTTAGTCTTAGTCTTAGTCTTAGTCTTAGTCTTAGTCTTAGTCTTAGTCTTAGTCTTAGTCTTAGTCTTAGTCTTAGTCTTAGTCTTAGTCTTAGTCTTAGTCTTAGTCTTAGTCTTAGTCTTAGTCTTAGTCTTAGTCTTATTATTAGATGTAGATGTAGATGTAGATGTAGATGTAGATGTAGATGTAGATGTAGATGTAGATGTAGATGTAGATGTAGATGTAGATGTAGATGTAGATGTAGATGTAGATGTAGATGTAGATGTAGATGTAGATGTAGATGTAGATGTAGATGTAGATGTAGATGTAGATGTAGATGTAGATGTAGATGTAGATGTAGATGTAGATGTAGATGTAGATGTAGATGTAGATGTAGATGTAGATGTAGATGTAGATGTAGATGTAGTTGTATTGTTTTGGTATTATATTTATATTAATTGCTGAAAAAAGGCGCCCCGGTAGTCGAGTTGGTAGCGTGCTTGTCTATCAGCGTGGGGGTTGTGGGTTCGATTCCCACCAGAGGCTTTGGTCTGTCGCTGCAAAAATTTAGCCAAATGGTCTGTGTCACCCGGTTTACCCTTGGACCCAAAATTAGAATATAAATTTACTTTGTATTGTAATTAATAAATAAATAATTGCTGAAAAATTGGTCAAATAGTTTCAAGGGACCTTCGAACCTCTAATTTTAAGAAAAACCCCAATTTCTCCAAAACTAGTTCTACAATTTAAAAAATGAAAACAACGTTTTGCTCAGATTACGGTCCACTATGCATGACCTTAATTTCAACAAAATCTATTTTTTCAAGAAAATCCAAAATTTTGAGCAATTTTGGATTTTCTTTTTTTTGAGCAAAAATATTTTTTTTTTCAATTTCTAAATCATTTGCACATTTCTGTATTCTGCCTTCGAAATGATGTAATTATAACTACTTATGGTGTATATAACATTCACCATTACAGATTAATGGTCAGAATAAACTTGTTGAGAGTGCACCATCGCATACACAATAGATCCTGTGAAAATAATCGTTGCATACAACTCACAGTGGCTTAATTATAGTCATAAAGTCTAGCTTTCTTTTGATACCCCACTCGTTTCGATACCTTAGTCCGTTGCTGAAAAATTGGTCAAACAGTTGCAAGGGGCTTTCGAATGTGTAATTTTGAGAAAACTAATTTTTCTGAATCCAATTTCTCCCAAACAATTTGTTCGATCTGAAAAATTAAAACAACGTCTTGTTCAGATTAAAGTCCTCTATGCATGAGCATTTCAAAATTTCAAAAATCTAATATTTGCATGTGGTTTCTTTTTGTATTTCCAAGTCAGTAAATAAAAATCTGATTCGGCCTAGCCTAGCAATTTTTAGATGTCACCGACATCACTATCAAGCTAGGCCACAGTGTGATGTAAAGAAATATCAAAACTTTCTCGGTCTACAATTTATATTTCTATTGCAGAAAGTCTTTGGACTGGTCTTGAGGTCACACATTAAATAACATAAATTTCCTTCACCCTTTTCACCCCACTAGAATTGAGCACACAAACATTGGAAAATGCGCCTACACCGGTGTGTACGTCACACATAATATTCTACACACACATACACATAATTGGTTGAATCGTAAATAATGTAAGATTTGGGTGTATGAGAGCGCAAAATATTGCAGAGAAGGTTTTCCTGAGATATTTTCTCACCACGAACTTAAACTCCTTAATTGTATTAACAATGGTGGAAATAAGTTATAACTGCAGGAAGGGCAAACAGATGACAAAGAACACTGAGGAGGAAGCATCTTCACTAATCCGGGGAGAGAGAGCCGTAAGGACACAAAACGAATAATACGCGAGCTCGTGTGTAAGTATACCAACATTGAAATGAAAACTACCCCCAAAATCGAGCCCTTAGCGCGAAAAAGACGCATGTGCCTTTTTTTCGAAACTCGATTTTTAATGAAATTCAATGGAAAACTGTGCTATGGTCTTCAACCCAAAATATTAAAATTTAGTAATAGGCCGATGGCCTTTGTTGCCAGTGCCCTTAGATTTTAGATTATTATATTGGTTTATTGTAATAAATATATAAATAAATAAATAAAATAAAATTTAGAAATTTACAGAGATATAGTAAATTCAATTGTACCGCATGCCTTTATTGTGGACCACACAAAAATCCCTCGCCTGTAAAATTTTCATTTTGACACTTACGTCTTTTTTTCGATATGAAGGTTCATAATTCATGCTTTTTTGTTTTGCTGCTCGTAGAAAATGAAAAGCACCAAAGGAAAAATCGGGGAGTATGAAAACTCGTTTTTTTTTCGTTAAGATGTTATCGGTGGTGAGGCGGCAAGAAACGAACTCGAAATCGATAACGAAAACCCCTAACACATCCACCGACTTACGCACGCCTGCACCTGTGTGCGTGAGTACACATGAAACCGTAGCACTTCCCTCACTGTGTTGACTTTTTTTTTGATACACTCACACTAGGGCTCTCCGACACCCACCCACCCACTCACTCACTCATTCAGGGATTACAACAACAGCTCTCACATCCTCGGTGTTAGACTTATTGTTAACGTTGTTACAACACATTTATGACGCTTGTTAAGATAAATGACAGCGTAATACGTTTCTGTGCAAGAGCAACGCAAACCCTTAGCCTGCCCCCACCCCCCACGCTGCCAGCTTGTGGTTGTCGTCCTTACAATGAAAAGAAATCGTAGAGAACCCACACTGAAAAACATGTGCATAAATTATGTCGAAAAAATGTGAACAACAGGAAACGGATATCGTGTGAAAATGAATTTATACCCAAAAATTATTTTGAACCACGGTAAAGTGTATTAAGGTGGGTAGAAGTATTTCTATCGGAGGCAAGGGACATCGAAGAAAGGTGTTGGGGCCCACACTGAACCTCAACTGGAGGAAAGGAATATGAAAGAAATTCTAGAGGGCCATACGCAACGTCAGGAAGAGGAAAGGGGCGTGAAAGAAGGACTAGAGGGCCGTAGGGAACCTCAGCAAGAGGAAAGGGACATGAAAGAAAGACTAGAGGGCCGTAGGGAACCTCAGCTAGTGAACAGAGACATAGACAAATGGAATATGGCCGCAAGTCTAGAGGAGCACACGCAGTCTCAGCTAGAGAAAATTTCCAATGTATGGCATACAAATGTATGCAAGGCTCAGCATACAACATAACACAAGTTACAGATTTGAAAATTACGCATTTTTCGCAAAGTTATAGCCATTTTTTTAAATTACCCTTAAAGTATGCAACGATTTTCAATAAAATTGGTTTATTTAAAGAAATATTGGGTATAGAGCAAACAACTGAGAGAAGCGAATGTAGTGCTAGCTGAGTCCTATACATCAATTTCATTGGGTATACAGTGTACTCTCTGCTTGTGGACACCTCTCTTATAAGGGGACACCTCTCATAACCGGACACTTTTTAAGTACCATACCGCTTCATTTCCTCTTGTGTACTTCTCTCATATGCGGACAAAATTCGCAGTTCCTTAGGTGTCCGCTTATGAGAGAGTACACTGTATATATTTTCAGTTTTCGAATTAACACAGAGATTTTCATTATTATTAATTACACTATTTTTATTATAAAAGCTACATGAAAATTTTTTTAAATGCGGCACTTGTTGGGTTCAGTGGGAAAAATCCACCACAGTCTTTACTTTTGAAAAATTTTGGGTTTTCGATGTTTTTGCTTTGAAAAATAAAAGAAAATGGCCTCTCAGAACTGAAATTTTTTAGATTTTTTTCGTTAACGGCATAACCATCTATGTCGAATTGTCTATTCAGCAAAAATTTCAGTTTTCGGAAAAAAAAAAACCAAATAGCGAAATTGACGATTTTTTCGAAAATGGCTGCAGATAGAAATTTTTCGTAAACGACGCAATCGTGTAGTATTAGTATTAGTGTTAGTATTAGTATTAGTATTAGTATTAGTATTAGTATTAGTATTAGTATTAGTATTAGTATTAGTATTAGTATTAGTATTAGTATTAGTATTAGTATTAGTATTAGTATTAGTATTAGTATTAGTATTAGTATTAGTATTAGTATTAGTATTAGTATTAGTATTAGTATTAGTATTAGTATTAGTATTAGTATTAGTATTAGTATTAGTATTAGTATTAGTATTAGTATTAGTATTAGTATTAGTATTAGTATTAGTATTAGTATTAGTATTAGTATTAGTATTAGTATTAGTATTAGTATTAGTATTAGTATTAGTATTAGTATTAGTATTAGTATTAGTATTAGTATTAGTATTAGTATTAGTATTAGTATTAGTATTAGTATTAGTATTAGTATTAGTATTAGTATTAGTATTAGTATTAGTATTAGTATTAGTATTAGTATTAGTATTAGTATTAGTATTAGTATTAGTATTAGTATTAGTATTAGTATTAGTATTAGTATTAGTATTAGTATTAGTATTAGTATTAGTATTAGTATTAGTATTAGTATTAGTATTAGTATTAGTATTAGTATTAGTATTAGTATTGGTATTGGTATTGGTATTGGTATTAGTATTAGTATTAGTATTAGTATTAGTATTAGTATTAGTATTAGTATTAGTATTAGTATTAGTATTAGTATTGGTATTGGTATTAGTATTAGTATTAGTATTAGTATTAGTATTAGTATTAGTATTAGTATTAGTATTAGTATTAGTATTAGTATTAGTATTAGTATTAGTATTAGTATTAGTATTAGTATTAGTATTAGTATTAGTATTAGTATTAGTATTAGTATTAGTATTAGTATTAGTATTGGTATTAGTATTAGTATTAGTATTAGTATTAGTATTAGTATTAGTCTTAGTCTTAGTCTTAGTCTTAGTCTTAGTCTTAGTCTTAGTCTTAGTCTTAGTCTTAGTCTTAGTCTTAGTCTTAGTCTTAGTCTTAGTCTTAGTCTTAGTCTTAGTCTTAGTCTTACTCTTAGTCTTAGTCTTATTATTAGATGTAGATGTAGATGTAGATGTAGATGTAGATGTAGATGTAGATGTAGATGTAGATGTAGATGTAGATGTAGATGTAGATGTAGATGTAGATGTAGATGTAGATGTAGATGTAGATGTAGATGTAGATGTAGATGTAGATGTAGATGTAGATGTAGATGTAGATGTAGATGTAGATGTAGATGTAGATGTAGATGTAGATGTAGATGTAGATGTAGTTGTATTGTTTTGGTATTATATTTATATTAATTGCTGAAAAAAGGCGCCCCGGTAGTCGAGTTGGTAGCGTGCTTGTCTATCAGCGTGGGGGTTGTGGGTTCGATTCCCACCAGAGGCTTTGGTCTGTCGCTGCAAAAATTTAGCCAAATGGTCTGTGTCACCCGGTTTACCCTTGGACCCAAAATTAGAATATAAATTAGAATATAAATTTACTTTGTATTGTAATTAATAAATAAATAATTGCTGAAAAATTGGTCAAATAGTTTCAAGGGACCTTCGAACCTCTAATTTTAAGAAAAACCCCAATTTCTCCAAAACTAGTTCTACAATTTAAAAAATGAAAACAACGTTTTGCTCAGATTACGGTCCACTATGCATGACCTTAATTTCAACAAAATCTATTTTTTCAAGAAAATCCAAAATTTTGATGGGTTAACCCCTTTCCTTTTTTTTTGGGCAAAAATATTTTTTTTCGTCTTTCTCAATCTTTTGCCCTTGAATGTATTCTGCCTTCAAAATGATGCAACTATAACCAAACATGAGTTGTATAACATTATCCATTGCAGAGAAATGGTCCAAATATATATTTTGAGAGTGCACCATCGGATACACAATAAATCCTATGGAAATGATCGTAGCAGACAACTCTCAATGGGTTAATAGTAGTCCCTAAGTCTAGAAATAATTCGGTGCTACTCTTGTGGCGATAACTTATTCCGTTGCTGAAAAATTGGACAAACAGTATGAGGGGACTTTCGAATCTGCAATTTTGAGAAGATCCATTTTCAACCCATATTCTATGGACAATACAGCCGAAGAAAATGATAGTAGCGTACAACTCTTAGTGGATTAATAATAGTCCGAAAGCCGAGTTTTTATGTGATACCACTTTCGTTTCGATACCTTAGTCGGCTGCTGAAAAATTTGGCAAATAGTTCCGAAGGAATATCAAATCTTTAATTTTGAGAAAAACTAATTTTTCTGAATCCAATTTCTCCCAAACTATTTGTTCAACCTGAAAAATGAAAACACTGTCTTGTTCAGATAAGTGTCCGCTATCCATGAGCAAAATTTCAACCAAATCCATTTTTTCAAAAAAAATCGAAAATTTTAATGGGTTAAAATTGGCCAAACAGTTGCAAGGGACTTTCGAATGTGTAATTTTGAGAAAACCCAATTTCTCCCAAACAATTTGTTCGATCTGAAAAATGAAAACAACGTCTTGTTCAGATTAAGATCCGCTATGCAGGAGCAAAATTTCAACAAAATCAATTTTTTCGATAAAAATCCAAAATGTTGATGGGTTAACCCCTTTCCTTTTTTTTTCGTCAAAACATTTTTTTTTTCCAATTTCCAAATCCGTTGCACTTTTCTGTATTCTGCCTTCGAAATGCTGTAATTATAACCTAACATGTCTATAACATGAATCATTACAGATTAATGGCTCGAATATACTTGTTGAGAGTGCACAATCGCACAATCTGATCCCCGAAATGCATCAAAAAATATTAGTGTTGCCTAGTGTATCATAAGTTTTAAGTTCGAAAAAAGCCTGGAAGTTTCTGAAAAAAAAAAAATGCACAGCCTAAGCCACAATGTCGAACGGCAACATTCGCATGTGTTCTAAGCGACAAACAGCTGATTGGTGACTTCGAAATCAGCTGTTTGTCGCTTAGAAAGCATGTGAACCCGAAAACATTAGAAAAAAAACATCGATATATGGGCAATTCCTTAATCATTTTCCGTATAGATTTATTTAAAAAAAATTATTTCACAAACACAGTGAGACATTATTAATCAATTATAACAACAGTAGAGTGTGCAATTTCTCCCCACTTAATACGCCACCCACATACCAACCCAGAGCATGACTATTTATTAAAAAAAAAAACTGAAAGATAAGCAGCTATCATGATGACTACAAAAAAAATATAATGACTACTAACTTCCAAAGAGAAACGATTTTCCCTTTTTTTTATTTATTTTTCTCAAGATATATTACGAAAAACTTACAACGCACGCATACACTTACAGCCAAACAAACACACACACACACACCCCGAAGCACGTACTCATTCATTACAATAGAGTTATTTTTCATATAACAATAGAAAAATGGTAAAAGAAAATTCCTTTATCACTCTCCAACCCCACGGTCTGCAACGACGGCAAGCTTATAAGGGAAATGTTTACAAACACTACTTCCAAGAGAGAGTGTGAGGCGGAGAGCGAGAGATACAGGGAGATGGTGGAGCTGGTGGTCGGAAAAAATATAGAACACGCACATACTTCAATGTCTATTGCTCATTTTGAAATTGAAAAGTTGAGGAAGTTTTAAAATTTATAACCTTTGACGGAAATGAAATGTTACGGAAATTGTGCAGTGGTTTGGCTTGCCAAGCCAAACTACACCAACTGTGGTTTCGTTCGACATGTAATCCCACTCACGCTCCCATCCATGGTGATGGATGATCCTTAAGGAGGCCAGGTGGCATTAATCTATGTAAGAGAGAGAAATTAGCATAATTCGTATGGTGGCAAAAAAAAGTTCACATGATGGCGAATCTTTAAGGATTAAAGGCTGAGAGGAAAAAACTACAAAAAAAAGTGTCAACATTAGACATCTCAAAAACAATTTATAACGCCCTGTTTTGTTATGGCCAACTATTTTCATTTGAAATAAATCAACCTTCTTCAAATCGGTGTGAAGGCAGCGGCCAAAAAAATGCTATTGTTCTATCAAATCTGCCCCATTCTCACCCTTTAAAAGGAGAACACTTCCCTTACCATTTTATTTTGCATTTAAAGTTATTTTTTCTTTTTTGTAATAAATCAACTGTAGGTGGTTTTTCATTTTTCACTTCGTTTCGGTTACGGTTTCGGTTCCTGTTTGCCTCCCCCTCTTCTCTTGAAATTCACGTCAAATCTACGAAATATTTCAATTTTAAAAAACCTATTTGACTTTCAACAGATCTATTTATTAAATCTACCCATTGAGCTCTCTGGTCCTGGCCATATAGGCGATTGTTCTACCTGAGGAGCACCTAAAAGTATGCCATTGTTTTCTTGTTCTCTTTTGCTTCGGCATGTTTCAAAGGAATATTGATTGCTCTTTTTGCCATTTGTTTGGCAGCACATGATTACTGTAGAATTGGTTCGTTTGACTAATGGCACATATTTTCGAACAGACGACGTATTCAAATCCAACGCTTTGTAATGTCAGCTGGCTGCAGAGAGCAGAGCATAATACATTTACTTTGAGTTGGATGGTGCTGCTTTTAGGTGTTTTTTTTTCTTTACTGCTGCCGCGTATTGTCGAATGGCTGAGTGAAGAGTCGTTTCGCATGAGGTCGACATCCAAACGAGGGGAATTCTATACGGGAAAAAAGTGTCTCAGCAGCTGGAGAGACAAAGTGTCTCAGCAAAAAAAAAGTCTGTATAGAAAAAGTGTCTCAGCAGTGGGAGACACTTTTTTTATACGGGAAAAATTGTCTCAGCAGCTGGAGACACTTTTTCTATACGGGAAAAATTGTCTCAGCAGCTGGAGACACTTTTTCTATACGGGAAAAAGGTCTCTCAGCAGCTGGAGACACTTTTTCTATACGAGAAGAAGTGTCTCAGCAGCTGGAGACACTTTTTCTATACGGGAAAAAGGTCTCTCAGCAGCTGGAGACACTTTTTCTATACGAGAAGAAGTGTCTCAGCAGCTGGAGACACTTATTCTATATGGGAAAAAGTGTCTCAGCAGTGGGAGACACTTTTTCTATACGGGAAAAAGTGCCTCAGCACCTGGAGACACTTTTTCTATACGGGAAGAAGTGTCTCAGCAGTGGGAGACACTTTTTCTATACAAAAGTTTGGTCGCAGTACCCAAAAGCATCAGGGTCTACTGGAGCGTCGTATACTTCTCTGTGATTTGTGATTCCCTCTGCTTTTCTTTGCCCCTGTGCGTTTATCTTAACCTCAATGTCATCTTAAAGTTTATCAACTGGATCAAGGGGTTCCAGAGCAACGTTCTTTTAGACTCTTAGTCATCTCGTTGTTGTCTTCTCCATCTCATTTGTATTTCCTTAACCTCCAGTCGCGAGCGGTTCAGCGAAGTTGACAAGTGGTTTCAACGCTACATTTTCTGACTTTCAGCTCCATTTCTCTTCTTAACCTTCGGACTTTCTGCTCCAGCGCTCATTCTATTTTTTACAAGAACCTCTCAGAGCTTTCCAGTGAAGTAACCCGTTGTAGCCGAGTGGACAGGTAGGTGGTTTGAACGCTACATTTTCTCACGATCAACCCCATTCATGTCGTTTCTGCCTTCCCTGCCTCTTCTTAACCTTCAGACTTCCTGCTCCACCGTTCCGTCTATGTGAACGGATCCCATTGTCACTAAGGGGTCAAGCCGTTCAACTTAAACTTGTGAACGCCGTAAAACTTTCAATATCCGAAGATTTGTTACATGTTTTTGTAAATTTATAAAAACGCTAATAACTTGCCATTGAAACTTGATGGGTTGGAAATATCTCCCAGAAATCTATAGAGTTAGTCACAGGCAGAGGAAGATCATGGCGCAGACCCCTTAAAATATCCAGTACAATTAAGAATATTTATAATCTTCGATTAAAACTCAAACTTAGACCATAAATCACTTGTTCTATACAACAACAACAAAAAAAAAACCGAAATTCTTAAACAATCACAATATTTCAAACGTTGTAGCTTGGAAACTTCTCTTTGGTTTCTCTCGGCTGGGCAAATGTGGCGGCACCTTTATCAAATAGCTCAAAAAACCGTTGGCAAGCAATAATAAACTGTACACAGCCTAATTATGTGCTATAAATCTCATACAGTTGTAAAAAAAAACAACAACAACAACAATACAAAAGAAAAACACTCCCCGTCCGCCTTGTTTTCCCCCTTGGCACTGCTTGTCCTTGACGAAGCTTAAGCAGCAAATAATTTACACAGGCTAATAAATCACAATAAAATATATGTGAGAAGACCAGAAGAAACAAGTGAATTTACACAAACAAAACAACAGCAACAACAACAAAAACTAGGAGAGTAAAGTTCTCAATGAAGGTGTCAGTAAACCGGAAACATCAAGAGTTGATAAACTAACATGACACCAGCAACAACAAAGCGAACAGAAAATAGAAAACAAAGAAATCGAAAAAAAAACAGAAAAATAACTATAGCATGCTTATAGGCTGTTAAGGTGCTGTTTGACGGCAGGATGGCGTGGGCAGGGAGGGGCGGTAATATTTATTAAATGAAACACAAACACACACACACAGAGGCACAAAACACATACATACATACATACACTCACCAAAGTGAGAAAACCAATTTGAAAGGTTATTAGAACGGAAAGGAGGTGGGGGGGGGGGGGGATTGTGATCCGCGTTACAAAGAGAAAATGTCAGGGCTGGTTTTCACAAAAAAAAACCCGGAGCCAACATGTCTAATGCCAATTCAAATAAAATTCAAATCAACAACAACAATTTTTCGGGTTTTTTTTTAATTAAAACCCTGCAAAGGTGAAATGTAGTGCATACTTTTAGGCGGCGCTGGCTAGAAATACTTAAAACTGAGCCTTCATTTAGGTGTGTGTAGAGCCACAAGTATTTATTTGTTTGTAGTGAGAACTAGAATGTTTTGATTTTGGCCTGAAAGGCTCGAAAAACAATTTTCAATTACAGAGATTTTCATCGAAGCGAAGAACTTTGGAATTTTTTTTTTTTTTTTTATAGAGAATCGATCTTAATTAAATGGCATAGCTAAGCCAGTGGTGCCAACAGGTGGTGACTAGCTTGAGAATATCTCTGGTAGAGCTCTGATTTTAATGAAATTTTTTCGAATTGTTGGTAGATAAGTTGTAGTTTGGTAGGCTGAAGTTTAGCTGGCAGAATTCGAACTGGGAAATGTTGGGTTTGTAAAATTGTTATCAGTTTTGCATTTTCCTAGCAACTGTAGGGGTGGGAAAGGTCGAAAATGCAAGGGGTGTGTGTGTAGGTACGTTATGGACACTTTCCACCAGTGTTGCACGATTTATCGTCATTTTTACGATTTCCGGCTCAAAATTTGCGTTTTTCGATGTATGACGGAAAATGGTGTGCTCGGCTAGCACAACTCAGCACAGTTTTCAGATTTGTAAGTACAGTGAACTCTCTCCTTGCGGACACTATTTTCACTACCAATCCGCTTCAGTGCTCCTGTGTACTTCTCTCATAAGTGGACAAAATTCTCAGGCCCTTGGATGTCCGCTAATGGGACAGTACACTGTATTTGAATTAGCATTATTGGGATTTTGAAAAATCTGTGATTTTGAAAAAAAAATCCAAAATGGCAACTTTTTTTTTTACATTAAAACAAAAAATATAATAATTTTTGGGTTTTCGCATTTTTTTATAAAGGGTCCGCCATCAAACGTTTTTTTTTTTCAACTAGCGCTTATTTCGTTTTTGATATTTTTGTTATCGGACCACGTGGAACGAATTTTTGTTTACAAGAGGAGGATATTGACAACATATGGTTTCAACAGCCGAAGCTACACTCGATGTTTTGCGCCCTGTTTTTGAAGATCGCATTATCAGCCGCAGAGCTGATGTAGTTAGGCTACTGCAAGGCCAGCCGAGGCAGCCATTTGAATGAAATTATTTTCCATTATTAAAGGATTGTACTTTCAAATAAAAAAAAGAAATTTCAGAAAATATTTAGTAAATTTTTTTATAGAATTTTCAATAAAAAAAATATTAAAAAATAACTACAAAATGGCAATTTCAAAATTTGCATTTTTTTTCAAAAAAAAGTACCAGTCGTGGTTTTTTTTTAAATAAAATAGTTAGGAAAGTGTTTGTTGGTTTCGGTGAGCATATTCCAGTAGAATTTGCATTTTTTGGATTTTCGTGTTTTTTATATATAAAAAAAGAAGTGTATAATGGAAATTGACGATTGACAATTGACATTTTTTTTTTGATTTTTTTCGTAAAAGCCACAGCTCAGATTAAGATTTGCAGTTTAACAAAAAAATAATGAAATAATGAAAATGGTGGTGTTGGCATTTTTTTCAACATTGGAGATTTATTTTTTGTGACAAAGTCAGCAACTTTTGTTACTTTAAGTATACTTGTAGTATTTTAATTTTTTTTTTTTTGGTTTTCGTTTTTGTTATGTAAAAAATGTGTAAAATTAATTTTGGCTCTTTTTTTAGAACACTTTTTTTGTGATTTTGAAATTTCCCCCAAATTAGCACTTAGTCAAAATAGGCAATAATTTTTTTTTCGAATTTTTTTTTTTTTTTTAAATAAAATAATTTAAAAAATACTTGTAGTATTTTCATTTTTTTTTGTTTTAATTTTTTTATGTAAAAATTGTGTAAAATGAATATTGGCTCTTTTTTTAGAACACATTTTTTGATTTTTTTTGTGATTTTTGAAATTTCCCCCGAATTAGCAACTTCTTCAAAATAGACAATCATTTTTTTTCGAATTTTTTTTTTTTAAATAATAATAATAAATAATTTAAAATATACTTGTAGTATTTTCAATTTTTTTTTTTTCTTTTTTGTTATACAAAAAATGTGTAAAATGAATATTGGCTCATTCCCTAATACTATGCTACAACTAATTTTTTTTTGTAGAGATTTTGTTTTAATTTAATACATTTTAAAGCTGCCCACAAAATCCCTCTTAAATCCGTGGCAAAAACAACAAATATCACTAATTGCCCCCGCCCCCATAGCATTGGCCAGGCCGAAAAGTGTGCTTTACTCAGAGCCCTAAATGTATGCTTTACAAATTGAATTTCTCTATCCGCCCGTTAAGCTGCAACAGCAATGTGTTTTTGTGCAATTTTTTTCCCTGTGGAATCTCTTGTATGCCATGGCAAAATCGCATAAAAAGAAGAAAGAAAAAAACTAATCGATTAATGCATTTGTTCACGTATTAACTGGGAAAAACCGAAGCAAATATTGTTGTTGTTGCGTTTGGTTTGGCATTTGTCTTTTTTTTTTGCCTCTCTGGGTGTGTGTTTAAATTTATAAATGTGTGTTTTTGTTCAGCTGTGCGTGTATGTGGCGGCTTTGCAAGGGCATACTTTTAGGCGGGGTCTCAACTTAACAACCAAGCCTTGATATACTTTTCTTTTTTGCCAGGCTGAATGTTTTTTGTTTGTTTTGTTGTTTTTCTTCTGTTGTTGTTGTTGTTTTTATTAGCTGTCGGTTAAATGCACTGTTAACGTGCGGTTTTATATCCCCCTCCCCCGCCCCCAGAAAACAGTAGCCGCATTCAAGCCAGACCAACAATTATGGACTGCAACCGAAAACAACAACAACAACAATACTTTGGATTAAAAACAAACCTTCTGTAGGGCTGTGGGCGACTATGGGAGTGAGTTGGAGTTTTTCCGTGCGGTTTGTTTTACCGGGCCTTTCGTTGCTTTTGTTGCTGTAGGATTTAATGTTGTCGATGTTACACACATGTGTGTATAATTTTTGTAATGTTCCAATTGTTTGCTGTTATCCTATTTAACGAAATTAGCCTGTACAGAAAATGGCCTGAATGTGTAAAGAGGGCGGTTGGTTTCGTTTGCATTGGTCATGGTTATGATTCAAAATATTTGTTAGGTTTTTGTCTGGCTTAGACAACAAGAAAAAGGAGCAGAGACAGGATTGGAAACACATGTTGTCACTTTTTGAAGTCGAGAATTTTTGTAGGGTGTATGAGGAGGTCTAGACACATTTATGGGATCATTCCGTTTAGGCCTCTTCTACTCGCTGAATATTAGGAAAATGTGTGTTTGAATTAGCATTCAACTAAGCAACTCGAAAATGACACACCCTGTATTTATAAATAGTCAACCATCGAGCGGTTAAGCTCCGACTTCCATAGCTTACCCGCTCAATGGTTGAATATTTTCAACTACAGGGTGTTTCATTTTCCATTTTCAAGTTTCTTAGTTTCTTTGGCGAATGCTAATTCAAACACACATTTTGTATGGAAAATTATCCGCGGTTTATTAAAATCATAGCGGTTAAGTAATGATTACACTGTGCGACAGCCACAATCGGTTTGGGATGAAACCACCGGGGAAAGTTATATCGGTCAAAAAAAGGTCATACGTGTCCCAGCGTTTCGTTGGGTCTCATCTAGGAATCGAGATATATCGATTTGAAGTTAGTAAGTATTTTGTTTGAGAACCACTCGTCCGATTTAGCTGAAATAAATTTTAAAAAACCAAGAATTACAATTCCCTTAATCTGTTCATATATTATTTTCCTTTCCAAGTAATAGTTTCCAAGTTAAAAATAAGCGCATGAAGAAAAAAATTTTTTTTTTTTTTATTTTTTTTTTAAATACATTTATTTACATTTTAATAGGACTTGACACTTTTTACCGTTTTGGATTTTTTATGAATTAAAAAAAAAAAATTTTTAATTTTTAGGCAAAAATAATTTTTTTTTTTCATACATTTATTTATAATTGCGAAACTGTTGCTTAAGTAGGAAAACGGTTTAAGAACAGATTAGAGGAATTGTAATTCTTAATTTTTCTAAATTTGTTTCAGCTAAATCGGACGAGTGGTTCTCGAGTTATGTCAAACAAAAGAGCCTAAAACGTGACAAATTCCCCTATACGATACTTACTAACTCCAAATCGATATATCTCGATTCCTAGATGAGACCCAGCGAAACGCTGGAACACGTATGACTTTTTTTTTACCAATATAACTTTCCCCGGTGGTTTCATTCCAAACCAATCACTGACCCTTACCATTTGTCGCAGAGTGTTACTAATCGTAATAATTACTTACTTACTTATTTCCCTTAACATTCCATGAAGGAACAGACGGGGGAACTTCTCTCGAATCAGTGAGCTGTGTACGATATAATTTCTATACTCACTGACCGGGACCTACGGTTTAAAGCCGGCTCCGAAAGGCAAATGCTTTTCTAGAGCAGTTTTAGCTTAGAGATTGCTCTCTTACTCGTAAAGTCGCCAACATTTACGAGGTGGAAACAGCCGCTGAAAAATGTTTGATGGTCTTACCCGGTTTCGAACTCGGGATCTTCTGTGTGATAGTCGCATACACTTCCTACCACATCACGGCCTTCCACAATCGTAATAATTACTAATTGAATTAAATCTTTTGTAGAGTTGCTGTAATGATTAAATTACGATTCTATTCAGTTTGACAAGATTTATAATTGATAACAATGGCAAATAATCGGAAAGTAATCAGGATTACATGCGATTACTGCAAATAATCAAAAAGTAATCCAAAGTAATCAGAAAATAATCCGACTACTTTCACCCAATTCTATTGATTCATTCTGATTATTTATAGTAATCTCAAGTAATCCCGATTAATGTCATTAGAAAATATGTTGAGATGTTGTCCACATCAAATTCAACCACTATAAATTGTCTAATTTTTTGTTTGTCGTTTTTAATATTGAATTTCTTGTACAGGATTTCCCAACAAAAGGTGTTATTTTGGTATTCAAAGAAAAATTTCATTTTTTTGGAGATAAATGATCGAATGTTTATTTCATAATAAAGAGGAATAGTCAGTGGCCTTTAGTAACACACCAATATTCTACAGATGTTACAATTCATCAACTTAATCTCGGCTATCACATACATTGGAGGATATTATCGTCTTATATTTTAATATATATTTACCCTCGACACTGATTCACTGATACACTGATTCACTGACTCTGTCGCGCAGTACGTAGGAATTTAAATAGGCATTCTATTATTTTCTATAAATAATAATAATAAAAAAAATAATATTTTTTTTTTTGTACAGAAATTGTGTTTTCCCCAAATTTTTTTTTTCCAAAATTTTTTTTTTATAATTTTTTTTTTTACAAATTTTTTTTTTCAACAAAAAAATTTTTTTTTACAAAATTTTTTTTTCCAAATTTTTTTTTTCAGCAAAAATTTTTTTTTCAACAAACTTTTTTTTTTCCACAAAATTTTTTTTTTTCAAGAAAAAATTTTTTTTTCAACAAAATTTTTTTTTCAACAAAAAAATTTTTTTTTTCAAGAAAAATTTTTTTTTTCAACAAATTTTTTTTTTATCAACAAAAAATTTTTTTTTTCCACAAAATTTTTTTTTCCATATTTCAACGGGCTCCATAGGCGCATTATAACTTACTAGTTAATAGATAAATATTGTACATTCATAGTTCGGCCACTAAATCTCTATGAACTGTCCTCATATAATTTAGGTGGTGTTTGGGTGCCTTCGTTTTCCATTACACTGGCAATAATTTTTTGGGTACAAGTCATCAGCCCACCTTTGGGAGCACTTGGGTTATTATGCTTTATGGCCTTTTCGCTTCTGTTTACATATATTTTTGTTTCAGTTTTTTTTTCTTTCGTGTGCCATCCTCCATTTTAATTTACGACAAATAATGTAATTTTCTTAATATTTTCATGCTCCATTATTTGCAGAAATTGGAAATCCCCTTCCCGTTTTTTTTTTTTTTTTTTGGCTACCTTGGGCAACAGGGGAGCACAATTATTAAGGGAAGTCAAGTGGATCGTAAATTATGTTTCATAAGCATCGGTAGCACATCTGAGATTTTCGGGCTGACACTCATATGAGGAGGTGGCAATAATCTAAACACGCATACATACTTAGGGAAATGTAACGTGGAAGGAGAGAGAGCGAGCTACAGGCACGAGTTTCCTTTCAGTTTCCTTTTCCTATTTCTGGCTTCTGGTGTTTTGTTGTTTCGTTTTCTTTTTTTTTGTGGTATTTGATGTTGTAATATATGAAATTAAAACAAGATGTCGTAAAATATACATGTTTGTTGTTGTATGCCATTAACTCAATACACACACACACAGACACATGCACGAATACTCGTGTACCAATACATTTAGCTGTACATGTCATAATTGTTTAGGGCACAGTGGTTTCATGTGAGCTAAAGGAAATTAGGAAGGGAAAATCTCCACTCACCCAATTAATAGAGTTGGGATTAGGGATCAAAACAGACTCGAAATACCAAAAAAAATAACACACCCATTTATTAGGTTATTGCAAAAATAGGCCTCACTGCCACAGCGCCATATTTCTAGATCACTGCAGATAGTAAGTCAGTCAAGCTTCTTATGAAACCTTAAGAGAAGGCTTAAGGGCCTGAGTCGTTAATGGATTGTTGGCAAAACATTTCGGTGCCCAAAAAAAAAAATCATTTGTAACGTGAGCTGTGTGATAGGGTGGAGTGAAAACATGCTTTTTTTTAATTTGAAAAAGTTAACCTCGGAAATAGATGTAGTCCGGGGTCCTAATGAGGGGAAAAATAAAGAAAAAATTTTTAAAAAAATTTTAGACGCAGATTCAAGCGTCACACAGTAGGGTGGAGTGAAATTCAAAAAAAAAAGTTAACCTCGGAAAGAGATGTAGTCTGGGGTCCTAATGAGGGGAAAAATAAAGAAAAAAATTTTAAAAAATTTTTAGACGCAGATTCAAGCGTCACACAGTAGGGTGGAGTGAAATTCAAAAAAAAAAAAGTTAACCTCGGAAAGAGATGTAGTCTGGGGTCCTAATGAGGGGAAAAATAAAGAAAAAAATTTTAAAAAAATTTTAGGTGTCGCGCCACTCCCTCGAAATTTGGAAATTATCGCTATTTTGGCATTGATTTTAGAAAAATCCTAAAAATTAACGACTTAACTTATTCGAAATTTAAAAGTTTGAGCTTGTTCAGTGCCCAAACAAAAGTATTTGAGGCAAATATGAGGATAATCGACTAATATTTGTAGCTTTGGTGGCGATTTCATTGTTCAGTCAATTTTCTGAAGAAGGGACGATTTGACTTATTTTACTTTTTGAAATTTTTGAACAATGAGAAAAATTTTTTTAAATTTTTTCATGCCCTTATTTCATTGTTTACGCTATTGCAAACATTTATTGACATAAAACTTTTTAAGAATTTTTCTAAAATCAACGCCAAAATAGCGATAATTTCCAAATTTCGAGGGAGTGGCGCGACCCCTAAAAATTTTGTAAAATTTTTTTCTTTATTTTTCCCCTCATTAGGACCCCAGACTACATCTCTTTCCGAGGATAACTTTTTTTTTTTGGAATTTCACTCCACCCTACTGTGTGACGCTTGGATCTGCTAAAACCAAAAATCCTCCAAGTTTCTGTCCTCAATCGCTGGCCACAACAAATAGTTTTAGCATGCCTCTGTAGCGCTCGCCGCTTAAAGGAAATGGCATTTTCACAGAAAAATGGGCAAATTTTGCCATCGCTCCAGAATTCGCAACAGAAGTGTCTCTCATCTTTCGGGGTTTTCAATCTTCAGCTGCGGCATTTTGGCTTGCTGACACATCCGTCAAGAATAAAAATTACTTCGTCAGATGAAAAGATGGGTTTGCCACACAGGTTTCTTTGATGCAACTCCTTGTTATCATTTAAACTGAAACTGACTTATTTCCCTTAACATTCCATGAAGAAACAGACGGGGGAACTTCTCTCGAATCAGTGAGCTGTGGACGATTTAATTTGTATACTCACTGACCCGGTCAGTACTGTTCAAAGCCGGCTCCGAACGGCTAGTGCTTTTCTAGAGAAGTTTTACATGACATTGAGATTGCTCTCTTACTCGTAAAGTCGCCAACATTTACGAGGTGGAAACAGCCGCTGAAAAAATGTTTGATGGTCTTACCCGATTTCGAACTCTAGTTCTTCTGTGTGATAGTCGCACACACTTCCTAGCAGAACACGGCCGCACTGTGTTGCGGCTAGTGGAAAAGTAACTTTTTTCCGATTATTTTTTCAGTGTTTTTAATGATGCAATTTTGTCACAGACATTCCAAGTAAACAAAAAACACATAAAGCTTATTTTTATATTGGCCCGTTGATTTTTAATTGATTTTAGAAGTCAAATATATACAAAATTTTCACGAAAAGAGGGGATTTCAGGGCTGTATTCAAAATGATCTCATTTGATTTTGGTGACAGATATTTTGATTCGGAAAAAAAATCTGCCTTCGGACAAGTATCTTCTGTAAAAAAAAGGAATGTCGTTTGAGACATTTTCATATGCACCTTTTTTAGAACGGAAACCCGACTAAAGGTCCATTTTTCCTTTAAATTTGGGTTAGGTAAGCAATATCTAAAAAGTCCCAGAGAGTCCCAGTTCCAAACCACTACAGAAATGTGACATAATTTGTTTTCAACGAACTGTGAAAAAATCAGCTGCCCATACCTGCCCTCCTGGGAGTTATAGCGATTTTAGTATATCACTCTCAGTATTTATTCCATAGAAATAGAACGGAAATTCTCGGAATAACTTTAATTTAATCATATTGGTTTTCGGTGACAAAAATGAGCATAACTCTCTTAAAACTGAAGCTATTGACTTCAAACCGGTATCAAATTAAAGCTTTGATTCCCACCTTTCAAATAAGAAATGAAATAGATTTTGGTTTTTTATAAAATTTCAGAGTTTTTCAACAAATATCGAAAAATCATGAAAATTTTACGTTTATAATTCTTGTTCGGACCACCCTATAATTTATTTAAAAAACTAATCATAGGGTATTTATCAGAAATAAAAGAAGAATTAAAATAATTTTTTTTTGTAAATTTTTCGAACATTTTTTTTTTTTTTTGACTTTTGTTGACAATTTGACCCAACAATTTTTTTCGGTGTAAATTTTTTTTTCACTCATTCTGTTTGGGATTTCATTCTGACCAATCTGTAGAAGTTTCTCATCGATACAATTAAAAATACAGTTTAGGCAATATGATTTCCAAAAAATTCCGCTTTCGCAACACTGTGGGCCGTTCAAATAAAAGGAAACCAAAAAAAAAAAAATACCAAAAATATGCCAACTTTTTTTAAAATGTAAACAAATCCTTGATGAATTTATTAAAAACTCCTTGTTATCATTTCAATTAAGTGGAAACAAAAAAAAATTCCTGAAAATATGCCAAATTTTTTTAAAATTTAAACAAGTCTCCTATAAATATGCCCCATTTATTTAACAGGCCCAAAAGATGCAGCATTTGCTTGAAATGTCTCACATCTTGGATTTGATAGCTTCACCGTTAAGGTGCGTTACACCTATTGCTTAATATACGCCAGTCGGGAAAAAAACTCCTAAAAATATGCCAATTTTTTTTAACATGTAAAAAAATCTCCTTTATTTAACAGCCCAAAAATATGCAGCATTTGCTTGAAATGCTCCATGTCTTGGCATTGATGGCTTCGCCGTTAAGGTACGTTACACTTATTGCTTAATATACGCCAGTCGAATGCCCCGCAAAGTAGGCAGCATTTGTGCGAAATGTCAAATAAATGTCACTGAACGACATAAGCCCCGGAGTATGCAACACTTGTGTCATCGTCAATGTTTAAATTTGCATTTGTACAGCCATCAAGAGCGGAATGCTGTTGTAAATTAAATAATACACGGCATAACGTTAACCGCTTTATCGTCAGCAAAAGAAGAAAGGCCAACGAAACGAAGGCATCTGAGATAAGGCTGATGATGCCCGATTAGGGCATTCACTGGAAGTTATTCGCTCATGTGTCAGCAGCCGATGATAACGAATGATAAAGATCACAACGAAACCTTTGTGCTGTCATCATGGCAGCCAGGCCGTTGGGGAAGTGCTTCATTTGCCTGTTGTGTGGTTAGTGGGTGTAGGGTGTTTACGCCAAATTATGCCATTGCCTTTGTTGTTGCCTGGCTATATCTGCTGATATAACAACATTTTTCCTGGGTATATCCTTTTCCTTTTTGGTTGGCTTGTCTTTGATTGAGATTCCATTTTTTCTTTCACACTCCCTTCCACCCTCTCTCTCTCTCTCCCTCTCTGTCCCGCTCTACATATTTTATTGTATAGCCATAAAAAACACGTGCATATTTTCACTTGTGAATTTATTCATGTCCCCACCCCTCATTTACTCAGCGGCAGATGGGCGGCATGGAGAACGCTTCTGGTAACAAGTATTCCCTTTTGGTTATTTGTTTTATACGTTGTCGTATAAATTTAATATTGAAAAAAAAAACAGAAAATGCAAATAAAATTGGTAATATTTGCCACCAGACTCTGACAGGATTTTTCCACTGTGCTCCTTGGCCGTTGCTTCATTACTTTTTGCCGCCCGCAATTGAGTAGGTGTTGAGAGGGAAGAATATGTACAAAATACATATATTCCAATATGACAGATTGTTGTTGTTGTTGTTGTTTTTGTTGACATTGAGGCTGTATTTTATATGCCATCTCTGAGCGTATGCATGTCTTTGTATTGCTTTTTAAGGATACCAATATAATTTTCTTCTACCCCCACCCACTCTCGCTAGTGTTTTCCCATTTTACCTTCCCCAACCTCGGAGCATAGACCAGAGTATTTTTTTTTCTTTTTTTTTTTGTTCACTTCGTATATGGTTTTTATAGCATATTTTATGGCTGAGCATCTTTACAGACACATAAGTAGATTCTGTCGTTTAACAAGAGTTTATAACTTTGGAACATGTTAAAGATATTCAAGCAGCGCCACCACAGCACAAGGGACCAGCACTTCTCCCCTTATGACAGCGACCTTAGACAGGGGAGAGGAAGGGGAAAAATGTGAGCTAAGAATGAAGGCATTTCAGAATACAAAGTGGTTTGTAGGGTTCTTTTTTTTGTATTAGTTTTCCCTTTAGTAAAAAATTAAATTTTTGAAAAAAAAAAAAATCTGTGACTTTTTCGAAATTAGCAAATTTTCAAAAATGGAAATTAGCGATTTTCTTCAAAACTATAATTTTTTTACAAACGACAAAATAATGCAAATAAAATTCTCTATTTAGCAAAAAAATTAAATTTTTGAAAAAAAAAATAAAATAAAATCTTGCACTTTTTCGAAAATAGAAAATTTTTCTAAAATTTCGAATTTTTCATAAACGGCAAATTCTCATTTTTTAAAAAAAAGGTATTTTTCCAAATTAACGAATTTTTTAAAAATGGAAATTATCAAAATTTTCAGGAACTAGAATTTTTTTCATAAACGACAAAACAATGCAAATAAATTCTCTATTTAGAAAAAGGTTTAAATTTTTGAAAAACAGTGTGGTTTAAAAAGTTAAAATTTTTAACAAATGTTTCCGAAATTAGCCAATTTTTCAAAAATGGAAATACGCGATATTTTCAGGAAATAGAATTTTTTTCATAAACGACAAAACAATGCAAATCAAATTTTCTAAATAGAGAAAAGTAAAATTTTTGAAAAAAAAATAAATAAAATCTTGCACTTTTTCGAAATTAGCAATTTTGTAAAAATGGAAATTAGGGAATTTTTTCAAAACTATAATGTGTTCATAAACGGCATATTCTCTATTTTGAAAAAAATTTAATTTTTGGAAAAAAAAATCGGGATCTTTTTCGAAATTGTGGAATTTTTTAAAAATGGAAATTATCAAAATTTTCTGGAACTAGAATTTTTTTCATAAACAACAAAAGAAAAGAGACAACAAAAGAGAAATAAAATTCTCTATTTAGAAAAAGTTTAAATTTTTATAAAAAAAAAGAAAGTCTGGTTTAAAAAGTTAAAATTTATAACAAAAAATTTTTCAAATTCAAACAAATTTTCCATTTAGTAAAAAATTAAATTTTTGCAAAAAAAATCTGGTTGAAAAAGTTAAAATTTTTTAAAAAAAAAAACTAAAAAATCTCACACTTTTTCGAATTGTGGAATTTTTTAAAAATGGACATTAGCAAAATTTTCAGGAACGAGAATTTTGTTCATAAACAACAAAGCAAATCAAATTCTCTATTTAGAAAAAGCTTAAATTTGTGAAAAAAAAGTCTGGTTTAAAAAGTTAAAATTTTTAAGAAAAAAAATAAAAAAATCTGACACTTTTGCGAAATTAACAAATTGTTCAAAAACGGAAATAGCGATTTTTTTCAAATCTAGGATTTTTTCATAAACGACAAAACAATGCATATCAAATTCTCAATTTTTCAAAAAAAAAAATAATTTTAAAAAAAAAAATCGGGCATTTTTCCGAAATTAGCCAATTTTTCAAAAATGGAAACACGCTATATTGTCAGGAACTAGATTTTTTTCATAAACGACAAAACAATGCAAATAAATTCTCTTTTTAGAAAAAGTTAAAATTTTTGAAAAAATAAAGTCTGGTTTAAAATGTTAAAATTTTTAACAAAAAAAATCTGACACTTTTGCGAAATTAACAAATTGTTCAAAAATGGAAATAGCGATTTTTTTCCAAACTAGATTTTTTTCATAAACGACAAAACGACGACAATTTGCAAATCAAATTCTCAATTTTGCAACAAAAAAAATAATTTTTGAAAACAAACTCCGAAATTTTTCAAAAATTTAAATACGTGCTATTTTCATTAAATGGAATTTTTTCATAAACAATGCAAATCAAATTCTCTATTTTACATTTTACAAGTTTACATTTTTGGAAAAAAAATCTGGTTTAAAAAGTTAAAATTTTAAAAAAAAAATAAATAAAAAAAATCCGACGCTTTTTCGAATTGTGGAATTTTTTAAAAATGGAAATTAGCAAAATTTTCAGGAACTAGAATTTTTTTCATAAACAACAAAACAAAGCAAATCAAATTCTCTATTTAGAAAAAAATTAAATTTTTGAAAAAAAAAATGGTTTAAAATGTTAAATTTTTTTTAAAAAAAAAAATAAAAAAATCCGACACTTTTTGGAATTGTGGAATTTTTTAAAAATGGAAATAAGCAAAATTTTCAGGAACTAGAATTTTTTTCATAAACAACAAAACAAAGCAATTCAAATTCTCTATTTAGAAAAAGTTTAAATTTTTGAAAAAAAAAATCTAATTTTTTTTCTTTTAAATAAAATTTTTTTAAATTGTTCAAAAATGGAAATTTGCTATTTGTTTTTCAAGAACTAATTTTTTTTTCATAAACGACAAAACAATGCAAATCAAATTCTCTATTTAGAAAAATTTTATGTTTTTGAAAAAAAAAAATCAAAATTGGCCATTTTTTTTTTCGTTTCGATCTTGAAATATGTTGTTAAGTCATTATTTTTTTAAGTTTAGTAAACGCCTCTGGCTTCTATTTTTCTTCACTCGTATTTGTGTGTCTGTTGATATTTCCGTACATTGCGAGGTCTTTTTGCCATTTCTGACTTGATGATGCAATTACAACAATAATGTCCGACCAGCATAAATCACATTTGAAGCCATTAACCAAACATCTGGTTGTAATGGCTGTAAGCTTGTACCTTTCCAAACATTTCAATTACTCCCCCACCCCCCGTACTCACAGTACATCATCATTTCTCAAAAAAAAATAAAGAAAAAATCCCCTCTGTCGTGTAATAAGTAATTTCTGGATTTAATGTCCTCTTTTTGGAGTTTTCTATACCAACGAACAAGAGAGAAAATACGAAGGAAACCAGAAAGCAAGGAAGGTCTAATTAAAACCTCGCCTAAAAATAGGCAACATATACGGCAAACACGAAATAAAATGCCAAAATAGAAACATTTATATTAAATGAATGTAAATATTTCGCTACGAACGGACGGACGAACAGATGGAACGATGAGAGTAAGCAATGGTAGGAGCTGCGGCAGGCAGTGGAGAGAAAAATCCTAGCAACCAAACACCCTAATCGTAAAAGTACACATGAAACAGCCAACACGCGGAAGAAGAGGGAGAGGGAGAGGGAGAGGGAGAGGGGGTGAGAGTGTGGAGATGGCAACAACACACGCGGACACAATCTAAACTATGCCAGGGAATGCCTATTTTTAGGCGAAAATGCTCTAATTACAGTATTATGTGCAAAACAATAACATGAAATAGCGCCAGCCCGGGCGCCATAAGAAAATAAGCCCTTGGCTTGTTTATGGCAAAGTGGGCGGACCAGGAGGTGGTCCGCCAGTAGGGCGGATCTCCACAAGCGGAAGCTGCATAAGCCTTCTACCCTACACTCATAGCAACAACAACAACGCAAATACCATAAATATTTACTGTATAGGGGCAAGGGTTGGCTGATGAAGGAGGAGGTTTTTTTGTTTTTGTTTTGGTATTACAGCAACCAGAAAAACGGGGAGTTTGAAAGTTGTACGGTTTTGTAGGCTGCTGGCCACATAAACATTTATGAGGCTTAACTAATTGTCCACAACAACGTTACCCCCCATGCTATGCAGGGTGCTATGCCACAGCAAACGGACCAACGACCAACGAGCCCCATCGACCCATCCCTGTTTTGTTTGGTGTTAATAGTGTTATTGAGGCTTCGGCTGTGGTTAGTTTAAAATAAACACAAAACTATTATTAACGCCACCAACCGAATGTGCCTTTATGGTTTTTTTTTGGAAGGTCTTTGCGTATATTTTAAACACCTTTGCCTTTATTAAGACATAAACTGCCGCTAAGCCTTAAAGTATATTTCATATTTTTGTTGGATCTTGGCTTAATTAATGTGTATTAAATGGAAAGGGTTATTCTACCAAAGCACCTCATAAGGTGGCAATGTAAGCCGGAGAATTCCAAACAAAAAACAGAAAATCGCTTTTTTCAATTTGACACTTTTTTTCGATATAAAAAAATCTAAAACACAACACAAAATTTTTTAAAAGTGAAAATTTATGCTGATTTGTTCTCACTAAACTCAATAAATGTTTTTTTTTTCAATTTGAATGTCTCAAAATTTACCTTTTTGGAAAAAATCGTCAATTTCGAAAAAGTGCCAAAACCGTCACTTTTTTGTTTTTTCGCAAATTTAAAATTCTCTTCAATTTTTCAATTCGACTTAGATAGCGGTGCCATTTAGGAATTCGAAAAAAAATCGCTTTTTTCAATTTGGCACTTTTTTCGATATAAAAAAATCGAAAGCACAACACAAAATTTTTTAAAAGTGAAAATTTATGCTGAGTTGTTCTCCCTGAACTCAATAAATGTTTTTTTTTTTAATTTTAATGTATCAAAATTTACCTTTTTGGAAAAAATCGCCAAAAGTGCCAAAACCGACACTTTTTTCTTTTTTCGCAAATTTAAAATTCTCTTAAATTTTTCAATTCGACTTAGATTCCGGTGCCATTTAGGAATTCCAAAAAAAATTGGAATTCCCAAAAAATCGCTTTTTTCAATTTGGCACTTTTTTCGATATAAAAAAAAAATGGAAAACACAAAATTTTTCAAAAAATTCTCTTTTGATTCGACTTAGATTGCGGTGCCATTTAGAATTCCAAAAAAAATTAGAATTCCCAAAAAATCGCTCTTTTTCAATTTGGTACTTTTTTCGATATAAAAAAAAATCGAAGACGCAAAATTTTTCAAAAGTGAAAATTGTGCTGATTTTTTCTCACCGAACACAAAAAACCTTTTTATAATTTTACAATGTATCAAAAGCAGTTTTTTGTAGCCTTTTTCCAAAAAATCGTCAATTTCGAAAAAGTGCCAAAACCGCAAGATTTGTCTTTTTTCGACAATTTAAAATTGTGTTGAAGAATTCGACTTAGATTACGGTGCCATTTACAATTTTTTTAAAAAAAAATAGGATTTCATAAAATCGCTCTTTTTCAATTTGGTACTTTTTTCGATATAAAAAAAAATCGAAGACACAAAATTTTTCAAAAGTGAAAATTGTGCTCAATTTTTCTCACCGAACACAAAAAAACCTTTTTATAATTTTACAATGTATCAAAAGTAGTTTTTTGTAGCCTTTTTCGAAAAAATCGCCAATTTCGAAAAAGTGCCAAAACCGCAAGATTTGTCTTTTTTCGACAATTTAAAATTTTGCTGAATCAAGAATTCGACTAAGATTGCGGTGCCATTTACAAATTTTTTTAAAAAAAAATAGGATTCTCATAAAATCGATCTTTTTCAATTTGGCACTTTTTTTCGATATAAAAAAAAATCGAAGAAACTAAATTTTTCAAAAGTGAAAATTGTGCTGAATTATGCTCAGAAGAAGAAGAAGACTTCACCAGTAGTATATATCGCGTTTAGTCTAAAACCAGCTCAAAGGATGACATACCATATGGCCTATATTCATTGTCCACTGTCCTTGTGCGCCAAAAAATATGCTTTATAAGTATTTAAGTTCCATATTTTATGTGTACATATTTCAACCTGTCAACCGTCTTTACTTTTTTCTTCTCTAACGACCTATATTTTTCCGGTAAGAAAAAGAAAAATAATTTGCTTCCCCCTGTAAGCCGTCATCACACGGAAAACACACACACACACACTATGAATGTGTGTATCTTTTATTTTAATTTACGCAAAATATGTTGCCTACCTTAAGGCGGTGGCTCAACATAATCATACTCATCAGCAGATTGCAGAAACCAACGGCAACAGAAACGCCATTTCTTAGCTTGTTTTGTTGTTGTTGTTGTATCTACTAGGAAAACCACAAGAAGAAGACAAGATAATGGCGGAAAATATGGAGCGAGATAAACTGTAACACTTGTAGTAATTTTTATATTTTTTATGTGCCTTTAGTTTTTTTTTTTGTCTTTATGTGCTACACATGTTGAGGATGTTAAGCTTTGGTTTAAATATATTCCCTATAAAGACAATCTAGGATGAAAATAAACTTGATACTTGTTTTCTTGATAAAGAAAATGTAAAAAGGTCCTGAAACTTCATAAGCCTTCTCGCGGAAAATATGTTCACCTTAATGCAGCTGTCAAATGAGCCAAGGATTGTGGTTAACTTCCAGATGTAGAAAAGACAGAGGCGTTGATTGTGTATGGCAGAGTTCCAAAGAAAGCCGTCATTCTAATCACCCCACAGAGGAACAGAAATCTTTGTGGGGATGAAAGATCCAAATCCTTTGGTCTAACTATATTTTGTTATCTTTACAAGCAGCCATATTCCCCGTAAGTAGAACATGATTGCTTGTAAAGATGACAAGGATTTCCAAAACCAATCACTGTCAAACGATTTAGCGCAAGCTTCTTTCGCCTAATAAACTGTTTACAAAGCCCAAATGTATGCAATAGTTTTTTCCCCCCCAAATATTTAATATTTTTAAATAACTCCATCCACTAGCCGGCTTAATCGAACAGCATCCCTATGTCCATGTTAGTCACATAAAACCCCATCATTATGCGAAACACATTTGTGTTATGTCTCTGGCGATAAGATAGCAAATCCCATCACAACATAAACTACTCCCAAGTGTAGGCCACAGTTTTGTGGCTGTTATGTTGGCTGAGATTATGTGACCGAACGTATAGCTCTGTTTCTGTGTAAATAGTACGAAAAAGGCCTTAAAGTATGCTATGATAAATGTTTAGGAGAATTGGTGTTATAAGCAAGAGGTGACTACAACTTAATGGAAGTTTGACATGAAAAAAAATGAGGATCAAGTAAATCTCCCAGAAGGTGGCATCGCCATTTTCGAAATTTGAAAAAAAAAAACTTAGGAATGTGCCGATATTCAAAAATTTCTGAGATATTGTGTAAATACGAAAAAAGTGCTAAATTTGTGCAACAAACCGTTTTCGAAAATTATCTGAGATAGTTCGAAAAAACATTCCCACTTTGTTTTAATTTTTGAAAAAAAAAATTTGCTAAGTTTTTGGAAACGATTGTGCTTTTTGTTGTTTTCGAAAAAAACGCCAATTTCGAAAATTTGCCAAAAATGATTTTTTTTCGAAAACTGAAAATTGTGGATTTAACGCGATCTAATGTGCCGGTTACGAAAAAATTCTAAAATGTTGATGTTGTGAGAAAATCGCCAATTTTAATTTGCAATTTTCAAATTTGGCGATTTTCGAAAATCGCTGTATAGTCTCGAAAACTGAAAAAGTATGAGCAACGTTTTTTAAACGACTGTGCTTTTTGCAAAAATGTTCCAACTGCAGGCGTTTTAAAAAAAAAAAAATAATTTCGAAAATGTGTAAAAACTAATTTTTTTTTTTCGAAAACTAAAAATTTTGCTAAATAGAGGATTTGACGCGATTTAATGTGCCGTCTATGATAAAATATAATAATAATAATTTTTAAATTTGGCGATTTTCGAGAAAAAAAAATCGTCAATTTCGAAAAAGTGCCAAAACTGTAATTTTTCGAAAAATGGAAATTGTGATAAATCGAGGACTTGATGCGATTTAATGTGCCGTCTATGAAAAAATTCTAAAAAATTGTTGTTCTGAAAAAATCGCTAATTTGGTGATTTTCGAAAATCCCTGTATTATCTCTAAAACTGAAAATGCTCAGTTTTCGTAAACTATTGCGTTTTGCAAAAAAGTTTCATCTGCAGGCGTTTTCGAAAACATCGTCAAATTCGAAAATTTGCCAATTTTTTTAGAAAATTGGACATTTTTAATTTGCAATTTCCAAATTAGGCGATTTCGAAAACCACTGTATTATCTAGAAAACTGAAAAAGGTAAGTGCTAAGTTTTCCTTAACTATTGCAGCCGTTTTCGAAACAAATCGCCAATTTCGGAAAAGTGCCAAAACCGCCATTTTATATATTTTTTTGTCTTTTCGAAAACTGAAAAATGTTCTAAACGGAAAATTTTGCGACGTTTTCGAAAAAGTTACAAAGCGGGTATTTTTTTCGAAAACTGAAGATTTTGCTAACCAGAGAATTCGCCGTAGATTCTTGTGTCATCTACGACAAAATTCGAATAAGTTGAAGTTCTGAAAATTGCAATTTTTAAATTTGGCGATTTTCACAAAATCGCTTAATACCTCGAAAACTGAAAAGATATATATATTTACTTAAATGCCATTGATTTGTTAAAAAGACCTAGCACTACATCACCGTCTCTCACTTTTTTTCCCCTAAAAACCAACATTTCTTTAAATTAATTGAGTTTGTTTTTTAAACCGTCGCCTACTTTTCTGCGATTTTATTTAAAACTTTTGCCGAGCAGAAAAATGTCGCCGTACAGAATCATTTTGCCGAATAATCTTTATTACTCGTAATATAATAAGCAATTTAGATAGTGGAACGAAGATTATTTTTCTGTAATACAGAAATACAAAGTCACCCCAAATGTATGCTAAGCCTTTTTAAGTTTTGGTCGGGATTTAAGAAATCTCAGATGGCTTTGAAGAAGGTCACATTTGTTAAATCTTGATCGTGGCAACATAAATTCCAAAATAATATTCCAAAAATGCAATTGCGCCTGAAAGATTGCACCAAAATATGTTTAACAAACTTGGTGCTAAAAAAAAATCAATGGTGGCTTAGTACGCCTGTTATGGCGACAATTACGTGTGGGTTCTCCGATTCCCAGATGCGTCAGTTTGGCTTGTTAAGATGACCCTGAGACCCTTGAAGTAGGCAATATTTGTGTGGACATTCCAGTATGCCTTGTTAGACTACATAATCTCGATACCTGCACGTGATCGTCGCCATCTGATTACGACAATCAATTGGACTCCAGGTAACCTGTACTCGATTAGCATATAAATTATTGTTAGGAAAAATAATCTACAGCATACTGTCCAGCATAATACTCTGTGTCTTCGATTTAATATCTTTAACTGTCTTCGTCAATTTCCCCATCCAAAACATAATCAAAAGTTTATCTTTGCCTTTCAACTTGGCTTAACTCAACTCAGCGAAGCAAATAACGAACAAAAAAACTTGCAAAAACCTTAGCATACTTTTAAGGTTAAATCCATATAATACCAACAACAACAAAAAAAGAGCACAAATCAAAGCATACTTGCCAGAATGGCAGCAATTCAAACCTACTTATGACAGCTTCTGGCTACACCACCGCCATTTTCGTGAACATTTTCAACTCGAATCAAAGCAACGACACAGAACAAAAACAAAAAGGTCAAATAAGAAAAGCAAAAAGTTTTTTCGTCTGTTCGGTAGGTATAGAAGAAAATCGGGCGAAAAAGAAACATTTTGAATTTGTGCCAAATAAAGTGATTTATTTGTTTCCAAACAGAAACAACAAAAACAAAAAAAACAATTGCCAAATGAGAACAAGAGAAAGAAAAACATAAAATGGAAATGAAAATGAAAAAAAGAACTCTAAGGATACAAAAGGAATGATGTATATAAATATATATATTATGGATGAAATCATTGAACTGACATTGCAACGATTGTTAAAGCCTTGGATTCTTTAAACTTATTGTTGCCCCAAAAAAAAAAACGAAATGCTCTGTATATGGAAAACCTTCAAATATGAGCTCATACCAACCTAAAGAAAATGGAAAAAATTCCTCACAAATCCATAAAGTAAAAACACACCAAGTATGGTTTTACGAGAGTTTCAACTTTTCGTTTTACGGTCTCAGTATGGTCTCATAAGCAAAAAAAAATTAAAGCAATAGCATACTTTTGGGCTTACAGCTATGACGTGGCGGGGAATACAAAGTTAGTGTAATTGTACTACAAATAACTCAGCAACACAACTAAGGTTCTGTGATGGCTTTATCGTCATGTACTCTGCATACTTTATGGCGCCCAACGATTACGAGGTACAGCTGTAAATGTTATGTCAGGTCAAGGGACTAACAACATGAAGTTGCATTTCCCGGGCGAACCTTACGCAACTCAGTGCACCGTTGAAAGCAGCCTCCGCATTCGAGAGATGATGTATTAGATGACTTGCTCGTAAAGTCCCCGGCTTTTACAAAGTAAAAACGCCGATGAAAATGTTGTATTAATTTTCTCACCTGGATGTGATAACTGCCTTCACCACGATTTACATGTTTTTACAAATTGAAGAGGCTGCTGTAAATCATTATAAATATTCTGCCAGGATATGAACCTGGATGCATTAGTAAGACAATCGAACACGCTGCCCATTATCAATAAATCTTCCAGTATTTAAAAAATTCTGATTATTTGTTTCCTGGCGACCAACATCGGGTAAATGCAGGTGTAGATGAGCCTCAAGGCACTCCATCTAATCAGGAGCTCCTACAATGTTTGTCTAGCCTGGCCAACTAGAAATGACCCCTGAGAATGGTTCCAGCTTGCCATGGTTTCTATTACACCACAGTCAAAGCTGGTGCTTTGATTTGATGTGCGTTTTTGGTACATTCGGCAGGGACCACTAAAAATATAGCGAAGATTTTAAGGTGGTCCTCAAATCTCTCACCAGAACGAAGAATATGCCCAGACAGTTGAGTTTTTATGAGGATATGTTGAATTTCCAAAAAAAAAGTCTTTAAAAGAAAATTATTTAAAAATATTTTTTTGGAAAACAATCATTTCTTTTAAAAATATTTTTTTTTAAAATTTTTTTTTTGAGAAAAAAAATATTTTTTTAAAAATAATGAATAAAATTAATAATTTCATTTATTTTTAAAATTTTTTTTAATCTTTCTGAAGGAGAAAAAAATATATTTAACTCTTTTTAAAAATATATTTTTTTAAATAACTTTTTTTAAAAGACTTTTTTAAAAATGATTTTTTTCCAAAAATATTTTTTTAAAAAAAAAATACTTATATTATACATTTAAAAAAAAAAAAAAGTTGTATGTAGTGAGAAGGCCGTGGTGTGGTAGGTAGTGTGTGCGACTATCACACAGATAATAATAAAATTTTCTAATAATAATAAATATTTTTTTGGAAAACAATCATTTCTTTTAAAAATATTTTTTTTTTAAATTTTTTTTTTAAGAAAAAAAAATATTTTTTTAAAAATAATGAATAAAATTAATAAATTCATTTATTTTTAAAGTTTTTTTTAATCTTTCTGAAGGAGTAAAAAAAATATTTAACTCTTTTTAAAAATATATTTTTTTAAATAACTTTTTTTTAAGGACTTTTTTTGGGAAAAAAATCATTTTAAAAAGAAAATGATTTTTTTCCAAAAATATTTTTTTAAAAAAAAATACTTTTATTATACATTTAAAAAAAAAAAAAGTTGTATGTAGTGAGAAGGCCATGTTGTGGTAGGTAGTGTGTGCGACTATCACACAGATAATAATAAAATTTATAAAATTTTCTTTTTGAAAAGAATCATTTTTTTCAACAAATTTTTAATAACATATTTTTCTTTTTTTTTAAAAAAAAAAGAATCATTTGAAAAATTTTTAAATTTGTTAACAAAAATCTTGTATTTATTCAAATAAAGTATTTTTTTTTAAAGTATTTTTTTTGAAAATATTTTTTTTTTTTAAAAAAATCATTTTGAAGGACTTGTCATTATTATTTTATTTTAATTTTTTTTAAAAATATCTTTTATTTTTTTTATTTTCAAAAAAAATCTTTTTGACAGAACAAAACCTTTTTTTTGTTTTTGGTTTATCATAAAGTCTTATATCTCACAATTATAGAAAAAGGTATAGATGATTAAAATCGATTGACTATTTTCTATTGTAGCTTTAGGGGGATTCTTAAAGAAATATGTGTGAAATATGTAAAACTTGCTTTCCCATGGAAATAAATCTGTACAAGATAAATAGAAATTAAAAAAAAAAATCATATCAACCCTAAAAATTTGCTGCTGTTACTGGCAGAATATTTCGCCTGTGAGCTAGGCAACACTTTTCAAAACCATTAAAATACCAACCTCGACAACCACTTTGTCCAAGTTCTTTCTCTGAATTCCTTTACAAATTCAGGCCAACCCTAAAAATATGTGCGTTAGGCAAATCTTCTGTTCATACCAAGAAAATGTTTCGCAAGTCAGGTTGCAGGAATTTTCTATACAAAAAAAAAACGGACAGAAATAATTTAAAATTCATTTAGTACGCTTATTTGCCGCATTTCCGAGATCTTTTAAAGATCAAGATGAGGTTAAAAAGATTAACCTCGCACGGGAATTATAAACATTTGTTGTATTTATGTTGGCGTTTATAACTTCTGTTCAAACAGAATTTCCATTTAAACCGAATTTCCCGCTAATCGGAATTTCCGGTCAAACCGAATTCCAGTTCATCGCGAATTTGAAACTAAACCTAAAGCCAACTTCGATTATAAACCTTTGCAATCGCAACCTCGTCCTCCTTTTTTCCTCCTCCTTTTTTTTCTTTGCCAGCTATTCAAGTGATATATTGGCTAAAGGTCAAAGTTGAACTGAGTGAGTATGAAAAACTATACACACACACACACTTACATACAAAAATTATGGATACAGCGAGAGAGAGTGAGAGTCGGAATAAAAGAAAAAGAAAAAACACACTAAATATATGTCAATGTTGTGCGCGCTTAGCTAAGAGTCAAAAGCGGAAAAGGAAGTGAATACACACAGAAACAGAAAAAAAAAAGAAAAACCACCAACACAACATAACGACAAAAAAGAAAAACTAAATAGAACAAAGGTATTTATCAAAATATCAGCTTAAGCTGCTACAGCAAATGCAATCCCGCAGACAGAGAGACAGCATTTCCACTGAAAGTCCGACGAAAAGGAAGTAATAACTACAAATAAGAGACGAAAGGCGAAGGGTGGCAGGGGAAACAGCACAGAGGCGTTAAGAAAATAACATAAATAAATGAAACAGCTCAGCCAGGCGGAAATATCATTAGTCACCACCACCACCAACTACCGCCCGGATGACTCGTCCGAAACAAACATCAGCTAGCAAAAACGTTAGAAACTAAACTGAAACTGAAAGAAGACGAAAAGAAAAGAAAAACAAACCAACAAACACTAGAAAATCCAAATAATGAGTCCTTGTACTCAAATAAAATAGATTTGAAAATAAATTACAAAAATGCTAGCACTCACAAAAAAAGGAAACATGACATTCTAAGCTGTCTATAAATCCACATTCAATGGTTTTTTTTTTTTTTAATTTAGTCCGTAATTAATATTTCGTAATTGCCATTAGAGAGATACCCGCATCTCTTCCTACGGGTGGCCCACGCTGGAAAAAAAAAGGTAGCCTTGGCTGTTGTATTGCATATCAATTGACATTTTGTGTAATTACGTTTTTATCGTTTACAATCTCCGCATAAAATATGACCAAAGTGTAGTGTGTGTTTGGCTGGTTTCATTTTTTTCCCCAGCACCCGACCGCCTAAAAGTATGCCACATAAATGCCTGCGCTTAGGTATAGTTTGTCATTAGCCTAAATGTATGCAGCATGAATTTTAATGAACTTGTGCCATTTACACTAAACTCTGAGTGTGTGTATGAGTATTTTTTTCTCTTTTTTTTCAAAATAACATGTCAGACTTTATTTGCAATGTTCCAGTTTTTACGTTAACAAGAAATGATAGGTGGGTGGGGAAGGAGGTGTTAATGTGGAGAGTTTCCAAATTAAGCGAAGGGGAAATAGTGCACAACTAAATCGCTGTATGAAACTCATTTTCCAAATAATCTACAAACTCTGATTTAGGACGATTAGAAAACATTTAAAGCGACAACAGATTGAGTTCGTTGGGTATTTAACAGATGGTGGACGCAGTTTTCAAATGAGTTGGATGGTCGCGCCACCACGCTGAGATCGTGGTTAATTTTTTAAAACAATTTGAAGGCAACCTTCGTTGTTTTCCTAGCAGAGGCCAAAAACAGATTAAATTCAAGCCAGTTCACTTACACTACTCAACAAAATTAAAAAAATTTCATGTACTCCGGATGCGATAATTTTTTCTGTGTAGATAACATTGACATGAGCTCGAAAAACGCAATAAAAAATTTTTTTTTCGTTTGGTTTTTTTTTATTTTTTTTTTTTTAAATTTTAAAAAAAATTTTTTGGTTAATTTGTCCGGCATAACTCGGGAACCACTAGCCCGATTAAATTGAATTAAATTTTAAAAAATTTAAAATTACAGTTCCCTTAATCTGTTCATATATTGTTTTCCTATACAAGCAACAGTTTCCAAGTTAAAAATGAATATATAAAGGAAAAAACTTATTTTTTGCCTAAAGATTTAAATTTTTTTTTTTTAAAAAATCCATAAAAAATCCAAAATTATTACTTTTACGTAAAGTCACATAACCTATGAGCAAAATGAGACAAAGATCATGAAAATCGATGCACGTGTTTCGCTTTTATTCGCAATTGAGTAAAGGTATGAATTTCAAATATATTCAAATTTCATATATTTTTGTCACCCAACAAATTTTAATTTTTTTTGTAATAAAAAAGAAAAAACCTTACCATAGACAAAGTTGTGCATATGTCGAGCAAATTTTTGAAATTCATACCTTTACTCAATTGCGAATAAAATTTAATTCAATTAAATCGGGCTAGTGGTTCCCGAGTTATGCCGGACGAAACAAATTAACCAAAAAAATTTTTTTAAAATTTAAAAAAAAAAAATAAAACAAAAACCAAACGCGTTTTTCGAGCTCATGTCAAGGTTATCTACACAGAAAAAATTATCGCATCCCGAGTACATTTTGACTGTTGACTAGTGTTATTAGCTCATTGACAGTATTTTGAGGTTTTCCCGGGTATGGTAATTATACGAATCCACTTAATTACCACATTGACAAATACCGTTTAAAGAAAGTAATACTTTAAGAAACTCTATTTTATTTTATTTTAAAAAAACAATTCACATATTTTTTTCAAATTTTAAAATAATTCCAAGGCAATTTGTATGAACTCAAGTCATGTCATGTGGCCTTATAAAACGAATGCAATTAACGTCCCAATTTTTTTAAGTAAAGCTATTAAACGAATCCGCTTAAATGTCTCTTTGACAATGTCACATTTTATACAGAGTAACTATGCGAGTAGGGCAATTAAACGAATCCGCTTAATTGCTTCATTGTAAAATACGGTCAAAAGAAAGCACTACTTTAAGAAACTCTATTTTATTTTATTATAAAAAAAAAGAATTCACATATTTTGTTCAAATTTGAAAATAACTTAAAGACAACTTTCATTAATTTCAGACAATTACAAGTCAGTTTGCATGAACTCAAGTCATTTCATGTGGACTAATAAAACTAATACAGAAAATTCCAATTAATTGCCGCATTGAAAATCTCAAACTTTTTTAGAGAAATTTCCGGGTAAGGTAATTAAACGAATCCGCTTAATTGCCTCATTGAAAATCTCACTGTTTCTTTGACTAACTACACTACTCAACAAAATGAAAAAAATTTCATGTACTCCGGATGCGATAATTTTTTCTGTGTAGATAACCTTGACATGAGCTCGAAAAACGCAATAAAAAATTTTTTTTTTCGTTTGGTTTTCGTTTTATTTTTTTTTTTAAATTTCAAAAATTTGCTCGACATATGCACAACTTTGTCTATGGTAAGGTTTTTTCTTTTTTATTACAAAAAAAATAAAATTTGTTGGGTGACAAAAATATATGAAAATTTGAAATTTTTGAAATTCATACCTTTACTCAATTGCGAATAAAAGCGAAACGCGTGCATCGATTTTCATGATCTTTGTCTCATTTTGCTCACAGGTTATGTGACTATACGTAAAAGTAATAAGATTTGACATTTTTTTTCATTTTGGATTTTTTTATGGATTTTTTAAAAAAAAAAAATTTAAATCTTTAGGCAAAAAATAAGTTTTTTCCTTTATATATTCATTTTTAACTTGGAAACTGTTGCTTGTATAGGAAAACAATATATGAACAGATTAAGGGAATTGTAATTTTAAATTTTTTAAAATTTAATTCAATTAAATCGGGCTAGTGGTTCCCGAGTTATGCCGGACGAAACAAATTAACCAAAAATTTTTTTTTAAAATTTAAAAAAAAAAAAATAAAACAAAAACCAAACGAAAAAAAAATTTTTTATTGCGTTTTTCGAGCTCATGTCAAGGTTATCTACACAGAAAAAATTATCGCATCCCGAGTACATTTTGACTGTTGACTAGTGCTATCTTAGTAAAGCAATTAAATGATATCACTTAACAACCACATTTTGGCATTTAAACGAATACGGTGAAATGGAATGCCCCACTTTTATAAACTACATTATATTTAAGTCACATCTTTTGTTTAATCAAATTGGACTGGACTTAAATTTTTAAAATAATTTTAAAAACAAACACAAAATAAATTCAAGTCAATTTTGAAGAAGTCAAGTCATGACGTGTCGGCTTATAAAACGAATATAGACAATCCCTCCTTATTCAGAATTTGTAGCCTAGATTGCGGGCGTTTAAAAAATGGACTGTGGCCTAACCTAAAGCGTAGGAAATTATAAAACGAATAGGGCATACTCTTGTTCAATTATAAAGTCGAAGTCTTAAGACACAGAAATTGCTGTGTAATTTAACTCAAATCAAATAAATTCATACCCTCTCCCATTCGGGTTTTATACCCCCCATCATTCTGAGCCTAATAACACCCGTCAGATTTTATTAACTCTGCTTTCCTATCGTACATACGCTTAGGCCATCATTTCCGTAAACAATAGAATAAAGCCTCTGATGCAATGATGCAATAGTTTGCTATAGACTATTACAGTAAGCACTGGAATAAAAAAGATAGAGAAAAAACCGTTGCCTATACCTAGGCGCCGGAATTTCTTCACAACAAATATGACAATGTCTCCGGCAACACATGTGAACAAAAAAAAAAATTGCAATTCTATTTTAAAATAAAAATGTTGAACACACATAACCGGTTGCACGTGGATTTCTTTTATTACACTGACATTTCAAGAAAGAACAAAGAAATTAGCAAAACTCATTGTATACTTTTAGAGGTTGAAGAACTAATGAATAGGAAAATTTTGTGAATATGTATTACAAAGTTCAAGCAGATAACAGAGAAAAAAGAAAATCTAAAAGACAAAAATTTACCTCGACTGTACAAATATGCCTGCACTCTAAGGCCGCAGGCATTTTATTTATTTTTGTCTTAAGAAACAGAAACCGAAACGAAACGGAAAAAAAACGTTGCCTACTTTAAGGCGTTTCGTAACAAGACAACATATACAGACAGACATGAAATTGACAACCATCATACGGCATCGTTATAACGTCTTTAGGGTGTACATGACGTTGGCAATTGTTTTTTTTTTTTTCGCTTTGTGCACATTGTCTTCTTTTTTTGGGCTGGCTCTTGCAAACGATATCTCAAAATGTCACAAGGCCGCGAGGCGAAAAACTGTCAGTTTCCACTGGTTTTTCTCAATTGAAACATGGTTAGCTTTGAGGGAACAAAGATGAATACACACAAAGATGACAGTGGTAGGTTTGAAATTGATCTGGGTTTTCTCTCCCTCTCTCTCTCTCTTTTTGTACTGTATAGCAAAGTATACTTTTAGGCGGCCCTTGAGGGGGGAGGGATGTCAAAAGTGCAGTATGCCAAGACTTTATTTTGTACGGAGGTATTCGGCTTGAGGTTTTCGTAAAATTATAATTTAAAAAACAATTTGGAAATATTTTAGGGAGGACTTTAAAACAGAGTTGTATTTTTTGCCATGAAATGCCTTGCGGTAAAAGCCCAATTGCGACCATATATTTTTGTTGCCGCTGATGTTGGCTTTTTTGTATTTTTTTTTATTGTAGCCTATTTTAGGGGGGACTTTAAAACAGTGTTGTATTTTTTTCCCATGAACTAGTTAGGCACATATAAAGGACGACTTGTTGTCTTCAGGTAAAAGTCATTGAGATTTTTTTAATTAAAATTTTGTATAATTAATATTTTTTATAATTAATATTTTTTATAAATACAATTTTTTTAAATTAAAATTTATGGTGCATACCTTTAGGGCAAAACATTGTAAATACATTCTAAAGTCTATCTGGTCATCGTTAACCGACATTTCTAATTTAAGGACGTCATTTATGTGTTTCTGTTACTTCTTCAACGGAATTGTGGATTTTTTTCACAAAAAAAAAGAAATTATTGCATACTTTTAGGGAAAAATAATTAAATATCACCGGGTCAGTGTTAAACGACATTTATAAACCTCATTTTACGTGTTCCTGTACTTCGAACTGAATTATGAATTTTTCAAAACAAACAAAATATATATATATTGCATACCTTTAGGGGAAAATATTGTAATTACATTTTAAAGTCTACCGGGTCAGTGGGTATCTGGTCATCGTTAACCGACATTTGTAAATCAAGAAATTTAGTTCATGTGTTTCTGTTTCTTTTTTCAATAGAATTGTGGAATTTTCAAAAAAAAAACTGCTGCATACTTTTAGGGCAAAGTAATGTTAAAGTTTACCGGGTCAGAGTTAACCAACATTTCTAATCCTCGACTTTTATTATACGTGTTCCTGTATTTTGAACTGAATTGTGAATTTTTCACAAAAATATATGTTGCATTCCTTTAGGGCAAACTATTGTAAATATGCTTTAAAGTTTAGCGGGTTAGTACTAAACTATATTTCTAATGCTAGAATTTCATTTTATGTGTTTCTTTACCTTTTCAAAGAATTGTGAATTTTTCTAAAATGAAAAATTGTTGCAGACTTTTAGGGCAAAAAATTGTAAATATATGTTAAAGTTTACCGGGTCAGTGTTAGCCCACATTTCTAATCCTAGAATTACATTTTATTTCTTCCTGCTGTTTCTACAGAATTTTGGATTTTTCACACAAAAAAAAAGTGGCATACATTTAGGGGAAAAGTATATAAATATATTTTAAAGACTAACTTTTCATAATTACTAAATGCATAACAAAAAAAATGCCCACAATATCCCTAATTTCTAAAAAAGGCGAATTCAATTCTCCCCACCGCAACAAACACCGAACTACTTAGCTGAAGTGAAAAATACTATCAAGCCCCCTCCCACCCTTATGGTATTTTAGCATAATGTCCTTAAAAAGTTGGTTCCTTCTTCTTTGGCTTTCCTTTAACAACAATGACATCATTTGCTGCATTTTTCTTTTGCTTCAAAAATAAAAACATAACACAACAAACTTTCGTAAAACTTGTCCAAGGCAAATAAAATTTATGCCAAAAAAAAAAATTGAAAAATTCTCTGCTGTAAATGCAAAAGAAGCAAAAATTATCAGCAAACAAAAAAAAACGAAAACCATAAGAAGTACTCACAGAACGTGCTTAGAAATCACTGCCAAAATAATCAAAAAAAAAAGAAAACGGCTAAAAATCATGAACCAGCTAAAGACGTAGAAAGAGGAGAAGCGACCCCAAAAGAAATGCTCAAATCAAAGCAATCACGAAAACGGCAAACTTGTATTTTTTGGAAAACCCAACTGCCAATACTTGGCTGGATTTAAACGTCAGAGAATGACCAACTGTCGTAAGTGAAACTTTTTTCCAAAGACCACTTTATGAGGCAGCCGACAGATTGTAATCAAATTGTTTGTATTTACGTATGTGACCCTGTTATGCCACGAACCACTACGTCATTTGCTGTACTGTATGGGTAAAGGCCAAAATGTCATAATTCAGACATTGTCGGAGTAGTGATCGGCCCAAAAAGGGCAGCCAAAACATTGAGTGCATGAAGCGCATTTTCTCTGTACAAAATTAAGTTGCAACTTAAAAAGAATTACTTCTTTCCTTGTGTCTTCGAATACTCATTCGTGGTTGAGCATTTGTTTTATTCTCTGATGAGATTTTCCTCTTTTCCAGTTTTAGAGTACAGCTCAAGAAAATTCCAGGTAGTTAGATTGGCGGCTATTTTTGTTTTAACGTATGTCATTTTGAATCTGAGATCTTTGCCGACTCCCTTAAGTTTTTAACCGAGTTACGACTTCAACTCATATACGCTAGAATCATGTACACGAATATAGAAATTCATAGTTTATCATTTACAAGTATTTGAGCACCACCACAGCCAACAGATCAATAGTAAAATACTTCACATATAGATGGCGCCAATGGAAAACTGGCTCCATCTTAACTATCCATGCCCTTTCGAGCATTCCATTCCCTTACTACAAACTCAAAGGATATCCATACCAATTTCAGAATATTAACCGAAGATTTAAATATATATAATCAACTGGGAAATACTTCACATATAGATGGCGCCACTAGACGTGAGAATAGTTATCAGCTCAGCTTTCAGTTTTCCTCACAGGCAGCCCATAACAAATCCATTACAGAAATAACCGAATATTTAAATAAACTCGATTAATAGAGAACTACTTCACATATAGACGGCTCAGGTCCATTCCCTTTCCAAATCTTTACAACACTAACTACAAAAGAAGCCCATACCAAACTAAGGATAACAACCATAGGTTCAAATGAATTCGATTAACAGTAAAATACTTCACATATAGATGGCGTACTTGAAATCGGAATTTTTATCAGCTCAGCTTTCCATTCCCTTTTGGGGAAATTTTTTCTCACAGATCCAGAATATAAACCGAATACTTAAATAAACTCGATCTGTAGTGAACTACTTCACATATAGATGGCATAACAATAAAAATCAGCTTTTAACAGCTCATATCCTTTCCCTTTCCGGAAAATCTTTACCACACTAACTGCAAACTGAAAAGAAGCCCATACCAAACTAAGGACAAAAATCATGGGTTCAAATGAATACGATTAAAAGTGAAATACTTCATATATAGATGGCGCCACTAGAATCAGAGCTTTTATCAGCTCAGCTTTCCATTTCCTTTCGAGGAAATTGTTCCTCACGGGAAGCCCATAACAAATCCAGAATAACAAACGAATGTTGAAATATACTCGATCTATAGTTAAATGGCGGCACCATAAAAAACCGGCGTTTATCAGCTGAGTGCTAGAAACTGAAAAGAAGCCCATACCAAATTTAGGTTAAAAGCCGAAGGTTGAAATCAATTCGATTAAGAGCTGTCTTACTACAGACTAAAAGGAAACTCATACCAAATCCATACCGAAGGTTAAAATCAATTTCATCATCCGGTCAAGAATTCAAATGTAGATGGCGCCAATTGAAACCCACGGTATTATCAGTTTTCCATATCGGAGAGACGTTAATAGTTAGACGGATGGTGGACATCAAAATATTCAGTCACGACTCATAGGAATATTTTCCTAAAGAAAAGGATCTCAGCACGAACCTAAGTTCTGATTTATTCAATCCATAGTGAAAAACTTCACAAATAGATGTCGCCCTTAAAATAGGCTGATAAAATTCTATAGCACCTAAAATTCGAGCGTGACATGAGAACCAATCAGATTACCACAAACATTGGCCGAAGATTATTTTCTCGCCGAGGCCAAGCATGGCATTATTGCGGAAATTTCCCCTAATTCAAGGGTTTTTAAAAAAATGGGTTTATTTAAAGAAATATTGGATTTAGATAAAAAAAAAGTACGTTGCATGTTGGGAATCAATTCAATGGGATGGCTTAGATCCCCGTGTAACTCTTTAGGCTCTGTAGTTCATTGTGTTGCCACAGAAACCTAACTCACAGCGTTGGTCGCCAATTTTCAGAGACTTCATTATTTTAAAGAAAACTCATAGCGTTGTACAAGGCGTCCTGAATTTGCACAACCGATAACTCCGTACTATCCCAGAATATTATCAATTGGAAAAATATTCATTTTGTTTTTTTTTTTTTCAAAAGAGAATTGGAATATATAAAAAAATTTCCTTAAATTCAAATCACTTTTTTAAGGCACTTTTTGCCACACACAATTAAGATAATTAAGAATAGAGCTTAGAAGGGAAGTGGCACAATAGACACAGGCCAGGACAAAGGCCTCGTCGGAACGACAAGCACAGAGCCAAACTTATTCCTCTGTTTTCCCACGTTTTTCTCATACTAACATGGCCCTTTTCGCGTAAAGAAGAAACTATAAGGAGAATTGTTTTTTTGTTTTTGCGCAAAAAATAATAATGTCATCGTTAACATCACATATTTGGCGCTGGCGTTGGCCTATAGGCAAGCCAGCGGAGGCTTACCCATCACTTCGACAGGTAGGTGTAGTTTTCAGTTTCGTTTCTTTGTCTAGAGTATTTTATGGGGTTTTTTATTAACCCTACTGGCCACCAACAGAGTTGCGAGAAATGATGGTCCAATGTTATGGTGAAATTATTACCTTTTCCATTTATGGCCTCGCCAAAGAAAAGAAGGCTTTAGACGATGATTTCGCATTGGATTTTATGTTCGTATGTTCGCTCTAAACATCTACCATCTCCGATGGAATGAAAAGTGACCTCATTTAATTTCGGTTTAATTTTTTTTTGATTAAAATTGCATTTGCGGACACACAACTACAGAGATTTGTTGGGAAGTCCTCATAACAAAAAAATAAAGCACATTTTGTTGATGTTGTTTTTATGACACTCATCACAGGCCGACAATTTAACAACGATTAGATGAGCCAAACGCATTTTGTTACAAGGACGATTTTAAAACGTTCCGAGTGCGGAACCATAAATCTCGGAAACAAAAAATACACAAATCCAAATTTCATTACCTCCAAAGGTAAAGAAATAATAAAAAAAAAGAACAAAAATCATTTCACTTTTATTAATATTGTAAAGGAAAATCTTGCTGTGGTTGATATTAAAATAACCGTGATTTCTCACATTTCCCAAAAACCAAAAAAAAAACCCCCCGACGTCTTTTATTGTTCACAAAACCTTTTTGACCGTGTGACGGGGGGAAAAACCCCCATAAAAAACTGTATGTATTTGCTTTTTATGACCGAACAATAATTTACATTATTTACTTAATGTCAAGAAATAATATTTGTAGTGCAGGACATAAAGAAAAATATCCGGATAAAGCAGTTGCTGTAAGCAAATCGTTTGATTTCAAACGAATAGAAATGAAAATAAGAGAAATCACCATGAATCGAATGGAACTTTAATAGTCGTAGTGGAAACACTACACGGGACAGTGTAAAATTGCCAACACTTATGATTTATATACTTCAAAGTAAAGGTCGAACATTTTTTTTCTGTTGAAATGATCAGTCAAAGTCGTAGAAAATGCTTTCGACAAGGCAAATTGTCCTTGAATTTCGAAAAAAAAAAACTCGGAAAAAAATCATTATTTGAGAAAATTTCATTATTTTTCACTATTTTAATAGAAAACTCATTTCTCTTTTAGAAATCCTTGTTTTCTTCTCTATGCCATAGCCATCGATTTTGGGCGACATCTGTTTCTGCAAACAAATCTCGTTTGTCGTAATTATAAAGCATGGCGTTTTTAGTGTTAACACAAATGAAAATTATTCAACAACAAAATCTTTTTAAATTTGAAATAACTTATACAAAAAATCAAAAAAAAAAAAAACAAATGCGCCCATTTTTTTTAAGAAGCCTAATTTTTTTTTTTTTTTTTTTGGAAAACTTATTCAACATCGACAAAAAAAGTAAAGACTTTGCTTGATTATCTCATTATCTGATACTCCTTCAAGTTGAACTCCTAAGGAGATACACATAATTGAGAGAAAAAAAAATTAAATCATTATGAAGCCAAAAAGAAATTTTGTTAAATGCATGTTGGTGCTCGAATCAAATTAATATGGTCTACCATAAATCTTCAGAAATTGCAATTTTAAACAAAAAATCCATTTATATGTAATTTTTTACAGAAAACCTTTTTTTGCTGATTTTATAGAAAACTCATTTAAAAACCCGAACAAGTTTGAAGTTGGGCTCCAACATTACAAATAAATCTGTTTAAAAAAAAGTTATTATGAAACCGAGCTAAGAAAATCTTGTGAAGTCTACACGTTGGGCGCCATTTATTATTCAGCCCAAATTAAACTAATCTTTTGAAATGGTAATTAACTTGTACAAACCCAAATAAAGGAGTATTTCTGCCTAATTTTAGGCATTTTTAAACTCTTTCTGGGAGAAGTGGCGACAGACTGCAATTATTTGAAAAAACTTCGTTAATGTTTCTTTGGACGATTTTTAATTCAAACCACCATTGGGTAACTTATTGCATTTCTGAGGTATTTTCTGAGATTTGCTGCCTAATTTCAGGCATTAACTGTATCTGTGGAGAAGGTCCTATTGAATTCAACCCTTTCAACAAATTAGTAAAATTGAATGGTTTACGATGAATATTTTTAAATATTTTAAATTTTGCTGCCAAGTTTTAGGCATTAACTGTGGAGAAGGTCAGATACAATGCAACCCTTTCAATAAGTTAGTAAAATTAAACCATTCAATTGCATATATTTTGAAATATTTTAAATTTTGCTGCCTAATTTCAGACATTTACTGTTTCTGTGGTGAAGGTCCGATAGAATGCAACCCTTTCAACAAATTAGTAAAATTGAATGGTTTATGCTGCATATATTTTGAAATATTTTAAATTTTGCTGCCTAGTTTTAGGCATTAACTGCTTCTTACAGAGAAGCAAAAATATAATGCATTACATTAGAAACCATGGTGGACCTTTTCCATTAACGGTTTATATTTCAAGACATTACTGACAAAATTAATTAATTTTGCTGCCTAGTTTTAGGCATTAACTGCTTTTTTTTAGGCATTACCTGCTTTTGATATGTTCACATAAACTGTAATAAAAAATATTATTGAAAGTGTTCCCTTTTAATTCAGTTAGTTTTTGTTGCTGCCTATTTTTAGGCAATTTTGAGAACAAGTGAAGAAAAAAATGAAATTATTAAGATTTTTTTTTTAATTTTATTTAATTACTTTTCAAAGTAAATTTATCTTCTAATTTTGGTTACAAGTGTATACCCGGTGACAAAGAACCTATGGCGAGATTTTTGCAGCGACAGACCAGAGCTTCTGGTGGGAAACAGACCTTACGCTGATAGGCAAGCACGCTACCAACTCGGCCACCGGGGGAGCTGAATTATTTTTTTTTTTATAATTTCTTCAATCAACGGATTTTATTTGAAATCCCTATTGTGTAAGTTAAGAAGGTTGTACGGCAATTTATGCAGCTTATTTTTAGGTTTTGCCTGTTTAGGAATGAAAAATAATTTCCATCAACGACTTTTAAATTCAATTGGAAATCTTTCAAGGTGAAATGTGGAAACTGTTGGTGCCTACTTCTAGGCATTTCTCCTATTCGATTTTATTTTGCATATTTTTAAGCATTTTTGAGATCACTTTTTATTGTAGAAACCAGCGTATCTAAAATTGTAGACGGATCTAAAATTGTAGAACCCGAGTTCACAGCCGGGTAAGACCATCAAACATTTTACAGCGGCTGTTTTCTACCTAGTAAATGCTGGCGACTTTACGAGTAAGAGGGCAATCTCTAAGTCATGTAAAAACTTCGCTAGAAAAGCATTAGCCGGCTTTTAGCAGTAGGTCCCGGTCAGTAAGTATACACAATTATATCGTACACAGTTCACGGATTCGAGAGAAGTTCCCCGTCCGTTCCTTCGTGGAATGTTTAGTAAGTAAGTATCTAACATTTTGTAGAACCTTGACGACTTCGACAGGAGGAATTTTATTGTATATTTTAAGGTAGTTTAGTGGTGATAAACGAAACAAACTGCAATTATTTTCATCTTTTTTTTAAAGTTTGTCTATAAAATAAACAATTTTTAAAATGTTTAAGAATTTCAATGCAAACTTGTGTGGCCTATTTTTAGGATTTTTTTATATGGACATTTTCTGCTTTTGACAATAATTATGTAGCCTATTTTTAGGCATTTTTGATATGGGAATTATCAGCCTTTGCTAATTTTGTATATTATTTTTCCTGATTTTTTTTTTGGTATGCCAATTTTTAGCTTTTGGCATTTTGTAGCCTATTTTTGGGCATTTTTGATATGGGAATTTTCCGCCTAATTTTTAAGCATTTTTGAGGAGAAGGTGAGATAGACATATTACGATTTTTTTTTAACCCTTACAGAGTTTGGTGGAACAGTTGACATTGATAGGAGATAGGAGAATTTTTATTGCCTATTTTAAGATAGTCTTGAAAAACTGAGGTGATAGACAAGATAAACTGCAACTATTTAATGTTTTTTCTTTTTGAATTTTTCTATAAACTATTTTTTTAATGGCATAACCCTTAGTGGGTATATTTCTGTGAAAAATTGCGTTGCCTATTTTGAGGCAGTTTTGAAGTGGGAATTTTCGGTTTATGGCAATTTTGTAAATATGGAAATTTTCTGCCATTGGCCATATAGTAGACCATTTTTAGCCATTTTTGATGTGCCAATTTTCTGCGTATGAGCATTTTTGATGCCTATTTTTAGGCGTTTTTCTAGGCTATTTTAAGGCATTTTTGATAGTGAAAATATTTAGTCCATTTCTAGGCACTTTTAATATGGCAAAATTGCAGCATATTTTTAGGTATTTTTGATATGACAATTTTGTAGCCTATTTTTAGGCAGTTTTGGCATTTTTTTTTATATTTGAATTTTCTGTTTTTGGCATTTTTTTCGCCTATTTTTAGGCATTTTTGATAAGGACATTTTGTAGCCTATTTTTAGGCAGTTTTGGCGATTTTTTATATTTGAATTTTCTGCTTTTGGCATTTGTTTCACCTATTTTTAGGCATTTTTGATATGGCAATTATGTAGCCTATTTTTAGGCAGTTTTGGTGTGCCAATTTTCTGCTTATAAAAATTTTGATGGCTACTTTAGGCGTTTTTTATATTTGAATTTTCTGCTTTTTGCAATTGTGTAGCCAATTTTTAGGCATTTTTGATATGACAATTCTGTAGCCTATTTTTAGGTATTTCCGATATGACAATTTTGTAATTTCTGCTTATGGCAATTTTCGAAGCTTATTTTTAGGATTTTTTTATTTTAAATAAAACCCACTTTTAAGCCCTACAAAGTTTGGTGGAACAATTTGTGCTGCCTATTTTCAGGAGTTTATAATATATTCTTTTTAGGAATTTTTTATAAGGGAATTTTGTAGCCTATTTTTAGGAATTTTTGATAAGGGAATTTTGTAGCCTATTTTCGGCTTTTCTGATATAACTTCTGAAAATTTTAAAGCCTATTTTTAGACTTTTTTGATTTTAAAAAGAATCCGCTTTTATACCCACAGAGTTTGCTGGAACAATTATTTTCAAGACTTTGAAATATATACTTTTTAGTAAATTTTTTATAAATAACTAATTTTTTGTAAACTTCTTTAAATTAGTTGAATTCATCCCTAGTTGTGGTTTTTTTTTCATAAACTTTTTTGTATAACTTACCATTTCCATCTTTTTCATAAGAGCCGCGTTCCATATCATCCTCTTCCTCGACTATATTCATATTTTGCTTTTCATCGTCGAACAGTTGCTCTTCCGAGTCGCTTAGATAGTCCGCGCCCTCTTCATTCGATGTTTGCGATGAGACAACTTGATAGGAGGGCGGTGTCAATATCATGCCCTCCTTATCAATATGGACATTGTCCGCACCAGCCGCATAGGCAACATTTGGTTTATGATGATGTTGCTGGTGCTGATCCGGCTGCTGCTGGTTTTGTGTAGCCGATTTGGGCTTAGCGGCCGAGACCATATGATGTTGTGTCGGAAGTATTAAAAGAATCGAAAACAACAGAAATACATACAGCAGTTTGCTGGTGATTAAAGAGGTGGAGAAGGAGGAGAACAATAATGACGACAGCAATGAGGACGATGATGACGGCGACGAAGATTTTAAAGATGATAATGTTGTGGCTGTGATGATTCTCCTATGTTCAGTGTTGGTGGCTGCGGTTGTGGGATTTTTTGGTATAGAGTTTATAGCTTTTTTCCGATTATTCTTGAAAATGTTTTTTAATGATAATACTAATTTCTGTGGTTTATTTACAAAAGTAATGCTTAGAAACGATAGCAACAATTTTAGCATAAGCGTTGTTAATTGTTTGGCAACATTGTTCGCCACCACAAATGTTGCTGGCCCAGACGATCGCGGAGATGTGGCCGCTGCCATTACGACGACACCCGATGTTGCTGTTGCGTATGACATTGTTGTTTTTGTTGTTGCTGGGACAGAAGGCAATGCCGCGGCGGGCCTTAGGCGGCCTCTTCGACGGCGGCTATTAAAATCTAATGATTCCTTTATGGGTTTGGGTATTAAGTCAATTGTTGGTTGCGTCGGCGACGACGACGACGACGACGAGGGCTGTAAGAAGTGTTGCTGTTGAGGCAGCAACATATTGCCTACGTGGTTTTGCTGCTGCTGCGGCGGCGGCTGCTGCTGTTGTTGTTGTTCAGTTAAGAGAGAAGGATTTTGGTTTAAGATTTGTGCCTTCATGTTTAGTAATTTGGGGGAAACATCATTCGAACGTACAGGAGGCTTGTCTGCGCGGGCAAAGCCTAAACCAACCGTGTTAGAGAGATTTTGTGCATTCGGCCCATTTCCTGTGTTCAGGGTTAAAGTTGAGGCTCCTGCTGCTGCTGCTGCTGCTGCTTCTGCTGTCGTCGTTGCGTTTGTTGGCGGCTGCTGCTTTTGCTGTTGAGTGCTATGCAGGGCAACATTGTTGTCGTGTGGTTGCTGTTGGATACTAGTTAATGGCTGACGCTGTGCCACTCCACTGCTCTGGGGGGGGCTAAGTGTTATCCTGGCAGAGAACTCCTTATTGGCTGTTGTTGGCTGCTCACAGGCCGCGAATATTTCATGTTGCTGCCGCTGCTGCTGTGTTAAGGGCGTAGCTGTAGCTGTAAGTGTTGCTAGTTGTTGTGGCTCTAAACATGTTGCCTTGTGTTGCTGCAACATTGGACCCCAAAAAGCTTGAGAGTTAATTTAGTTTCTGTTTGTTTTTTTTTTTGTTTTTTGTGCTGATTTTCTTCGGTTTTTTTTTTTTAAATGGGGGAAACTTTCCGCGGCATTTGGGGAATTGTAAGGATTTTTTTGGTGATATTTTTTTTTTTTTATTTTTCTATTTAAAAAAAAATATATATTTATTTTGAATTTCAATTTGAATTTTGTTTGTTTGTTTGTTTTTCTTCGTTTATTTTCTTGTGGATTTCAAACCGTTTGTTATCGTTGTCGTTGCTTGGTAAGGTGTTGTTGCTTAGAGAGGGGCGGGGGAGAACGGCGCGGGTTAGGAAATTACAATTTGTTGTGGTTTTTTGATTAATAATTTTATGTTATTTTCAGTTTTCGTTTTTTTTTTTTGTTGTTTTAGAGTTTAGAGTAATTTTGAAATAACAATTTTGTTTTGCTTTTGTTAAGAGTATAAAGGTGCTGATTTGTTTGTTATCATTGAAAGGAGATTAAGAGTAATATTTGTCTTTGTATTTCTAATAGAGAATAAGTTGTTGTTGTTGTTGTTATTAAAGAAGACTTATGTTATATAGAAATTACTTTTAAATCTTTCTTATACTCATGTGGTGTGTGTCTTTGGGGAGTTTAGGGGTGGAGGGTTTATAACACTTAATTTTATAACACTTTTGTTTCTACGAATTTGCCATTGATTTATTATTATTATTATTAATAATTTGTTTTTCTCTCCGTTCGGTTTGTTTGTTTGCTTTGGGTTCGTCCAATGATGTTTTGCCGTTTTAACACATTTTTCTTAGCCTACTTTTGGGCTTTATGTGATTTTCTGCCTTTTTTTTTTGGATGTGGTTTGTTGTATACATTCTCTTTTCGGGCGACTTGCTTACGCCTTGTGTGCCCACGGACCAGTGTGTATAAGGGACGACGATGATGACGAGGACGACGACGACGACGACGAACAAGCGAACGAGCGAGCTGTTATACGAACGCTTTGTGTAATCATGTAGGCGCGTGTTGTACTCACTTTTTTTTTTTTGCGGATTGTTAAGGAGGTTAAACAAAAATGCTGCCTTTTTTCTTCTCTACATTTTTTTTTATTTTTAATTTTTTCCACCACACACAAATATTTTATTTATTTACTTTTCTTAAATTAACACAATTTATGTTGTCGAACCCCCATCAGACAGCACTGTTTTCTTTTGTTGTGGTTTTCGCACACCCAAAAGTATGCCACACTTTTGGCTGGCAATTGTACACACACCGTTTCGTTTGTTTGTATTTGTTAAAGAAAAATTAAACCAAAATTAAAGTGCATTTTCCCGTAAAAATACACTTTGTAGACGTTGTCGTTTCTAAACCCGTTCACATTTTTTTTGTTTGTTCGGTTCCCCACTACGCCTTGAGCCTTTTCAGCAGGCTTGCCTTTGAGGAAATTTTTCTCATCATAACACTTTGTGTGTGTGTGTGTGTGTTTTTTTTTCTTTTAGGTAAATTTTCCTGTTTTTTTTTCTAATTTATTTTTGGCTCCTCTGGTTTTGGTTTTTTAAAGGGGGGCGACTGGGACGTTGTGTTTCACTCGCGTGTTCTTGACGTTATGATAACTCGTTTATTTTTCTAGTTTTCGTTAAGCTATTATTTTTATGTTATAGCATATCTTCTAGGCGCACGCTTTTAAAAAAAAAACCCCCCTTCGAAAAAACAACAAGACCAAACGTAGCTGCTGTTGTGCGTGAGAGCGGCGGGGGAGAGTTAAGCTTAACACTGGCGAAAGAGAGCGCAGGAGAGAGCGCGAGCGCATGAGTACTCAGGTGCGAGCTTTCATTGTGATTATCATCGTTTCGCTTATGTTGATGTACGAGTGATGTTCCCTTGAGTGTAACTCAAGTTTGTTGCTGCAAAAGTGTTCCTGCAAGAAGGAGAAGAACATGCAAAATTGAGTTATTAGTTAAATACACAGATAATAAAGACAGCTTAAGAGTATAGTTAAAGGATTTCGTTGTTTTTTTTTTTGGTTTAGCACATTATCTGAAGACAACAACAGATTGGCCCAAATATCGTGTATTGTGTGGAGGGCAGACAACTTTCGTAACAGGATATATACCTATTCACCCGCAGTTTTCCGGTCACTCCAATCACTGGTCAGTATTAGGAAAATTTTAAACATTTATTAATGCCTTCAATGTCATTCGTAGAATTCAAAAATGCAGGAGATGCTTTCAAAACACTGAAATTCACTACGACAACAGCACTATGCTATGAGCCCAGAACTCGAATATGATAAAAAAAAAATACTTACAGGACACCAAAAAAAATGTAACCAAAGACTTAATAAATTACACGGTGTTACAAAAATAGATTTTTTCTGTCCTATGAACCAAATGCACATATTCGGAAAGAGGGGAAAAAACAAAAATACACGTGTATCGGCGATCAGAATTTTTTTTTTTTAGTTTGAAGTATAAATCTCGAAGTGGCCTGTGTGAAAGCCTTTGTACCGATTTTTAACCCTTTTTCAGTGATCGAGCTGATTTTTGGCAGGCAGACTCGTGGAAATGTCTGTAATACGTCAAATTTTTTAAAAAATAGATTTTTATCAATTCTCAGATTTGTATCCCCTTTCCGAAAAAGTAAATTTGGTTCGTAGGACAGAATGTGTGTAACACGGTGTTATGAAATGAGTGTCTGCAAATTTTTCGACTCCAGACTCCGACTCAGGGCAAATTTCTCAGACTCCGACATCACAGTACCTGGGTGCCTAAATACGGGCTATCAAAGTTAAAATTTGCCGAAAAATCATTTACGGTTACTAAAAAAACCATTATTCTAGATTTTTCTAAGTCAATTTTTTAAGGTTTTTATTTTTTAAAATTATTAAATTTTTAATAAAATTTTTTCTTGAAAACCCTAGCCTTGTTAAAGGATTACTTAATATGGAATTTGACTAAGATGGACACGGACATTAAAAAAACACCAACTAAAGGAGCAACGGTTCGAATCCGATGGGCATGACCAATAGTGCCGAAGTTAGTGGGGATCTGTCAAGCAAACGTCCACTTACTTGACGATAAATCTAACTCTGGCGGAAAACGACAGAGTTTCAGTGATATACAGGTTGAAAACAGCGCCTGAGCTATCCAGCTTCGACGGTACACACCCTGAAGGGAATAAGTCCATGGATAGATGACCACTGATCGAGAGAGAAAAATACTACGATTTCTACTGGAAGCGCTCAAACACAATGAAAATGACTGCTTTAGAGAATTTGACATAACCAACTGACAAAAGGGCATTAAGATCATACGATTCCGTCAAAGGAAAGCTCTTAATTTTTATCCCAGGTCTGGATAGTAGGGTGGAGTGAAATTCAAAAAAAAAAAAAGTTAACCTCGGAAAGAGATGTAGTCTGGGGTACTAATGAGGGGAAAAATAAAGAAAAACAATTTTAAAAAATTTTTAGGGGTCGCGCCTCTCCCTCGAAATTTGGAAATTATCGCTATTTTGGCGTTGATTTTAGAAAAATCCTAAAAAGTTTTATGTCAATAAATGTTTGCAATAGCGTAAACAATGAAATAAGGGCATGAAAAAATTTAAAAAAATGTTTCTCATTGTTCAAAAATTTCAAAAAGTAAAATAAGTCAAATCGTCCCTTCTTCAGAAAATTGACTGAACAATGAAATCGCCACCAAAGCTACAAATATTAGTCGATTATCCTCATATTTGCCTCAAATACTTTTGTTTGGGCACTGAACAAGCTCAAACTTTTAAATTTCGAATAAGTTAAGTCGTTAATTTTTAGGATTTTTCTAAAATCAACGCCAAAATAGCGATAATTTCCAAATTTCGAGGGAGTGGCGCGACCCCTAAAAATTGTTTAAAATTTTTTTCTTTATTTTTCCCCTCATTAGGACCCCAGACTACATCTCTTTCCGAGGTTAACTTTTTCAAATTAAAAAAAAAGCATGTTTTCACTCCACCCTACTGGATAGTCTCTGGCCAGGCCTGAAAGTAGACATCGTGACGGTTGTTCCGATCCCTTGCTGGTCGACGGTGAGAGTAAGGTTTCGTAATAACTAATTAAAATACAAAATGATTAGAAAATCACCAGAGGACGTAAGAGGGACGGGTGAGAGGGAAATCAGAGAGAGAGTGAGAGAATCCCTGATTCGTATCTCGCATGGTATGATGGAATACAGGTTAAATTCTTCCCACGACAACAAATGCAGACTAAAACTGCACCAGTCCAAAGCAGCCCCTGACAATCTCTTGATGTTTATGGTGAAGAACGACGTGGTCGTGGTCTTGGTGCAGGAATCCTGGGAAACAGCTTTTGAAAATAGAAGGTATGATAAGAAGTTGCATAGGAACTAGAAACATTTTTTTTTACGTTTTTTCATTTAAATAGTGTACTTTCCGAACTTTAGAAAACATTTTCACTAAAAATGCATTCCCTTGCATTTGCTATCCACTCCTCAGTTTAAGATGTCGACAAAAACAAAACATTCAAACATATCATAGGCTTGTCACATGTGTTTCCCAGCAAATAGGAGTGTCTGAGCTAGAGACCTTCGGGGATTTGTGGCAAACCCCTCCGTACATAACATCACACAAAAAAAAAACGCCAATGTCTGCAGCAGAGTACAAAGACAATGAAGTAGAAGAAGAAGACCAACCGACCATACAATGCATGTGAAACAGCCAGTGTACAAAGGTTTTAGTGAAAAATCCCCGATTAAACTCATAAGCATTAGATGAAATACAATCAGCCTCTCGGGTAGTCATATAGAAATGAGAAATGAGTAGTTTAGTTGAGTACTCATAGTGGGGATAAACGTGTGCTCTCCCTCTTTCTCTCGGTCACTCACATAGTCTCCATGATAAGGAAAGGGCTCTCCTAAGTTGCTCACTCAAAATGGAGGCACAGAAATCTCAATTTGAGACCAGTCTTGGTAAGGAGAGTATATTCTCTTAAGTTAAAACTCCAACTGGAGGCAAAATACCCTCTGTTTCCCTTTACATTATACAAAGGTATCACACTAACAATATGGAACTACATTTTTCTCTATCTATATAAAAGAAATACCACGGGATTTTTTTTTGTGTAGAACCGCTACTCAAAAATACTCTCACTCAGCTTTTGTTTTTAATTTTAACTGAAAATTACAAAAAATTTATTGAAAGTTAGTTTACAAGATGGGAATACCCCAAATAGTCTCTGTCTCTTTCTCCCTATCTTAATATGTATTTACCCTCGACACTGATACACTGACTCTGTCACGCAGTACGTAGGAATTTAAATAGGCATTCTATAATTTTCTATTTTCTATAAATAATATTTTTTTTTGTACAGAAATTGTGTTTTCCCCAAAAATTTTTTTTAAATTTTTTTTTTTTTACAAAAATTTTTTTTTTTACAATGTTTTTTTTTTACAAACATTTTTTTTTTACAAATTTTTTTTTTTTCAAGAAAACATTTTTTTTTCAAGAAAACATTTTTTTTTCAACAAAAATTTTTTTTTGAACAAAATTTTTTTGTTTTCAAGAAAAAATTTTTTGTTCAACAAAATTTTTTTTTTCAACAAAATTTTTTTTTTTCCACATAATTTTTTTTTTTTTTAACAAAATTGTTTTCCCATATTTCAACGGGCGCCATAGGCGCAGTAAAACTTACTAGTTTATTAAATAAAATACCACGAGAGTGTTTTTTTTTCTTTGCAATTGCAGCTCAAAGTGGTTAAAAAATACTCTCAGTCAGACTCAGTTCAGCTTTAATTTTTTTTCTTTGAAACTGCAGCTCAAAGTGGATGGATAAAAAATTCTCTCACTCAGACTCAGTTAAATTTTAATTTCAATTTTAACTGAAAACGAAATACGTTTGTTTTAAAGAGAGTTTACAAAATATGTACTCTATCTCTCTATCTATAATAAGAATTACCACGTGAGTATTTTTTCTATACAACTGCAGCTCAAAGTGTTTAAAAAATTCTCTCACTCAGACTAAGTTCGGCTTTAACAGAAAACGAAATGCATGTTCTTTAACCCTGCACCGTCATCCTTCGTCAAAATGACGACGCGCAATTTTATTTTCGAGTTAACATGTGTTTTTATCGTTTGTTTTGACCTCATTTTTCGTATAGCGTTAGTCGTTTGCAAACTGTTGATGGGCCTAGATTGATTAAAAATAAACTAAATAAAAAAATAGACTTAACATCGGTTCCAATTTTTGCTCACAATGCTATTTATAGCGTCTTGAAATAGGCCGTAGTCAAAATGACGAAGGATGACGTTAGTGTACAAAAAATAAGGATGACTTTCTAGGGTTAAAGAGAGTTTACACAATGAGAACACAAAAATCCTCTCTCTTCTGCTATTTATAAAAATATATACCACTACTTCCAAGTGGATAAAAAACTCTCACTCAGACACAGTTGGGCTTTAATTTTAGTTTCAACTGAAAACGAAATACTTTTTCTTTATGAGACCACAATATCCTCTCTCTTCTGCTGTTTTCACAAAAAAAAAACATCTTATGTGGAGATACGCTGTTCTTTAGCTCATACTTTTTTGATGCAAATTGTATGGAAAGGGAAATTTTGTAGGGAAAATATACTTTCCCCAACTGAGAATGAAGAAACCCTCAGCCTGTAGACTTCCTAAGTTCAAAGCACGTTTACAAAATTTTCGGAGAATTCTAAAAAAATGTCATTTATTTTTAATTATCCAGCCATTTGAAGGCTGGATTCATAACATGTGTTATCCAGCCTTCAAATGGCTGGATAATTAAAAAAAAATGTTTTCCACAAAGGACAACTATATTTTGTCTGAAGTTGTGTTGTTGGTGGGCTTTTTTGGTCATGTGAAGGTAATGACAACAAATAGAACTTACAGCCTAAACCAAGATGAGGGACGACAGCGTACGAATGCTTTCTAAGAGACAAACAGCTGATTTCGAAACCACGTAACCGCTGTTTGTCGCTTAGGAAACATCCGAATCCCCCCTTACAATATCAATACGACCAGCTCGATCTTGGCCAAAATCCGTAGTTAATAAAGCTATAAACGTATAAAGTTCTCCAGAAAAAATTGGACCTCTAGTCATACCCCTTCGGGTACCTCCCACACAAATGTACCATTCCACCCACTTTAGAAGTTGTGTAATTATATCAATACGACCAGCTCGATCTTGCCTAAAATCCGTATTTAATAAAGCCATAAACATATAAAGTTCTCCAGAAAAAATTGGACCTCTAGTCACACCCCTTCGGGTACCTCCCACACAAATGTACCATTCCACCCACTTTAGAAGTTGTGTAATTATATCAATACGACCAGCTCGATCTTGCCTAAAATCCGTATTTAATAAAGCCATAAACATATAAAGTTCTCCAGAAAAAATTGGACCTCTAGTCACACCCCTTCGGGTACCTCCCACACAAATGTACCATTCCACCCACTTTAGAAATTGTGTAATTATATCAAGACGACCAGCTCGATCTTGGCCAAAATCCGTTTTTAATAAAGCTATAAACGTATAAAGTTCTCCAGAAAAAATTGGACCTCTAGCCCGCCCCCTTCGGGTACCTACCACACAAATGTACCATTCCACCCACTTTAAAAATAGTGTAATTATATCAATACGACCAGCTCGATCTTGACCAAATTCTGTATTTAATAAAGCTATAAACATATAAAGTTCTCCAGAAAAAATTGGACCTCTAGTCATACTCCTTCGGGTACCTCCCACACAAATGTACCATTCCACCCACTTTAGAAATTGTGTAATTATATCAATACGACCAGCTCGATCATGACCAAATTCTGTATTTAATAAAGCCATAAACATATAAAGTTCTCCAGAAAAAAATGGACCCCAAATCGGCCCCCTTCGGGTACCTCCCACACAAATGTACCATTCCACCCACTTTAGAAATTGTGTAATTATATCAATACGACCAGCTCGATCTTGGCCAAAATCCGTATTTAATAAAGCTATAAACATATAAAGTTCTCCAGAAAAAATTGGACCCCAAATCGGCCCCCTTGTGGTACCTCCCACACAAATGTACCATTCCACACACTTTAGAAACAGTGTAATTATATCAATACGACCAGCTCGATCTTGGCCAAATTCTGTATTTAATAAAGCTATAAACATATAAAGTTCTCCAGAAAAAAGTGGGCCCCAAATCGGCCCCCTTCCGGTACCTCCCACACAAATGTACCATTCCACCCACTTTCTAAATTGTTTAATAATATCAATACGCCCAGCTCGATCTTGGCCAAATTCTGTATTTAATGAAGCTATAAACATATAGAGTTCTCCAGAAAAAATTGGACCTTTAGTCACACCCCTTCGGGTACCTCCCACACAAATGTACCATTCCACCCACTTTAGAAATTGTGTAATTATATCAATACAACCAGCTCGATCTTGACCAAATTCTGTATTTAATAAAGCCATAAACATATAAAGTTCCCCAGAAAAAATTGGACCTCTAGCCCGCCCCCTTCGGGTACCTTCCACACAAATGTACCATTCCACCCACTTTAGAAATTGTGTAATTATATCAATACGACCAGCTCGATCTTGGCCAAAATCCGTATTTAATAAAGCCATAAACATATAAAGTTCTCCAGAAAAAATTGGACTTCTAACCGGCACCCTTCGGGTACCTCCCATACAAATCTTCTATTTCGCCCACTTTAAAAAATCGTGTAATAACTGCAAAAATCTAGCCATATGGTCTGTGTCACCCGGTTTACCCATGGTCACACATTTAGAATGTAATTTAAAAAAAGAAAAAAACTCTGATAACTTTCTTTTGCAGTTATCGTTCCCAATAAAAGATAATTAGTTATTGATGCCAAGAGCTCTTAAATGGTTTTACGTTTACGGCAAACAACAAATTCGCACAGAGTCTTCTCTTCTCTATCGTTCTATCCTTCTCTCTATTTATCTTTCTCTCTCCCTTTCTCTCTCTATTTATCTTTCTCTCTCCCTTTCTCTCTCTCTCTCTCTCTTTCTCCCTCTCTCATTTTTTTACTCTCATAGCCAGTGAGTTGTTTTACTATTCATATGAATGAATGCCCAAATCAAGTTTTTTTGTATCCTTCCCTTCTCTCTCTCTCTCTCCCTATCTCTCTCTCTTTCTATTCCCGGAAAAAGCTATTGAGTCGTCTTTGTTTTGTTTGCCACAAAAAACACAGCTGATTTTCACGACGTTGACTAAACGACGACAGCCCTCGTCTCTAAAAAAAACAACTGCACCAATGTACCACCTAAAAGTGTGCTACAAAAAAAGTGTACGAATTAAGCTCTTGCCTGTGTGCCAGACAAAGGCTCTCCCAAATATTGGCTTCGCTATATTTGGCACAATATTTCTCTTGTCATTACACAAAGGCGAAGCTTTGCTCTCACTCTCTCTCTCGGTGACGTTGTGTGTGTTTTCATTCGCTTTGCGTTGTCAAATTTGCTACTACTAACACTGATACCCAGTTTTACCACCTCCTTGTTTGCTCCACTTTTACTTTTTTTTTTTTTCGTCGTCTGCTTCCACACACAACAATGTGTTGTGTTGTGTTGTTGTTGTATTCTTTGTTTCATCCGTTCGGTTTTCCGTTTTTGCAGCTTACACCAAATTCGTCGGTGATGGAGGAAAAGTGGGCAAGCATCTGAGTGTGTGTGTGTGTAAACTCGTAGTAAAGTGTATTTTGTGTATGAGTGTATGAGTGTGTGTGTGTGAATAGAAGATGTTTGTATTTCAACTATTTTACATTTTATTTTGGGTTTGTATTCTTATCTCTGCCTTTAATAACTATTGTAGTATTAGCACACACTCATACACACATATACTCATGTTCTCTCTCGCGCACTCTAGGAAAACGCAGACACACGGGACTGCTACAGACTTTTGAGGACAGCAAAGACAACAACAGTCAGAGCAGCTTACAAATGCCGGAGTATCCATCCATCCGTCCTGGAGTACATTCTATGGCCCAAACGTAGTTTGTCTTGTTTTCGGATTTGGGTCTGTTTCGGTGTTTCTGTTGTTTTTTTTATTTCTCTTTTTCATCGTCGTTTGTTGTTTTTTTTTTATTATTATTTTGCACTAAATTTTCATGTACCTATTTTTTCGGTGTTCAGCTCCTTGTTCTTGTTCTTCCGAACAAGGGGAGGGTTTTTTGTAATGCCCCAGCTGCTGCTGTCGTAGCTACGGCTGTTGTTGCGGCTGTTATTTCTAGTTTAGTAGGTAATCAAAACGAACAAAAGGACTCTGACCAAAAAAAAAAAAAAAACCAGCTCTCTTGTAGAACGAAGCACAAGCAGCCGAAGAAGAAGCAGACAAACAAAAAAAAAACAACAAATTGTAGATGTGTGCAGAAAGCATGAACGTGGCTACATTTAGACGCACGAGTATTGCTCCTTAAAAGTATGCATTGAATACAAACGAAACGAAATGTACAAAATACAAAATTCATTGTTGGCAATGTGTTTTCCGTTGTTGTTGCTGCTGTTTTCGGTTTGCTTGTTCTTGTTCTTGTTCTGGTCTTGATTCTTGTCTATGTGTAGTGGATTTCTGCAGGTTTTCGGTAATACTGCGTCGGTGTACGGCTGTGTGTGTGTGTGTGTGCGGGGTTTCATATGTTCGCCTCAGGGATAAAACTGTGATTATTTGTAAAGACTGTGTTCCGTAGTTGTTGTTGTTCTTCTTCTTCTTGTTGTTCTTACATACATATGTTCATGGGTATTTTTTGTATATCTGTGTTTTCATTGTGGGTTATGCCTTGTATTTGTATATATTTTTTTTCTTTCTCTCTCCCTCTCTCTCTCTCTGGTTCTTATTTTAACTTCTGGTTAATATTTGTTAAATAACATTTTGTTTTAAAACAACACTAGGCCACAACGCAGTAGCTGGGACACATGTTGTCTTAGCTAATCTGGTGAATAACGTCTATGGGGGATGAGGGGTGGGGCACCTTAAGTTTATTAAATAGTGCATACTTTTAGTAAGCACAATATATTCAAAATTCACTGCATACTTTTGGGAGACAACAGTTTTGGTGGAGTCTTACAAGAACAACGATTAGTAGTGCACCTAACAAGGTGCATACTTTTAGGTCTACTTTTATTTTCAAAAATCACTGCATACTTTTGGGAGACCACATGAAAGAAACCCAATACCATTATGGAGGCGTACCTTACAAGAACAGCGATAAGTAGTGCATACTTTTAGTAAGCACAATATTTTCAAAATTCACTGCATACTTTTGGGAGACCACATGAAAGAAACCCGATTTTAGGTGGAGTCTTACAAGAACAACGATCAGTAGTGCACCTAACAAGAACAGCGAAAAGTATAACATACTTTTAGGACTAATTTTATTTTCCAAATCACTGCATACTTTTGGGAGACCACATGAAAGAAAACCAATGCAAATATTGAGGCGTACCTTACAAGAACAGCAATAAGAAGTGCATACTTTTAGTAAACACAATATTTTCAAAATTCACTGCATACTTTTAGGAGACCACATGAAAGAAACCCGATTTTAGTTGGAGTCTTACAAGAACAACGATCAGTAGTGGACCTAACAAGAACAGCGAAAAGTATTGCATACTTTTAGGACTAATTTTATTTTCAAAAATCACTGCATACTTTTGGGAAATCAATACAAATATGGGGGCGTAGCTTACAAGAACAGCGATAAGTGTTGCATACTTTTAGGAAGAAGTGTATTTTCAAAATGACAAAATAATTATCTGGCAAGTAGAGCATACGTTTAGGACGAATTTTATATTCAAAAATCACTGCATACCTTAATGAGACCACATAACATCACAACAAGACAAATATGGGAAATATTCTCCATCTACTGGGAGGCAACTGTATAAAGTATATTATTTAAAAAAAATCACTGCATACTTTCAGGAGACATACAAGATTTTGGAAATATTGTCGATTTTAGAACAGCGATGAGTATTGCATAGTTTTACGACGAATTTTATGTTAAAAAATCACTGCATACTTTTAGGAGACATACCAGCAAACGATATAGGATATATTTCCTATGTTTGTGGAGCATTACGAGAACAGCGATAGGTTAGGTTAGGTTGAGAAGAGGAGGCGGTTTTTCTCCGCCTCATGTCCTTAGACATACACCTAAGCCAGTATTCGGCTTGCGATAGAACAGCGATAAGTATTGCTTACTTAAAGGAAGAAATTTATTTCAAGAAATCACTGTGACGAACTTTTTTTTCAAATTCACTGCATAGTTTTGGGAGACACCATTAAAGAAAACCAATACAAAATATGGAAAATAATGTCTTTCCGATTGGGACACTTCACATGTGATAAGTAGTGCATAATTTGGGAAGAAGACAAAAATGCCAAAAATTACTGCATACTTTTAGGGTACACAATTAATGAAAAACCTATGTAAATATGGGAAATATTCTCTACTTCATGGGGACACCTTACAAGAACAAACGATAAAAACTTTAAGTTAATCTGAAAAATTGAATGGAAATGAAACCCTCTGGAGGTTGACCAACGAGCGGCGTAGACAAACAAACAAATAAAACCTACTTACTTTGAGAAACCAATCGAAAGCGTAACTAGAATGGCATTGAAATGGAATCCACAACCGTCATTACATCGTATTTAGCATAAATACTTGGGTCTTAAGGCTTAGGTCTCAGTTAACCCAAGAACTCAAGCCGGCCGATCATCAACAACGTCGTTGAAATACATGAAAATGATCCGAAATTCCATGGAAAAATTATCTTCAATGAAGAGGTCCATTTCCACCTCTGTGGCTACATGAACATGCAAAATTGTCGCATCTGGGGCTCGGAAAACCCCAGAGTTATTGTTGAGAAGCCTGTCCATCCTCAACTAACAACTCTGCTATACGTCAGGTCATCGCTCCCGTTTGACAAGACAATTGGGATATTCACGAACATAAATTAGTTAAATGTAATTTACTGCATTCATATGAATACCCCGAATGCCAGTAGACAGTAGCAATGGCAAATTTCTCAGAAAAACTGTATCAGTTTTTTGAAGCACCACTGCCAACTCTACCCGGGCCGCCTGGCCACTTTTCCCGCAATGAGTTTACCCGTTAATTGTGTAAGTGAAATATTTCCCGTTTCGGTAACGGGAAATCTCGGAATTTCCAAATTCTCCATGGTCGTTAAACAATTACATTTTGGTATGCACAATAACCAAAAACGTTCTTCTTATCAACACGAGGCAGCGTAACGTTTCCCCACATGCCAGTTAACGTTACGCATACACACACAGCTAATAGCAACAACAACAACAACAACCAAAAGTATGGCCAGCATAAATGGTCTAATAACACTTTGGCACGTATGCACAGGTGGGCGTTTAATAGTCCAGCGGCCATAGAAGGCTACATACATATGTAGAAATGGTACTGAGAATTGATCTTGGGATTGAAATGGTGCCAGTGCCAGTCTGACTCTGTGCGTGTGTGTGTGTGTAGTTGTTACTAAGGCTGGTTACGATTTCTTATGCGTAGTCCGTTTTTTTCCAAACTGTAACTGACATTTTTGCGCTGTGTGGCTGTGGCGCGTGAGAACGTACGCAGAGTCTCGAGGTTTCATATGCAAAAATCGTTGGTGGCAAAGGAAATCAACACACGTGTGATGGTAGGCAATAGTGTGTGTGTGTGCATGTGTGGTAGGTGTTTTATGAGCGTGAGTGTGTGTGTGTTTGTGTATAACACGGTATTTGGTTTTTTTTTACCCAAAGTAAGACGTACTGCTTCATGAAGTTACTTTTAGTTTAGTGGTTTACAAATTGGTATTTTCCAGATCAGGTCTTTTACCCCCTCTTCCCCCCCCACCCCCTCCCCGACTTCTCAAAACTTTATACTTTCTTTAGCCTCTCACGAAGAATGATTTGCCACCCCTTTCCTGTTCGTAAGTTGTCGGCGGTGGTAACAGAGTTCATATTTCTCTGACTGACTTGCTTATGTTTTTCATTTCAAGCCCAAAATATTTGCATACTTTTGGGCGTAAAATGGGAAATATTGGGATAAGGAAACTCAGTGTCCCAGAAAAAAAAATTTAATGAGTTCAGGGAGCTCAGTCCAACATAATTTTTACTCATGAAAAAAATTTGCATTTAAGAAAATGTGTCAAATGTCAATTAGCGATTTTTTCAGAAGTAGAATTTTTGTTTTAGAATTTTAGTCGTAAGCAACACAATTGTAAATGTCGAATTCACTATTTAGCAAATTTTTCAGTTTTCAATAGAACAAAATTGGAACATTTTTTTTTTTCGAAATTGCCGATTTTTTTCAAAATGATTTAGTGAGAAGAGTGAGTACAATGACAATATTTTTTACAAGAAAATATTCTGTTAATGAATTCTGTGAATTTTTTTTTAGAAATTTTCAGAAAAATTTTCAGTTCTCAAAAAAAAAAAAAAAAAAAAAAAAAAAAAAAAAATCTCATTAAATTCTTTGTAATGTTTTCTTTAAGTAATAGGTTTATTTTCAAATCAAAGAAAATTAGTTCCCAAAAAAAATGTTTTTACAAAGTAACGGTCGTTACAATATAAAAAAAATATACGATTTTTGTGTTTGAATTCATTTATTGTGGGTAACAAAAAAAACATATATTTTTGTTAGTATAAAGAAAATTTAAGTTCATCCTTCGGAAAATGACAGATACATTTGTTTTGTGTAATATTAGCGGAAAAATACATAACAAATAATAATTTTATTTTTGAGCTGTAAGGGGCCATTTTTTTGGAATTACCCTATTTCAAAAATTTGTGGTTTCCATTTTTTTTTTTTTTTAATTTTTTGAAATTTGCGATTTTTTCAATGACAATTTTTTTTACAATAAAATAATAATGAAGACTTTTATTTGATTGTGTTAGCAAAATCTAGCACAATTTTTACTGTGGAAAAATTTGGAAAAAGAGCCAAATGAAAATTAACGTCTTTTTCAATACTAGAATTAATTTTTTGGAAATTTTTCGCACATAGAAAAATGATAAATATTCAAAAAAAAAAAAAATAATTCTGCTGCAATTTTTTTGAAATTGTAGATTTTTTCCAAAGAGTCTACAATGAACTTTTTTTTACAAGAAAATGGTAATGAAAATTTTTTTAAATTTTTAATTAGGACAAAAAATTTGTGTTTTCGATTTTTTTATAAAAAAAAAAGGTTTTTTTTCAGAAATTTTTTCGTAAGCGACACAAAAACAAAAAAATGTCGACAATAATGTAGGGATTTTAACAAAAATAATAAAAAAAAAAAAATTTATATATTTTTCGGAAGCGACATGGCATAAAGTTTGAATTCTCTATTAAACACAATTTTCGGTTTTTAACAAAAAAAAAAAAGAAGAAAAAATCGAAATTTGCGATTTTTCAAAGGATTCTGAAGGAATTACCAAAGGAAAATGGTAATGAAGGGTTGATTCAGTGAAAAGAATTTTGCACAATTTTCACTTTTGAAAAAAATTATGTTCTCAATTTTTTATATCAAAAAAAGTAACAAATACATTTTTTTTTTTAAATTTTCTCATAAACTGCACAACCATTTAGGTTGAATTTTCCATTAAGCCATTCATAGTCAGCGATGCATATGACACAGAGAAAGGATTACGTTGGTGGTGGTTTTTTTTTCAAAAAAACAAGAAAATCAAAATAAATTTAATTATTTTTTTGGCAAACTTTCCAAACTGTGTTTCATATTTTCCGGCTTGATAATTTTTTTTTATTTTTAATATTATATGAATTTTAATTGATTCAACTAATTGTTTAATTAAATCCAGCAATTTTTTATTTAGGGGAAATATGTTTACTTTATTTCCCTTCTTATTGGAAATTGCAGTTTTCCCAATTCAAATAATGTTCCAATTGGTTTCAATTGGTTAATCAGCAGCACCCAAAATGTTGTCAGCAGAACCGGGGAAACAATTGAGTGTGTGTGTCCTTGCCGTTGTAGAGGGCTGGGAGGGGGTGGGGCATATAAAATCTTTGTTTGTTGTTTGTTATTGATGTTTTGTACCATATCTTGGTGTTTTTTTCTCCAAAGTTTAAACATGATTTGTTTTTTGCAGCACAATGTGATGCAAGACATGATTTTAAGATTTCTACTGCTGCTGCTGCTGTTGTTGTTTGTTTGGTATCGTAACTGCTGCTGATTGCGTAACGTAATCCGTAAACGTGTTGTCGTCGAAATGTTTTTACTACAACACAATACACAATACAGATATAGATCGACACACACACATACACAGGCACTCACATACAAATGTATGTCGCAGATACCAACGATACAGACAATAACAACCTTGTCTTTGTATTAAATTGATGTACACAAATACTCGCACACACCGACACACACACACCGACACACAAACTTTCGAAGACACTGCGAAGATAAAGGAAGGCTCTCGTAGATACATTGACAAACATCGCCATAAGAATACAAACACAAACACACACCAACACACTGGCATTGTACGTGTGGAATAGCAAACATTTCTTCTTTTGTGTGTACACTTTTTTTGTGGATTTTTTTCCCTCGTCTTTATTTTCTGTTTGGCGGCTTTGAGAGAGCAAACGACAAAAATAGCATAGGAAACATACATACCCACACAGAGACATAAATACATACAACATCTTTACGGATACCCTGAACATAAGCGCCAAAGTACCTTTAATACCCTACAATACAAATATCCTTTAACAAGTCGTACAATGGCAATAGTTGTAGATTACGTTGTCCAACGCCACTATTCAGTTGCGGCCATAAATACATCAACTCGGAATTGACCGCCCCCCCCTTAAGAGATGATGTTGTGACGACTCGAAGGACCTTAAATTGCATGCAATCTATAATTGCATGACAGGAACAGGAGTGTATGGAAAACGTTCGGGGAATTTCATTCGCCGGAGGGTGAAATCGACTGACCGCAATTTGAGTGCCAAAAACGAAATGGGCTCGAAGGACCATTTAGTTGGTATGAGAATTCCTTCGTTATGAAGAAACAATTTTTGATATTGAACAAAAAAAAAAACAAATAAATCCACAGTGGTCGGGAATTCGAAAATGTTCATAAAGAAAACCTGACACCTTGCAGACACCTTATACAGAGGCAAGGGGCACAAAGGAGGTCGGGATGGTTAACAACGACGATCGGCAGATATCAAAAATGGCATTTGATTTTTTTCAGGTAGTTATTTTAGAAAATAACGCATAAGGAAGAAGATTTATAATTATAATTTTTTGTTAAGAAAAAAATGTCCAATTTGCTCATGAAAAAAATTTTGGATCTGCCATTTTCAAAATTTATAGAAAAAGTTGTTATGCACTGAATCTTGGTATGAACTGTGCTAGGTTTGCTGAGTTGTGCGTCAAAAAGTTGTTTGGAATTTTTCAGAGATATTTCAAAAATACGCCTCTATTTTGTATTTTTGAAGAAAAAAAATACAAAAATGTGTTGGGTATTAGCACATGATTGTGACTTTTTCAATAAAATCATATTTACTCTAAAGAAAATTTGATCAAGATTTAAAAAAAAAGCATTCAATTTCGAAAAGGTCGGTACTGGCAGCTTTTCGAAAAAAAAATGGTCAATTTCGAAATTTAAAAAAAATCACGTTTTCCAGAAAAAAAATGTCCAATTTAAAAAAAATCACCAATTTCGAAAAAGCACCAGTACCGCCTTTTTATTGTTTCAATAATAAAAAATGAGATATGATTGTTGTGACGATTTTGAGGAAAACATATCTGCGTTTTCACACAAAAAATTGTTAATTTCGAATTTAAAAAAAAATTACAAATTTCGAAAAAGTGCCAGTATCGCCATTTTATTTTTCAAAAATAAAAAATGATATATGATTGTTGTGACGTTTTTGAAGAAAACCTATCTGCGTTTTCATAAGTAAAAATTTTTAATTTCGAATTTTAAAAAAAAATCACCAGTTTCGAAAATGTGCAAGTACCGCCATTTTGTTTTTTAAAAAATAAAAAGGTTGTTGTGACATTTTTAAAGAAAACATAATTGCAAATTTTCGAAATTTAAAAAAATCACTAATTTCGAAAAAAAAAATTTTTAAATAAAAATGTACTATGAGTGTTGTGACCTATCTGAATTATCATAAAAACAAATTGCCAATTTTCTAATTTTAAAAAATCACAAATTTCGAAAAAGTATCTATTTATTTTTTAAAAAAAAATTGCAATATATTGTGACGTTTTGGAAGAGACATTTTTTTTTTTAATAAAAAAAATTTAATGGGCAGCTTTTAGCCTTTAGCTTACAAAATATTTTTTTTTTTTAAATTCTGTTTTATTTTACTCACTGGTGTTCAAAGTTCATCGAAAAATATATTCAAATTTATCAATTTAAGGCTTTGCCAAATTAATTTCGCAAATAGCAAACACTTGTCCCACTGTCCTTTACTTAGAACTAACAAAATGGAGAGCATTTTACGAAAAAAAATTGAATTCTAATCTAAACTTCATTCAACCGTTTCCATTCTGTGATTTATCACAAGAGTGACATGAGCCCGAAGCAACAGCAAGGACCTCCTCTTGATGCTCAGGATCAGAGGGTTCAACGTAAAGATATTCACCGTAGATCCAGAGAAAAGACACATTCAAATCAAAGCTGGAGACATGCTAGACAATGAAGGGAACAGTCTGTCTAAGGGTGGAGACATTCTAGATAAAGGTGAACACATTGTTGAGAAGTTAGGAGACATTCTATCCAAACATTCCAGGCAAATGTGCACACACTCTAGATAATGGTGGACACATTCTAGATAAAGAATTCCAGCTAAAAGAGGACACATTCTTTCCAAAGGTGGACACGTTCTAGATAAAGAAGGACACATTCAAAATAAAGGAGGACACATTCTAATCAAAGAAGGACACATTCTATCCAAAGCTGGCCACATTCTAGCCAAAGAAGAACACATTCCAGATAAAAGAGGACACATTCCACCGTGTGTCACATTCTGTCCTATGAACCAAATTTACTTTTTCGGAAAGGGGATAAAAAAGAAAAATACACGTGTATCGGCGATTTTCATGTACACGTCAGAATTTTTTTTTTTTAAGTTTGAGGTATGAAGCTTGTAGTGGCCTGTGTGAAAGCCTTTGGACCGATTTTGAACCCTTTTTCAGTGATCGCATCGATCTGATTTTTTGCAGGCAGACTCGTGGAAATGTCTGTATCATGTCAAATTTTTTAAAAAATAGATTTTTATCAATTCTCATATTTTCCTAAATTTTTTTTTTAAATGGTTATAGTTTTTTTTTTAAATTTAAGTTCAAAAAACATTTTTTTTTTCGTTTAAAAATTTGGAGTCTCTTCAACTTAAGCTAAGAAAAGTGAAAAAAATATTTTTTTTTTTTCAAAAATAATAAAAAGTGGGGAAAAACTGAGAATTGATAAAAATCTATTTTTTAAAAAATTTGACGTGATACAGACATTTTCACGAGTCTGCCTGGAAAAATCAGCTCGATTGGATCACTGAAAAAGGGTTAAAATCGGTCCAAAGGCTTTCACACAGGACACTACGAGCTTCATACTTCAAACATAAAAAAAAAAAAAATTCTGACGTGTACATAAAAATCGCCGATACACGTGTATTTTTATTTTCTCCCCTCTTTCCGAATATGTGCATTTTGTTCGTAGGACAGACAAATTTTGGGCACATTTGTCCCAGCAAAATGTGTGAAAATATTGAAAACATCCACTACATCTATGCTGGACTCACTGGGCTGCTGCCTGCAGCCTTCTGTCTATCTTCTAGTTGCCTGGTTTTTATTTTTGTCTAGAGGTCTATCTTTTTAAACGTGGGGCTTAATGTGTATTGCATTGTAGGTGTATGTGTGTGTAAACATGCTTTTTTTTAATTTGAAGTTAACCTCGGAAAGAGATGTAGTCTGGGGTCCTAATGAGGGGAAAAATAAAGAAACAAATTTTAAAAAAATTTTAGGGGTCGCGCCACTCCCTCGTAATTTGGAAATTATCGCTATTTTGGCGTTGATTTTAGAAAAATCCTAAAAATTAACGACTTCATTTATTCGAAATTTAAAAGTTTGAGCTTGTTCAGTGCCCAAACAAAAGTATTTGAAGCAAATATGAGGATAATCGACTAATATTTGTAGCTTTGGTGGCGATTTCATTGTTCAGTCAATTTTCTGAAGAAGGGACGATTTGACTTATTTTACTTTTTGAAATTTTTGAACAATGACAAAAAAATTTTTTAAATTTTTTCATGCCCTTATTTCATTGTTTACGCTATTGCAAACATTTATTGACATACAACTTTTTTAGGATTTTTCTAAAATCAACGCCAAAATAGCGATAATTTCCAAATTTCGAGGGAGTGGCGCGACACCTAAAAATTTTTTAAAAATTTTTTCTTTATTTTTCCCCTCATTAGGACCCCAGACTACATCTCTTTCCGAGGTTAACTTTTTTTTTTTTGAATTTCACTCCACCCTAGTGTGTATCAAGTAGAGCAATACATGCATACAGACAAATAGCTGAGTGTATTTGTATAAACGTTTGTTCTTTCATTTCTGTGCGTACATTTTAAGTCTAAAACGTTCTTTCCATTCTTTTCTTTCTCTCTGTCTCTCGCTCTCCCTACCTCCCTCCCTCTGCCTCTTTCTCTCTGTCAGTCTGTGTCCTTTTGTTGTCTTATGTTGGCCATTGTTATGCTGCTGCTGCTGCTGCTGTGTTTGGGCTATTTAGCTTAATATTTTTCAAGTATGGCCATTATTTTCTAAGGTTATTGTTATTGCTACTAATTTTTCTTATTGCACCACCCCCCCCCCCCCCTTTACAACCACCACCCCCCACCAGCCCATCATCGCTCACTGTACAATGGTAACATTTACCGAAAAATAGAATACGGACGCATTTGTCCTCGACACTAAGCGTTCATAGGCAAATATATCCTTATCCTCATCCAGGCGGAAGGCGGAACTATTTGAAAAATGTCATTTGTTTGTCATCCTTCGGTCAGAGTTATTATTTTTCTACGGGGTGAGGGGCGGCGCGTTTTCTCGAAATGATTCTATACATTAGGGTGGAGTGAAATTCAAAAAAAAAAAGTTAACCTCGGAAAGAGATGTAGTCTGGGGTCCTAATGAGGGGAAAAATAAAGAAAAAAAATTTACAAAATTTTTAGGGGTCGCGCCACTCCCTCGAACGCTATTTTGGCGTTGATTTTAGAAAAATCCTAAAAAGTTTTATGTCAATAAATGTTTGCAATAGCGTAAACAATGAAATAAGGGAATGAAAAAATTTAAAAAAAATGTTCTCATTGTTCTACAAATATTAGTCGATTATCCTCATATTTGCCTCAAATACTTTTGTTTGGGCACTGAACAAGCTCAAACTTTTAAATTTCGAATAAGTTAAGTCGTTAATTTTTAGGATTTTTTTAAAATCAACGCCAAAATAGCGATAATTTCCAAATTTCGAGGTAGTGGCGCGACCCCTAAAATTTTTTTAAAATTTTTTTCTTTATTTTTCCCCTCATTAGGACCCCAGACTACATCTCTTTCCGAGGTTAACTTTTTTTCTTTTGAATTTCACTCCACCCTACTGTGTGACGCTTGAATCTGCGTCTAAAAATTTTTTAAAATTTTTTTCTTTATTTTTCCCCTCATTAGGACCCCAGTCTACATCTCTTCCCGAGGTTAACTTTTTCAAATTAAAAAAAAGCATGTTTTCACTCCACCCTACTATACATTTCAGTTATTTTCCCTCATTATTCATTGCGAACGATTATTTATTTGGTCCATTCGTGTAGATTTTGTCTATCAAATTATTTTTTTCTTTGTCATTTCATTCAAGGTGGAGGTTTACCCAAGGACTACAAGGACCGCAATTCTTAGATTCATTGGACACACTTTGATTCTGTAACAGGAACAGGCTCTACTGTAATAGGAAATGCCTGAAAGTGCCTGAAAGGTTGACAGTTCGGTAAGAATCAGAGTGACCTAGTAGAAGGAGGCTGGCCCAAGTGGATCTTAAATCCAAGCTCAGCTTGTAACTACCTGCAGACAAGCAAAATTGAGGACGCAAACGCTCCGCTAAAATTGTGATGACCTTCAAAGTCTCTCCCCAAAAAAAATAGATTCTTCAATTGTGAACATCACAATTTAAAACAGATTTATTAAGAAAAATTTATAAAAAAATACACAAACAATTTTCACACATTTTCCTTAACAAAGCTGTTTTAAATTTGTATGACTACGGGGGTTATTCTTTGGGAACATTTATGAACTCCCATATAGACAACGACTTGGCAACATTACAAAATTGCCTTCGTCCATGTTTCACGGGATTATTTTGCCAGCTACTTGTAACAAATCTGGCAAAACGAATTTCGACAAAAACAAACTAAAAACAAATCCATTGAATTATCTAACCAAAGGACCAGAAATAAATTTAAAAAAAAAAGGTTAACAAACTCATACTGGTCATATCTGTTTCCCAGCCCCCTCACAACAAAGGGTTACACACTCACACTGATGTTCTAGTCTCAGAGCCAAGGTTTCCCTGAGATTAGTTTATTTTATTACCTTCTCATTAAAAATGTATCTGTGTTTTTTTTTTTTTGGTGGGTTCGGTTCGCCCAGGGTTCCGGTTATCTTTCTCGTGTAATGTGTAATCAATTAAATTATATCCTTTCTCGCATTAACATAACGCGCTCTCATAAAGGTCGTGTATTTTTATGGAATGTAATAAAGGAAGTCGTTTGGTGGCGGGCACGGGGATGGCATCTAAATAAGCCTATAATAATTTCCAAGCTTGTACATGTGGACCATAGAGAATGAAGGATGTAATAAAATGTTTTAAAGTCTATTTGTAATGACCATTAAAAAAGCAACAACAGAATAGTCGATGATATAAAAGAAAAAGAAAAGGGATATTAACGAAACAGGGATTTGGCCACTTTAGAACTATTTCTAAAGCATACTTTGGGGGTAGTGGCGGAGTGGAGAAAACTGGAGGCAGTAATCTCAGATGTGAAGGTTAGCATACTTTAGGGAAGTAGCCTTCAGATTTTATAGAGTCTTTCCCACAAAAGTATGCTACTGTTTATCTGCTACGTGTGCGGCTGCACTTTACCTCCCTTAAAATCAACCAGAAATCATGAAAATCGATAGGAGAGGGGGACAGATAGGGACCCCCTAAATATGGGCCCAAGAACTCAACAAAATCAAGTGGATACTCAAACTTCATAAAGGTGTGTAAGGATAAAAAAAAATAAAAGAAACAAATTGTGGGCGTGGCCATAGGTGGCCCTAGGCAACTCCTTAAATTCGATCACCCGCCCATTATAAAAGTGTGGCTACTCAAAGTTCAAGAAATTGCATAAGGATGAACAAAATAAGAAAAACAAAATGTGGGCGTGGCCATAGGTGGCCCTAGGCAACTCCTTAAATTCGATCAGCCGGCCATTATATAAGTGTGGCTACTCAAACTTCAGGAAATCGCATAAGGATGAAAAAAATAAAAGAAAACAAATTGTGGGCGTGGCCATAGGTGGCCCTAGGCAACTCATTAAATTCGATCTGCAGCCCATTATATAAGTGTGGCTACTCAAACTTCAGGAAATCGCATAAGGATGAACAAAATAAAAGAAACTAATTGTGGGCGTGGCCATAGGTGGCCCTAGGCAACTCCTTAAATTCGATCTGCCGGCCATTATATAAGTGTGGCTACTCAAACATCAGGAAATCGCATAAGGATGAACCAAAGAAGAAAAACAAATTGTGGGCGTGGCCATAGGTGGCCCTAGGCAACTCCTTAAATTCGATCTGCCGGCCATTATATAAGTGTGGCTACTCAAACTTCCGGAAATCGCATAAGGATGAACAAAATAAGAAAAACAAAATGTGGGGTGGCCATAGGTGGCCCCAGGCAACTCCTTAAATTCGATCGGCCGGCCATTATATAAGTGTGGCTACTCAAACTTCAAGAAATTGCACAAGAATGAAGAAAACGCAAATTGAATTATCGGAAAAAAGTTGTTCATTAAAAAAAATTTTAAATATTAAAACAAAAATGCAAATGCACTTTTGCAGCTTTTGTGTCAAAAGGGTGTCAAAAAAAAATATTTTTTTGGCTCAGCCTGATTTTGATGGTATTTTTGATCTATGGCAGTCCCTCTGTCAATACCTCCCTTTAAATCTACGAAGGACCTCGTCTGGCAGTCCCTCTGTCAGTACCTCCCTTTAGATCTTCGAAGCACCTCCTCTGTCCGTTTATCCATTTGGAACTTGGAGGAACCTTCTCAGTACATAATTTTAGACATTCGAAGGACCTTCTTTGCCAATCCCTCTGTCTGTACATTCTTTTAGAGATATTTTAATTTTAAAGGACCTCTAAATTTTTATTTTATTCTACTTCACTGAAGTCCAATTTTCCTCTGGCAGTCCCACTGTCAGTACATCGTTTTAGACCGTCATTACATCTCCTCTGTCAGTACATCCTTTTAGACCATCGAAGGACCTCCTTTGTCAGTACTTAACTTAGAGCTGCGAAGGACCTTCGCTGTCCGTACATCCTTTTAGACCTTTGAAGAACCACCTCATTCAGTACATCCTTTTAGACATTCGAAGGACCTTCTTTGTCAATCCCTCTATCTGTACATCCTTTTAAAGACATTTTAAGTTTAAAGGACCTCTACTCCACTGAAATTAAATTTTCCTCTGGCAGTCCCTGTGTCAGTTCATCGTTTTAGATCTTTAAAGGACCTCCTCTGTCAGTATATCCTTTTAGGCCTTCGAAGGAAATTTTCAGGCAGTCCCTTTGTCAATACCTCCATTTAGATCTTCGAAGGACCTCCTCTATCAGTGCATCCTGTTAGACCTTGGAAGAACATCCTTTTAGTCTTTGAAAGGTCCTTCTTTGTCAGTCCCTCTGTCAGTACATCCTTTTAGAGGCATTTTAAGGGCCTCTACTCCTTCTGTAATTCAACTCAGGACGTCTGGCAATCATTGCATATATATTTCATTTTTTAAGGACCTCCACTGAAATCCAATTTCCTTTGAAAGCCACCATTTAATCCAAACAACATTTGGACAAAATAACTTTTCATCCTGTCAGTGAATCCATTTAGAGGTATTTTAATTTCTAAGGACCTCTACTCCTTCTGTAATTCAACGTATCGCATTTTTAGCGACCTCTCGTCCACCGGTTTACACGTGTACCGGGATCTCTTCCAAAAGACCTCCTCTCTCTCCGCCAATCCTTGCACACATATCCCAATTTTCAGCCCGATTATGGAAGATAATTCCCGGGGAATTTACTTTTTTCAGATAAAAATCTTTTAATTCTGAACAGACCGAGAGTCACACCAAAAAGCTAACTCCGAATATGTCTGTCCCTTATCACTATTCTCCCGATTTGTTTAGAAAAAGAGGATATTATTCTCGAAAAAACTAAATAAATTCTTTGGGAATTATCTCCCTGGGAGTTTTCATAATCGGGCTGTTTGAGTGTCCTTGTATACTTATTTCAATATTTAAGGACCTCCACTGAAATAAAATTAGCCACCAGCATTTGGAAAAATATCTTTTCACTTGGAGGTACTTTAATTTTGGTATTTAATTTTGAGGGACTTCTAATTCTTCCTGCCCTTCTTTTACACGGATACCAATTTTAAGGGTAATGAAATCTTTTTGTTAAAATTTCTTTCCATCCTTGTACAGCTATCACAATTTAAAAAGACCTCCTCGTCCATATAATTTCTCAATAAGAATCTCAAATCCTTTTGTCCTAAAGAAACTCCTTCTGCAAAAATCTGTCCCAATTTTAAAGGATCTGCCATAAAATCCAACTTCATTAAGAAAATATAAACAGTTTCCTTCGCACATTCTTTCTTGTTTTGAACTCAAAGCCCAATAAACCAGCAATTTTCCCGATCATTTGACTTTGAACAGTTTTTTGTGAATTAATTTCTCCATTAACTAATTATTTTATTTGTATTTTAATTTTCATGTTTCCATTTTATGGCACTTTTCACACGGAAAATTAAATTAATTGAAATACCTAAGAAGGACAAGGAAGCCAACAGAAACTCCATTTCAATTTTTCTCTGCACAAAAAGGCTTTTAATGTTTTCATGCAGTTTTGGCAAGGAAGAACAGGAAAGTGTGGGGGGGGGGTGTCAAACGAAATGATTCCATTTAAATTTCCCACAAAATTTCAAGAACTTGCAATAATTCTTTTTGGTTCGATAACGAAGAACGAAGTAGTAGCAAAAATTAACACCCCGCTTGGGAGCAAAGTGGCAGCAGGCCGCCAAGGAATTATGTGGGGGTGGGGGGGGGTCTAAGGCCACCCACCCAACAGGAAAACCAGAAACATAACACACACACACAGAACACAATTTCACAGGGGGAATTTATATATATAAAATGGACCTTTGACTTGATTGTTGTTGGTGTTCGAGTTGGAGAGAGAGAGAGAGAGAGGGTGGTGCCTGTTTGCCTGCCTGCCTGCTGCGAATGTTTTTGCTGTTTTTTTTCCCTATATGCCGTTTCCCGTGTTCAACCTTTTTTTTCTCAGCCCACATTCTAACTCGCACACATACACACGGCTACATTCGTTCAGAGTCAGTCACACACGCACTGACATAAAAACACCAAGGCACGCACACCAACAAAATTAAAAGAACACGCGCGCTCATTTAAATTTACACACACACACACATGATGAATACTCACAAACACACACACACACTTACACATGCCGAAGGAATACCGCTTCTGTTTTGGTTCGTTATGAAGAACGAAACGACGGGGGGGAAAAAAACTTAACGGAAAGAAAAGAAAAGCCAAGGCAGGAAAATGTTGGACGGGAAGAAGGAACACAACAACAGCAAATGTTTCTTTGGTCGTCTATGCCGTTGTTGTGGTTGTCGGTCGGATTTTTCCTTTTTCCACTGTTTCTATTTTTCCCATTTTTCACAAACACACACACGCTCGCATACACCCAATGTTTCCAATGTAAGACACCACGGATACACTTCCAAACACACACACACACACTCACAGTCATCTCGTGCTCGTACACCAACATTCGAACATTTCTGTGCTGTATTCAGAGACCGTTGTTGTTGTTTTTATTACTTGATTATATAAAAAAAAAACTGGAAGGGGATTTTCATTAAATTCTTTTTTTAAATTAACCAAAATCTTGGATTTTTTTGTTACTCCTTACTTTTTAAAAACTTTATTTCAATTTAAATTTAAATATTTAAATATTTTCTTACATTTTTTTTTTATGCGGTTGTTTTTGCTAATTCCAACTTTTTTGGTGGTTAAAGAAATTTATCCGTTTTCTGTTTAATAATTTGTGTGTGTTTTAAAACTTCTTTTGAAAACTTGTCACTTTATTTCCATTTTTTTTTTTAAAAAAAAAAAAACTAGTTCACTTAGTTATTTTTTTTTCTTAAGGGTTTTTTTGGAACATTTCTTGTTCTGTGCCTATTTTGTTGTTATTGTTCTACTGTTTTTGCTGTGTTTGTGTAAAACTGCAAAAATGTTCAGGCTTGGAAACCCAAAACGTGCGCGTTTACAACCAAACTGTTACCGCAACGTATGTTAACGTTATAAAGCTTCAGTAGACACTTGGCCCATAGCAAAGGTCCTTCTTTCGAAAAACAAACCCCGTAATGGAGGAACCGCTAAAAGCTTTCAGTTGAACAACACCAACACTGAGTTACTACAAAAGCTGCAAGGAGCGATATAGCAACGCGGATAGAGTGAGAGAGAGAGAGTATAAAATTGTCCAAAAATACTATGAGAAATGAGTAAATAAGCCGCCTATCTAAAAAGTATACAGGCACCAACAAAAAAAAAACAAAGGACGCTACGTAACCAAAGAACACAACTTAGAGAGAAGGAGAGCACAAACCTCAAAGCCCAAAATATTATTGACAAGCTTCAAAACAACTCAAAGCTCTCTAGGAAATGCAAACAGTCGAGAAGATAATTTAAACTCAAACAAAACCAACTTGACACCCTTCCTCAGAGAGAGAGAGAGAGATGGAAAACAAAACAATATTTAGAGGAAGAGGAAATTAATTCAACAAAAATTACAACTCACACTCATGCAAAGATTGAAAAGGTAATTTAAACTCGGCGAGATACAGAGAGAAAGAGAGAGAAAACGAAATAATATCTAGAGGGAGAGGAAATTAATTCAACAAAATTACAACTTACAGTCATGCAATGATTTAAAAGGTAATTTAAACTTCAACAGAACCATCTTTAACTAAAAACCCTGACGCGGAGAGAGGGAGACAAACATTTCTAGTTAGAGAGGGAGAGTAGGCCGACTAAAATGAATTCAACTTCAACTGAAATTTATACTCATATTTGAGAATAGAAAATAAAAAAAAAAAACCTGTAGTGTTGAGAGGGAGATAAAATCAATGAGTGAGAGAGAGGGTGAGAGAGAGGGGGAGAATGAAATATAGAGAGAATAAAATAAAGAGAAAATGAAATAGAGAGGGAGAATGAAATATAGAGAGAATAAAATAAAGAGAGAATGAAATAGAGAGGGAGAATAAAATAGAGAGAGAATAAAATAAAGAGAGAATGAAATAGAGAGAGAGAATGAAAAAGAGAGACTATGAAATAGAGAGAGATAGAATGAAATAGTGAGGGAATGAAATAGAGAGAGAGAGAGAGGTAGGGAAAGCAAGAGAAAGCGATGGAGATACGGTCACACAGGGCCAGTCATTTAACTCAAATCCAAAATCAGTAAGCAGACTATTTCAAATGACAACAAAAGTACTCAACATTTGAGTAAAAGACAGGGAAAACATAAAGAGCCGGACAATTTCCACAGAGAGAGCCAAAAGTCGAAAAAAAAAACAGCAGAACCTAAGAATATTTTAAACGAAAACTTAAATAAAACTTAAGAGAGGGAAACCAAAGAGAGAACGACAATTGCCACCAAGAGTGCCGTAAGTAAAATAAAACCAGGAGAACCAAAGAATATTTCAAACGAAATCTGAAATAAAACCATAGATGAAACCAAAGAGAGCGTGGCAATTGCCACAAAGAGAGCCGATAGTGAAATGAAATCAGCAGAACCAAAGAATATTTTAACAAAGATAGGCAATAAGTAAAGAAACCGAAGAACCTAAAAGTGTCTTCAAAGAAAACTTCAACAAAATTCAAATAATACGATAGCACTCTTAATATAGTCATAGCTCAAGCTCCCAAACTCAGGAGATGGCATGGTAAACTAAACCGCCAGCATGTCATAGAGCTCCAGCAGTCACAAAGAGAGTCAATAAGTAAAGAAACCGGAGAACCAAAGAGTGTCTTAAAAGAAAACTTGAAATCAATTTAAAAAAAATATATATGACAGCGAACATTATTTTACAAATACTATTGCGAGAGTCGGAGCTTTAACAAATGCACTCAAGAGATGACAACTAGAACTAGAACTACAATACCAACTCACTCAATACACTCAAGAGATAGAATCTTTAACTGACTCAAACAAAACTACTCGAAATATCCGAGTAAAAAGAGAAACAAACTGCAAAGGAATTTTAAACTCAAACCAAAACAAGTGAATCGAAATAATCGAAATTGCTCACTCACTCAAAAAACGATATTTTCAACTAACATCATGACATAGCGGGCTCAGAATATTAAATAATAACACAAACCAATTGAAATAACTAACACAAACGAAGCTTTAAACTCAAACCAAAACAAATGAATTAAGACAATAGAAATTGCCAATGACACTCAGGAGATGATATCTTCAATCAAATCTTCAACTTCGCGGGCGATTTATACAAGGTGGCGCAAAAGTAAACTTCCGATGTTTTAAAAAATGTTAAAAAAAAATTGAAAAACTTTGATTCTTCCTGTGGATTATTTTTATTTGGTCTTTTAATTTTTTTACATCAAGTCGAGAATACGATGTCATGTAAATGTACGCCGCCACAGTTGATTGTCACATTAGAGGACAATCGCAAAATTTATAGCATTTTCTGATAGGAGGATTACTTTTGCGCCACCTTGTACTAAATTGTAACGGAAACACTCGAAATTTCAGTATAAAGAGAGAGGGAGAGAGAGAGTCGGAAAGTTAAACTCAACTCGAAATTTCAGTTGGAAGAAAGAGTCGGAAAGCAAAACTCAATTTAACTGAAACTAAAACATGTAAATCCAAATTAAAAATGAATACCGAGAGACGAAAGGGCCCGCTAGAGCTTTGCAAATAACGTGACACTCAAAATAATCAAACAAGAATTTACCTGTTTTCGAAAGAGATTAGCGCAATAAAAAAAACCACATAAACAAAAATTATGCCAACATTTCTAACGAAAGAGAGGCTGGAGGAATTTAATAAATGCCATTTTAGCTGAGAAGAAAAAAAAATACTCCAGCCACAACAGGGCAAAGCCACTCAAAATTCCATCCAACAAAAACATGAAACACTTCAAGTTGTAGTAGAGAGACAAAATGACAGAGAGAGACAATTAAGTTAGGCAATAACCGAAAAGGCTGAATGCAATCATGGCGAGGAATACGAAAAATCGCCCAAATAAATATTTATGAAAAATGGCCTATAACACCGTGTTACACACATTCTGTCCTATGAACCAAATTTACTTTTTCGGAAAGGGGATAAAAAATAAAAATACACGTGTATCGGCGATTTTCATGTACACGTCAGAATTTTTTTTTTTAAGTTTGAAGTATGAAGCTTGTAGTGGCCTGTGTGAAAGACTTTGGACCGATTTTTAACCCTTAAAATTTTGAAAAAGTAAACGTGTATTTATGACAAATTTTTAAAAAAAAAATCCCACATTAACTCATTTAAAATCTCTCGATTTTTTTGGAATTTAAAACATAAACTTGTATTCATAAAAATTAGAACCACATTTAAAAAAAAAAAAAAATACCCACATAAACTCATTTAAAATCTCTCGAGCACTCGCCTAAGTGTTAACAATAACCAAATTTAGCCCTGAACTGACTTGACCATATCCATAGACAAAACCATTTTCGTAGCACCAAAATTTTAAAAAAAAAAAAAAACCATTTAAAATCTCTGGACCTGAGTCTTAACCTTTAACCGTATTGGAGCAAGTTTGAAGCTAGGGAAAATCTCTTAAATTTATACACCTCGAAATCAGCTGAGTTCGTAGAGTTTTTTAGATGAGAGTGAAAATGAGCACGAAAGCGGAAAAGCCTCCACTCCCTGTACAATACTCAACTCACAACTCATGATAGTAATCTACACTGCAAAAAGAAATGCTCTCTCTCTGAGTGTGTGTGTGTTTTTTTTTTTGTAAAATTTCCGTAACATTCAAATCCGGTGATTACTCTCAATTCAGTCCATCACGAGTGTGTTTATAGCCTGACACTGAAATGCACTCCATGAAAACTTTGACATTTCCGCACAAAACAAAGTCATTGCTAACTTTTGTGGGAATTTCCAGCACAGTCACATGAAATGCTGCCGACCGACAAGATGTGGAAATAAATTGGTGTGGATGTCATTGCCCAAAATAAAAAGAAAAAAACTGCAAAGTAAAAGTAAGCAAATCACCAACTCCTTTTATGGCTTCAGAAGTGATAAAAGATTTTTTTTTCATTTAGGCGTATACTTAGTATTTGATAAATTGAAAGAAATAATTATGTTAAAAGGCAAATCCTACGTTAAATTCCATAGTTTATTTTTTTTAGCTTTTTCAATCTTTAAACACACCTTGATTTCCAGAATCTTTCTCCTAAACCTAAGGTTTGTTTTCATGTTGAGAATAACAACTAATTATGTTTCCCAGCCCCTCTAGCCTAAATACAAAAGGATCAGAACTCAAAACTCTAACGCATTAACACAACAAAAAATTATTCTCTTACGTTCATTTTGCAACGCAATTAGTCCTAAAATAGACATTACAGTATTTTTCCAGTTGAAAAAGATACTGAAATTTTCGCCGTAGTTAGAGATGTGCACTCGGAATTAATTTATGGGAAAAAAGTCCGTTTTGGAAAATTTTGAGTTGTGTTCTTTTTGTATTTAGGGTGCGATTTAGATTCTACAAAAACGATTATTTCGCACATGTCAGATATTTAAAGAAAATGCCGGCTGCGTATGAGTAATATTAATTTGTTTACATTGATCATACGCACCACTGGACCATTGTGACCAGAATCTGATTCCATCAAACAAAAGCCTGTAACTTTTTATCTACTAAACATTTTTTAATTCTGTAAAAAACATGTTGAAGGCAGGGAGTGGGAAATTATTTTAAGTTATTAACATTCCCAATTGTACTATGGAATATATTTTAGAAATATTTCCAATGTTGACTAGTTTTTGTAATTTTTCGATTACTTACCGCTGGGCCATTGTGACCAGAATCTAATTCCATCGACCAAAAGTCTGTAACTTTTGATCCAATCAACATTTTGCGTTTCTGTTAAAAATATGTTGTAGACAGGGAGTGTGGGATTATTTTAAGTTATTAACATTCTAAATCGTACTATGGAATATATTTTAGAAATATTTCCAAAGTTGACTAGTTTTTGTAATTTTTCGATTACCCACCCGCTGTGCCATTGTGACCATAATCTGATTCCATCAATCAAAAATCTGTAACTTTTGATCTACTAAACATTTGTGAATTCTGTAAAAAATATGTTGTAGACAGGGAGTGTGGGATTAATTTAAGTTATTAACATTCCAAATCGTACTATGGAATATATTTTAGAAATATTTCCTCTTTTCGTAATTTTTCGATTACCCACCCGCTTGGCCATTGTGACCAGAATCTAATTCCATCGAGCACAAGTCTGTAACTTTTGATCTACTAAACATTTTTGAATTCTGTAAAAAATATGTTGTAGACAGGGAGTGGGGGATTTTTTTAAGTTATTAACATTCCCAATCGTACTATGGAATATATTTTAGAAATATTTCCAATGTTGACTACATTTCGTAATTTTCGATTACCCACCCGCTGGGCCATTGTGACCAGAATCTAATTCCATCGAGCACAAGTCTGTAACTTTTGATCCAGGAAATATTTTTACGTTCTGTAAAAAATATGTTGTAGACAGTGAGTGTGGTATTATTTTAAGTTATTAACATTCCCAATCGTACTATGGAATATATTTTAGAAATATTTCCAAAGTAGACTACTTTTCGTAATGTTTCAATTTAAGGGTGGACCTTTTTTTTGTAAAATTTGCCCACATCATTCGGACTTGAATGCAAACACACTTCAGCTAGGTCTCTGTGAAATTTCAAAAAAATCAGACAAGCCAAATCCACCAACTTATCAGGCTCTTAAGCCAGGCGCAGCCCCTCGAAGTAGCCACACGAATAAAATCGTGTTCACTAAGTTGTGCGAATGTTTGTTCATTCGAATAAACCAGTAATACGTACTTGGTTTTCATAGGAACCGCTCTCCGAAATACACTCATAAACAAAAATTGCTAAAGTGTTGGCTGAGTTCAATTCGCCCAACATCCGTGAAGTATAAAATGAGTTTAACCAATGACAGCTGAAAGGAAATATTTATTTGGTTTTAAATGTTACACCTCAGCCAACCATGACGCCAATGAGAAAGATTGTCGAGAATATCCGAGGAGGGAATCCCCCTCGAAAAAACTCCTATTCGATATGATACCATGAACCATGAACGCCAATGATACCTTCTTTACGTCTCGTTGAGCTAATGTTGATTTCCTTTCTGATGACAGGGGTGCGTATGAGTGATGAGAACACGTATACGCCATGCTGAACCCAATGAAACGGGTTCATGGTATCATATCGGATAGGTGTTTTTTGGTGGGGAATCCCTTTGCGGATATTCTCGACAATCTTAGTCATCGTCGCCTCTTAACCCTTTCACCACTTAGACGGTCTAGAGACGGTCAGCGCTAACAGCCATTTCTACTGGATAAAGGGTTTCACTTCAGTGGTTGAAGGGTTAAAAGCAGTCGTCAATGAAGCAATTGCCATTATTGACATTTGATTATGATGGACCTATGCACTTAGTCATCACTATTTTGGACCAATTGGGAATTGTCAAATTGTCCAAAAACAGACGTTTGATCTGCAATAAAAACGTAGAGGCCCTAAAAAGAGAAAAGGGAAATGCTATCGAAAGTCTTGCCTGCAGATCTAAGACAATGATTGAGGTGCTCTACCAGGACCTTATACATTTCTCCATTTTATATTTGAATTTGAATAAATTTGCCGACAAATGTCCTAACAACCGCCCACCATTTCCCATTGTCTTCTTCTAAAAACTAAAAAAAACAAAACAATTCACGCAATTTCTTCCTTTTTTGTGATAACAAATACAAGAAATATTAACCAAAAATTAATAATCCAAAGTTCATGATCAATGATACGGCTTTTAAACCAATTAATATTATCTTATCGCTGTCTCTACCCCCCACCTGCAAGAGGAGTTACAAAAACTGAAATATCCTGCGATAAATACTAATATAAATACACGAACAGGGAAACGGTTTAAGTGTAGATCAAATGCCAAAGAAACTCGCTTTGATTAATTATTTCCTAATGATTATTGTCCTCATATAGCTACTGCGACGACGACAACAAATGCTGCTACTAAGAACTACGACGGCACATCCCACCGATTATTTCATTAAAACCGTTCAGCTAATAATATCCGACCGCCACAAACTCAATAATTACACTCACACATACCAATATATATTTATACTTTCAAATATACGTGTATACGAACAACAAAAGGAATCCATAGACAAACAGACAGACAGAGAGATAGAGACAGAACCATCATCGTCTAAATCCCTTAAAACTTTAACAGGCGTACGTTCATTTATTTACTCGTTCAATGCACAGTGTTTTGAATTCGTATAGAAAATATTGCGCGAGCAACATATAGAAAATATTTTCCGTATAGAAAATATTTTCCGTATAGAAAATATTTTCCGTATAGAAAATATTTTCCGTATAGAAAATATTTTCCGTATAGAAAATATTTTCCGTATAGAAAATATTTTCCGTATAGAAAATATTTTCCGTATAGAAAATATTTTCCGTATAGAAAATATTTTCCGTATAGAAAATATTTTCCGTATAGAAAATATTTTCCGTATAGAAAATATTTTCCGTATAGAAAATATTTTCCGTATAGAAAATATTTTCCGTATAGAAAATATTTTCCGTATAGAAAATATTTTCCGTATAGAAAATATTTTCCGTATAGAAAATATTTTCCGTATAGAAAATATTTTCCGTATAGAAAATATTTTCCGTATAGAAAATATTTTCCGTATAGAAAATATTTTCCGTATAGAAAATATTTTCCGTATAGAAAATATTTTCCGTATAGAAAATATTTTCCGTATAGAAAATATTTTCCGTATAGAAAATATTTTCCGTATAGAAAATATTTTCCGTATAGAAAATATTTTCCGTATAGAAAATATTTTCCGTATAGAAAATATTTTCCGTATAGAAAATATTTTCCGTATAGAAAATATTTTCCGTATAGAAAATATTTTCCGTATAGAAAATATTTTCCGTATAGAAAATATTTTCCGTATAGAAAATATTTTCCGTATAGAAAATATTTTCCGTATAGAAAATATTTTCCGTATAGAAAATATTTTCCGTATAGAAAATATTTTCCGTATAGAAAATATTTTCCGTATAGAAAATATTTTCCGTATAGAAAATATTTTCCGTATAGAAAATATTTTCCGTATAGAAAATATTTTCCGTATGCGCCAGCAACCCGTCTGTGATCCCACAACACTGTGCGCTCGCTTGGTTTGACAGTGTTCTCCTTGACATAAATTAACTGTTACCAATACCTATGCCTATAATACCTAAGCTTATAAGCTTGTAAATCTTAAGCTTATAAGCTTACAACTTACACACACACACACATATGTCGGCCCACATATATGTATGTGTGTGTGTAGACAGACACAATAACCACACGCACACACTCAAACTGGCAAAAAATTATAAACAATAAACACCGAAACCACAATTAATAAATATAGTTTTACAGCTGAAAACCACATTCATAAACACACACACACACACACATGCACGTAGAGACAAATGTTATTATAAACCTACACACATACAGACGTCAGTGAAAATTATTCATACAGAGACATTCGCACATGCATGCATGTAAGTTGGAGACATATTTTAAGGCGTAATCCTTTAACTGGAGATGGAAATTAGTGTACGTGTGGTAATGATGAAGCCTAAGAACACGACACAACGTTGCCAAGCCAATAATGTCGGCTAAGATGACGATAATGATGATGACACAATGATCAGCACGCAGCGGGGGAGAGGGTGGCAAAAAGTGGCAAACTTTATGCTCTAAGGACCATAAACAATAGCCAAAAGATTAAATTGTCAAAATGTCAATTTCTGGCGAGGCTAAACAGCCAAACCAGACCAAACAAAGGAAGAGAAGAGAATACGGTGGCGGGGATGGCGACGACGCCAAACGAGGAAGATGACAAAGGCAGCAACGTTGTCTTCTATGACTACACACGCACGCACACACACATACATTCTAACAGGCAGACAGACATGGTGTGTGAAATATTTATTGGAAGGAAATGCGTTGTCGTTCTCGTTATCGGATGACGACAATGATGATGATGATGATGATAATAATGATGGAAGCTAATGAAAGCCATAATAAAATATTTAATTGATTTAAACATTCCACCGAACAACGAACAGGCGATAATTAACAGCAAATGACAACACGTTTCATACACAAATCTGACATGGAGCAAGTTATTCCTGTCCGTTGGTGCGTATGAGTGATGGTAATTTAATTAGATATCACTCATACGCCCGGGGGACGTCGATAATGAAAAGAGCAATGAGATATACAATAGTTTGCATGTCATATCCGTGACAGATCAGAGGTGGAATATCCGGAAGATTGTTGACTTATTTGGCCATTTGTCAAATCAAATGTTTGTCTTGTTGGGGATACTTGAAGATTTTGAATTTCGCATTTATCCTCAGACTCCAGGGAAGACTAACAGAAAATGAAGAAGGAATCGATAAGACCACTTGCAAAACTCGAAGACTCTGTCATTTATTGAGTTTATTTTGTCAAATTACCATGGACGGTATAGCGTTTAATATCACGTGCCACTCTTTTATAGTTTTAAAAAAATTGGGTGTTAGAGGGTTAAAATTGTTGTTCTGATCGTACAACCTTCCCTTAGCTTCGCACATTTCTCGATCGCCATAATCGTACAACTGTGAGGACTATTCGCACTCTGGTGAACAAAATTGATTCCACCGGATCAGTAAAGAATCAACCAATACACAATTGAACGACGAAATCGGTCTGAATCTGCCGAAACATAGCCGCTGTTCTTAATAGTGTCTAGGAGAATCCGAGGCTGTCGAGAATTCTGTCTTGAACCTGCACCCGAACAAAATGCAACTGACGCAGGAGCTAAAATTAAACGACCATAGACAAGGGCGTAGGTTCACTGCATGGACCCTGGAGCAGTTGTATAGTAACACTAATTTCCATCGAAAACTGGCCACCGTGATCGTGTGATTTTAATCCCTTGGTCTTTTTTATTGAGGTATTTCCTTAAGTCGCAGGTCTGTGCGAAGAAACCAACCCATGCTGGATTTATGCGCCAAAGTCATGGAAAAAATGGCATTTCGGATGCACACTGCGAAGTCGCTTGTTATGGTCCATACAAATCCATAGGCCATTTCCATGAATAAAAAAATTCGATGATACTCAATTTATATAAATTTTAAGATATTTAGGGCTTAATGAAGGATCCCTTAGTACGCATATACTTAATAAAAGACCTACAGTGTGTAAATATTCGTAACTAGTAAGTTGTAATGCGCCTATGGCGGCCGTTGAAATATGGAAAAAAAAAATTTGTTGAAAAAAAAAAAATTTTGTGGGAAAAAAAAATTGTGTTGAAATTATTTTTTCTCGAAAAAAAAAATTTTTGTTGAAAAAAAAAAATTTGTTGAAAAAAAAATATTTTCTTGAAAAAAAAAAAAAAATTTGTTGTAAAAAAAATTTTGTGGAAAAAAAAAAATTTGTTGGAAAAAAAAATTGTAAAAAAAATTAAAAAAAAAATTTTGTAAAAAAAAAAAAAATTGTAAAAAAAAAAATTGGGGAAAACACAATTTCTGTACAAAAAAAATATTATTTTTTTTATTATTATTATTTATAGAATTATAGAACGCCTATTTAAATTCCTACGTACTGCGTGACAGAGTCAGTGAATCAGTGTCGAGGGTAAATATATATTAAGATATTCGTAATATTCTCCTATTCCAAAATATTGGCAACAAAAAACCAAGTCCATTTGCAACCGCGGCCGTCCTGTGCAATTCTTCGTATTTCAGGTCATGTTTGCTTCTGCTAGAATAGTTCTTATCTGTCTCTCGATTTCTCTCAAATGCCCTTGATCCAACGTCAAAAAAGAGAGAACGGGAAGACAACAATCGAACCATCTACCTTCCAACCCAACATGATTACGAAAGCAGCTGTGGCGTTATTATTGTGGGATCGCTGAAGAATGCAGCAACGGCGTTGTTTCCAGAATCCAACGGCTTCGCTGTCCCCAGCGGCGTTGGCAAATGCAGTAGAAGCGCTGATGAATGCAATGGGAGTTTTGAAGAAAACGGCTTTGTCGGCAGCTACAGCGGCGCTGAAATATCCAGCGACAGCGTTAGATGAAGCTGTGACGTTATTGAAGAAGAATTGTTGAAGAATAATGTGGCGGCGTAGCTGGTAGCTACAGCGGCAGCGTTAGAAGAAAACCTTGGCAGCGTTGTTGAATAAGCCAGCGGCGGCGTTCATAAAATCATCGGCACGGTGATGAAGATGAAGAGGCGTCAGCGTTGTAGGAATGTAGCGTCGGCTTCGCTGTCAGCAGCAGCTTTGAAGAGTGTAGTGGAAAAGGTAAATAATACGTAGACCGCGTTATAAGCATAAATAATGCAGCGACAGCGATAGATGGAAGCAGAGGCGACGTTATTGAACCGTGTTATAAACGAGTCGAGTTTAAAAGTCGCTGACACCTCCGGTATAAATGGCATTCAGTTAGAGACTTAGAGAGTTAGTGTTTTTTACTCTCGATCGGATTTGGTTAAGTCTCAAAGATCTCAATATGGAAAAATGTAAAATATTTTAAAAATTAATGGCGGGCAGACAGACAAGGCATGGCGAAAATTGCTTTGGACAAAAAGTTCATTCCATGAAGGAACAAACGGGGAACTTCTCCTAAGTAGAATTATTTTTTAACCACCTTTTTTTTAACTTCCCAGTTGCATTTCAACGACTGGACTGGTTTCTGGAAAAAATGTTAAACTGTATTCAAATTCAACGATGCCATAAGCTACAGTTTTTCTTTTATACAAATTACACTGAATATATTTTAATTTTCTTTAAATGCTAAAGAGAAAAAGATTTCGTGTTTTTTTTTTTTTTTGTTTCATTATTATCAGAAGAATGAAAAGAATGGAAAACCCCCCCAAAAAACATAAACCGACAGAAATCTTCTTTACGCGCACGGCGGCATATAAACCGACTGATGTTAATTTAAGTGAACACATACACGAACACAAACACACAACGCTGGCGAACCAAAAACTACGTATAGAATGGACAGACAAACATTTAGCTGGCAGAGGTTGGCCTGGACTACGCTCTCATGTTTGTTAAGTGTACTAAATGTTAAAATGAACACACATACACACTTAAATAGACACTGGCATACGTACCTGCAAAACTGCGGAACGGTGAGACGGTGAGTTGACGAGGGAGGGGAGGGGAGCAACGCCATGAAATCCTAAATAAAACAACGTAACACAAGTGGCTGCTAATGCAAGTAATTTATAACATGCATTTTTATGTTTTAAACAGACTACGACTACTCTGATACATACATACATATAGCAAAATGCATACACACACACACACACTTGCAGAAATATACGCATACATAAACAATAAACACTTATACACACGTTTACTTGCCGCTGAGACGGAGTTCAACAGGCCTTCATTAAGCAGACCTTTTGATAGGTTTTCTTTGGTTAGTAGGGGCGCTTCTTATCTCCACTTCCCCTCCTGCTCGTTGACAAACATTCAATTACAGAATCCATTCTTGCAGATGGTAAATCTCAAGTTATTCTCTGGGACTTTCACAAGGTAAATCTCAAGTTATTCTCTGGGACTTTCACAAGGTAAATCTCAAGTTATTCTCTGGGACTTTCACGAGGTAAATCTCAAGTTATTCTCTGGGACTTTCACAAGGTAAATCACAAGTTATTCTCTGGGACTTGCAGAAGGTACATCTTAAGTTTTTCTCTGGGACTTCCAGAAGGTAAATCTCAAGTTGTTCTCTGGGACTTTCACATGGTAAATCTCAAGTTTTCTCTGGGACTTTCACATGGTAAATCTCAAGTTGTTCTCTGGGACTTTCACATGGTAAATCTCAAGTTTTCTCTGGGACTTTCACATGGTAAATCTCAAATTATTCTCTGGGACTTTCACAAGGTAAATCCTAAGTTATTCTCTGGGACTTTCACAAGGTAAATCTCAAGTTATTGTCTGGGACTTTCACAAGGTAAATCTCAAGTTATTCTCAGGGACTTTCACAAGGCAAATCTCAAGTTATTCTCTGGGACTTTCAGAAGGTAAATCGCAAGTTATTCTCTGGGACTTTAACAAGGTAAATCTCAAGTTATTCTCAGGGACTTTTAATGTTGCTTTTTACAGGTCTACCAACAAAACTTGTAATGTTTGAACTTCACTGCCACGTTTTTCATTTAGGACTCCTTTTAAGTTTGCCTCAAGTTTCAAGGCTTTGTCGCAAGTTTTTGTTTGCCCAAGGTCTGTAGCAGATGCAGCTAAATGATTCAGCTTAATAAAATGTTGATAGGAGTCAACTGTCACTTGACAGAAGCAGTGTTGCCCTTTTTAGTTAACCCATTTAGAGTCGATTTTTTTTTTAATTTTTTTTTTATTATTATTTAAGCTGAAAATGTATTGCTGATGAAATTTCGTTACTGTTTTTCCCTTTTTTAAAGTATCAGGAGTTTTTTATGGTTCAGCAAGAAGGGAGTACAGAGTCTACGGGAATCTGCTTAACAAAAACCCAACCAAGCAACCACTTTATTCGCCCGTCTGGTTCAAACAGTTGCAATATAAAATTATCTTATTGAATCCAGCACTAAATGCCTCATGCGTTGAGTGTACTGTACTTCTTAGTCCTCTAGGATCTTCTGATGACAATGCAAGTAAACAGAGTTCACTCATCTTCATCGGACCTTGGTCCTTGGGATCAAGAAACCAGACCCCCTAAATAAGCTCTCCAAAATATCATCATGAATCGAAATATTTATTTAGGTTTACAAATTTGTGAAGGCCCCTCTGGCCACTGCACTGCCATGAAGGCCAACATAAACACATGCCCGCCCATAAGCCTGCAGCCCCGAAAAACACGCTACGTAGTTGCATACGTTACGCTATCGTCGTAACGTCATACCAAAACCCCGGCTACATTAAAATGTCTAAAAGAAAGAAAGAAAAAAGCCAAAAAAGGAAAACCCCATAGTGGTGCTTGCCGCTGGCTCAGGAAATGCCAGGCCACAGAGGCACGATACTCGCAAAGGGAAGTCATAGAGGTCGGAGAGGTGGCGGCAGCGGCGGCAGCGGCGGCTCTTGCATATCGGAACGAACAACTAATAGAAAGCCACATTCCTTTGCGATGCAATGACTTTAATCACACTCATACACACACACACACACGTGCAACATTTTGTAAGCCTTAAATATGTGCCTTTTTAATGCAACTCTTGTCCTCCGCATTCCTTAGAAATCCCCCCTACCACCCCCCCTCAAATACACTCCCAGCATTTCTTTGGTTTTTTTTTGTATTTCGCCTCGCCTTGCAAAAAAAAAAAAAGGACAAATTTGTTGATATAATATGTGAATGGTGAACAAATATACATGAGCGTATGAATGGTTGGAGGATATACTCGCATCCGCATCCTACAACAGGCAAATAGACACACACACACACACACCCAGTTACACTACAAAACCGAAATTAAACGCATAAACACATGCAAAACACATATAGTTGCAAAAATATTCACATGAGAAAAATCGTGGCCACCCAGCCATCGCACGGAGGGCGCAGGGACAACAAATTGTAAAGGATCTTTTCATATCTCTACAGAAAATCCCTTAAAGGACATTTTGTTGTGCATACACTCACACACTCTCACACACAATTTTGCAAATGCGTTCTTGTGAAAATTTACAAATTTCTCCATGTGTCACAGTGCGAATGAATCGTGAAATTATTGAATATCATGGCGATCATTGAACAGATGTAGTGATGTCCAACCCAGAGGGTAAACTACGATGGGGTGTATGATGATGATTACAACAAAAAAAGTGTTAAGTACAGACTTCTTGACTATATCTGAATGAATTATATCGTGCTTAACTCAGAGAAGTTCTTTAATGGAATGTTAAGGGAAATAAGTAAGTAAGCTAAAACCATTTGATATTTTCGGATCTATGGAAAATGCCCCAAATTGGAGAATTTTTCATTGTGAAAAACTCCCTAAAAAAACGAAATTGAAGAATTTTTTATTATGAAAAATTTTCGCAAATTTCATTTTTAGTTTTTGGGGCATTTTTTTATATCAAAAATTAAATTTTCGGGTTTTGATTAATTTTTGAAATTTTCAATTCATTTTTTTAGGGGGGTTTTTTTATAATTTGTGGGGTTGAGTAATTTTTCATAAATTGTTTGGGAGGTTTTTTAGAATTTTTGAGAAACTTGGAGGGATTTTTTATTTATTTTGGGGAATTCTTCATTTGGGGCATTCTTCATTTTTTGGTGGCATGGTGAAAAACTCCCTAAAAAAACGAAATTGAAGAATTTTTTTATTATGAAAAATTTTCGCAAATTTCATTTTTAGTTTTTGGGGCATTTTTTTATATCAAAAATTAAAATTTCCGGTTTTGATTAATTTTGGGGAATTTTTCGATTTTTTATTCTAATTTTTTTTTTTTTTTGGGTTTTTTTATAATTTGTGTGGGATTTTGTATTGAGTAATTTTTCATAAATTGTTTGGGAGGTTTTTCAGAATTTTTGGGAAACTTGGAGGGATTTTTCATTTATTTTGGGGAATTCTTCATTTTTTTGTGGCATGCATTTTCATAGAGCCTATAACTCCCTCCCGGAAGGGTTAATGAACTTAGAGGTGTGCTGGCTGGCCAGCTGTTAACAATTCTCAAGTAACCTGCATCCTCATGTCCCAAGCGACAACCTAACCTAATATTTTTCTTCCAAAGACGTCATCAGACATTACTGAAGCTATTAACGATTCCGTCAACTGGATGCCCTAGCCCTAACCACACCCACATTCTTCAGCCAATCTCTGCCCGCGGTACTCCCATCGCTGACTGTTGTTGAGTCAACTGTTCTTACTTTTCTCTTTCTTTTTCCCATCTTCAGAGAATGTTATGGAGTTTCTCTCTGAACCATTTGGTTTTTGAGAAACACATCGCGTGGCTGAGACATTTGTTGGAATTATTACGTTAATAATGCCGCCGATAAGATGGTGCGATATCATATGTGTAACTTTTTCCATACAACAATTAAATTTTTCGTTGGAAAACTTCAAAATTCAATATTTCTTTGGAAAACTTCAAACAGTCATATCTCAGTATATAAGTGTCCTAGAGCGAAAAGAGTAAGCTTCCCAGAGTAAAAAGAGCCGAATCCTGTGATCACTTTTTCCATAAAAAAATTCAAAATTTCTTAGGAAAACTTCAAACAGTCATATCTCAGTTAATAAGCGTCGTAGAGTGAAAACAGGGGAATCCTGTGATCACTTTTTTCTATGGAAAAATTTTATATTTCCTTGGAAATCTTCAAACAGTCATATCTCCGTAAATAAGTGTCCTAGAGCGAAAAGAGTCGAATCCTGTGATTACTTTTTTCCGTCAAAAAATTTAATTTTTCTTAGGAAAACTTCAAACAGTCATATCTCAGTTAATAAGCGTCGTAGAGTAAAAACAGGGGAATCCTGTGATCACTTTTTTCTATGGACAAATTTAACATTTCCTTGGAAATCTTCAAACAGTCATATCTCAGTATATAAGCATCCTAGAGGGAAAAGAGCCGAATCCTGTGATCACTTTTTTCCATACAAAAATTCAGTTTTTCGTTGGAAATCTTCAAACAGTCATATCTCCGTAAATAAGTGTCCTAGAGTAAAAAGAGCCGAACCCTGTGATCACTTTTTTCCATCCAAAAATTCAATATTTCCTTGGAAAACTTGAAACAGCCATAGCTCGGTACATAAGCGACTTAGAGCTAAAAAAAAGGCTAATCTTGTGATCACTTGGAAAACTTCAAAACTTCTCAGTATATAAGCGTCGTAGAGCGAAAAGAAGCGAATCTTGTGATCATTTTTTTCCCTTCATGGAAAAACTCAATATTTCCTTGGAAATCTTCAATAAGCGTCCTTGAGCGAAAAGAAGCGAATCTTGTGAACACTTTTTCCCTCCAAAAATTAAATTTTTTCCTTTGTGGTCGTCCAAGGCCGTTTGCATTCAGTCGACCGACAATAGCCCAATGCTTGTACTTTGTTGGGCAGCCTTGTCACCTTGCCGAAGACCTCTTGTTATGAAGGGCCGCTTGCTATTTTTACAGAGGATCTAGTTATCACTCGAAGTCGTTTTACAAAGGCGGGCAAGATTTGATGGGATCTCATATACAGACATTGTTTTCAAACATTTTTTCTTTATCGACCTGTGGGGCCGCAAAATAATCTGATTTTTTTTTTTTAAAAATTACGAAAATTAGAATAATAAAAATAACCCCAATTGTAAATTTAGTAGCCGTTTTTTTTAATTTTTTGAGTTATTTGTTATGGAGCCAAACTTTTCGGCTACTCACCGTTTTGCCGGCCTTTCTTCTAAGAGAAGATCACCTTTCTGTGTTTTCTCACCCGTTTTCAGCCATTAGTTCTAAAAGAAAACAACCTTTCTATGTTTTCATCAGTTAGGCCTTTTAGATCAGGATTATCCCTAGAGACTCTTAGCATACGATACTTCTCCTTTTGCAGATGAAGTCATTGCATCCGGTTTGGAGTTTTTTTTGTAAATCTCTTATTCCTTTTCTTGTCAACGGTATTCCTTTTGGTCTCTAAAGTTTGGTCTTCTACCTTATTTGCCTGTTGAATAATATTTTTGGAATTCTTCTCAGTGGACTTCATCCGTTATGTGCCAAGCGAGTTTGGCTGGAATTTTACAGGACTGGCGACTTCTGGATTTCTCATATTGTTCCATGGTGGATGTTTGCGTGGATAGTAATTTTGGCCCTGAGGGCTTTTGTATTACTGAATGAATAAATAAATAAAGTAAATATCATTGGCCACTGTTGTCCACTCGTTCATTGTCCTTATCTGCTTCCTTTCCTCCTGACTTAACTAAGTCCTTAAGTGCCTCTGACCTTTGTTAAGTCTCGAGGCAGGGTTTCCCCCTAATAAGGGAAAATTGCCACTGCTGGATTTTAACTGATTCTTCGTGACCGTAATTTATCCTTATTTAAATTCCCCATTGCATTGGCTTCTGGTGGTGGGGTTTCTGTTTATCACCGAGCTTCTGGGAAATGGACCTTGTGTTCATATGCTCGCAGTAGCTTTCAGTATTATCGGTTTGCCGTTGACAAGTTTGTCGAGGTAACATGCTCCCCAACTGATCGCCTGGAACTGGGATCATTATCTTAATACTAGTAAGTTGTAATGCGCCTATGGTGCCCGTTGAAATATGGAAAACAAATTATGTGGAAAAAAAAAGTTTTGTTGAAAAAAAAAAATTTTGTTGAAAAAAAAATTTTGTTGGAAAAAAAATTTTTTCTTGAAAAAAAAAATTTTGTTGAAAAAAAAAAAATTTGTAAAAAAATTTTTATTGAAAAAAAAATTTTTTTTCCAACAAAAATTTTTTTTCAACAAAATTTTTTTTTTTCAACAAAACTTTTTTTTTCCACATAATTTGTTTTCCATATTTCAACGAAATTTTTCAACATTTTTTCAACAAAATTTTTTTTTTTCCACAAAAATGTTTTTTTTTCAACAAAATTTTGTTTCCATATTTCAACGGGCGCCATAGGCGCATTACAACTTACTAGTTGTATATAACTTTGGTCGACCTGACATATTCTTCCTGTGGTTTTGTTTTCGAGATCCTTCCCCAGCACTGGGGTCATTATCGTACCTAAGTTTTCTTCTCCTGACAGGTATGATACACAGGTACGATACTGTGTTTTTGTTTCCGAGATTCTTCCATTTAGCGTAATATACCTAGCCGCCTGGTATTTCTGACGTCCTTTCTGTGGGCAACAGACGCTAATTACACTAGTCAACAGTCAAAATGTACTCGGGATGCGATAATTTTTTCTGTGTAAGCTTGACATGAGCTCGAAAAACTCAATAAAAAATTTTTTTTTCGTTTGGTTTTTGTTTTATTTTTTTTTTTTTTAAATTTTAAAAAAATTTTTTTGGTTAATTTGTTTCGTCCGGCATAACTCGGGAACCACTAGCCCGATTTAATTGAATTAAATTTTAAAAAATTTAAAATTACAATTCCCTTAATCTGTTCATATATTCACATAACCTATGAGCAAAATGAGACAAAGATCATGAAAATCGATGCACGCGTTTCGCTTTTATTCGCAATTGAGTAAAGGTATGAATTTCAAAAATTTCAAATTTTCATATATTTTTGTCACCCAACAAATTTTAATTTTTTTTGTAATAAAAAAGAAAAAACCTTACCATAGACAAAGTTGTGCATATGTCGAGCAAATTTTTGAAATTCATACCTTTACTCAATTGCGAATAAAAGCGAAACGCGTGCATCGATTTTCATGATCTTTGTCTCATTTTGCTCATAGGTTATGTGACTTTACGTAAAAGTAATAAGATTTGGCTTTTTTTTTCATTTTGGATTTTTTATGGATTTATTAAAAAAAAAAAAATTTAAATCTTTAGGCAAAAAATAAGTTTTTTCCTTTATATATTCATTTTTAACTTGGAAACTGTTGCTTGTATAGGAAAACAATATATGAACAGATTAAGGGAATTGTAATTTAAAATTTAATTCAATTAAATCGGGCTAGTGGTTCCCGAGTTATGCCGGACGAAACAAATTAACCAAAAAATTTTTTTTAAAATTTAAAAAAAAAAAAATAAAACAAAAACCAAACGAAAAAAAAAAATTTTATTGCGTTTTTCGAGCTCATGTCAAGGTTATCTACACAGAAAAAATTATCGCATCCGGAGTACATGAAATTTTTTTCATTTTGTTGAGTAGTGTTATAGAAAACTCCACTCTGGATCACAACCTTCGGGATTTCAGTTGACTAAAAGAACCACGGGAGAAGTTATCTCCCAACTAAACCCCAGTTAAGGGGGCATCCTGTCTCATAGTTACCACAGGGTAGTTGTACTTTTTTTTAAGTACCACCTCCGACCATGATTCTGATGGCAGCTAACCTACCTACACTTAGAGGCTGTCTGGCCATCAGCCACCCGTTAAGGTCCCCTAGCAGCCTGAGTTGAAATGTTTTAAAATATTTTTTTGTTTTGTTGTTTTCAAATCGAATGCCTCACACTGTGCGTGTTACTTTTGCCAACATTTGTATACGTGGTTGTAGGACTGTGTGTGAGAGTGTGCCTTGTTCCAAAGCTGGTGAGACAGTAAGTCTTGTACAGTGTTGTTGTTGTTGTTGTATCACTTAAAAAAAAAACGTGTGAATAAAAATTTCACTATAATTGAAGTGACGTTTATGAATGTCATATGTTGTTTTCGCTTCTATCTCTTCACGGATGTATGTACACGTGTGTGTGTGTGTGTGTAGATTCACATTCTTCTTCATAGAGATGAATGCCAAAGTATTTGTGTACGTGTGTCTGTACTATAAGTGTGTGTATATTTGTGCTTTTTTTAAAGAATTTCAAGGTTACTTCGAGTGTAATTCGTGTATAAGGATATAAGTCGATCTGTGTGTGTGTGTGTGTGTGTGCGTGCGTTTTTTGTGCTTTGTATAGATTTATCTTCATAAGTCACTTGTTTATGTGTCGGTCTGTTTGTCTATGGATGTAGGTGTGTGTGTGTGTGTGTCTCTCTCTCTCGCTGTGTGTACGCGCGGTCTTCTAGACAAATAACGCGATAGTGACAATATTTGCGGGTGGTGGGTGAGAGCGAGTGTTGAGATGACTAAGAGAAGGCAGGGCAATGATTACCGAGCAGCAGAAGCACTGAGGGACGATTTGTTCTGTTCTGTTGTGTTCTGCTTGTTAAGTGCAGTTGAGTTTTAACAATCACGAGTTTTTTTTTTTTTTTTTTAGCTGTCGTCGTCGTGCTGGCTGTTGTTGTTGTTTATCTTCGTCTCTTTTTTTTTTTTGTTTGTCTTCCTTCAACATTTTAGTTTATGAATTTTGTATGTATGTGTTGTTGTTTTTATTACTTGTTATACGGTTTCAGTTACTAATTAAAATGCACGCAATGCATCGCAACTAAAAGCAAAAACAGACCAAACAACTAAAGCTCACACACATACACACAGTGACATCCTCACAAACAAACGGGCGAACAGAAAAGTGTCGTCAATGTACTTTCAATGTGGAACTGACGAATGCTGCTGCGGATCCGTATGATAATACTGGCTTTGGTATTGCGCTGGCGCTTGTCAGTGTGACAGCCAGCTTGGGTCGGATGGACAGACAGACGGACGGACTCAGGGCTGCTGGGCGCTTAGTGCTTGGTTAGTGACATGTTGTCATCGCTTCTTTAATTTATGATAAACTGTTGGTGCCTGGTTGTTGTTGTTGCCGCTGTTCGGAGTCTTTCCAAACGATATGTTGTTTTATGAATTACAAATTTGTTTCTTTTTGTTCGGTATTGAGCTAAATTTCATTGTTTTTATTTTAGGTTGTGATTAAAAATAATCTGCCAACATAACAACAGTGGATTCCAATAATTTGAAATGTTTTTTTTTCCAAACCCTCGTACAGAGCAGAAGAATAAGTTTTGAGACAATTTGCAAAAGTCTAAAACGTTTTCTTTTTCTATTATTTTATTTTTCTATGTAAAATATTATTTTATAAAGGGAGTTATTGTCTCAAGTTGCGTCAGGGACACTTATATGTAAATAATTAGCTGGTGGCAAAAATCGAGGAGTTGCGTTCATCGAGGATGGCGTTAGTCGAGGTCAGACTGTATATTAGGGTGGAGTGAAAACATGCTTTTTTTTTAATTTGAAAAAGTTAACCTCGGAAAGAGATGTAGTCTGGGGTCCTAATGAGGGGAAAAATAAAGAAAAAAATTTTAAAAAAATTTTAGGGGTCGCGCCACTCCCTCGAAATTTGGAAATTATCGCTATAAAAATTAACGACTTAACTTATTCGAAATTTGAAAGTTTGAGCTTGTTCAGTGCCCAAACAAAAGTATTTGAGGCAAATATGGGGATAATCGACTAATATTTGTAGCTTTGGTGGCGATTTCATTGTTCAGTCAATTTTCTGAAGAAGGGACGATTTGACTTATTTTACTTTTTGAAATTTTTGAACAATGAGAAAATTTTTTTTAAATTTTTTCATGCCCTTATTTCATTGTTTACGCTATTGCAAACATTTATTGACATAAAACTTTTTAGGATTTTTCTAAAATCAACGCCAAAATAGCGATAATTTCCAAATTTCGAGGGAGTGGCGCGACCCCTAAAAATTTTTTAAAATTTTTTTCTTTATTTTTCCCCTCATTAGGTCCCCAGACTACATCTCTTTCCGAGGTTAACTTTTTTTTTTTGAATTTCACTCCACCCTACTGTATATGTTTGTAATGTCCTTGAAATGTGTGAACATGATTCGGAATTCCATCGAAAAATCATCTTGACTGATGAGGCCCATTTCCACCTAGGTGGCTATGTCAACAAGCCCAATTGTCTCGGAAAACCCAAGAATTATTGTTAAGAAGCCTCTCCATCCTCAGATGTTGTTTTTCCTTATTAACGGCATATCGGATCATTTATCCTAAAAAATCTAATTTTTCTTTAAATACCAAAATAACACCCCTTGTTGGAAACCCCTGTACAAAGAGGATCGATGTCTTGATTCGAAAGATACCAAAGCCTATGGAAACAAGTCTTATGTGTTGTCAGAGTGTCATGAAAAGCCCACACACCAAATAATCTCAACATAATCGGGTGGTGTTTAAAAATAGTTTAAAGCCACTCACATTACCCCACCACGTTTAAAGGTTTACTCATTTTAATTGTCCAAAAAAAATTACAGAAATGTCCCTAATAAAGGCGTTTCAATGCGTAAATAACACTACTCAACAAAATGAAAAAAATTTCATGTACTCCGGATGCGATAATTTTTTCTGTGTAGATAACCTTGACATGAGCTCGAAAAACGCAATAAAAAATTTTTTTTTCGTTTGGTTTTTGTTTTATTTTTTTTTTTTAAATTTTAAAAAAAATTTTTTGGTTAATTTGTTTCGTCCGGCATCACTCGGGAACCACTAGCCCGATTTAATTGAATTAAATTTTAAAAAATTTTAAATTACAGTTCCCTTAATCTGTTCATATATTGTTTTCCTATACAAGCAACAGTTTCCAAGTTAAAAATGAATATATAAAGGAAAAAACTTATTTTTTGCCTAAAGATTAAAATTTTTTTTTTTTAAAAAATCCATAAAAAATCCAAAATGAAAAAAAATGTCAATTCTTATTACTTTTACGTAAAGTCACATAACCTATGAGCAAAATGAGACAAAGATCATGAAAATCGATGCACGCGTTTCGCTTTTATTCGCAATTGAGTAAAGGTATGAATTTCAAATATATTCAAATTTCATATATTTTTGTCACCCAACAAATTTTAATTTTTTTTGTAATAAAAAAGAAAAAACCTTACCATAGACAAAGTTGTGCATATGTCGAGCAAATTTTTGAAATTCATACCTTTACTCAATTGCGAATAAAAGCGAAACGCGTGCATCGATTTTCATGATCTTTGTCTCATTTTGCTCATAGGTTATGTGACTTTACGTAAAAGTAATAAGATTTGACATTTTTTTTCATTTTGGATTTTTTATGGATTTTTTAAAAAAAAAAAATTTAAATCTTTAGGCAAAAAATAAGTTTTTTCCTTTATATATTCATTTTTAACTTGGAAACTGTTGCTTGTATAGGAAAACAATATATGAACAGATTAAGGGAATTGTAATTTTAAATTTTTTAAAATTTAATTCAATTAAATCGGGCTAGTGGTTCCCGAGTTATGCCGGACGAAACAAATTAACCAAAAAAAAATTTTTAAAATTTAAAAAAAAAAAAATAAAACAAAAACAAAAACCAAACGAAAAAAAAATTTTTTATTGCGTTTTTCGAGCTCATGTCAAGGTTATCTACACAGAAAAAATTATCGCATCCCGAGTACATTTTGACTGTTGACTAGTGTAATTAATGCAGATATAAACCTACTGTCATTTGATTCCAAATCAATCGTCACACCGTGGGCACTAATGAAACTTAATCGACCCTTCGGTATTATTTATGAAGACCACCATTACGGCACTAAATTGTTGAACAACTCAAATTTGAATGGTCTTTTTTTACGCAACTACACCAAAACGCAGTTCTGTCATTGATTGCGGGCAAGTATTACGGAACGTATGTTTTTCTGTGACCGGTTAAAGCTAACGCAGTGAATGCAAATAAAGTGTTAAAAAAAAATTTAAAAATACTTCATATTTCTGATATGTATTACACGACTTCCTTAATCTTAAGTTCAACTATTCCCTCATTCATTCTTTACTCCCATGACTCTCTACACTTTAAACGCTGTCACTTTTATCTCTCCACAATGGAAAAAACAACCAACGTTTAACTAATTTGTGACACAAACATTTTCAAGGCATGTCCATCATTATGGCAGCGGACCCCACATAGCCAAACAGGAAACGGAAGTATGTGACAGACAATATTTCATGTTAACGGAGGCATGACGGAAGTGAAAATTCAGGGCGCACACAAAAGTTCGTGAACTTCGAACGCCGGCAAATGAAAGAAAATCGACAAAATAAAAATAAAGGAGGACAAAAAACAAACACCAAAAATTGATTTAAGATTTTCAAGATAAACAAAAAAAAAACAAACAAACAGTTCCCATAAGGATATGATAACTTTGGCTAAGGAAAATCCATATTTTGAAATAAAAAAAAAAAAAAGCGAAAATCTATTAAAACATACAGTAGCCCCCTTGCCACTTCCCAGCGCTACCTCTTCCTCTCTACAGTGAGCATTCTTTTCCCCCATTGGTAATAAAGTATAAAAGATAAATTACCCAACACAATCGAGAATACGAAGAGAAGCCCAAAATATATACATGTATGGGAAAGTAGACAACATTTAAATGAATGGTATGGGCACCTCTACTCCCAACTAATCCTTTTATTTTTTTCTTTCCACAAAACATACATCATCGTCTGTTATACAATTCCAATATTTTTTTAAGAAGACCAGAGTAAGGAGGCGAAAGCGAGACGAATAACAATGACAGCTCTAATATCAACAATGAAAATCTAGTTCAAGTTCTACTGATCTGGCCACACCGTATCGGGGACACTCTATACGGCCTGCTATACACCAATCCCAGATATAGAAATCAGAAGCTAAGTGTCGACTCAGGCTGATGAGGCTGACTCTCATACATGTCTGCCTTAATATCGTTTTAAGGAGCAGAGGGAAAATGTGTCTCAAGTCTCCTAGAATTTGTATAGTCCCTTATGGAGACTTACAGTTTGAAGCCAGCTTTCTTGTTAATGCATTTGTAGTGAACTTTTTAAAATCGTAGGGAAATTAGTGGAAATATCGCCAACATTAGGAGTTGGCACCCCGACTCAAAACAGTTTCAAACTTTGAAGCTAATTTTCTATAACATCACTTTCGCATACTGAAGTGACTTAATTTCCAGTTCCGGACCTGATAATGGCTTAACACACTTAGCGCCGGAATAAAAATTATATCTCTTGTCAAATGTCGTTACTAACTTCCCTTAAATATCTGGCCGTTTCCCGTACATTTAAAAGGACGGTGTCGCCAGGTGGACAATAACGGTCACAATGACTTGAAATGACTTATTTGTCATAGCCTAGTTAAGCGTCTATCAAGACCCAGTCCTCGGGTGGGGATAAACCCGGATAAGGACACCAATCAAAAATGGGCGATGCAACAAAGATCTTAAATGGTTAACACGATGAAACTAAAATAATGAAATTGGTAGGCTGAACAAGTCTGGCCAGGATTAGGAAATGGTTACCACGATGAAACTAAAATAATGAAATTGGTAGGCTGAACAAGTCTGACCTGGAGTAAAATCATATCTGACCTAAGCGGACACTTAACACTGAAAGAACATCTATAAGGCATCGGAAGCGGGGATTTGAATAGGCGCAAGGCTTGTGAGGAAAACTTGAAGGCGATGAAACATTTCGTCTGTCTCTGTCCAGTAATCATTGAGGATTGGAGCTTTTTGTATAAATGTGAAAAACAGTTTGTGATATTACAACAGTAATTTTCCGGGGTAAGTGAATTTTTGTTTCTTCAGAATTCTAAGTACCTTGCCCCGGTCAATCTCCAGCTTTGCCAAATGCAATGACAAAATCACTATACACTCTAATCGATGAAGAAAACCTGGAAGGGTATACAAAATAAAAATATAACAACAATTTCTAGCTATTTATACGTAGGAATACATTTAAATAGCAAAAAAAAACATAAGACGATGAAGAAGAAGCGCATAACGAAACTTATCAATGGATCTAACCTTTTACATAACTCAGCATTTTCTATTTTTTTTTTCCTTTTAGCCTTTTCGACAAAACTGTTTATAGCCTCCCCTACAAAATAATAAAACAGAATCAGAATAGAATTGAGCCGAAAAAAAAAACTACAACAAAGAACTCACTCGTCCTGGCGGCCACAGGCTAAAAAGTTTCTTTATGTGTTTTTTTTTTTTTTTTTTTGAAGTGGAAGAATAGTCTTATGGAAGGGAGTCAGAGTGGGAGAGGTAAAGGAGGGGGGGGTGGTCGAGTAGGATGGGCCACAACAAACAATGCTGTAAAAGGCACTAAGAAACAAACAACAACGGCCACAATGACAAACAAAATACTGACAACAACAACAATCGAAATAAAAGTACCCAAATCAAATTTAAGTGTTTGATTTTAAGCATAATTTATTAGTCATGTACATGTGAATATACATGGCCCTTACACAATACATTCAAACCTACACACCCATATCTTCACACCGATGCTTATATAATAAAGTAGAGACACTCACTAACACACACACACACAATAAAGAACAGAAAAACCCATGTACTTCATTTGATACAACCGCCTATATAAGTCACATATAGTAAATACATAACTACAAGTAAGGGCCCATTGGTCTGTTAGCCCCTAGGGAAATGGGCCAAAAGCCCTAACGAAGAGGATCCCTTGTACCGGAAAACAAAACGCAAGGGGGGAAAAACAACAAAAGGTTTCTCCGTGTGGGAAATGTTGTTCCTCAGGTCGGGACAAATCGTAAGTGTCAACCATAAATTAAAGCGGGCAAGAAAAGAAACAGAAGATTGTGTAGAGCCGTGATTAGAAGAGAATATTTGAAGGAATCAATATAAGTACGGAAATCTCCAGCTGGGAAACAATAATAACGAATGATAACAACTTTTTATTACAGTTTTAGTTCAAGGCCATTTTTTTCTGCTTACATGGCTGACTCTAGAGCAGAGTCCATCTTTGCTCACCATAACTCTGAACATCCTGATCATTTTGGATATGGCTTCGTACGTCTAGGCGGTAACCGTAAGATATCATTTTTAAATAACTTTAAATGCACATATATCCATAAAGATATAAGGAATACCTTAACACTAAAAGGTAGTCGAAATACAAGTTTCTTTTCAAAAAAAAATGGTTTATTGAAAGATCAAACATTTTAAGTGGCGCATCCTGTCAAGGCCTTGGTGACGGTTTCTGATTATCGGGAATGGTTTGCTCGATATTCGCCTTAGAGGCCAAACTCGTTAATGGATTATTCGCATAATAAAGGTCCTTCAAGGTAATCCTCGACAGTTGACATCACCGAGATGGCTGATAACACAATTGCCGAACTTGGTGTGCAAAAGATCAACTAAGTGTCACGCAGCGAATTCCTGCTAAAACCAATGAACGCCCAAGTCGATGTCTTCGAACTCTGGCCACAAAAAGCGTTTGCCGATAACCGAAATGTCCTTTCCCGGAACTATTTCAAGGAACAATGGGCCAATGATGCCATCGCTCTAAAAACCCTAACAAAATGTCACTCTCAAAACATCTCTTGCACCCCAAACCGCCATGATTATTGAACTGACATTTTTTCTCTACACCGGCACACTATTTTTTTATTTTCATCTCCAAGAGACCGACACACTTTCTGTCACCAAAAAAAAAAAGTAATGAGCGATAAAGTGGATCTTTGTACGTGTGTTTCTTCTTTTTAATAGTTGTTCATTATTTATATTTTTATCTTAATGTTAAGATACATTTGCCCGTGCCGGTACTCACGGTAATGTTGACAAATCGCTCACATGCTATTTTCACACAAACGATACTTACTACATTTTGAGTTATTAACATATAGTGAAGGATTTTGAAAGACAGTCTTCTGAAATCAGTCTCACTTAACAGTTGTAGTCCAGCAGGGAAACTAAAAGCACCCCTTAGAAAATTCACAATAGGAGACACCAAAACGGCGTCAACGGGGAATTTTGTTTAATATGACTTGGAAAAATACCACCACAAAAACTTTATAAATATTATGATTTATGGATATGAGTATTTTGAACCACCAACTAGAAAACCTAAACGAAACTTAGACTTGACAGGAAACAAGGAATTATACAAAAAAAAATTTTTGAAAACTCTTTCGGAAAATCAATAATTTTTTATCCATTGTCAGAAAGTGGCGTTTGGACCAAAATAGCATGTGAGCGACCCACTATTATTGAAGTAGAGTTTGTTGTTAATGTAGTTATTCTTTTGGTACTTTTCTTTTATGAGACAGCTTTCTTCCGTCGTCTACAGTACCCAGCGAGAACATTGACAGACAGCAAGACTTCCTTATAGAAAATATTGCCAGACAGCAAGACTTTCTTATAGAAAATATTGCCAGACAGCAAGATTGATAAGAAAATATTGCCAGACAGCAAGATTTTCTTATAGGAAATATTGCCAGACAGCAAGATTTTCTTATAGGAAATATTGCCAGACAGCAAGATTTTCTTATAGGAAATATTTCCAGACAGCAAGATTGATAAGAAAATATTGCCAGACAACAAGATTTTCTTAAAGAAAATATTGCCAGACAACAAGATTTTCTTATAGAAAATATTGCCAGACAGCAAGATTTTCTTATAGAAAATATTGCCAGACAGCAAGATTTTCTTATAGAAAATATTGCCAGACAGCAAGATTTTCGTATAGAAAATATTGCCAGACAGCAAGATTTTCGTATAGAAAATATTGCCAGACAGCAAGATTTTCGTATAGAAAATATTGCCAGACAGCAAGATTTTCGTATAGAAAATATTGCCAGACAGCAAGATTTTCTTAGAGAAAATATTGCCAGACAGCAAGATTTTCGTATAGAAAATATTGCCAGACAGCAAGATTTGCCAGACATCAAGATTTTCTTTTAGACAATATTGCCAGATAGCAACATTTTCTCATAGAAAATGCTGCAAGATTTTCTTATAGAAAATATGGCCAGATTTTCTTATAGAAAATATTGCCAGATCTAGCTATCTGGCAACATTTTCTATTAGAAAATATTGCCGTACAGTTGGCTTATTTGCATCCATTTCCAAGAATTTGTAACCTAAGAATTATATTAAAACCAAATCGTCACAATATTTCTGTACTATACTGTAAAGTGTAGTGTTGTTGTTTTTTGCCGTTTGCAGGCATGTAGTATAGTGTTATTGTTAATGTTGTTGTTGATTTTTTTCCTTTCTGGCTTCCTTCCTTTTTCTTGTTATTGTTGTTGTTATCCATTTCCTATATAAACTGAGTATTTAACCTTAGTTTACTTATACTACTTTCTTTTCTTCTTCATCGGGGTAAGTGTGTGCGATTTGTTGTTGCTACACCAAACCACTTACACATCCACCTACACCTCACACATATCCTTACACACACACACACCTATACATACACACTACATTCGCAATATATTCGTTGGCGTTCATATGCATATACACGACGTACTTAAATCAAGGCATCTGCTTTTTGTTTTCATTGGCATTTCTGCTCCTGTCCTGGTGGTTGTACCTTCCTTCACACTCTGCTCTTCTTTTCTTGTTATTTTTTTTTTTTGCTGTTTCATCGCAGTCTTTTTTATGAAGTCGCTGTTGTTGGTGTGTATGAAATATTCAACGTTCATGTATATCATTGTTAGTGTCAATCAATTTAAGCGCCTTCAGGTATGTGTAATGTACATTTCTCTTGTTTCGTTGTTGTTGTTGTTCGTTGCTGACGTTTTCTCCTTCTCTACTGGGTTTGTTCATCATCGTCTTCAGCCTCGTCATCGTTATTGTATACGTTTATTTATCTTTATGCGTATGTGTTTAGGTAGGCAGCGGGCATGTGGTGCAGTGGACAGTGATGTAGATTTATGTAGCATTCTGGTCAATTAGAGAAAATATTGGGCTATTTATCGGAGTACAACGTAGTAGTAGCAACATTTTCTTATAGGCAATGTTGCGTCAGCAACATTTTGATATAGACAATGATGCAAGAACAATATGTTCTTATATTCAAAGATGCAAAAGCAACATTTTCGTTTAGAAAATATTGCCGGTGCAACATTTTCGTTTAGAAAATATTGCCGGTGCAACATTTTCGTTTAGAAAATATTGCCGGTGCAACATTTTCGTTTAGAAAATATTGCCGGTGCAACATTTTCGTTTAGAAAATATTGCCGGTGCAACATTTTCGTTTAGAAAATATTGCCGGTGCAACATTTTCGTTTAGAAAATATTGCCGGTGCAACATTTTCGTTTAGAAAATATTGCCGGTGCAACATTTTCGTTTAGAAAATATTGCCGGTGCAACATTTTCGTTTAGAAAATATTGCCGGTGCAACATTTTCGTTTAGAAAATATTGCCGGTGCAACATTTTCGTTTAGAAAATATTGCCGGTGCAACATTTTCGTTTAGAAAATATTGCCGGTGCAACATTTTCGTTTAGAAAATATTGCCGGTGCAACATTTTCGTTTAGAAAATATTGCCGGTGCAACATTTTCGTTTAGAAAATATTGCCGGTGCAACATTTTCGTTTAGAAAATATTGCCGGTGCAACATTTTCGTTTAGAAAATATTGCCGGTGCAACATTTTCGTTTAGAAAATATTGCCGGTGCAACATTTTCGTTTAGAAAATATTGCCGGTGCAACATTTTCGTTTAGAAAATATTGCCGGTGCAACATTTTCGTTTAGAAAATATTGCCGGTGCAACATTTTCGTTTAGAAAATATTGCCGGTGCAACATTTTCGTTTAGAAAATATTGCCGGTGCAACATTTTCGTTTAGAAAATATTGCCGGTGCAACATTTTCGTTTAGAAAATATTGCCGGTGCAACATTTTCGTTTAGAAAATATTGCCGGTGCAACATTTTCGTTTAGAAAATATTGCCGGTGCAACATTTTCGTTTAGAAAATATTGCCGGTGCAACATTTTCTTTTAGAAAATATTGCCGGAGCAACATTTTCTTTTAGAAAATATTGCCAGAGCAACATTTTCGTTTTGAAAATATTGCCTGAGCAACATTTTCTTTTAGAAAATATTGCCTGAGCAACATTTTCGTTTTGAAAATATTGCCTGAGCAACATTTTCGTTTAGAAAATATTGCCAGAGCAACATTTTCGTTTTGAAAATATTGCCTGAGCAACATTTTCGTTTAGAAAATATTGCCAGTGCAACATTTTCGTTTAGAAAATTCAGAAATTTCTTATAGAAACAGTTAGCTGCGCAATATTTTCTTACAGAAAAATTCCCCTGTGCACAGTTTTTGTTAACAAATCCAATTGTGACGATTTTTTAAGCACCACAACTGTAAGGCTGTGCTTGCGAACATTTAGAAAATACTTCTCTTGTTTAGTCTCAAAAGGCAAAAGTACGCTGACGGTTGAATGATGTGAATGATCATAATAATGATAGTGCTTTCGTAGCCGTGGAACAAGTACTTTACTGCCATCACCACCACCCGGAACACAGCAGCTATACCAGCCATCAATGGTGGTTACCATTGGAACACCATAGCCACCATCATCGTTACCACTGTTTCAGCCAACTAGAACTACTGCCACCACAACAACCACCACTACCAAATGCATCGTTTGGTATGGATGCTGATGTTGCTGAAGATGATGTTTATGCGGGAATGAGTGATTAGTTGGCTCGCTGTCTACGGTTCCGCTCTTGTCAAGAGGCTGCTAATGCAGTGGGACTGATGGTTATGGGTATGGTGATGATGATGATGATGATGGAGACAACGGCGAACAATACTTATGTTCGCTTACAAATGAGCGTATTTTAGTGTCTTTCATTGCTTTCGTTTCAAGCAATGGAAAGCATCAGCAAACATTTCATATTCTTTTCAACAATAAAAAAAATGCTCACAAAGACCGAAGCAATCAATGTTTCCAGAATAGAACATTCTGTACGAATATTTTAAAGATTACTTTTCAACTCCGTATTTAATTTTAGCATTCCATAGGCATATGTCGAGCATACCAAATGTATTATTAGTGTAACTGATAAATGTTCAATAATACCACCAATAATTTAATGTAATTTTGGTTATAATTCATTATTTATGTCTTCCCCCCTCGAAATACGTGTGATTTATGTTCAGTGTGTATTTAATTGTGCATAACTCAATTCTGCGGTCAACTGTGAGTTGGTTTTGGATAGAAAACAGGCGAACCACCAACAGATCGTCTATCCAAACAGAGTCACTCAAGGACGCGGGCTTTCATATAAATTTAACATTGAATATTTATGGAAAGTGTGTTAGAAAGTTTGCTTTTTGGGCCAACACACACGCTATGAAATACTTATTTGCTAACATTGAATCCAGTAGTAAATAGGCACTACAACAAAAGTTGCTCTGAAGTTAAGAACCTGGTGCCCTAAAAAGATTTTTTTGGGAACATGTTGGCTTGCAACTTTTTCATTGAGAAAATGTTACAGTGGCAAACTTTTCTTTGGGAAAATGTTGCAGTGGCAAACTTTTCTTTGAGAAAATGTTGCAGTGGCAAACTTTTCTTTGAGAAAATGTTGCAGTGGCAAAATTTTCTATACAAAAAATGTTCTAAACGAAAAATGTTCTATACAAAAAAATGTTCTATACGAAAAATTTTCTATACGAAAAATTTTCTAAACGAAAAATTTTCTATACGAAAAATTTTCTATACGAAAAATTTTCTATACGAAAAATTTTCTATACGAAAAATTTTCTATACGAAAAATTTTCTATACGAAAAATTTTCTATACGAAAAATTTTCTATACGAAAAATTTTCTATACGAAAAATTTTCTATACGAAAAATTTTCTATACGAAAAATTTTCTATACGAAAAATTTTCTATACGAAAAATTTTCTATACGAAAAATTTTCTATACGAAAAATTTTCTATACGAAAAATTTTCTATACGAAAAATTTTCTATACGAAAAATTTTCTATACGAAAAATTTTCTATACGAAAAATTTTCTATACGAAAAATTTTCTATACGAAAAATTTTCTATACGAAAAATTTTCTATACGAAAAATTTTCTATACGAAAAATTTTCTATACGAAAAATTTTCTAAACGAAAAATTTTCTATACGAAAAATTTTCTAAACGAAAAATTTTCTATACGAAAAATTTTCTAAACGAAAAATTTTCTATACGAAAAATTTTCTAAACGAAAAATTTTCTATACGAAAAATTTTCTAAACGAAAAATTTTCTATACGAAAAATTTTCTAAACGAAAAATTTTCTATACGAAAAATTTTCTATACGAAAAATTTTCTATACGAAAAATTTTCTATACGAAAAATTTTCTATACGAAAAATTTTCTAAACGAAAAATTTTCTATACGAAAAATTTTCTAAACGAAAAATTTTCTATACGAAAAATTTTCTAAACGAAAAATTTTCTATACGAAAAATTTTCTAAACGAAAAATTTTCTATACGAAAAATTTTCTAAACGAAAAATTTTCTATACGAAAAATTTTCTAAACGAAAAATTTTCTATACGAAAAATTTTCTAAACGAAAAATTTTCTATACGAAAAATTTTCTAAACGAAAAATTTTCTATACGAAAAATTTTCTAAACGAAAAATTTTCTATACGAAAAATTTTCTATACGAAAAATTTTCTAAACGAAAAATTTTCTATACGAAAAATTTTCTAAACGAAAAATTTTCTATACGAAAAATTTTCTAAACGAAAAATTTTCTATACGAAAAATTTTCTAAACGAAAAATTTTCTATACGAAAAATTTTCTAAACGAAAAATTTTCTATACGAAAAATTTTCTAAACGAAAAATTTTCTATACGAAAAATTTTCTAAACGAAAAATTTTCTATACGAAAAATTTTCTAAACGAAAAATTTTCTAAACGAAAAATTTTCTATACGAAAAATTTTCTAAACGAAAAATTTTCTATACGAAAAATTTTCTAAACGAAAAATTTTCTATACGAAAAATTTTCTAAACGAAAAATTTTCTATACGAAAAATTTTCTAAACGAAAAATTTTCTATACGAAAAATTTTCTAAACGAAAAATTTTCTATACGAAAAATTTTCTAAACGAAAAATTTTCTATACGAAAAATTTTCTAAACGAAAAATTTTCTATACGAAAAATTTTCTATACGAAAAATTTTCTAAACGAAAAATTTTCTAAACGAAAAATTTTCTATACGAAAAATTTTCTAAACGAAAAATTTTCTATACGAAAAATTTTCTAAACGAAAAATTTTCTATACGAAAAATTTTCTAAACGAAAAATTTTCTATACGAAAAATTTTCTAAACGAAAAATTTTCTATACGAAAAATTTTCTAAACGAAAAATTTTCTATACGAAAAATTTTCTAAACGAAAAATTTTCTATACGAAAAATTTTCTAAACGAAAAATTTTCTATACGAAAAATTTTCTAAACGAAAAATTTTCTATACGAAAAATTTTCTAAACGAAAAATTTTCTATACGAAAAATTTTCTAAACGAAAAATTTTCTATACGAAAAATTTTCTAAACGAAAAATTTTCTATACGAAAAATTTTCTAAACGAAAAATTTTCTATACGAAAAATTTTCTAAACGAAAAATTTTCTATACGAAAAATTTTCTAAACGAAAAATTTTCTATACGAAAAATTTTCTATACGAAAAATTTTCTAAACGAAAAATTTTCTATACGAAAAATTTTCTAAACGAAAAATTTTCTATACGAAAAATTTTCTAAACGAAAAATTTTCTATACGAAAAATTTTCTAAACGAAAAATTTTCTATACGAAAAATTTTCTAAACGAAAAATTTTCTATACGAAAAATTTTCTAAACGAAAAATTTTCTATACGAAAAATTTTCTAAACGAAAAATTTTCTATACGAAAAATTTTCTAAACGAAAAATTTTCTATACGAAAAATTTTCTATACGAAAAATTTTCTAAACGAAAAATTTTCTATACGAAAAATTTTCTAAACGAAAAATTTTCTATACGAAAAATTTTCTAAACGAAAAATTTTCTATACGAAAAATTTTCTAAACGAAAAATTTTCTATACGAAAAATTTTCTAAACGAAAAATTTTCTATACGAAAAATTTTCTAAACGAAAAATTTTCTATACGAAAAATTTTCTAAACGAAAAATTTTCTATACGAAAAATTTTCTAAACGAAAAATTTTCTATACGAACAATTTTCTATACGAAAAATGTTCTATACGAAAAATGTTCTATACGAAAAATTTTCTATACGAAAAATGTTCTATACGAAAAATGTTCTATACGAAAAATGTTCTATACGAAAAATTTTCTATACGAAAAATGTTCTATACGAAAAATTTTCTATACGAAAAATTTTCTATACGAAAAATTTTCTATACGAAAAATTTTCTATACGAAAAATTTTCTATACGAAAAATTTTCTATACGAAAAATTTTCTATACGAAAAAATTTCTATACGAAAAATTGTTTAACTATATTTTGCAGTAAAACAGTTTATCTAAAAAAAATTGCTGTTTCTTTGAACAATGTGTTTCTCTGGTACATTTTGTTTAAATAAAATTTCGTTCTGGCACAGTTTCTTTTAAGAGAATGTTGCTCTGGCACAGTTTCTGTTGGAACATACACTTTAGAAAATGTTGTTCTGCATTATTTTGTTTGTTGCTTAATCTAAAACAATTTGTGTAGGGATTGTTTGTTGCTCTGGCACACATTCTTTTTCACAATGTTGCTGTGAAAGATTTCTATTGGCAAAATAGTTTGCTTCATTTAATCAATGTCATGACATTCTTACCATTGCTCCCCCAAAAACTCAGCTGTATTTGTATTTCTGGTCTGAGAAGCGAAACAAAAATACATTCTATTTGTCATCGAAGCGCAAACGAAATGTGTTCTTATCAAAATTTATGATTTTCGTGATATTTTTCCTCTTTCTGTGCAAATATTGCCTATATCAAAAAAAAGGAATGACACTTTTTGGGGTGGGCTGAGTGTGAGGGGAGGGAGAGCGCCAATTTGAGGAATGAAAATCATTAATCAATACACAGACACACAAAACCGAGAAAAGAAATGAATGATTAATTTTAATAAAAAGAAAAGAAAAGAATAAATAGAAATAGAAATAGAAATGAAAATGAAAGACAAAAGTACGAAATGCAAAATTCTTTTAGGATGAAGCCTAGTTGGGGAAGCTGGAATAACCTTTGATTGGCATGGACAAAATTTATGTTAATCTTAATATGTCATCCATGCAAAGTTTACGGGATAAGTAACATTTTCTTAAAGAGAATTTTCCCCTTGAAAATTATCATAGAAAGAAATCTCTTTCTGGCAAATTTACTTAAAAGACGTTTTATATGACGTTTGTTGTATCTGAGTGAGTGTAATGAAAAAATCAAATTTTTCACGCTTTTGGATTTACATTTACAACTGTGTGGGCAACAGTGGTTGTGGTAATGGTGGTACTCTCTGGCAATACTTGTAGTGGCATGTAGTTGCAATTGTTGTCAGTCCCATTGTTGCTGAAATTGTCGTTGGTGCTGCAAACAACAACAAAATGCCACACACACACTCGCCGAAAACAAAACAAGAAAACACCAGCGGACTTCAATGTTATTGTCATGACAACCCTTCTCCACATGCGCTTGAATTATTTTTATTTTTACAAATTCCACTCTATGCTACGCTATGCATTCTGCTGCTGCATTCTTTTGTAAATTGTTTGCGATTACAACATCGTCGTGAGTGCAACAACAGCAGCATCAGCTGCAACAAGAACAATAATAATAATAAAAAATAGAATAGAAAAAGAAGAAGAAGAAGTAAAGAAGACATCAACCAACAACATCATCATCGCCAACATCATCGTCATGGCAGTCGTCATCATTGCGAGCATTTAAAAGTATCATCAGCAACACCAACAACGACATCAGGCACCATCAAGCAACTGCCATAACCACCACCACCACCACTACACTACAGCTCCAACATGTAGTGCACTGGCAATGAACTACTTTTCTTGTACAACTGACAACACCAACAACAGAAATGACACTGCGGCCCCGCCACCTCCGACAGCCAACACCAGCATTGCAACATTAGGTAACAAGCAACACAAACGAAACTCTTTAAAAAACAAAAAATAATAAACCCCCACCAACGATTCAGATGTCGCAAGCAATACCGGCAACAATCAGCAGCCAGAAATACTGACAATTTCTAAACGCCAGAACAAACGGAACAACTCGATATGGACTTGAACTTTTCACAATGAAGACACAAAAGTTTTTCCGTCTTTTTTCGGAGAAGAACTATTGTGAACACTGAAAGCAAACCAAACACACACATACAAAAAATGAACGCGACAAAAATACTCCGTAAACGAAAACTTTACAAATGTCGCCCGTATGGGGGAAATGTGTTTCTTTAACAACAAAAAAATGTGACTGTCGCACAGTGCTCGGAAGTATGATCATGAGCCAGAGCAACATTTAAAGAGAAATTTAAAAAAATAAGAACATTTTCTAAATATAATGAGTTACAAAATTTGCCAGTTCAACATTTTCTTAAGGAAAATGTGACTTTATTAAATAAAATACGTCAGAGAAACATTTTCATAAGGTACGTGTACCAGAGCAACAATTATTTGAGGCACAAGTGTCACTGCAACAACACTGTAAGAAACATGTGTCAATAAAGCAACACTTTCTTAAAAGAAACTGTACCAGAGCAACATTTTCTTAAAAGAAACTGTGCCAGAGCAACATTTTCTTAAAGAAACTGTACCAGAGCAACATTTTCTTGAAGAAACCGTACCAGAGCAACATTTTCTTAAACAAACCGTACCAGAGCAACATTTTCTTAAAGAAACAGTGCCAGAGCAACATTTTCCTAAAAGAAACTGTGCCAGAGCAACATTTTCTTAAAAGAAACTGTGCCAGAGCAACATTTTCTTAAAAGAAACTGTGCCAGAGCAACATTTTCTTAAAAGAAACTGTGCCAGAGCAACATTTTCTTAAAGAAACTGTGCCAGAGCAACATTTTCTTAAAGAAACAGTGCCAGAGCAACATTTTCTTAAAAGAAACTGTGCCAGAGCAACATTTTCTTAAAAGAAACTGTGCCAGAGCAACATTTTCTTAAAAGAAACTGTGCCAGAGCAACATTTTCTTAAAAGAAACTGTGCCAGAGCAACATTTTCTTAAAGAAACTGTGCCAGAACAACATTTTCTTAAAAGAAACTGTGCCAGAGCAACATTTTCTTAAAAGAAACTGTGACAGAGCAACATTTTCTTAAAAGAAACTGTGCCAGAGCAACATTTTCTTAAAAGAAACTGTGCCAGAGCAACATTTTCTTAAAAGAAACTGTGCCAAAGCAACATTTTCTTAAAAGAAACTGTGCCAGAGCAACATTTTCTTAAAATAAACTGTGTCAGAGCAACATTTTCTTAAAAGAAACTGTGCCAGAGCAACATTTTCTTAAAAGAAACTGTGTCAGAGCAACATTTTCTTAAAAGAAACTGTGCCAGAGCAACGTTTTTTTTAACAACATTTTCAAAGGAACATGTTTTAGAGACAATAAGGAGAATGTTGTAGATCATGTTTATCTCCAAGGAATTGTTTTTGAAAATTGTATCGAAGAAGTATTTGATTTTTAGCCACTGTGCTTCTTCGATTCAGTTCGATGATAATGAAGATGAAGTGTAGAAGAATAGTAAGAAAACTTATTTTGATTTATAAGTTTTTAAAAAATATTTCCTTGCTAAATGTACAACAACACAACCGCAAGAAACTACTGAACTACTGTTTTGCACACACTCACATGCACAAATGAGCTGCTTCAAACCTCGTGGTTAGATAAACGTAAAAAAAAATTACAAATATATTTACATAAGTATCACTTTATAAAACTACCATAAAAATATCAGTCGAAAAAAACAAACTTATTCTTAAATAATTAAATAATACATCAAATACTTTGAGGTTATCTTAGCCTACATTGTAATATACGACTAACACCTTCGCCTCTCTGTAGCCTCATGGCCTCTCGTGTCCCTGGTCGCAACATCACCGGTCCTCACATTTTCCGTTTCATGCACCACCCGAATAATGTGTTCATTTATTAATTGTTTTGCATCTTCGGACCACAGAAAATCGTAATGATTCCATTTATCATCATCATCTCGTATGGGCTGTAGCACGGCACAGGGTAAACGTTCCGCCAACATGTGAACATCCTCGACGTCCGCCAGATGATCGGTGACCCCATAATACAGATGGACACAATTGGTAATGCTGCTGATGTCGTACGACGGCGGGGTGGACTGTTGATAGTGTATTTCATTGTGTTCAGTGCCGTAGTCGAATTGTTGGAATTTTCCCTTCACATAGACTTGAACGAAATGCAGTATTTGTTTGATGGACGCTCCAGCCGGTTGGGCGGCACAGACATCGGAGAGAAGGGACTGAAAGAAATTAGGGGAAATATTTGAAAACATACAGAAACATTTTGTTTTTGTCACTTTTTATCAACGCAAAAATATTTTTTTTTTTAAGAAAAAATGTTTTTTTAATAAAATAATTTTTTTTTAAGAAAAAATGTTTGTTTTTAAGAAAAAATGTTTTTTTAAGAAAAAATGTTTTTTTTAAGAAAAAATGTTTTTTTTAAGAAAAAATGTTTTTTTTAAGATAAAATGTTTTTTTTTAAGAAATAGAAAATTTTGCGACAGCAATATTTTCTTTTATAGAAAATTTTGCGACAGCAATATTTTCTTTTATAGAAAATTTTGCGTCAGCAATATTTTCTTTTATAGAAAATTTTGCGACAGCAATATTTTCTTTTATAGAAAATTTTGCGACAGCAATATTTTCTTTTATAGAAAATTTTGCGACAGCAATATTTTCTTTTATAGAAAATTTTGCGACAGCAATATTTTCTTTTATAGAACATTTTGCGACAGCAATATTTTCTTTTATAGAACATTTTGCGACAGCAATATTTTCTTTTATAGAAAACTTTTGCGACAGCAATATTTTCTTTTATAGAAAATTTTGCGACAGCAATATTTTCTTTTATAGAAAATTTTGCGACAGCAATATTTTCTTTTATAGAAAATTTTGCGACAGCAATATTTTCTTTTATAGAAAATTTTGCGACAGCAATATTTTCTTTTATAGAAAATTTTGCGACAGCAATATTTTCTTTTATAGAAAATTTTGCGACAGCAATATTTTCTTTTATAGAAAATTTTGCGACAGCAATATTTTCTTTTATAGAAAATTTTGCGACAGCAATATTTTCTTTTATAGATAATTTTGCGACAGCAATATTTTCTTTTATAGAAAATTTTGCGACAGCAATATTTTCTTTTATAGAAAATTTTGCGACAGCAATATTTTCTTTTATAGAAAATTTTGCGACAGCAATATTTTCTTTTATAGAAAATTTTGCGACAGCAATATTTTCTTTTATAGAAAATTTTGCGACAGCAATATTTTCTTTTATAGAAAATTTTGCGACAGCAATATTTTCTTTTATCGAAAATTTTGCGACAGCAATATTTTCTTTTATAGAAAATTTTGCGACATCAATATTTTCTTTTATAGAAAATTTTGCGACAGCAACATTTTCTTTTATAGAAAATTTTGCGACAGCAACATTTTCTTTTATAGAGAATTTTGCGACAGCAATATTTTCTTTTACAGAACATTTGGCGACAGCAATATTTTCTTTTATAGAAAATTTTGCGACAGCAATATTTTCTTTTATAGAAAATTTTGCGACAGCAATTTTTTCTTTTATAGAAAATATTTTCTTTTATAGAAAATATTTTCTTTTATAGAAAATTTTGCGAAAGCAATATTTTCTTTTATAGAAAATTTTGCGACAGCAATATTTTCTTTTATAGAAAATTTTGCGACAGCAATATTTTCTTTTATAGAACATTTGCGACAGCCACGTTCTCTTTTTTTCACTTACCTGTTTAATTTTGCTCATTCCTGGTCCACCGAAAAATCCGAACGCCACCCTGCATGCACTCTGCAGATATGAACCCTCTCCACAGGCCCAATTGCACAGCGTCCGATAAAATGGCCAATGGGTATAGAGCAGTACACCATTGTGACCCAAGAGATTCAAAGCCATTTCACCGACATTCAACGCCAAATTACCGGTCCACTGAACGACCGGCTGTTTCATATTTCCCATATAGGCTACGGGAGCCAGCAGATGGGTAGATCGCACCTTATTCCGATATTCCGGACGGGAGGCCAACAGAACCAAGAGGCATGTGGTGCCCTGAGAATAGCCGACATAGTGGACTGCCGTATTGTTGGTCTTGACCAGCATGTAATCGAAGACGGCCGCCAAATCGTAGTAACCGATTTCATGAAAGGAGAAATTCCAAAATTCATCCGTCTTCGGGCCGTGGTGTGTGTGTTGGCGTGAGTATGAGTTGCCCCTTTGATTGCCCAGCCAAACATCAAAACCGGCATCGGCCAGTTGATAGGCCAGGCCAATTTCACGGTCTGGCAATACCCAACCTTCAGAGCTGAGACCGAAACCGTGTTGAAGCAAAACAACCGGTTTGGGTCGTTGCTGTGAGTAATCGTATTGGTAATGCTGATGAGGTGAATACGGTGAATAGGACGGAGAGTGGGGAATACGGTGAACCGTTAAAATGTAGCCGTCCTCGGTTTTAATGCGATGCCTTTCCAGGGGATATTCACGTTCAAGAATATAATTTTCCTGAAAAGAGTTCAAGCATTAGGACCAAATCTTACAGTCTTTTTTTTTAGAATAACAAAAACTTACCGTTTGCAAGGCTTTGGTGCTTTTTGTTTTTAGACAAATCAAACTAAAAAATATTATGAAATACTCATAATATTTATAGTACATGTTGAGACTGTGAATGTATTTTTTCTTTGTTTGAGGTTTCCTTTATCTGAAAGTGTTATTAATTGTTGTTGTTTGTTTGCTGGTTCTAAATTGAAAAGTAATGTTAGCGCTTGCACTTCATTAACTTTCTACGGTTTAATTGGAATTGTTTCGCAGTCTAAAATCGTCGTTCAACGTTAACCCGATTTTCCTATATTTTGCAATCTCCCCACGACGAAGGGGTTCGGTGACGTTGCCGAACGCAACACATTTGGATTCGCGGGCGTTTCTTATCGCGCCTATTGTTGTCGTATTATTGACAAGTTCACAATGTTTGTTATTTAAATTTGTTGTTATTTAAATGTTGTTTGTGCGTGCCTAATACCACCGAAAAAACAAGTTGATGTTTTATTACCTACGCATACCCTACACTGGCATGGTGGATGCAATTCCGCCTTGTGTGTGAGTGTCTATGAAAAAACCTGTGGGCTTCTGGGTGAACCTGTGAATCTCTAACTTAGCCTGGCATCACTAGTTGAGCTTCAAAGCCATTCGTTAATCATGAAAATCACTAACAGAATCACAAGCTGAGAAACTACTCAAGTTAGTGGCTGTTGGATCCGACTGATCTCAGCCTCCGTCCAGCTGTCCGCATGGAATTTCAGTTTTTTCCCTCTATTTGTTCTCAGGCAGTTCGTCCAATTATTTTATCTATCCATTATTGTACTTTGTCTCCACTTCCATCATTACATCTCTCCGATCATATGTCCATCTATCCTGTCGTCCATATATCCTGACAACTCATCTGTAGGTTCTTCTGAACCCATTTTCCTAACTGTGCCTTCGCCTAATAATAGGCAGTCATCTAGTCCAATAATAGATCCTTTGAAAATTCAGTGAAAATTCCATAATTAGAACTTCCATAAGTCGATTTTTCTTTAAGTCGAAGCACTTCTAGTGACAGTTAAGAAGACAAATTCCCCTAAAGAGATTCATAATTAATTCCGTAACTCAAAGTCTCCGCAAGTCAAACTTTTCTACGGGAAAATGGTGGTGGTCGAGTTATGGAAGTTTGACAGTACATGACAAATTTGGACAATGTGCAAAGTTCCATCCAGATCGTTTCTGATCATTCAAGTTCTGGTGACACCGTCACCCACTGTGTTCGTTGTACTCCACGTATTCTTCCAGTGTGTAACAACACCTACCTTGTTACATTATTTAAAAGCTCTCTGAATTAAAGGAAGTTCCCCGTCTGCACCTTCAATAAGCCTTCGGTCTCTGAATTAAAAGAAGTTCCCCATCGACACCTTCAATACCTAAGCCTTCGGTCGTTGATCTGGCATAAGCCCTTGAACTATTTACCCTCCCCCTACGTTAGTACAATCAATTTTTCATTAGGCGCCCCGGTAGGCGAGTTGGTAGCGTGCTTGCCTATCAGCGTGGGGGTTGTGGGTTCGATTCCCACCAGAGGCTTTGGTCTGTCGCTGCAAAAATCTAAACATATGGTCTTTGTCACCCGGTTTACCCTTGGACCCAAAATTAGAATATAAATTTACTTTGTATTGTAATTAAAATAAATAAATAAATAAATAAATTTTTCACCTACGATTGTTGACTTACTAGGATCTAGGATTATTGATTTCTAACAAAGCTTTTCATCTAGGATGGTCAAAAATCTATCTGGAATGGTTGACTTCCTCCTATTGGCTGTTTACTGTCTAAACAGTGTGTCGTCTTTTCACAAATGACTGCCTACATTCTGCGATTATTGCAGACTTTCTAACCAAATCTAGGACAGCTGATCTCAGCCTATGATTTTTTTTTTGTGGCTATAATTTTTTTTCTGCCCATGACAGTTGACCGATTACTGAAATTCTATCTAAAGGGTGGCGCAAAAGAAATCATCCTATCAGAAAATGCTATAAATTTTGCGATTGGCCCCTAATGTCAGTGGCAACTCTGGCGGCGGCCATTTACATGACATCATATTCTCGACTTGATGTAAAAATAAAATTAAAAGACCAAATTAAAATAATCCACAAGAAGAATCTAAGTTTTTCATTTTTTTTTAATTACAGCCAAAAAAACATCAGAATTTTACTTACAATCAACTTTTCACCTACGATTACAGACTTTCTATCTATGATTGTTGACTGACTGCCATGATTCTTGACTTGCTGTCTTTTTGATTATCTCTATTTATGATTGTTGATTTTCTCGCTATGATTTTTGACTCTCTGCCTAGGATTGTTGACTATCTGCCTATGATTGCTGACTTTCTATCTATGATATCTGATCTCTGCCTATGATTGTTTTATTTCAGCCTAAGATTGTTGATTTCTATCAATGGTAGATGACTTCTGCCTCTGATTGTTGACTTTCTGCCTCTGATTGTTGATTCTCTGCCTATGATTGTTAACTTGTTGCTTTCGATTATTGGCAATCTATCTATTGTAGCTGATCTCTGCCTACGAGTACTGACTTTCTATCTATGATTGTTTTATTTCTGTCTATGATTGTTGACATGCTGCCTATGATTGTTGGCTTGCTGCCTGTTTGATTATCTCTGTTTATCTGCCTATGATTGTTTACTTGCTGCCAACGATTATAATCGTTATTATAATAATTATTGACTTTCTATCTATGATTGTTGATTGACTTTCTGCCTATGATCTGATGATATCTGATCTCTGCCTATGATTGTTGACTTTCTATCAATGGCAGTTGATTTCTGCCTATGATTGTCTACTTTCTATCTGCGATAGCTGATTTCTGCTAATGATTGTTTTTGTCTGTCTATGATTTTTGACTTGCTGCCTCTGATTGTTGATTCTCTGTATATGATTGTTGACTTTCTGCCTATGATTGGTGACTTTCTATCAATGATTGTTGATTGTCGACTTTCTATCTATGATAGCTGATTTTTACCTATAATTGTTTTATTTCTGATTATGATTGTTGACTTGCTGTCTGTTTGATTACCTCTGTTTATGATTGTTAACTTTCTGCCCATGATTGTTGACTCTCTGTCTATGATTGATTACTTGCTGCCACTGATTGTTGATTATCTGCCTATGATTGTTGATTGTCGACTTTCTATCTATGATAGCTGATTTTTACCTATGATTGTTTTATTTCTGATTATGATTGTTGACTTGCTGCCTGTTTGTTTTTCTCTGTCTATGATTTTTAACTTGTTTCCTCCAATTACTGGCATTCTATCTATTATAGGTGATTTCTGCCTACGATTACTGACTTTCTATCTTCGATTGTTGACTTGCTGCCAATGATTGTTGACTGTCTGTCTATGATTGTTAATGTCTGCCTATGATTGTTACATTTTTCTCTACGATGGCTGACTGGCTGTCCATGATTGTTTGCTCTTGGTTGTTGCGACTTCGGCCATTCTAAATTATCTAAAATGGGTGGATACGTATTTAATCTTATGATTGTGAATCCTCTATCTGCGATTGTTCAAGTATGGGTATCCTAGCGAGACCAGTTCGTTTTTAAAATATTTATGCCTTCATACAGTAGATTGTTTACAATCACCTACCTCTACTGCGTACTTTAAGTTTATTGACAGCATTTTTTTTTTTGTATTGCTCGTATTATTTTCCATCTGAGGTGATGCAATTCCTTATAGTTCCGTATAGGACCTATAAGGAATTGCATCACCTAGAAATAGGTGATGTATTAATAGGAAAAAAGAAACTCTGGCAATCCATTTAGATGTGAATGGTTTAGAAAATACTCTTCAAAATGTCTAATCACAGTTTTGCACTGAATCACTTGCAAAACTTAAAGTGTTTTTTTTTATTAACTTGTGAAATTATATTGAGTATGTGAATGTTTGTAGATTTAGAATTTTATGGTTGTTGCTGTTGGCGATAAGTTTCTATATGAGCCTTATAATAATCGGTCACAACCTTGGCAGGCTTTGTGCAATTGTTTTCTTTCTTTCACATCGTTAGCCGTGAAAAAGTGCAAGTGTTTTGCAAAAGCGCAAATGTGTTTTTCTTTGCATTTGCTGCACTTCTAATCGAACCTGTCAATCTTTATTTTATTACTATTTGTTTGTTTTTTTTTTGTTTCTGTTTGCAATTATAAAATATTTGCCACAGATGTGTGAATAAATCATTACAATTGCAATTGTTTCGATTGAATGAATGAGTTCCTTGATTTTTGTAATTTTCTACGTTTGATAATTTCAAAGACTTTTTTGGGGGGGGGGGGAGAAAAGGCGGACGGAGGGGTTTCTGAGACACACAAAAGCGTTTTAAGACATTTAAATGGGATTTTAATAGGGAAAATGTAAATCTGTACATATCACAAGTTGTATAGCTCGAGGTCTTAACTACATCTGGCATTTCCTTGATATCTTTGAAATGTAACTGACAGATCCTATTCTGGTTTACGGAATAACATAAATTACATCTTAAGATGTTGGGAAAATTATTGGAAGCCCTCTATTAATTAAAGCTCTCTCACAACCATAACGTTATTTTGTTTGCAGCCTTTTCTTATTTGAAGGTCTCTCACCGCGATGTCCTCCCTCGTGAAGGGTATCTTTCTATCTATGATTCTTGACATGCTGCCTGTTTGATGATCTCTGTTTATGATTGTTGACTTTCTGGCTATGATTTTTGACTCTCTGCCTATGATTGTTGACTTTCTGCCTATGATTGTTGACTTTCTGCCTATGATTGCTGACTTTCTATCTATGATATCTGATCTCTGCCTAGGATTGTTGACATTCTGCCTATGATTGCTGACTTTCTATCTATGATATCTGATCTCTGCCTATGATTGTTGACTCTTTGCCTATGATTGTTGACTTTCTGCCTATGATTGCTGACTTTCTATCTATGATATCTGATCTCTGCCTATGATTGTTGACTTTCTGCCTATGATTGCTGACTTTCTATCTATGATATCTGATCTCTGCCTATGATTGTTGACTTTCTGCCTATGATTGCTGACTTTCTATCTATGATATCTGATCTCTGCCATGATTGCTGACTTTCTATCTATGATATCTGATCTCTGCCTAGGATTGTTGACTTTCTGCCTATGATTGCTGACTTTCTATCTACGATATCTGATATCTGCCTATGATTGTTGACTTTCTGCCTATGATTGCTGACTTTCTATCTATGATATCTGATCTCTGCCTATGATTGTTGACTTTCTGCCTATGATTGTCTACCTTCTATCTATGATGAAGGGTATCTAAAATACAGGCCGGCCGAACTTCTCAGTGTTTGTTAGTATTTTTTTGCTCAGCTATTATTAGTTTGTTGTATTTGTATTTACCCAGTCCGCTTGGGGTGTCGGTAGGTGCTTCAATTTCCGAAAATCATATCAATTTTTTTTCCGGTTATCTTATCGTTTTGGTTTGGTGCGTTTCTTTTTAATAGTTTTGATCGAATTATGGCATTAGAGAGTGATTTTAAATGGAGGGAATATCCCATAAGAAAAAAAAGCAAAAAATGTTAACCTTGACCATGTTTCGTAAGAGTCCATTTCGTTGTTGGTGAATACGATTTTTTTTTTTTTTTTTATGGAACCGAACAAATTGAAACTTTCATTTTATGAGGGTAATAGCGGGTAAAACGTGTTCGCGTTTTTCATATCAACCAAGTAAGTAGAAAATACGGTTCAAAGATAAAAAAAAAAAAAAAAATTGCAAGAAATTTGCCCCACTGGGTACGTTGTAATGTCCCAAAAATAATAATCTCCCAACAAGTTCATATGTGGAATTTTCGCTTAACATTTCGGGAACAAACAGATGGGGGAACTTCTCGTAACTCTCTAACCGGGCAAGAACGTCACGAGGAGGCCTTTATTTCATAAAAACAAATATTTGTGAGAAGACATGGCCATTTTAACAAATTTCAGTGAACAAGTTCTTTCTTGCTTATACACCAACATGTAATATTAACAGCAAATATATTGTGTTTACATCCAAATAAGCTTTACTTGCTACAAAGACCAAACACGCGTTTTACTTGTGTGTAAAGAAAAAAAATGAAGACGTTTTTTTCAGCGTGTACATAACTGTTAAAAAACAGGCTGCAGAGATTTTCCGAATAAAAACCTGGATTGCTTTCATTCTTTCTTTCTTCTTGTGATAGTCGCATACACTAAATATCTCACCACCAGCTTTATAATATTTCTGTCACATTAAAATAGTTGCATCAACCATTCGCCATCAGAAACTTACAAATTATTGTAATACCATGAAAATATTTAAGACATTCATGTTGACCGTAGGTTGTTGAAAGAACTGTATAGTGGTTGTGACAACTAAAAATTCAGCATGTGGAATAATACTTTTTTTAGTTGCGTCAACCTTTTTTTTTTTTTTTTTTTTTTTTTTTTTGAAAAATTACTTTAATTTTCACAAAAACACCCTCATTTTCTTTAGCAAGAACGTTTTTTCTATTAAAATTCGCTTTGCCTTTTAAGAGACGCATCGGAACCCCCTGAAGTCGATGAGAACCATCTGGATATTCGATCTGCATCTGGCACTGCTCATATCGCAAAGAAAGAAAACTTTTGTTTTTTTTCCTTAATGAAATGGGGCTGTTCTTCATAAAATTTAAATTTAACCTAAATTAAACTAGTGTCACATGATTTTAGTTTGGTTATGTTGCTTTAATTGAGGAATTTAAGGCCAGTTTCCTTTCAAATTTCTCCGTATTTTACGACTTTTGATTTTTTTTTTGCAATTTGTGTTCCATTTTATTCCATTTTGTTGCTCATACGATTCAAAAACCGAAAAAGTTTGAAATTAAAGTTGAGATAGGAAAACCAAAATCATTTCTGGTTTGACAAATGCGCGTATTAATTGAATTCATTAAACACTTTTGTATAATTTTTTATTTCATTATTCGAATGATGTCATTTCGGATAATTGTTCGCCTGCTGTTGGGTTTTTGGGTGGCCACACAACATGATGACTAATTTTGTTAACACCCACAGACATCTACGATTAGATTGAAGTTTTATTTTTAGCTTTTCCTTGTGTTGTTATTGACTTTACAACCATTCCCTGGACAATAAATGCACTTTAGATTCTTGGTTTTTTTTTTCAAACTGGCACGTCAGTTGTTTTCTGTTAATTTATGACATCCAAAGTGAATTTCGGGTAAATGACATATTAACGGTGAATGTGGATTTGGATTGGATTGGATTGGATTGTAAAAACGTATTTTTTGTATTTTTGTATGGAAATGTACAACGACAATTGTGTTGTTGTTGTTTTCCCCCAAAGATATTCTTAATGAGCTTGACCCGAGTGAGTTCAACACATTTTACCAAATAAGGCTTTCAACCCAATTGACCTCCTCGGAGTTACGTCTTAATAGCTTTTTGAAATTATCATTTTTAATTGTTTTCGGTTTAATGAGGAAGCCAGAGATTGCGTTGTGTTGACCATTTAATTTCCAGAATTTTGTCACTTAGAGATTTGTTGTTGTTGTTGCTGCGACTATCTCACTGTTGACGCACAATTATGAAAATATTGTGTTAACAATAATAACAATAGTATTATACGTAAATCCGAACAATGAAATACAATTTGATTGATAAGAAGTCATACGATAATTGCGTTTATTTATAGAGATTTCTAAATAATCAAAGATTTCCTTAATCTGGGTGAGGGCGATTAACTGAATTGAGAATTGAGCGAAAAATAGTGTAAAGTTACAGTTAGACCCTACTGTTGGTCCAAGGCCCATAACAAAAGATATACCGTTGTTGAAAAAAAAAATTTTTCTTGAAAAAAAAAATTTTGTTGAAAAAAAAAATTTTTGTGGAAAAAAAAAATTGTTGAAAAAAAAAATTTTGTGGAAAAAAAAATTTTTTTCTGAAAAAAAAAAAAATTCTTTAAAAAAAAAAATTTTGTAAAAAAAAAAAAATTTGTAAAAAAAAAAAATTTGTAAAAAAAAAAAATTGTAAAAAAAAAATTTGAGGAAAACACAATTTCTGTACAAAAAAAATATTATTTTTTTTATTATTATTATTTATAGAATTATTATAGAATGCCTATTTAAATTCCTACGTACTGCGTGACAGAGTCAGTGAATCAGTGTAAATATATATTAAGATAATAAAGAGGAGTCAAGCAGTCAAGATGATTTTTCGTTGGAATTCCGAATCATATTCATGCATTTCAAGGACCCACTGGGCAAAGACATGACGTTTCTGATGATCGGCTGGCTTGAGTTCTTGTGTTGACTAAACTTTATAAGCCTTAAGACCCAAATCTTTATGCAAATGATGGTTTGTGGAATGCCCAATTCCAAAGAACAAGGAATGGACAATCCTGGGTTTTCCTCAACCCTTTTGGGCTACAGCAGCAATATTCTTGAGAGTTTTATTTTTCATCATCACTAACTCGATTTTTTCTACCAATTTCTGTATTGCGTTTCGACAAAGTGCTTCAGGACGACCCAAAAATGCTTTAGTTTTGCGAACTGTGACTGCAAGATTTTCAACATTTTTCTAGTGAATTTTTTATAATTTCAATGCTTGTATCGTTCCATTTTTTAGTAACGTCATGCATTCAATGACTTGTAAACCTCATTTTCAAATGTTTTCAACATTTGCGATTCATAACGCATGAATTCATTTCATGTAAAGCGGCAACAAGTCTAAAGTCTGAGCCATATCTTACTAACTTTATACTGATACAAATGTAAATGTCATTACCACAAATATGTAAATTTCTTTCTAATGGCAAACAGTAAATTATGTTAATTTTTTTCTAAATCTCAAATTTGCCGGTCATTGTAAAATACAAAAAAAAAAAAATTATTGCGTGCCTATTTCTAAAAGAAATTAATTGGGTCAAATATTTTCCGGAGAGTTAAAATGGATCGATCTGTAATCGAAGCCATTTCAAATCGATATTTAACATTAACACCGTGTTACACACATTCTGTCCTATGAACCAAATTTACTTTTTCGGAAAGGGGATAAAAAATAAAAATACACGTGTATCGGCGATTTTCATGTACACGTCAGAATTTTTTTTTTTTAAGATTGAAGTTTGAAGCTCGTAGTGGCTTGTGTGAAAGCCTTTAACCCTTTTTCAGTGATCCAATCGAGCTGATTTTTTGCAGGCAGACTCGTGGAAATGTCTGTATCACGTCCAATTTTTTAAAAAATATATTTTTATCAATTCTCAGATTTTCATAAATTTTTTTTTTAAATTGTTATCGTTTTTTTAAGGTTTCAGTCAAAAAACATTTTTTTTCGTAACGCTTAAGTAGTTTAAAAATTTGGAGTCTCTTTAAGTTATGGTAAGAAAAGTAAAAAAAATATTTTTTTTTTTTCAAAAATAATAAAAATTGGGGAAAATCTGAGAATTGATAAAAAAAATGTTTTTAAAAAATTTGACGTGATACAGGCATTTCCACGAGTCTGCCTGACGTGTACATGAAAATCGCCGATACACGTGTATTTTTATTTTTTCCCCTCTTTCCGAATATGTGCATTTGGTTCATAGGACAGAAAAAAATCTATTTTTTGTAACACGGTGTAATTAGCATTAATTAATATTTGTTCCTCATATAGGAGACAGCAAATACCAAAAACAAAATAATTAAATCCCAACACAGCCAAAAATTGCCTTTCAAAGGTCATTTGAGTTCTTCTAACGGTACATGTTCATTCGAATCTCTTCATCGATATTGTAGCTGATCAATTAGTATCATTTTTTTTAAAATACACACGCATGGACGGTTAGATCACTTGATTTATGATGATTCAAAATATTACCGTTGCCGTTTTACTTTGTGCTGGTTTTCTTTCTTTCTTTTTTCTTAAAGAATAAAACACGTTTGGCACACTGAACTTGGAATATGTGAATTGTCGTTAGCATCACTGTTTACTATTCACTGAAACACACAAAACCATTCCACTCAAGTGTATTCTTTTCGTTGTAGCCACGCTTAATTAACTAATCGTTTGATCTTCACTGTTCTACGTTTCAAAATAGACTGACTAAATTAGCGGCCTTAACAGTTGGTATATATGAAGATGATTGGCTTATTTGATTTAGATAAGTGCACCAGTCTCCTTCCGCACCGTCTAACTTAAGGGGTCATCAAGGTTTTCCAGGGAGCTAACGGTGGCTGGATTTAGCGGGAGGACACTCTAACAGAGTTGTATTTCATATTAGAAACTAACTGAAGTCTATCTCACTTGGATCCATCGCACCACCTGTATGGATCCGTGTATTCGCCCCCCAAAAAAGTATCTTAGGGTTCCCGTTTTCGGTTGACATTCTTCAGACAACCCTTTGCCGCAATGAGTTTGTGAATTCTGGCCACAGGTTTTGTCTGCTAGAATTTGTAGACCAAACTTTTGCCGTCTTATGTCCACAAAGGCGTAGAAGGGCTCATATGGTGCTCGTTTGTCTCGACCTCCTCTTAATCTCAGCAACATCTGCAGAAGTCGTTGGAGTACGCAAACTCCAAGCGTGTGTGCCCAGACGCCCAGTGACCAGAATTGGCCACTGCAATGAGATTTCTCCCATAGAATCTTGGCGTTCCCTAGAATCCACGTTCTCCGATGACTGAGAAGATTTCTCTGGTGTCCCGGCCGGTTAGTTCCTTCCTCCACCCATTTTCTTACTTACTTATTTCCCTTAACATTCCATGGAGGAATAGACGGTGAACTTCTATCAAATCAGTGAGCTGTGTACGATATAATTGTGTATACTCACTGACCGGGACCTATCGAGCGGCTAATGCTTTTTTGGAAAAGTTGTACATTAGGGTGGAGTGAAAGTTTTATGTCAATAAATATTTGCAATAGCGTAAACAATGAAATAAGGGCATGAAAAAATTTAAAAATTTTTTCTCATTGTTCAAAAATTTCAAAAAGTAAAATAAGTCAAATCGTCCCTTCTTCAGAAAATTGACTGAACAATGAAATCGCCACCAAAGCTACAAATATTAGTCGATTATCCTCATATTTGCTTTTACTTTTGTTTGGGCACTGAACAAGCTCAAACTTTTAAATTTCGAATAAGTTAAGTCGTTCATTTTTAGGATTTTTCTAAAATCAACGCCAAAATAGCGATAATTTCCAAATTTCGAGGGAGTGGCGCGACCCCTAAAATTTTTTTCTTTATTTTTCCCCTCATTAGGACCCCAGACTACATCTCTTTCCGAGGTTCACTTTTTCAAATTAAAAAAAAAGCATGTTTTCACTCCACCCTATTGTACATGGCTTAGAGATTATCCTCTTACTCGCAAAGTCGCCATCATTTACGAGGTGGAAAACAGCCGCTGAAAAATGTTTAATGGTCTAACCCGGTTTTGAACCTGGGTTTACTGGTGCTATAGTCTCGCACCTACCACACCACGACCTTCCACCTATCTTCTGCAATGGGTTAAAGTTTCCGTGATATCAGCTGCCATGAGCTACAACTGTCAGCTGTCTGCCATTTATATGACAGAATTTGACAATCAGCAGGGTTGTATCTGAATTTAGCAGGGTTGTATTGTATGCCCAGGGTTGTATCTGAGCTTTTGGGCAATTGCCACTACCTTCTATTATTGTGCCATAACATGGTATTAAGATAAATCACAATATTGTTTTTTTCCATTTTTTTTTTTATTCTTCTGTGACCCATTGCCCTGAACAGTGATGCAGATAGACTTTGCTTAGTCAGCTAAGTAAGTGATTCAGTGTCCATGGGTAAAATTTTTATAATCAAATAGAAAAAAATAAATGATTTTTACCGCCTGTCCCACAATGTCGAACGTTAACGTTCGCATGCCTTTTACACCACAAACAGCTGATTCGCATTCCACTAACATTCATCAAAACGACAAATCGAACAGAAAACAATGCGAACGAACGAAAACGTAAGATTTTCACTCAAAAACATCCTAATAATTTCGGAATTCCCGTCGAGTTGGAAAATGCGTTCATTATTTTGCGTTCATCTCCGGGGTTAGGCGGCAAATAACGGGTGTTTTTCAATCTGGCCACACTTTCTTCGGAGTTGATCTTTTTGACAGCTGTCAATTGATTTATCGCGCTATTGGAAGATAGTTTCACGAAGATAAGTGGAAGATTGCATGCAAATCCTTGGTATCACAAACTGGAGAAAGTACGAACAAGACCGAAAATCTTGGAAATGATTTATTAAGTAGGCCCAGGCTATCAACAGGATGTAGCCTGGATGTAGCCAAATTAACCTTTAACTGAGTAGGTGGTTGGAATTTTTACACTTTTTTTTTTTTTGGCCACATACAGTCAAACATCCATAACTCGAACCATCATTATTCCGTAGAAAACTTCGATTTACGGAGACTTTGAGTTATGGAGTTGCTTATAAAATTGTTTAGGGGAATTTGTCTCCTTAACTGACACTAGAAGTGTTTGGACTTATGGAAGTTCGAGTACTAGGTATGTCCAAAATATGCACATGCTCAGTTAAAGGTCAAGTATGTCTTCGATGAAATTACTAAGAATTATCAATCATTTTATTATATGATTTTTTTCCCCAAAGAAAATTTGTCGAAGTTAGAAAACTCAGACAAATCACATATGTATACCCATCTTCGCCAACAATCTTGCCTGCCCACCCTGGGTGAAAAGTCATTGTGTAAATCGTCATTGTGAAAAGTGATTGTCATTCAATGTGAAACTCAAACTTTTCCAACATTGATTTCCAAAACAACTACAGTTAATATTTTGAAATCAATAAATCGTGACAATAACAAAATCGTCTCATAATAAACCAATTAAAATTCCAAGCTTTCGGAAATTTCCGTCACCGTCACCCCTATCCAAAAGGCCTAACTAACTAACTGACTGACTGTCTGTTAGTTAGTAAGCACATTCCCATGCATGAGACTTGCTCGAGTCATTCAACTTGGCTTTCAGGCCAGCCACGGATTAGTTTCGTCACAGCACTGGCCCCGACAGACGCACACTTCCAAGATGATGTTCATTGTTTTGGCTGCATTTGCTTTTATTTGTGCTTTCGTGTTTACTTTCACTAAAAACTTTTTTGTTTTCTTTTTTCTCAGGAGGGGAATTCATTTGCTGGCGAACGAGTTGAACTTGACATACTAACGTGTTTTGTCAGTCTGACTTAACAGTTAATGGCAGTTGGCTGGACTGGGTTGGTGATAGCCAGAGTGGCTAAAATTTAGTTGCTGTCTTGTGGTTACGCTGGACGTGACTCTAGTAGTGCGATTGCCATTTTGGCGGAATGCTAACAACCATTTATGTTAATTGGCCTAATCCGTTTCGCCAAACAAAACTTGGAAGATTCTTTTTTCCTATTCATATTTTTTTTTTTTTTTTGCTTCAAAAATCATTGCCATAATAATAACAGAAAGCATCTTCCTCATGGACAGGCCTCTCATGAATATAAAAGATATAAAAATCTATAACGAAGAAGAATACGAAAATAAAAACAAAAACAAAAAATCCGAAATACAAAAATGAAGCAAAACATTTCAGCATCATCATCAATGACGCCATTGAATATTTTATTTCCGCATTAACATGTCATTTTCTGGTCGAAAAGGCAACACAGCCACAGAGTCGAAAAGTCACAGACTTGCCACCTGCTACAAGAAGTTATCCAAAAATCGTTCAAGAATTAACCAACAAAAACGTATTTCGATTTTATTACAACTCACGTTTCACGGAGAAAAAAAGAATTAAAAGCGTATTTTAATTACAAAATTAATTACCTCAATTACAAAAACTAATTGATGTCAAGCCAATAATTTATTATTTAAAAAAAAACAACTGGTATTTTAACCCATTCATTGCCAGCGATGCCATATGGCACAGAAAAAAAAAGATTTCGTAAAGTTAAAAATATCAACGTATTCGAATTCAGGACCCATTTTTTAACAAAATATAACTTTTTTTAAAAAAAATCTGTCTTGGTCATCAAAGGGTTAATAGATTCAAACAAATTTTTGATTAACTGCCAGTGGCGAACGTAAGCCATTCACTCACTTTCGGTTCGTACAACGTACCTCTATCGTTGGACTGGACGTCCAATTAGTCTTGACGGCTGACGTTTGACGTTAGACTCAATATTGTGCGATGTGACGGTAGACGACGGTAAGACAAAATAAAACACAAACAGCTGATCGAAGAGCATTTGTACAAAATATAAATTGTCTTCGTTTATAAGTATATTACTCATAACTTTAAAATTTAATTTACAACTTATAAACAATTACCGCGCGCAAATTATGGAAGTGACAGTAATAACAATTAACAGCTGATCGGTCTTGACGGTTGACGGTAGATTCTGCAACCTGCAGAACATAGGGCAGTCACTTTGCGATTTGGTTATGGAAAATTTCATGAAAAGGATATGGTCCTGTACGAGTGGTCGTGATGGCCATTTGGCTGATGTTGTTCTTCATCTTAAAGAATTCAATTATTCTTTGAATACCAAAATAACACCTCTTGTGGGAAAATCCTGTATAATTTTAACCAAAAAAAAAATGTTGAATTGTTCCATTTTGTTTTTTACATTATACAGTTATTCACAAAGTGGCAACACTGGTATGTCATGCGTGTTAATGGGCAAACATCGGCAAATATAACACCCCACTCCACTCAATTTGCCTTTGCAGAGCTTACGCACACACCACCCTCTCAATTTGCGTTTGCAGAGCTTACGCACCATACACACCTTCTTTTTGAAAGAGTGTACGATAAGCTTTTGAAAAATATTTTCTATGGGGCGTGTGGGGTGAAACTGTATGTAATTTCGTTTAATCGATCGTTGACCATTACAACATTGTCAATAGGTGAGCGCGAGAGAAAAGGGCAGAGAATGAGGGAAAAGTTGTATTAATTGGACACAGTCAATGGTTTTGCCATTGAGAGTACCCTACAGTGATTAAGAAATGTATAAAGTCATTTGAACAGATTACTAAAAACATTTTAAAAAAAATCGGCCGATAATTTGAAATTAACATTTTTTTAAATATACATAGCTTTTGATCATTAGCTTTATTTTTTTTTTGGTGAGATGTGTTTTCCAAACGAACGCTTTGGACACAAGGTCCAATGTTACCCTAATCTCAAAAATGGGAAGAACTATTCTTCGCTAAGAACGTCATAAGGTTCGGCCGCTGTAAGGTTCTCCAAAATGGCACTGGCACTGGTGGAGTCCTTGTCCAAACCACGTATAATCTTGCAAATAAAGGGTTTTTTTGTTTTCAGTTGGAAGTCCGACATTGACGAAAATGGATCGCTTAACTATCATACAACGCGTAAAAATGATTAAAACCTACTACAAAACTATCGTGCTTTAAGAGGAGATTATGGTTTATGGTTATGAAGCACATTTCTCACTCGGTATTTGGGGTTCTGAGAATCCTCAAGTAGGCCAAAAAGTCACTGTTTGGTGCGCTCTTTGGTCCGAAGGTGTAATGGGACCTTTCTTCTTCGAAAACGACGAGAGAACGACTGTCACCGTCAATTCGGAGCATTATGATCGTATGATAACCGACTTTCTTTTGCATCCTATTGAAGAACTAGTAAGTTGTAATGCGCCTATGGCGCCCGTTGAAATATGGAAAAAAAATATTGTTGAAAAAAAAATTTTTTGTTGAAAAAAAATAATTTTTGTTGAAAAAAAAAATTTGTTGAAAAAAAAAAATTTTGTTGACAAAAAAAAAATTTTTTGTTGAAAAAAAAAATTTGGAAAAAAAAATGTTGTAAAAAAAAAAAATTTTGTAAAAAAAAAATTTTTGTTGAAAAAAAAATTTCGTAAAAAAAAAATTTTTTCTAAAAAAAAAATTTGTAAAAAAAAAATTTCGGAAAAAAAAAATTTTGGTAAAAAAAAATTTGGGGAAAACACAATTTCTGTACAAAAAAAAAATATTATTTTTTTTATTATTATTTATAGAAAATTATAGAATGCCTATTAAAATTCCTACGTACTGCGTGACAGAGTCAGTGAATCAGGGAATCAGTGAATCAGTGTCGAGGGTAAATATATATTAAAATACGACTTGGGGAATATGTGATTTCACAAAGACGTTGCCACATGCCACACAACTCAAGCGCTGCCAATCACTGGACCTTTGTTAGGAGGCTCTGTAAGTTGGTTTCTGTAGATTGGCCATGTTTTCGGGGAACTGGCGTCCATTTTTGGCTTAATCCCATGAATGTTGAGGAGATATTCTTCCATTTCCCATTTAATAAGTCAATTAGTAGTCGATGCTTGTTTATCATAGGCTGATGTCTTCCTACAACCGGAAAAAATGACCATTGACGTCCTACTTGATCCATTGCGATTGCTCGAATAGAATTATTTCGACAGGATTGTTTCCACACCAGATGTCTCACGACCATTGAATACTATAAGCGATAGAGGCCAGTTTCCTTAGAGCTGCGCAGTGTTGCCACTGGAAACATGTTTTCCCTGGCAAAATCTCCCCAAAAACCGACCCAAATACGTTTTTCTGCTGCATTGTACTTTTTTCGCCACCGGTAGAGCTGATTTCTTGGCTAGAATTGTTCTGGGGGCCTAGCGACAAACACTCCAAATTCCAGTTCCAGTTCCATTTTCCATCACTGAAATAAAATAAGAATGGAGCTGATAAATTAATTCATCAGTCAGCCGTCTTTTAAGTAATTCATCAGTTACCCTGTTATGTACAGAGAAGAAGGAAAAGAGGCATTACAAACTAGATGCAGCTCTCAGATGAAGGAAGACCATTAAAAGCTTGTGAGCCAACTAATGTACTAGGGCCTTCCATTTACCCGACAGTGTTATACGAGTAATTCACATAACCCCACAAAAAAAATAGTCCAGCGGTGATAAATCGAACGATCTTGGAGGCCAGCTCTCAGATGACGGAAGACCATCAAAATCTTGTGAGTCAACTAAAGTACTAGGGCCTTCAATTTACCCGACAGTGTTATACGAGTAATTCACATAACCCCACAAGTGTTAACTTGCACGATCTTGGAGGCCACGCCACAGGCCCTCGACACGAGATAATGCGTCCATCAAAAGTTTCCTTCAATAACTTGATTGTTTCGTTGGCTGTATGGCATATGGCGCCGCCTTAGTGGAACCAAAGCTGGTCCTCATCAACATCCTCCAATTCGGGCCCTATAGCGTTCCCCGACTTCATTTTTAACAGAAATATGGACCAATTATTCCCTCTGCCCATAGAGCACACCAAACAGTGACTTTTTGAGGATGTAACGCCGTCTCAACGATGGCTGGTGGATTTTCATTACTCCAAATGCGACAAATGTGATTATTGACGTGCCCATTCAAATAAAGTGAGCTTCATTGCTGAACAGAATATTCTTGTGAAAATCGGGATCGGTGGCCATCTCGTTTTGGGCCATTCACCGAACGTTGGTCCCGAGTAAGTCTATTCATTATCAATTGACAGCTGTCAAAAAGATCAACTCCGAAGAAAGTGTGGCCAGATTGAAAAACACCCATCATGGTAGTGTCCCAAAAAGGTCATTACTGCTCATTCAAACCAAGAGTATTCGTTCTCATCGCATAACTTCTGACTCACGTGTTTATATCTTTCTTTGTATCTTGCTCTCTTTTGATATTCTTCGCACATGTTTCGATTTCGTAAGAATGAAAAGAAACAAAACAAAAAAAAAATCAAAGCTTTCTGCCTCTTCTGCTGCCACACCACCATACAAACAGCTGTAAAAACAAAACAGACAAACATATGAGCTAAAAGCTTCCCGGTTTATTTAACAGAAAGATGGGTGGACGGACAGACAGACGAGACAAACAGGCAGACCGCCGAGCATTGAGAAAGACATGGAATGAATGATTTGGTGGGTATCGTATCGTTTCGTAGTGGGGAAGACTCATACAAATTGTGTTTTGTTGTTTAGTTTTAGTCGGTAATTTTGCGCGGCAACAACCACATATCTCTGGTCTCCGCTACGGCGTCTTTCGTTAATTCCCCTGTAACGCGTTTCGATATTAATTCATTTTATTTATGTACTTCACTTTTCAGTATTGTTCAAATTGAGACAAAAGTGATTAGCATAACGAGGCGACGTGTCATTTGAAAAGGTTCGGTTTGGAACGACGGTAAATAAACTCAATTTACGATATGACATAATGCAAATTGTTAACGGAAATTCTTCAGAGTCCATTCAAATGCGAAATTGAATTGAGATTAGAAGTTTCAGCTCGGAAATGAAAAGAAATTCCGAAAAAGAATATCATGGAAAAAATTTAAAATGACGAAAGAAGAAAACAATTAAAGGTCAAACAAAATGTAAAAAGTATCCTCCGTTGATGTCTGAATTGGCTGCTATCTGAAAAGTGAATTGTGTTGTTGTCGGGGTTTGTTGACACAACAGGTTGTTGTTTGTCCATTCCGATTTAAGTTATACGAATGATGTTTTATTTATTGTCTGTCTGGCCTAATCAGTCAGCCATGAATGTCATCCATAGAACTCATCGATAGTATTCGTCTATCTAACGTCTCAACGATAGAAGTCTTTCGCTTGTTTACAAGGCCTGGGCGAGTTTTGAAATCGTCATTGGCTGTTTGTTCGGTTAACTGCAGAACATTCGAGAAACTCTTTAAGAAAATAAAAAGTCACACCATACGATGGCTGAGTTCTCGTGTCATACAATCCCACTGGCGGTGGTGGGTTTTTGGAGTATCCAGTGCGTATCGAAATTTTTAAGGGTCGTTAAAAGATAAGAGCTTTTAAGTTGCGTCGACCAAACAAAGCTTATGTTGTTGACAAATGCAAACTCTAATCCTCAAAAGGGAATTCTCCAAATCATTGGCAATAAAGGAAAGTGTCAAAAAATGGTGGATGAAGTAATTTTTTGTACGTACGTACGTATTTCTCTCAGCACTCAATGAAGGATTAGAGCGGGGGGAAGTTCTCTCTATCACAGAGCTGAGTATTAAGGTCCAATTAGTCTTGACGGCTGACGGTTGACGTTAGACTCAATATTGTGCGATTGGTTATGACGGTAGACGACGGTAAGACAAAACAAAACAAAACAAAAACAGCTGATCGAAGAACATTTGTACAAAATATAATTTGTCTTCGTTTATAAGTATATTACTCATAACTTTAATATTTAATTTACAACTTATAAAAAATTTACGCGCGCAGAATGTCGAAGTGAAAGTAATAACAATAAACAGCTGATCGGTCTTGACGGTTGACGGTAGATTCTGCAACCAGCAGAAGTCTACCGTCAATTTTAGTTGTCTCTCTCTCTCTAACACATGCAAAATGCAACCCCAACTCAAACAGCTGATCGTCAAACGTCAAGACTAATTGGACCTTTATATAAAGGGTGGTCCCAATACAATTTTTTTTAAATCATTTTTTTTCGGCAATAATAGTTTAATAGTAGTTTAACCGATAGAGCAACAATTCCCATTAATTATGCTACATTATTTCCTCAATGTGGCCGGCCCGGCTGGCTCGCAGTACCGCACTAGTTCTATCCAATCTCCCAATACTTTAGTGACGCTTTCAGGGTCTATCTCACGAATGGTCTACCCGAAGTTTCGCCTTAATGTCATTAAAGGATTGTTCCCTTATAATCTTTCCTTCACGGTACCCCACAAAATCTTCAATCTCCGGCCACAAACAATAGTCTATCATGCATCTGCAGCATTTTTTTTTTTTAAAGAAAAACCTTCAAACAAACAAGTCAACGTTTAACTGCAGTTTAATCGCTCAATATTTAAACTACAGTATGATAGTCATATGATTGTGACAGCAATCCACTAAAGAAGAAGAATCAAAATTATTTTGGTTCAACATATTCCACAAATAAAATAAATTGCATAAATAATGCTGCGGTGTAATTTGACCGTGCCAACGTTCACTTATAATTCTCATATTTTTTCTAAACATATGTTTTCTGATAAAAAGGGTTAGTGTTGCCACATCAACAGCCGAAAATGTGGTTCATTTTGACTGACCACTCAAAAACGTTTTGTTGAAACCGAGTTTTACATAATACGATCTCAGTTATTGGACCTATAAATGCTACGTACTGTGTTAGCGAAGCGAAATATTTTTGTTTTACACATTTAAATCAAAGAATTAGAATACAAAAAGACAAATAAACAATTTTGACTATTAAAAATAAAATTATAGTTGGCTAACAATTGTGTCGCGAGTTGTAACTGTCTGCAGTCTGCCATTTATATGTCACAATTTGACAATCAACAGACCCAGGGTTCTATCTGAGTTTTTTGTTGTTGGGCAATTGTCACTACATTCTATTATGTTGCCATGATACGACGTACAGTTCGGCTGAAGAACGACCTTCTGTATAGTATGTCCTTCGATCAATCGGCGATGAAAGGATGACAGTCCCTGAATGACCACCTAACCCGGCTGAAAGTCCTAAGATCATGGATTAAGCTTTGGATATCCGCGGGTATAAGATCACAGTGGGACAACTCCTCTCGGTCGATAACAAACTAACAACAAAAATCGTAAATTAAAATATATTGAAATAGATCTGAAATATAAACTCATTGAACCAACCAAATATCGTTGATGTTTAGCTGATTTCAATTTGGAAACAAAAATTCTGCCAGCATGACTGGATGGCGCTTGTCATTGTCACAGTAACGCCAGCTCTTGTCTCAGTTGGAAATAAATAAGGACCGATGATGGTGCCTCATCAAAAAACACAATTTTAATGAATGTAATGGTGATTTGTTGAAGGCCTAGGGATTGCCTTCCCTCCAAATACGTCAATTTAGATTATGACGTAGTTTGCTTGCTTTCTCACTATGTTGACCGATTATTGTTGACCGTATAACAGACGAAGTTCTCTATGAACTTCAAGAACAGATTTATTAATTGTTTTTTTTTTCAATGTAAATTTCCACACTTGTCAAACCTTACTGAACAGAAATGTCAACACAGTTTGACATTATCAGCTATCAAACCATAGTTATCGATATCGATAGTTATCAGGCAGCTTTAAAACAAAAAAATGCAAGTAAAAACTGAATTCAGAAGAGATCGGTAGGACCCATCCATTCTCTTCTGCCCATCCATTGAGCAATGTGTTAATTCCTGAGCAATTTAATACCAACCGATCAAACAAATTTAAGTTCAGTGTTCTTAAGCGATTAACAACGAATCCGATATCGATTAATTCTATACCAAATAAGCAGCAATGGCATTTTTTGTACGTTTCATTATGATTTTCCCAGTCTTAGTATTGTATTATTACATTTATTTTATTTTTTCATTATTCCACAACTTGAAATGTAATAAATTTTGTGAATTTGGTTAGAAATGAGATAATCACCTCCGTAGAACACAGACTAAATCGTGTGGAAAGCTGAGTAAGAACTAAATGTTGTTCGCCAGTACATATTTCCATTGTTTGCACAAACTTTTGTCTTTCAGTGTATTGTTGTTTTTCTACATTACATACATACTATGTGGTATGAACTTACCTGCTGCATGTGATTAAACTAAAGTTGACAACGCAATTAACACATTCGCTGCGTTCGGTTGCAATTAAACTTTGTTTTAATTGTTTTATATTGAAATTGAAATCAATTGATGAATTGTATAGAACTGAATTACTTGACGTTTGGAGACTTTGGTCCCACAATTCACAAAACGTTAACAGAAGAAAGTAAAGACAACTGCAAAGAAAGAGAACAAAAAAATATAATTATAATGAAATAACCACACAAACTAAAAATAGTCTTAATAATAAGGGAAATAAATGGTTAGTTCCCTTACGGCAAATCATTTTCCGCTTGACTGAAATAGCCAATATATAATTTAAATATTATGATTGGACCTTGAGCGGTGGGATTAGAAAAGACCATCTATCAAATTATATTCCTATTGTATTATTGTCTACAATTGTCTATCCATTTCTATCCTATTATTATGTAGAAAATTTCCGCTTGATGCAAAGTGTTAATTTGCCACATCAATTTGGCAAATATTGAACTTTGGATTAATTCCGATACAGACAGCATTTTAAGCATACACTTTTTATGGTTGACTTAAATTATTAAAAATTGTTTTCTATTCTATTAAAATTAAGCTATTAAGTTGGAGTGCTGAAGAATATACTTATAAATATTAAAAAAAAAAAAATTAAAAATTGTTGTTAATCTCAGAAAACAATATTAATATTAAATACAGACTGCTGATCCACTTCAAGAAAGATCATTTTTTTAACCTCAACCATAAGAACGACCGTGTTGTGATTGTAAGTGGGTGCGACTATCACACAGAAATACCCGGGTTCAAAGTCTTTTTTTATTTAATTTTCATATCTTGTTCCTAAAACCTGTGTGATGCAAGTTCAATTCGTTCCCGATCAGTTTGTATACATTCAATTCAATATCGCATCTTGTTTACGGTGCACAGTGGTTTAGAACAATCTAACCCCTGTACTCATAAAAATTTAAAAAAAAAAACATTTTCCTTAACAAAGAAATACATTTCTTAAAAAAAAAACCTTTGTTAAGAAAAATGTATGAAAATACAAAAACCATTTTCACGCATTTTCCTTAACAAAGAAAAATGTATGAAAATACAACAACAATTTTCACACATTTGTCTTAACAAAGGTTTTTTAAATTGTGTATGAATATGGTGGTAAAACTTTTGATCTAGTAAACATTTCTGAGATCTGTTAAAAATTGGTTCTAGACATGGACAATTCGAAAAATTTTAAAAATATTTCCAAACTAAACCACATTTTGTATTTTTCGATGTTTGTGTGGAAAATTTGTGGTTTTTAGATTTCTGAAAATTGTTTGTGTTTTTTGTACACATTTTTCTTATCAAAGGTTTAAAGAGCTGTTATAAATTGTTCTAAATACGGGGAAAAGATTAAAAATATCGATTCAGTTTGTCTTTAGAGCCTTTTAATCTGAATGCCAGTTTTGAGAAAAATATCCATTAAGTTCTTGAATTTGAAATTTGAAAAAATTATGTTTGATTTTTCAGTTTCATTCACAATTTTGTGAAGGCCCATTTTGGTACCTCCCATAGAAAAATACCATGCTGATTTCTTTTTCATTTTTCGTAAGATACTTTTGTGATATTATTAAAAAAAACAATTGTTGTTATTTAACAATTTTTATGAATATTTTCGAAAAAATGTACGAAAAAACTAAAAATAACTTGTACGTCTTAAATTGGTTTATAATTTTGAAACGGACATTGGGATTAAAGGTCTCTAAAGACAAAGATTTAAAATAATAAACCGATCAATTTTTTAAAATTTATTGCAACAAAATTAGACAATTCGTTTTGGATTTATGACAATTTCTGTCGAAAAACTGGATTTTTAAAAACAAAAAAAATTATTAAAAATCCTCAAAATTGTATAGTGGTTATCCTTTACAAGTTTTTTTTGTTGTTGCATGGCGTTATCTTTTATAAAGAGTCATTGCTCGTATTGCAAATGCACTTGCAACGAAGCTCGAAAACCCTCCAAATTCTGTGTAGTGAAACTTGTTTATAAAACAAACAAAATATCTACCTAATTAAATTGTGGACAACAAACATTAATGTTGAAACTAGACTTCTTTAGTGGAATTGTTTTCAAAGGCCATTCATTCAATTATTGTACCACAATATTGCAATTGTTGTAAAAAGTAATTACAGAAATAACATAACAAACGTTTTCTTACAAATACCACACAAAAAATATATATTTTATAATGTAGCCATGTCCAATTATGCATGTAATGTTAACATTTGTTTGTTAAATGTTAATAATTATTAACAAATAAATGACCCCCCGAGTGTGTTATTTTAATGGGGAAGCAAAAGACGGTGGGGGGAGGGGCAGAATGGTCTTTTAACCTTGTGGAAAGTTTCTGTATGCGATTTTTGTAATGGGACAAATTCGAATTTTGTTATATTCATTAAATTAAATGTAACTGCCGGTTTCGATAAAACGAATTTGTTTGTTCGTTACAATTTGTCAAATTCGGAAGCGTTATAAAACGGATTTCAGACATTATTCAGTTCTGGATATGGAACAGATGCCCAAAAGAATAAACTCTTATTAATGACCAAAATTGCATCTTTATTTTTGACAATTTGTAACGAACGAACGATTTCGTTTTATGGAAACCGGCCGTAAGTTTTTGTTATTTGTTTAGTTTCAAGAGCAATACCGAAGATCATAGGACCCATGGCCTAAGTACGTCTGCGCATTAGATTGTCTTTGGAAATATGATATTTTCCAAGCCAAGGTTCACATATATGTTGAGGAATTTAGCTAGGTTCATATAACGACATAAGGTTCAATGTGACCTTTTATAACTTCACATCCCTTGTATCAGCTCCATTTCAACATTTCTCAATGTATGAGTTTCGGCGATAATCATGTATTAGAACTCCCGACAATCTGTGGACAAATGAAAAGATGTAGGTTAATTAAATGTATAGGGTGAAAACGCTGTTTTTAAATACATTTAAAAATTTGAACATTTTGGAATTACAGTTTTGTTTCTCTTAGTCGAAATCGAGATCATTTGGAATTTATTAAAATGTTTGAGCGACTCGGTCCTATGTAAAATATTTCCACATTTCCATCAAAGCAAACACAAGCTTGAATCCTTTTTTAAACATTTCTATTTTTGCGAAGAAATAGAAATAATAAATGATCTCGAACTCGACTAACAGAAACAAAACTGCATGAAGAATATAGATGAACAATACGTAAACAAAATTATTTCCATTATTTTTGCAACACGATTTCATTTAATGTGGCCAATTTCCCAAGACCTTGGTGACGGTTTCGGGCTCTGTCAAATGAGTGGCTTGCTGGATAGACGCCTTTAGCGCCTGAATCGTGCATGGCTTGTTCGCCTGACATCGATTCGGATCATTCTCAACGATGAATGGCTCAATAAACCCTGAAAGAACCATGTCGTTAATGGGTTCTGGCAAAACGAGATTTAGCACTCTCATAGAACCCTGCACAGGGCACCGGACGATAGCCAAGACGCCAAATTGTATGGGGGAGAGACTGCAACGACACACACAAAAAGAAGAATCATTAGAACATTTGCGATGCCAATCAATGTCCAAGTCTACAGGAACGTCGACTCACTCATCTTCGAAGCAGGTTCCTTGATAGCCACGAAAAACATTTATAGATGACAGTTTGTCCGGGAGAGACTGCAACGACACAAAAAAAAAAGAAGAATCATTAGAACATTTGCAATGCCAACCAATGTCCAGGTCTACAGGAACGTCGACTCACTCATCTTCGAAGTAGGTTCCTTGATAGCCGTGAACAACTGGTCAAAGTACATCGAGCGTACAAAATGATTACTAGCCCGTACCTCATCATACTAGACTAGACAAATCGTACCTCATCATACTAAACTAATTGTATCTACCCTGTTCTGTGTTTGTATAACAGACAAATAGTAAATATATTTAGGCTCACGGTTGTAAGGAGCAGGGAATTTGACAGAATGGTATTTGTTGTAGTAGTCTCTACCAGTTTAGCTAATAAAATGAGTGAGACCTGCCTTAACGACGATCTTTTTACAATTTCCAATTTTTCTTTTAATCCAATCCTACAGTTTTCGAAATTTCCGTTAATAATTGTAAACATTTTGCACAATTTCATTATTTATAATCTTTTTCTGTTTTTGTTACTCTTCTATTTTATGATTTTTAGATTTAAAATATTAAACGAACTTTGAAACAAAGAAAATGACACCACCACCAGCGTCGTCGATACATTAACAAAAACTACGTCACACAATTAACTGGACTGGAGGAGGCAATTAAAAAAATACGAAAAATCAATAGTAAACACAGAAAAATAATAATAATTAAACGAAAAAAAACAAAAAAGGAAGAAGAAAAAGAAAACGCCTTATCAAGCCAACATCCATTTCGCGGTAATTTTGTTATGTTGAATGTGTGAGTGTATGGCCGCCTATGAAGGCAAGAAATAAAATTACAAAAACAAAATCTATTAAAAATTATAATTAAAAAAAAAGAAAGAAAAACAATAAAAAAAAACAAAACCAAATTTTACACGACTAAAAAAATACGCATCGAAGATCACAAAGTAGGCGACAAGCGATGATCGCCGGCCCACAATAATGTTATAATCGCCGGCAAATCCTCGTCATAAAACGAAATCAACTAAACCGTTCAAAGTGTTAACTGACTCACGAGAGAGAGAGAAAGATTGCCATTTGCAAAAGAAAAAAAAAACAAATTAACGTAAAATAATCATATCGTAGCCGTAGCCCCCCGACTGACCGCCGTACTGCAAGTGGTGAAATAAAATCTACTGCGACTACATTCAAAAGTGCCTGTGTGCTGGACGAACTTTGCGTTGCAAAACATTGATTAAACAGCCGGCAGCAGCAGCAGCAGCAACAGCTGGTGGGCTAGCTCCAGCAACACTACAGCACTCACACACATTAACCAGCAACAGTCCAAGTAAAGTGGGTCAACAGTTTGGACGCGCTCGATCGGACAAGTAACTAACAGCAGCCAGCCCAGCTCACATGAATTCAGTGAATATTTGAAAACCGAAAATATATTTTCAAAGACCGGCAACAAGTGTTTCTTAACGTATTTGGTGGTGGTAACAACAACCACAATATTTACGCTAGACGGTGTTGCAAAAAGAAATAACAACAGCTAAGGCTGAGCAAAAAAAAAACCCAAAAGTTACAACATAACAGTTCGCAAATATTGAATTGAATTATTACAAACAAACAAGAAAAAGAAATTAGCCAATCGTTGCTTGCTGTTAGTTTGAATAGGCCGAAAAATGTTCGCCACCGCAAATCGCCTGAAATGTAAAAATATTTGGATTTATATATTGTCGATGATTGTGCTGTTACACGATGTTGGCGAAATTCCCGTCGCGGAAGCTCTCAAAGTGACGGTGAGTGAGTCTTTTATACTGAAATTAAAATAAATAACAAACAAAAACCATAGAATAGTTAAAACAGACAACAATGGCAATGCAAATAAAGCGATGAACCAAAACAAAACAATTTACATTGAAGTGTGATTGGTGGGGGTGTGTGTGTGGTATGAAAAACAACATAATAGTGTGAAATGCTAAACAAAAAAATTATACACACAAAAACAACTTTTAAAATTGTTTTGGCAGAATATTAATCTGTTCTACATTCAAAAAGTATTTTCAAAAAACAAAAGTTTATTAAAAAACTAGTAAGGAAAAATCAAATGTACTTATATTAAGTTAGAAAGTCAGCTGCCTCCACTGGCCTCTTGATTAGTCGTGTCTATAGAAAACAGTCACATTGTGGACTTTGTAGTCACACGAATATTGTCATCCTATCTCACTATACTTTTCAGGTGTGATAACCAAACATAATCTAATTTTGAGTGATGCTAATGATATTCAATATAAATTCGCTTCTTTTCAACTTTAGTTAGTGTTAGACAACCGTTATAGATGTCAGTTTGTCTGGAGTTCGATTTCCATAAATGTTTGTTAGCTTAACCGAGAAATCGAAATATAAACTCTATCAAATACGAAAAAACGATGCTTCTTGAAAATAAAACTGAGACAACTCATAATTCCAATCAATTGGTTAGGTTGGGCTAGGTTAATTTGGCAACATCCCGAAGCATGTTCCTTGTAATTCGTCGCCCCAAAAAGTGTTTTAGCTCAACGTAGTTGGGTGGACGCTCTTAAGATCAAGAATTTAGCTGATCGTAGTTTAGTAGATAACAAATGTTTAGTTGACCGTGGTTATGTGAACCAATGTTTAGTTGACCGTGGTCTAGTAGACACTTGGTCCGGGTTTAGCGGACCGTGGTCTACTCGACCGTGATTAGGCGAACCATAGTCCACTTTACCGTGATTAAGTGAACCATAGTCCACTTTAACGTGGTTAAGTGAAACGTGAATTACTTGACCATGATCTAGTGGACAATTGGTCCGGGGTTTAGTGGACCGTTGGTTATTTAACCATGGTAAAAGTGACCGTAGTTAAATTGACCCTGATCACAATGGGTTCTAAATAGGTTTTCTAGATCGTGGTTAAATTGGCCGTGGTCTAAGACAACGAGGTGTATGTAGTTGGTATAACCATTCGGTAGTATAGTAGATCGTGGTTTAGTTGATAGTGGTTTAGTTAATCGAGGATTAGTTAATCATGGCTTAGTAGATCGTGGTTTAATTAATTGTTGTCTTGTAGATCGGTGTTTAGTTGATCGTGATCTAGTAGATTGTGGTTTAGTTGATCTTGGTCTAATTGATCGTGGTTTAGTTGATTTTGGTCTAGTTGATCGTGGTCTAGTAGATTGTGGTTTAGTTGATCTTGGTCTAATTGATCGTGGTCTAGTTGATTTTGGTCTGGTTGATCGCGATCTAGTAGATTGTGGTTTAGTTGATCTTGGTCTAATTGATCGTGGTTTAGTTGATTTTGGTCTAGTTGATAGTGATCTAGTAGATTGTGGTTTAGTTGATCTTGGTCTAATTGATCGTGGTTTAGTGGATTTTGGTCTAGTTGAGCATGCTCTGGTAAATCGTGGTCTGATTTATTGTTCTCTAGTAAATCGTGGTTTGATTGATCGTATTCTAGTAAATCGTGATTTAATTGATCGTGGTCTGGCAAGTCGTGGTTTAGTATCTTTGACGTTTCGAAATGTTAATCAATTCAACATTTAGTATCAATAGTTTGTGTTTTTTAAATGTATCCATACATTTTGTTTTTTGGGAAATACACACTTTTTACATTAAAAGAAATGCTATATGGCGGCATAAATTATATAAAATAATTTCGCAAACAATGACATTTCACAGACCGAAGTCTGCAAATTGTTCGAAAATATTTGTTAATCAAAGATAAGTGTATTCAAAATGATTTAACTCACGAACAACTTAAGCTCGGTCAGAAAGAACAATTCAAACTCTAAGTGGAATAATCTTCTAATGTACCCTAATATGAATTCATCGGTTTGATGAAGACTTCTCAAAAGGGTTTTGCAACATCTTTAACTCAGCAATAACATTTGGGTTTAATTCTGCTAATAAACATGACCTTTGATACCCTTGTCAAATCACAATATTCTTTAAAGTGATCAAATATTCTTCCGCAAGGTCATCTCTAACATGAATTCCATTCAATGAATTGGTGTTTTACAGTTTTTTCTTTCTATATATTTATATGATACATACACATTGTATATGCCCACAACATATTTATTTAATTCAAACATTAATTTGTATGGGCACTCGCAAAATGTTTTGGAATGACGTTTGAGATTGGCGAGATTATCGCACGATAGACCGAAATCTATAGAAAATTCCTCTTCCGTTTCAAAAAAAAATACTGAATCACCAGACAGCAGATGATTTTATGTTGTTGTGCCTCGGTGAGCGTCACAAAGCAAAAATACTATTGAATTAAATAAATTTAAGCTGGGCGAATTGAAGAAATTAGGTCACACAGATTTCTATGACGCTAAAAAAACGTTTATTTCAAAATTGTCTTTGGGAATATTTCAGAGAGCAATTTAACTAACTGTTACTATATTCGCTTAGTCAATTGGTTATGATCATGTTAGTAGTTTGTTGACTTCTCTTTTATCGCAATAATCTGTAAAATACCCACAAGTTGACAACTGGATTGTTGCCTCAATTGGCCAAATGCAATTTCCCAATAGCTTCCATGAAACCGGTCGACAAAAAAAAAGAAATCCATTTAATCACAACTACAAAAAACTTCCAACTAAACTAGTCTACAACAGCCATTGGCGTACTGTGGCCATATTTCATAATTAACCAGCAAAGTTGCGACTTTGTTTTTCACATTGCTCTAGTTGTTTGTAATTTATTAATGTTGAGTGGTTTTCAAATTAACGCTTATTTTGAGTATAGATTGCTTACCTTTTGTTCAAAGCGGTCAAAAACGAAATTATGTAGGACTCTGAAGACTGCAGTCTTTGAAATTATCAGCGGACAAAATCGTTTCCATAGCAATTAGAATTTCCTTTTGAAGTATTTTATGCTGCAAATTGTAACATTTAAATATTCGTAAGATTATCTTTTATCTTGCTTGGTCTTACATCCATTTCCAGTACGCACACATTTTTATGAATATTATTATTGGCTTTCAAAAATGTTTCCTCAATCAAAGGTTGCCGAATATCGAATATATTGTGACAGTATTTGAGAGATTCCTTGTCCTGCCTAAAAGTAAATTTAAAATTCAGTTTTTAGATGTCATTTTTTAATATTGTACCTAATACCCTATTCCTGTATAACACTTGTCAGAGATTGCCAACTAATCGTTATAGGATTTGCTGGAGTTCTGCTCACCAATGGCATCCGACTTTGTAATGTCGTAACTGAACAAGACCTAAAAAATAAAAATTATTTGTAAAATTTTAAATTATTTTTGAAAAAAAAAAAAGACAAAACCCCACTGTTTTGTTAGAACAAATGCGATGAGAACGAAATCATTGACAACTAGAAAAAAACAAATAATGTGGGGAAAAAAGTCACCGACAATCAAATAACATCTAAAATGTATTTCAAGTTCAAAGTTGAAGCCGCTAAACGTGATGATGAGGGTGGGAGAATACACTCAAATGCGCTCGCAAATGACATCAACATTGAAACAAATTGACGGCATATTCTAGACGAACGTGCTCATGTCGCATTAATCATCGCGACGACAACAGGAAATTTACTTATAACAAATAAATGTATAAACAAACCAGACAGACACTTGCAATAATTGTGGTTGTTCGAAGTGCAAAATGTCGTTATAGCAACAGATGTGGTCTTACTATACACCGAACAACGAATAATAGAGGGTCAGATAGACGGGGGGAAATACGAGTATCTTTAAGATACTCTCGGCTGGCTGTATGCCTAAATGCCTGAAATATTCTCAGGTTCGATCTCTCGAATCTGTCTGGTGGAATAAAATGCATACAATTAAATGTTTATGGGAGGAGGGTGCTAGCAACAAAGTTCTACAAGGCTGAACAAGATGAGAATGCCTAATCCAGAATATTGTCACCGACCCATAGAAAACAATTTTCTGAAGTCATCGTGAAGGTGGCCAGGCATTGTCAAAATGTCTGTACAGGGAAAATGTTTACGCTTTACAGCTTTTTCTTTCACAATACAATTTGATTAATAATTACACAATGCAACAAAAAGATGTAAATGAATAAGAATTATTTACTGTGGTCCCCGGACCACAAAAAAAAACTGGCGACTTTTGTTTTTCTATGGCTCCTTTTTTAAATTTTTGTTTTTGGGACAAAAATTGTCATAACTCGATAACGACTGGTCCGATTTTATTGAAATAGATTTTGAAAAAATTATAACTAAATTGTTTTTAATCTTTCCCTTAAGAGCCTTTTAATCTGAACGACAGTTTTAGAGTTATACACAAATTTAAGGCAATTGTGAAAAAATGATAACTACATTTTTTTCAATCTTTGCCTTTAGAGCCTTTTAATCTGAACGACAGTTTTAGAGTTATACACAAATTTAAGGCACCAAATTTTTTTTTTTTTTAACAAATTCTTAAAAAAAAAGTAGCAATTTTAAATAGTTGATCTTAAAGCCCCATATCTTACAATTAAAACGTGGTATATTCCTTTAAAATCGATGGAGAATTTTCTTTTTTGTTTACAATTTAGTCAAGGCCCATTCTGGTAGCTCCCATACACATTTGTGGTTATGTATTACAATGGTTATTCATTACAATTTTTTTTTGTTGCTTAGTGTTATCTATAAGTGTGATGTGTGGAGGAACTGTTTCGTTCTTTTTTTTTGGGTATAAAGATTAGATAAGAAAAACTGTTGTCTCACTAAAAACTTCTACGTTATGTTCTAAAGTCCAACATTTAGGGGGTAAACACCTATGTAGAAGTAGTGCGTATATGTGATATTTTATATAGAGTTTGTTTGATACCAATAGTAACGTGTGACCAGATAAGATTTTGTTATAATCTTACGGAAGTATAGGAAACATAATATATTACTGATTACCGAGGACATTAATAATAATCACGGGAGAAGTCTTTTGCCATTCGGTTTAGCGGGGGTCGAATTATACGAGGGCAGTTAGACAACAAAGTGAATTTTATGAATCTCCCTCATAGTTTTACTTATTTATTTGCCTTAACATTCCATGAAGGAACAGACGGGGAACTTCTCACGAATCGGTGATCTGTGCACGATATAATTTGTATATCCACTGACCGGGACCCACTGTTTAAAGAGAAGTTTTACATGGTTTAGAGATTTCACTCTTACTCGTAAAATCGGCAGCATTTACGAGGTGGATAACAGCCGCTGAAAAATTGTTGATGGTCTAAGTCGGTTTGGATCCTGGGTTTACTTGTGTGATAATTGCACACACTACCAACCCCACTACGGCCTTCCTTCATAATTTTCATCTGCTGATAAACTCGACGACTGAAGGTCTTACGCAAGCTGGGTTTAGGCGTTTGTTCTTGACAATCTCATGAAATTCGAAGGAAAGGGAAATAACCTTTCAAGCATTATTTTTTTCGTAAAAAACATCACTAAACGCTAGGAAAGTATTGACAAGGCACCAGTAATTTCCAATGCTTAAAATGTAATTGTACCAGCTTAAGCGACGCCTAAGTGAATATAGGAAAGTCTTGATAAACACTCTGGGGACTCTGCACCATCCATTTCAATGACTACCAAGTGTTGTTCTGAATTCCTTTGTGGTCGCCCAAGACAATTCATAACTCCAGAAATTATTGATAAAATCCATGGGATTCGATTAAATGTTTAAAGAATGCTCAAAATGTGATCGTACCAAACAAAACATAGGAAAGTCTTGATAAACACTCTGGAGACCCTGCGCCATTCATTTCAATGACAACAGAATGTTCTTCAGAATTCCTCTGTGTTCGCCCAGCATGAGAACGCCCAAAACAGTTCAACACTCCAGAAATTGTTGATAAAATCCATGGGATTAGATTGAATGTTGGAAGAATGTAAGTGATTGAGGTAGTTGAAGCTATTGTTTTTGTAGGATTTCTGTTGCTCTTCCCGAAAGTTCATATCTTTGTGGAATATAAAAAATATTAAATTAAACTGTGTCAATTGGAAAATGTGTAATTTTACAAACTCTGTTGGAAGTGAGGTGGGTCAATTAAAAAATTAGCACTGTGTCATGAGATCTTTGTAGGCAGGAAGGGCACCTGTTTGGATTGCCTGGAACCATCCGTTCTCTGTTTCCAGGGAGAATATTGCTCCAGCCAGCTCTAAGTTGTGCCAAGATGCTCAGTGTCCGAAATGCAGGAGAATGTTGGTTAAGAAGTCTAATGCATCTGAAGCCATTTACGACTTCGGTGACCGAGTTGAAGCTGTTGGTATTTGCACTGAAAGAAGACATAAAATTGTACATGAAAAAGATAGCAGCACAGTGGGTGTCGCGCTTTGTCATATATGACTTTAAGTGGATTCCAAAGGAGTGTTTGGCAATGTACAACTGCGACACAGTTTTTTTTTGAGATGGAAGTAGATAGACTGGTGAATATTATTTACAACTTTTTAACATCATCGATTTAAAGTAAAAATGGTCGAATAATAGAGTGTTCCTCTGGAATGGGGATCGGAAAATTGCAATTTTAATTTAATAACAACAATTATGGGAAGATTTCAACAATATCTGAGATTCCCATTCTGGTGAAAGAAAATTAGTTCAGGAGACCGCATTACAGTCGCGAAATCTCCTGCAATACATATTGCAACATTCAAATCTTCAATTTTTTTTTACCAAAACCGGTAATATCCAACTAAATGAAAACTCAGTAATGTTGCGCAACTACTGCAGTTCCTTTTTATCAACATCATGCATAAATATGATTAAAAAACTATTACAGTGTAATCAGTCAAACAAGTGTTTTGTTGTTTATGGCCAATCTAATGAACATAAATTAATTGTTTGCAAAAAATAACATATGACAGCTCCGCGAAAAAGTCACCCAAAATATCACAATCATAAAATGTCTATTGATAGTGGTCATTAGCGGGTGGGGGCGGGGCCTTGCAACGCCAATCTACAAACCAAAACCAACTATCTTACCACTAGTATCTTGTGACTTTTTTTTGTATGGAACTTTGGAATATTGAGGACTTGGCACCGAACTTGTACGTACGTACGTATTTATGTTATCACGCACTATAAAACATAAGTACGCGCGTGTTTCGTTTAACCCAATGAAAGGCAAGATTAGAAGAAAAGACCCCCGATACGAAAAAAAAACAAATCATACGACACAAATATAGGAAATGGCAAATGATCTTTAACCACTTAGACCGTCTACAGACGGTCATCGCTTACAGACATTTCTAATGGTTAAAGGGTGTGATTTCAGTGATTAACGGGGTAAGTTGGCTCAACAACCTATTGTTGGTCTGGGCCTGCTTAATAAACGATTTCCAAGCACTTCGGTCTTGTGCGTTCTTACTCCAGTTCGTCATACCAAGGATTTGCATGTCTTCTTTCACTTGGTCCTTCCACCGCGCTTTCCCTTGTATTTGTCGTCCAACGCCTTTCTGGCTGGAGCGTTTTTATTCATTCGATCGACATGGCCCAACCAGCGTAATCACTGTATTTTGATACGCTTGACTATGTTCATGTCGGGATATAGCTCACGGTTCGTTCGACGCCTATACTCCTCGTTAACACAAATCGGGCCATAGATTTTAGATCTTATAAAGACAAAGGAGATAGAGGGGGCTTTGATAGCCAATTTCACTACAGGGCCGCACCCTGACTGGCTGATTCTCCGTACAGCCTCAATAGTATTTTTATAAAATCATACGATGATCGTCTGAAGACAGAGTGTAGGAGAGAGGGTACATGAGGCCAATCTATATACAATACATGCACACATATATTGTTGGATCTTTGCAAAATCGCATTTGCTCATACACACACTGGAGTCATACGTACAGGGTGTACGTAGTAATAGAGATAACAAACGGGTTGGGGTTTTTTTACGTACCCGAGGAAACGGCATAGGTTAGGTTAATTTGGTAGCTGATCGAAGCATGTATCACTTGGAACCATCATGAGGCGGCGTTGTGGAGCCGTATATTCCTCGCCGGAAAAATATCCAAGGTTTCTGGATTCCGATCGCCGTTTTCCAGCCAAACCGTCAACGAAATGAATGATTAAATTCTACAAACATCGATTTTCGAGTGACACCTTTTGTCTACTAGACTTCTTCCATCTCAACTCCCCAAAAGCTGGGCTATGGCAGAGAAGGTTTTCAATGTAGCAACGTCTTCTGAAGTCGTTGTATGGGCTATCCAGTCTACGAGCGTGTGAGCTCTGACGCCAGTGACCAGTGAGGTTTCTTAAATGGAATCTTGACAGATTAATTGCCGTCCACATTTTGCTGGTTTTCAGTTAGATTGGTTCTTTTCTCCAGCAATCTTCTGCAATGAAATGAAATTTCCGTGATTACAGCTTTATAGTCTCAATGAGAGGCATTTCAATTTAAAAACTACACTTACTTGAGTTTAGGGTCGCGCCATCAGCCGTACAATTACCATTTATGTCCCTCTGCCCAGTAACGCATATAAGGATAACCGACTAATGTCTCGCTTTCTCCTCCCGCAGACACCCGGCATTCTCGAGCAATTCCTGAAGGGATGTACACATTGTATAGGGCCGTCTTTGGGAATTAGGTTAGGTTAGGTTATTTTTTTCTTTTTTGACACTACAATTAAATGCAACGTGCCATAAAGAATCGTTGACTTCTCTGCTGTCATTTCAGAAATGCTTCGGATCTGCCAGGTGGAATTCTAAGCTCACATCAGGCTTGTCTGCATTCCCTCCGATATTGGAATGGATGGCAACGAACAGGCTGACGAAGTTACCAGACGTGTCCTTCTTCAGTCTCGTATATCTGAACCTACCCTACTGCTATACTTCAGCTTATTAGAGCGGCTATGGATTTCGATCATTGGAAATGCTCAGAGGTTTTTCTGAGCTCAAAAAAATCCCTGCGATAACATGTCAGACAACAAGAACTTGACTTCTAGATAATTCATAATTTATCACTATAGTTTTACTAGTTACTTAAATGCGTGTAACGGCTGAACAATTTTGTATTTTCCCTTGGAATCTATGGTATTTAGACAGTGACAGCTCTTTCTCCATCAAAATCTTGACAGAATGCCAGAGTGATATCTCTGCCGAACAAAATGAATCGCTTTACGCCTGAACAACGATGGTATGTTAAATTTTTAAATGGGAATCCCGGAAGCCGAAAATTGAAAAGTTCCGGTATTCAGAATTTGAAAATTCCGGTCATGACATCCCTACATTGTGGTATAAATATTTTTTGCGGGCATTTGATGAGGGTGTCATGGTGATGGCGTTGATCGCTTGTTTACGTTTGAAATACGTAATTTTTTTGCTGGCATTTTATGGACGTGAAATGATGATTGTACAGTCGTACGTTCATATTGGAATTGGACTTTGCCGTATGAGCAAATTTTGCTTACGATTATACTGAGCGGTGAGCAAATTAATGAATGATCGTGTCGATGATGGGATTTGAATTTTTTTTGTTTTGTCGTTGTTGTTCAAATACATAAGGGTAAATCCCATGTGCCCGCCATGTGGGTCCATGAAAGAGAGAAAAAGATCAAACAATTGTCTTGGCCGAAAAAAAAGGGGTTGTTATAAACCCCCAGGGGAACTAGCCGTTACCATTAGTAAGCACTTCGCAGATAAAAGCTTTCATTTCTTCTCTTTGTTTGTTTTAGTTTTGTTGAAAAGAAACAATAGAAATATATATTTGTATTTTCTTATCGATGATTTATGTTAATGTGATTAAACACACAAAGGGTGTGGTATCAGGAGGGTGATACATTTTAAGATTTAGGAAACAGTCGGATTTTTAGAAAATACTAATTAAAAGGTAATAACGAATAATTTAGAATTCAATGTTATGAAAGACATTCTGGTGGGCCAACGTCCTAATGAGAAACTTTTCCAATTCTACGAAACTAACATAGAATTTCTATAAAAGAATTTGGGACATCTGGAGTTTGCAGCCGAAATAATACGTCCGTCTGCCAAGAGACTTATGGCGCACTTCCTGGAGAGCGGTCATGACAGCCCGGCCAGAATTAAATGTCGTGGTTTTTTTTTACTTATTTCCAATGAGATGATCTCAGATTGAATGTACATATCATAAAACAACAATGGCAGACGTTGTCTGACAGCCACACCCCCTGTGTGTCAACACTTTACAAAGTCAAATAATATTGCAAATTAAATAGAAATTAAAAAACTCAAAACGCTTATTGCGCTTGGTGGCCAAATGGGTCTTCAACTACTAGTCAATAGTAGTTAAAAAACGGGTGCGGCAAATATTATGAATGTTGAATCTTCATATAGACATTGATGATGATAAAGTTGATATGGGGGTAAGAGTGTATCGGAGGATGTACAACATGTTTGAAGCTGAATAATAAAACCGTGCACTCTACTGTGGCATATGCAGAACCAGTGTAAAAATGTGTTGGCTATTCATAGACACATTAGAAATGGTTGATGCTACTATTATAATATTTTACTAAGTTTGTAGTCTTTTCGGTTATCGCCAATCATGTTTCAGTACAATAGACGCTTACATAGTTATTGTTCAGTATTACAGGCTATGTTCAGTAAATTCTAGAAAAAGCTAACAGAGTTCGAAGAGTATAAACTTTCAATAGTTCTAAACTATTCTACTACAAGTTTCAAACTATCCTACGACATGTTATAGGTATTTTATGTAAATATATAAAAATTTGTAATAATTTTTAAATTATATATTTCAAAAAGTTTTGGAAATTAAACGAGGCAACAAAAGACAAGACAAATTTTGTGTAATGTATAACAACTATACAATTTCGCTGTACTGTGGACCCCTGATTACAAAAATGGTAGTTTGTTTTTTTAATAAAGGTAATTGTTGAATAATTTTTTTGAATTTATTTCAACAATATCGGACAGGACATTTTGTTGAAATAAATTCAAAAAAAATGTCTCAGTAAATTATTTTAAATCTTTGTCTTTAGTGTCTTTCAATCTGCTTAACAGTTGCAGGGTTATAAACAAATTTAGATTAGATTAGGTTAATTTTACAACTGCCCGAAGCATCAACAGGACTCGTTCTAATGCCGTGTATTCGTTTTAAACAAATTTAAGGAAACGTCTTTTTTTCTTAAAATAAAAAAAAATGGAAAATGACAAAAATTTGCCTTTTCCAATAGTTTATCATAAAGCCACATACATATCGTAGATTTAAAATCCTTGGAGGAATTTAATGTTCAACAGTTTGTATCGATCCTCTTCAATTATATTGAAGTTAGAATTTTTTAAGGACCTCGAGGTTTAGAATTTTAAATTAAATTTTTTTTTTAATTTTTTCCAATACTTCGGTTCTTCTTTGTAGAACATCATCAGGGAGTACAATAAAAAAAATAGAATAGAACGTAGGCAATTCTTCCTCATCAGAAGTTGTCGCAAGTTTGGATGTTGGAGGATTTTCGATTTTATTCAAAATTTAGTGAACCTCATTTCTGCAACTTCCATATAATTCTATACACAGAAAAAATATTCCAGGGGTCCATTGAACATCAGTGGTTATTCATTAAAGAAAAAATGTTGTTGGTGGTCTAGTGTTACATTACTATTGTTTGGACAATGCAAATATTTCCTGTACGAAAAATCGAAACGATGCTGTTTATCGGAAACAAAAGCCAGATGGCTGCGAAAAATTCACACCCAAAAGTGATGAATTCAATGAGATGTCAATCCAGACGAAATGATGTTTTCTATTAAAGTAAACTAATGAAATCCAAGTCCAGAAATCATTTCTGACAGATAAGTGTTGATGGACATGACCGGGGGAACAATTCACGAGAAATCGCTTGTTTATCAATCCTCTTAAAAATGAATTAACAAAACATTATTTAAACAGAAATGAATTAGGAAGTACATTATCTCAAAAACATTTTATTTCTGCCAAAAAATCTGCGCAGACTTTCACTAAAAGTGTAATGAAAAAAAAAATCACAAACGTGTGCTAAACAGTTTCAAATTAACACCAGAGATTTAAAAGAGATTCGAGACACACACAAAACAAAAATCAATCATTCTAAACGAAAAACGACACGTTCCATATGGAGATTGGCTTCTGTTTTTGGCAATGACCATAGAGTCTCATAGACTAAGAAAATCGAAGTATTTCACGTTTGGGTGTGTTGTCTTTCCTATTTCTTCTCTTTAATTTATTTTCAAAATAAGAATCGTGTGTTATTCATGTGAATGTGATATATTTTTAGATTTGTTGTATATCAACCGAAGGTATATTTAAATTTATTAAATGAAAACAAACCTAAATGAAAAAGATCGCTTGGGTGTGTTTAAATGTCGTTCGTTGAAGAATTTTTCCAGACATCTACTTCTTATAATTTAATATATTTATGACAATTTAATTGATTAATTAATTGCGAACGGAAAGGTGGCAGACGTCGACAAGGTAGTGTTGTCTAGGGCTGGTAAACAATAATGCTTATTGAAATTGTTTTGTTTCAGTTTAGAGTTCATGAACTCGTCATAAAAAGTAATTGCGGGTGTTCGAAAGACATTTTTGAAACATTCATTGGAAAGTAAAACGATTTGTAAACCAAATTGGGTTTTTAGGACAGAAGGCACTCCTGCCAAAATAAATAGATCTCCTGTTATAAAATGTTTTTCTCTCCAAAGGTTTTGCATAAAGTCAAGACATATTATTGTTAAAGCTCAGTCAAGGTGCCAACCATGAAATCGTCGATACAAAACCCTATATCGTTTGCATAAAGCCACGACAGACCACTTTCTAAGCTCAGTCAAGGTGCGAGCAATCAAATTAAATCGAGTTCCAATATTTACAGGACAATCAATGTGTTAGTTTAAGCTCTTCGCACCAGTAATATTAAAATAAACTCAGTCATATAACTTCGCGTTACGAAATTAAAGCACAGACGTTTGCACAACATTAGAAAGTATTGAGAATTGGCATTTGTGTTGTTCATTTTGAAAACAAAATGGAATGATGAGGTTCAGTTTAATATATTGACGGCTATACCAACAAGCCAAACTGTCACGGAAAATCCATACAAGATCGTAGATAATCCAATGTATGGTCAGCGTCAGACACTTTGGGATGTGATAGAGTGGTTGGCCAACGGGGAGCGCTTAAAAATACATGATACGGTAGACATGATGACAATATGGCATGAGTTTAAATTAGAAGGACTTGCACCCAAAAAAAAATGATTATAATTGATATGCTGTGCTCCTACTCGGTGATCCAAAAGGATTCATTGTTAGTGCCATTTAGCTCTGACAAGAAGATACGTTTTCAACGAAGCTTCCCCTAATCCATTACAAACCGCTATCAAAGCCTAATAAAACTATAGTCTGGAGGTCAACTCCTCCAGAAATCCATCTTCTTTGGAAAAATTAGTACTCACTGTAGCGATCTGACATGACAATATCTTCAGCGAACTTTGGTTTCAGACTAATGACGCGACATGTCACACATCATGTCATCGACGATTCGAAGCGGTTCAATGTAATGGGAACAATTTAAAAACGATTCTATCCAAGTAATATTTATTGACTGGATGGACTTTTATCAAGCTAGCGGGATTCAAATGGGTCAGTTCCGCTCACAGCTCCTTTTATCGCCACACAAAAGTGAACGTCACAACAAAGATTAAAATATCAAATGATGACTGAACAAAACCAAGATAAGTAACGACAAGGATGGCCTAACTAAGAAAGAACTGAACCGACAGAACTTCTAATCCGCATTGCATGAAATTACTAGCGTGACATGCGAGCAGGGAGGTCTGCATTCGCAAGGAAGCCACCCAGACATCACTCAGTTTGTAGAATTTGTTGCGGAATTCTGATTAGATAAATTGAAATTTTAATATTATGGTATAACTAATCTGACAGATTCCGGATCGGCTATAACGTCAATGTTTTTTATGACAACATTGATGTCCAGTTCTGTCATAGATTGCTATTGCTCCCCTTATTTGCCACTGCAAGGGTCTTAAGCATTTTTGATCATCCTTCACATGTGGAATTCCCATTCGATGATATTCTTCGAACCCTTACTCTTTCCAATACTCACTGTCTCACATTAATTGTTTTCTTATCATCTCTTCCCATTTCAGGCAAAATTAATCTCCAATCACAATTATCCCGTGGAGGAGCATACAGTCCATACATCCGACGATTACATTCTCACCATATATCGCATTCCCGATTCACCTAAGCTTCTGTATCATAATATCACAACGAAACCAGTAGTTTTTCTACAGCATGGCATACTGTGCGCCTCCGATGACTGGATTATAAATGGCCCGGAAACTTCACTAGCCTATATGTTTGCCGATATGGGCTACGATGTGTGGATGGGAAATGCCAGAGGCAACACCTACTCACGTCAGCATAAACATAAACGTCCCGATTCATCGGATTTCTGGAATTTCAGTTGGCATGAAATCGGTGTCTATGATTTGGCCGCCATGTTGGATTATACGCTGGAAGAAACCAACGCGGGCTCAGTACATTTTGTGGCACATTCGCAGGGCACAACGACATTCTTTGTGCTTATGTCCACAATGCCATGGTACAATGAGAAAGTGAGAACGGTTCACTTGTTGGCTCCCATAGCCTTTATGAGAAATCATTCGTTTTTGCTATCGAAGGTGGGTGGCATTTTTCTCGGATATCCATCGTTCTTGAGTATGGTTTTGGCCGGTGTGGAATTGTTGCCGGCCACTAGTGTACAGAAATTGTTCTGTGAATACATTTGCTCGCCGAATTCACATTTTAAATTTCTCTGTTCGGGACTGTTGAATTTCATTGGAGGCTGGGGAACGAAGCATTTGAATCATGTAAGTATGAAAAGAAGTGTAAATTGTTAGACAGTTTTTTTTATTATACTTAACATTTCTTCGTTCAGACTTTGCTACCTCACGTTTGCGAGACCCATCCAGCCGGTGCCTCCACCACACAAATCATCCACTATCTGCAATTGTACACATCGGGCGATTTTAAACAATTCGATTATGGCATTGATATTAATCTCAAGAAATACAATCAAAAGTCTCCGCCACACTATGATGTGAGCCGCATCAAGAGCTGCGTCAATATGTACTACAGCAACAATGACTACATGTCAGCGGTGGCCGATGTCGAGTACCTGGCCACCCTGTTGCCATGTGCCGATCTCTTCCGGATACCCTACGATGACTGGAATCATTATGATTTCCTCTGGTCCGTCAATGTCAAGGAGGTGATAAATGATCGTATCATAGAGAAAATTGAAGACTATGAAAAGAATCATGATCACCTACACTTGATGTAGTACAGAACGATGGAACGGTGGTAAATTGTTGTAAATATGTATTTATGTAGTTATGTATATTAAAAAATTGTTGATTTAAAAAAAAAACAAACAATACAACGAACAAGTGATACTATTTTATAGGAACTCAAAGTATGCTTAAGAGGTTCAAATGCGCTTTTTGCTAGACTAAGGAAACATTAATGAAATTAATGAAAAAAAAACCAACTGAGTGTAAAGAATTGATTATTAATTATGTTTAAGAATTTTTTTTAAAAAACAAAAACTGTTTAAAATAAATATGAAATATATAAAAAACAAAATTTAGTTTGGCATTCTGTGCTTTTCATAAAAATGTTAAAAGAAAAGGTAAGGCAACATTTGGAAGATTTTGGCCAATACATGGGGCGTAATTTCTCCTGACAAGGCGGAGATAATACTCGTTTACAGGCCAAGATGATGCCGGAGTGATTACTTCCTTTTGGACGACTATAGTATTCGTATAGTTGCCCCCATAAGAAGTCTGGAATTATCTTCTCAGAGAATCTTATATTTTAACACCTGTATATCCCCTGAAATGGAAATAGTATCTGACAACATTAAGATTTAAGGGTTTACATCGCGACACCAATGTCTCCAAACTACATGTTGCCATTGGACGACTACTGAGTTTATATGGGCCACACCAAACGACTCCCAGACTGTCTAGGAAACAATTTCCGTCATCTACTTGAAAAATTGTTTATAAATTAAAATTAATTATTATTATTATTAATTATTAATTATTTTATTTGACGTATTCTGTAAGTATATAAAGCCTAAGAGGTTCAGTTACCAACTGAATTTAAATAAATGAAATGAATTAATCTATTGAATTGTTCATGAGTTCGCCATTGATACACCACCCAAGCCCACGTATTTTTATTCTTTTGACACAAATACTTCGGGTAATAATAGTGATGAAGATGGTAAAGACCTTACGAGTAAAACAGTTTTCAAAGATCTGTTTGCTAATTGTAGAGAAGTTAGCTAAACCAAAAATAAGATCAAGTGCCGTCTGTCAGACATAATTGACACCTTCTCACCTGAACAGGCAGATTAGCGTTTGTCCCCTACAACCACGTTCAATCCACAGGACGCCAAGCCATCATCATGATTGTTTGGATTCCTTCTCATGTTAGTCTGTCTAACATCTCCAATGCTCCATGTTTCCCTACTTTATTTCCCCATATAAGTGTACAAGTGTAAATATTGGCGTTGGACGACAAATACCACGGAAGACGCAGACAGGGAAAACCGAGACTCCGGTGGATGGGCGAAGAGGAAGAAGACATGAAGATGCTTGGTATCACGAACTGGAGAAGCCATGCTGACGACCGAAGTGCTTGGAAATCACTTTTTAATCAGGCCAAGACCAACAACAGGTTGTAGAGCCAACTTAAGTAAGTAAGTAATATTGACTTTGTTCGTTGGAGTCAGAACTTCAGATTGATTAATCCATCCTTGGTAGGACAACCGAAACTACAATGGATACTTTGGCAGAGTATTACCTATCCCGCCTTAGGATGGAGAATCCCATATTCAACGGATGTAAATTCTACGGGTAATTTCTTTCAGTTGGTCATATTCTATTGGAATGTTGATTATCTGGAACTGACGAACCAATTGCGAAAATACTTCTAGGAACGTCATGCTTCTTTCTCACACCTATCACCTATGAACTCACTTAGTTGTGGTGTTTACGTCTTCCACTGGCAAGAGTCATCCGGTGCCTTTCAAACCATAGTTGCAGGGATACCTATTCAAAAACCAAAGTGGTTCACAGACAAATAATCCGTTACGGATAAAGGTTGTCGATATAATTGCCTCAGAGAGATGGGGGGATATCTCAAAACATGAAACAATCCAATCTTGTTTTTAAACTCATCACTAGGCATACTAAGAGCTCTGTGAGACTAAACAGCTGAACATCACAATACCATGGGCATAGTTGTATTCTATGTATGGTGCAAAGCAATTGACAAATTGACCAATGGGCGACTATCACATAATAAACTAATTTAATCCGTTCATACACACAAATTCCAGCGACTTTAGTAAGGAAGTAGTTTCTAAATACGTTCCTAAACTATAAATTGTTCTCAGTAATTCTCTATAATTTAGCCGGCTCCACCCGTCTAACGTTTTTTACTTGTTTTTAATAAAATAGTAAAAAAAAAATTGTTTCCATTTTAAATGCTATGAGTTAAAAGTATATACTATCAATTGTTAATTCACAACAACTTCAAAAAAAAAGGCAAAGTGTAGTCAACAATATAAACACAACACGAAACGATATAGAATTTCGTAAGAAAAGTATATAGCTGACAGATTAGAAGGGGCCGGAAATCAACATGATTATGGGAGCACGAGCAGTTGGGAACCTTAAATAAGGAATACGACCACTTGCAGACAAGTATAGACAATTAAATAAAAGTACATTTTGGAGAGATATCGATTGTACTAACTATGAGGTGGATAACTTTCAGGGTCTTCTTAGTCTCACTGGATTGTGATACCATCAATTTCATTTTTGTATATTTTTAGTTTTTGCATATTTATAAAGCGATTTATGCTCTTTTAGGAGACAAAAACGATTACTCCTTTTAATGATCTTTCAGGAAATAAAAAATATTACTCCCTTGTACTCCTTTTCGAGACCAAAGGGAGTACTCTTTTTATACTCCAGAAGGAGCTGAAAAGGATTGCTTGCCTCTGCGGACATGCTGTGTAAAAAAGGAGTACAAAATGCATGAAACTCGGAGCTGGAGTAATCCATTGCACACAAAGGAGCGTTTTAATGTTACTCTTTGGATGATCCAATTTTTTACTTAGTTGTTCGTTCGTTACAAATCGTCAATATTGAAATCGCTATAAAATGGATGTTCATTCAATTTTGGTTTTCAGATATCTGTTAGATATCGACATACGGAACACAAGTCCAAAAGAATAAGCTCTCATTACTGATAAAAAATCCAATTTATTACGCCTTTAATTTTGACAGTTTGCAACAAACGACCAAATTACTTATTAACATTCAACGAAGACATAGACGGGAAACTTCTGTCGAATCAGAGAGCAGTGCACCATAATATTTGTATACCTATTAATGGTTTTCCTGGAGAAGTTTTTACATGGCTCTTACTCGTACAGTCGCCAACATTTACAAGGTGCAATCAGCCACTGGAAAATGTTTGATTACCAGGTTTCGAAACTGACTTTAACTGCGTAAAAGTCACACACACACTACCTACCACACCACAGCCGTCCTGCGTCACGCTGGGCTGTGATCTCAAGCCAAAATTGCAGCTGTTTTATAATAAAATTTCGAAAATTGTATTTCCGTCCACAATTCTTATACTCTATCACACGTTGTGGTGCGTTTATATCCAAAAGATAGATCATGTAATCAAAAATCGTTTACATTTTAAAAAATATTACGTGAGTTTGCGTGTGTACTCCTCCTAAACGGATGGGCCGATTTGAATAATTTTGATTGAGATTTACAATTCGGTCTCCCATACAACCTCCACCACGACAATGCAATGAACCAAACATTCAGTAAAATAAAATTTGATGGCAAAACAAAGTTTGCAGGATCAGCTAGTTACTTACGTATTTTTATTTTATTTTATAGGAAATATTAGTAAAATAAACTCGGGAGTCGAGCAAATTTCTCTGTGCTACGTCAACGAGATTTGCGTTCAGGCCAACAAACAGTGAGAAGAATCAAGGCGTGGTTTCTATCTGGGCCATTAGTGTATAGGAAATGAAAAATATAATTTTTTCCAGAAGTCAGGCAGTGCAGGCGCATTTTTTCAACATGTGCTAAGACCACCGTGAATTTAGGGCGGCGTGACAGTTGCTCACGTTAATCTAGATCACATCTGTCCTCGTGTATGTGAGAGTGGACAGTTCCATGTGGGAATAACTTCGTTGATTACGGGGTCTGACCACGTATTCTGTTTTTTCTTTTCTAAATTATGCGTCCATGGGTGAAGTCCTTAAACCAGAGTTAAAAAACGCTATTTATTTATTTTTTGGGTGTTTGTATGTGTACACAGCCAGTATACCGTACGCTGCGATTATTATATGACGAACACAAACGCTTTGGTAGGCCGTGGTGTGGTAGGTAGTGTGTGTGTGACTATCACACAAGTAAACCCAGGTTCAAAACCGGATAAGACCATCACAAATTTTCAGCGGCTGTTTTCCAGGTCATAAATGCTAGCGACTTTACGAGTAAGAGAGTAATCTCTAAGTAAAACTCCATGTAAAACTTCTCTAAAAAAGAATTAGCCGTTCGGAGCCGGCTTTTAGTACCCGGTCGGTACTTTTAAGTATGTGCGTTAGGGTGCCCAACGAATTCCACAGTTGCTCAATCAGTTTATGTGATGTTAGGTAAAATACCACACAACTATGTAAGGAGTTCAACACTACCACGGATGATAACCAACAATGATGGCACTATTCTAATCTTCTACAGCAAACTTCCTTGAGCAAAGAGAGTTCCTTTCTGCTATTGTGGGAACCTAGAATCTTACGGACAATTTGGATCTGTTCTTTTAAAAAGATATCAATAAAAGTAGAAAAGTGTAAAAATATTGACTTACAACTCCAATATGTTTTCAATCAAAATGTTCTACTACAAGTAACGTTATGCCGCCATTATCATTCTAACCCGCATTCGATATCGGCTATTTTTTTCATTTAGGAATTTGTGGCAGGATCATTTCTGTAGCGTCCCCAATACTTGCAATTACCGATCTCAAATATAATTCACAAAATGTTGAACCACACCACTGTTTCCCTCAGTTTTATTTCTTTTCAAATGAGAAATTTCCACTGTCGATTCCAGTCCAGCTTTCCGACTTTCCTTGCAATCAATTTTCCTTTTCATATGAAACTGTCAAAAATACCGCTAATCTTGATGACAGCCATCCAACAGTGATGCCACTCGGTCTGTTATTGGCTTTGTGTTTCCATGGCATTCCATGTGGCAACTCTCCGTCTGTGTGTGGTGCAGTGTGAGAAACCATGATTATGGATAGACACACCAACATTTTTCAAGGTGTAATTACAGCGTAGATTTCTTTTTCTGGTGTACAACAAAATGTTGCCAAAAATTTTTCATTGTGTATAAAAAAAAAAAGAAAAACAAAAATACAGCGGCCAACAATTATTAACAACTAACTTGTGATTTATGTGCATTAAATAAGTGCTGCATGTGTGCTTACACAAGAATATTATGAAAAAGTCAGGCCTATAACAAGAGTTGAGATTTTGCATGTGTAGTAATAGAAAAAAATGGGTAAGCGTCTCATAAATGGCAAGAAGTAACTTGTGATAAGCTACATTGTTGTGTCGTTTAATTAGTTATTGATGTGGTATTAAATGGTTAATACTATTATGGAATTATATTTGTTATATTTGTATTATGATGGTGGTGTTCACGACATAGTTTCTCTTGTCTTCTTCAATGAAGAACATGAATTGAAAATAAAACGCCAAACAAGTATGCGCACAGTGTTGTAAAATGTCGGCATTAACACTAAGAACCTCACCAAGAGGAGGAAATTGTGGTTACTTTTACCTACTAAATTATGGTCGGACGAGTACTTGTTGCAAAATATTTTTTAAAATTTAATTAACTGACTTCAATGAAGAACATGAATTGAAAACAAAACGCCAAACAAGTATGCGCACAGTGTTGTAAAATGTCGGCATTAACACGAAGAACCTCTCCAAGAGGAGTGTTGATGTGGTTACTTTTACTTACTCACTTATGGTAGGACGAGTACTTGTTGCAAAATATTTTTTAAAATTTAATTAACTGACTTTCGAAATTTCTTTTATAATTGGCGTCTTAAATTAAAGATTAGTCTAAAACGAGTACTCCATTTTAAGAGTTATAAATTCCTGTTAATTGGCAGCTCAAATTTTCTACAAAAACTTCTTGACACACGAGATCTATATTTCGATATTTTTAAAATTGTTAAAAAAATAAAATTCAAAAATGTCAATCTCAGTAGCCGCTTATTTTTAAAAGTTCCTTGCATGGTACAATAAACAAGGTAAGGTCATTAGCCCAACAACAAATAATCAGATACAACTCTGGTACTCTATATTGTCAAAGTTGTATATGTCAAGAATATAAAATAAAGTTACTGACAGTTAATTTTTGTTATTGTTGTAAATATTTGATACAAAATATCATGGTACAATAATAATTTCAATAATTTGAATAAACGTTTTTTGAAATTTCAACAGTTGCCTGAATGTAAACAAAAACATCGAATGTCAACTTTGACAATTTAGAGTGCTGCGAGAAAAAATTTTAAATCAGCTGATTGCTTGGCCTTACCTTGTTTATTGTACCATGGTTCCTTGGATATCAAAATAAAAAAGCTAAGCATTTTTTAAGACTCTGATATGTTTGCGATTTAATTTTCTTTCTTTTCTTCACAAAAAAGGAAAAATTTTCCAAAAAAAAAATGTATACATCCCAATACAATTTCACAAAGTTTCAGTATCCACACTTATAAAAGGGACCTCTTGGGACCACGCCCATAATTTGTTTTTCATATTTTTCATCCTCATGCAATTTTCGAAAGTTTGAGTAGTCTCATGATTTGTTTGTTTTAGGTCCCTGTGTCCCCCCAATGCAGCTCCCATTCCAATTTGCGAAAAAAAATACATTTTATTTATCTCGATACAATTTCATGAAGTTTGAGTACCCATACTTATTTATTTTATTTATTTATTATTAATTACAATACAAAGTAAATTTATATTCTAATTTTTGGGTCCAAGGGTAAACCGGGTGACACAGACCATATTACCCATACTTATAAAAGGCGCGTACTGGGACCACGCGCATAACTTTTTTTTTCATCCTCATGTAATTTCCTAAAGTGTGACCACACGACTAGGTTGTTTTGGAATCCTATGTCCACCAGGTGCAGTTCCCATCCCAAGTTGCAAACAAAAAATACATTTGACTCAACCTAATGCAATTACATGAAGTTTGAGTACACACACTTATATCAGGGGCGACGGGTTAAATTTAGGTGGGCGTGCTGAGGACCTCCTGCGATCACAGCCACCATATCCACATGATTTCTCATATCGATTTCCATGGTGGAGAGTGGCATTTTTGTTTGTTTTTTGGGGCACCTAAGACCACGGTACAATAAACAAAAATAAGCTTGAAATATGATGCAGTCTTTTTCCAGCAGACAAAATTCACACCACCCACATTCATGACAATTTTCATATTCAGAATCTAAATTAATTTCCTTTCATTTCCTTAGATGATTCCGATAATGCCACAACTTCTGCATCGGGCCAACCGGAGATGCTTGTTAAACTCTCCACGGATGGGGTGCCCAAGTTATTTTGTCCCATCTGCAACAAGGCTCTGATCTCACTCAACGGTTATGTGAAGCATGTGAAGAAGCATGAACCACCCGGTGGCTTCCTGTGTCGCTTTTGTGATGGCCGTTTCTGTTCCGATGACGATTTAAAGAGGCATCGTGAAACCGAACACACCACCATAGCCTGTCGCCTTTGTAAAGACACCACATTTACCAATGAAGACGACTATAGGGCCCATATACGGGATATCCACAAGGGTGTGGATCGTGAGTTGTACAAGTGTGAAAAGTGTGGTGCTGCCTACAAGACCCTCGAGCCCTATCGTCGTCATACGGTGACAGAGTGTGGCACCATTAAGCCGTACAAGTGCGACAAATGTCCAATGGCATTTGTTACCAAGTACAATTTGAAGCAGCATTTGGAGAATCATTCGGGAGAGTTGAAATTCTGTTGCAGCTATTGCGGTAGAAACTTTAAGCAGAAGGCCCGTTTGGTGGAGCACGAGAGGACGCATACGGGAGAGAAGCCTTACAAATGCGACGTTAGTAAATCGCTGGCAATGAAAGAACCTAAATTAACCGAGTATTTCTATATTGTAGGTGTGCGGTAAACGATTTTCGCATCGCGAGAGCATTGTCACACATTCTTCCATACACACCGGTGTCCGGCTTGTCGAATGCAAATGTTGTAGCTCACGTTTTTCTTGTCATTCCAATTTAATCAAACATCGCCGCAACCGGCCGGACACCTGTGGCTTACCCGAATATGATCCACCCAAGAATCGTATAAGGAAACATACCTCCCGCAGTAAGTTCACCCAGATAGGTGAGACCATCACTGTGTACTTATATGTTTGTGTGTATTACAGTCCCTGCTGTCTTGAATCCCACCTCGGAAATAAAAGTGGTGAACGTCAATAAAATCATCAAGCCCGACGATCTGGAAAAAGTCAATGCCCTGAAAAAAGAGACGCCTGACAAAGTGAAAACAAAACCCACGGCCCGTAAACGTACCGGTGGCAGTGCCCCTGTTGGGCGCCCAAAACAGCCAGCAAAGAAAAAACTCTCCAAAAAGGCCATAATCGAATTTGAGGACAGCGAGGACGATGACATCGATTGGGGAGATGGCAATAAGTATGAAAAAGACGAAGACGACGACGAGGATGATATGACCTTTACGATGACTGTTAACCATGAAAGGCCTAAGAGACAACGTACAATTCAACCACCACCTGCTGATGAAGATGAACTACTTGTTCCCGGTTCCGCACCACAGGAACAGTCCACAAATTGGTCTGATGACAGCGAAGATGATTATGTGCCGGACTTTGAAGCAGAAGATTCGGAGGAAGATATTAGTGAATCGAAAGAATTCAAAGTGGCCATGCCCGAAGTTGCCTATATTAAACAAGAGTCTGACGAGATGATGGATACCACCACCAAAATAGACATTGAGCCGCTCGACGATTTCGAATACTCGAGTATAGACTCAAATATAGTAACCGTCAAGTGTGAGGATGAGGATTCCAATATATTTAATGAAAAAGATAAAATCCTTGAATGTTTGCTCAATGAAAGTGATTATAGTCGTTTAGATAACGACAGTACATCACCAAAAAATAATCCTTCCCAGCCCCACAAGAAAAGGAAACGAACATCCATGAAAGCAAGACAAGAACCAGATGAAGTAGAGTTTACTTTGGAAGAAACTGAGGTAGTGCTGGTCAAAAATGAGGACAGTGATGCTGAATATTATCCGGTCACGGATATGTTAGAGGTCAAAACAGAGGTGATTTCATCGATCCCTTTGCCCTTTTTATTGAAATGCATTAACCTTTTGTTTTTCAGTACCCCGCAAAATCTTCCCGCTTTGATGAGATGAATGATTGCTGTGTGGTGGTGGAAGACATCACCCACCGATATCCCCAATTGAAAACGCAATCGACCGTAAAAGTCTCCCGCAACTGCCAGCCATTCTATTCCAAGTGTTTCGCAATCAAAAATCTCATGAGAAAACCAGCAACTCGTAAATATCGTCCCAGAGCGGAGACCTCGAAAGAATCGGGGACAACGAAAAAACACAGAATTACCGCTGGCGAGTTGAAGGAACGCATGCGGCTCATGAAGAAACGCGATAAAAGCTACAGCTGCCCGGACTGCATTAAGATGTACTACATGCGTAAGCCCTTCGAGCGACATCTGAGGGAGGATCACAAAAAGTCCGAGGCTGAGCTTAAAGAATTATTTAAAGATGAATTGGATGAATTGACCTCGGAGGACGTATTCAAATGTCATATATGCGATAAAATTTATCTCATGGAAAAACGTCTTATGGATCACATACCGAAGCATGGACCCGATGGTAGTCTGATTCACAAATGCCCCTGCTACTGTGCAAAGTACTATCCAACGCGCGAAGCTGCCCAGAGGCATGCCCAAGAGGCCCACAAGGAACTATTGTGGTGTGAAATATGTCAGAAATTTATGACCGGCTGTGATGCCCTCAAATCGCATCGAATGCGTTTGCATGGCAGCAAGGAGTTGAAACTTAAGCGAAATTTGGTCTGTGACAAGTGTGGCAAGAAGTTTATGGGCAGAACCCAATTGACCGATCATGTGCGTTCCGATTGTGGCCGTGTACCCATATACCAGTGTCAGGTGTGTGGTAAATGTCTAACCACGGCGGGTATACTCAAAACACACATGTTGTTGCATCGAGACGATCGTCCCTTCCAATGTGATCAATGCGGCAAGACGTTTAAGATTAAGGCACAGTACAAGACACATCTGAAATATTCGCATTCCGAAGAGAAGCGCTTCAAATGTCATGTAAGTAGGCTAGATACATGTGTGTTTCAATGTTATCTACTATCTGAGAGAGAGAGAATTCCGTTTGTTATTCATAGAAAAAAAAAACTATGGGGTATATAACGTTTAGACGATATCTGCAATTTGGTAGAAAATTTTGGTATTTGTTGGTGGAATAATATTGTAATTCTCAAATATGCAGTCGTCTATTGTCTTGGACTGCACGTAATGATTCAATGGGTTTAGGCGATGAATCTATGAAAACCGCCCAAAGGAAGAATTCCCAAAAGTAGATGAAAAATTATCCAAAAAGGACAGTATGCAAATTTCTACAATCGTCGACTCATCGTCGTTATACACCTTACGAACCAACAGTCATTACTATTTTTCTAAGTCATTCTGGGTTATTGTCTCCAACTGGAATGGAAGTGGGTTCTCAACATATTCTGATTTCATTTGACATACCAGCCACCAGATCTCCATCTCCACGGGAGATTATATATTGCAAATGGGTTCTCTACATATTCTCATTTCATTTGACTTACCCGTCTCCAAATCTCCATCTCCACAGGAGATTATACCACTATTACGGTGCTCAGTCTGATATTTACGGTCTGTCCTTTATCTGGTAGGTGTGTATTAACGACCAATACATACATATTATTACAAGAATTTAAAAGGAACAATTTGTTTGGGAGGTACTGGAAGCTGTGCCAACCTCAACCCGGAGAATTTCCTGACGCGAATCCTGACACTGCTCTCGCAACTGACCTATACATGGGTATAGATATTTTGATCATTCTATTCTTTTGCTTTTGTACTTTCAGCTTTGCCCGAAAGCGTATCCATATCGCGAAAGTTTATTGACTCACATGTCCGTGCACACGGGCATTAAGCGATTTCTTTGCAATGGCTGCGGCAAACGTTTCACTTGTGTATCGAATCTTCAGGCACATCGTAAAGTCCATGCGGAAACCTGCGGCATGTTGCCGTTGAATGCCAAGGCCACACAATACATGGGCGTGCAGAAGGGCAACTTGCTATTGGGCGCCAAACCCGAGCCCGGACTGGATTATGTGGAATCGCAGACTCTCGTAGCCAAAGAAGTCTACACACAGGATGTTAATGCGATGCTGCAGGATATGCGAGGCACGCAGCCCAGCAATTCTCTAAGCGGTGGTCTACCCTTAAATTATACCACAACGGATATCAAGCTATTATAATGTCCACCCGGTTAAACAAGGCCACTCATTATTATTAACCGATATCACCTTATATAATATATATGGAATATTGTCATCATCGTTCATTCATCATCTCGTGCAAGAGAATATATACAACATAGTTATAATTTCGCCGTATTTATCTAGACATTTAGGTTTTAAAGTTCTTTGGATTTCTTCTCCCCCCACCCTGTATTTTGTATAATCTTTAAATGCCTTTCCTGTTTATGTGTAATTTCATTTTGAATATTTTTCTCTTTTATTAGCATTTTAAATATATTTTCCTTTATTCGTATTGAAAAAGATGCAATGACTTCTTATCAAATTAAAAAAAAAACTAAATTGTTATTTGATAACAACAAATTTAAAAAAAAAACAGGGCTTTTAAATATATATTTTGGTAAAAAAAAATTAAATGAAGTAGAGGCATTCAATAATTATGTATATACGTATTCCAAAAATGGATACTGCGCCATCTTATCCAACTGCTTCTCTAGTTTCGTGTTCCATTACAATAATTCATGCATGTACTCCTCACACTACACTTCATTAATAATCGTCGCCACGTGATACCACCTCCTTGCAGGTGGGGCGCAACATAATAGTGTGTTCATATTGAGCAGTGTAACATCCCCTGATGTCACACAATGGTGGATAAGCTTCGACGACACCTTTGTCGCACAGATCCTTCAGAGCCATCTGGTATTTGGTGGCACCCGCACGATCCAACCAACGTTTGCAGAAGGCCAGAGTGCCAAAGTGCTTATTGATTGTACCCAACAGTTGTTTGGAAGATTGCAGACGCAATGGGACAAAGGGAGCGTCAAAGTTCTTCATGTAATGAGAGCAGTCCATATCATCATGGACTAAACCACGGCCGGTAGAACCGAACGTTTCAATGGCATAGAATTCATTCTCCTCCATGCGAGTGGATTCGCCACCCTTAACTATTGGCACAGTTTTACCAGAATGGATACCTACGGAGGACAATTAACGGAACTTTTAGTAAGGATAGAGTCTAGTTTCTATACTATGCAATGTTTCTAAAAGAAAAAATTGTGTTCACTAGCAAAAACCTTGTCTAAGAGCCAACTTGATTGCAGTACATTGTCTACGGTTTACAGTACTTCCTCAAACACAAGTTATATAACAAAATATTTTTGGGAGCAAATTCTTTCATTATATTTTCTATAGAAAACATGCTCTTTCATTATATTTTCTATAGAAAACATGATCTTTCACCATATTTTCTATAGAAAACATGATCTTTCATCATATTTTCTATAGAAAACATGATCTTTCATCATATTTTCTATAGAAAACATGATCTTTCATCATATTTTCTATAGAAAACATGATCTTTCATCATATTTTCTATAGAAAACATGATCTTTCATCATATTTTCTATAGAAAACATGATCTTTCATCATATTTTCTATAGAAAACATGATCTTTCATCATATTTTCTATTGAAAACATGCTGTTTCATCATATTTTCTATAGAAAACATGCTCTTTTTTTAAAAAATATTTCGTTTAAACATGGTTTCTATAGGAAATTGGTTTTCAAAAAACAGTTGGTTTTCAAAAAACAATTTCACAACATTATTCTCGACTAATTGTCGTGTGTACTTACGATATGGACTAATCGAATGACCATTCAAATTACGTATCGCTTTCACTTGATACGTCTTGCCATCCAACTCCACTTCGTACGATTCCATAACCTCTTGAATGGCTGCGCCAATATCGCATAGACGCACATCAATACCGGCCTCCTTGATGCCCGTATTGGTGGCATCCTTTACCGCTTCCAACAGCTTGTCGTACTTGTCATTGAACGTCAATGTGAACGCACAATCGATGATGCGACCTTTGATGTGAGTGCCAAAATCAATTTTACATACATCGTCGTACTGCAAGACTGTGGTGTCGCCGGCATTGGGTGTGTAATGGGCAGCACAGTGATTCAATGAGCAACCGGTGGGGAAGGCCAAACCAGCTTCGAGACCATTCTCGCCTATCAGACGTCGAGCGGTGTTTTCCAGTTCTTCACAAATCTGAATCATCGACATGCCCGGCTTAATGTAACGTTGCATATACTGACGCGTTTGACGATGAGCCTCGGCAGCCTGACGCAGTTCTTGATAGATGTCGTTGTGCATGCGATCCAAGGCGCGCTTCTCTTCCGATGTGGAACGGTCAATGGCGGTGCGATCGTCTGTCAAATCCTTGGGTACGGGATGTTTCATTATTTGGCCTTCGGGGAAATTGCCATCGGGAAATAGTTCCGAAATGGCTACAGTGGGAGGTTCAGTTTGTCCGCCCTTTTTCTGTGTTTGATTCTTGCTTTTGTTCTTGTTTTTCTTTTTGTTGGCAGCAGCTTTTTTTTCGGCGTCACCGGTTGCGGTCGACTCCCCGTTTACCTCGTTTTTGTCCTCTGCCGCCTCCCCACCGTTCTCCTCTTCACCACCACCATCAGCAGCCTTCTTAGCCGCCTCTGCTTTGGTAGAAACAAGAACAATTATTAATAATTTTTGGCTAATTATGTAAATTGTGCTGCTAATCCTTCTTACCTTGTCTCAATTTCTTGTTATTGGGTTTGGGTTTCTTTTGTTTTTTAACCTCATCGGCGGCGGCGGCTTCATCCACATTCGTGGCCTGGACATTGCCATCGATTTTAGTTTCTTCTACGGCGGACGACATGTTGGTCGTTTTTTGATTGTAAATAATATTATTGGGTATAAAAAAAATCAGAAATATCTATTAATATTCTACGCAATGCAATTATTGCTCCAAAATCCACCGCAAAAAGGAACACGAGTTCGAGAGTTTAGTGATTGATTTGATATCGATTTCAGTTTGTTTTTCGAAAACGATTATTCATTGTAATCGACTGTTGATATTTGCTCAAACACGATGATAAAATATATAATTGCTTTGCTTTCCCATTACTTTCGATGTGGATATTATCCAAAATCCAATTAGACCGGACTGTATAGATTGTAATAGACTTCGGAGTGGATTCTTTTGCTTATAGTTTTACGACTTGAGGCTATGTTTATGTTAGAAAATATTATACCGTTTTTCGCGGTCGTTTAAAAAGTTGCTGGTATATTTTCCTGATTATACAAAACACCTGGGGATATTGGCTATTACATTTGATTGATGAATCCGGTCAATGTGAATTTTAATAAATGTCTAATCTCAGTATTAGCCCATGAAATTAAACTTTGGCATTGTTAAACGTACCACGAAGGAGAATTAACTTCTAGTATTTCCATAGTCCAAAATAATTTCTAACTAATATTTTCACTAGGTTTACATTAAAACCAAGTAAAGGTGGGTTTACACGACATGTATTTTGCATATGTAATGTCACTTTTTTAACCCGTCTGTTTTTCGTATGTCTGTCAAAATTATGAAAAAACACGGCTTTTAATTTTTTGTGTTTAAACGTGCACATGTAAACTACATGGCATAACCTCTGCTTGTCATTAACAGCTGATGTTGTAATGTCACAGAACAGCATTTTATAATTTTTGTGAAATGGATTCAAGAAGAAAGACCATAATTGCAGCGTGCAGTGTTATTATAATAGCTTCTTGATGCCACTCCAACTGCAACAGAATTATAAAAATTACTTTTAATACTTTTATTTAGAATTGCTAATAAAATACTTACTTTTCCGTGTTTTTCCATTTTACCAAACGCTTTGTTGTTTATCAAAAACTGCTGATGCGATACGGTTTACATACCAAAATAGAACACGCTCTATTTCAAAAACTTGCATATGTATTACATGATGCATTGTGCATATGGCGTTCTTGACAGGGTTCACACGACATGCATAAATTTTTCATATGCAAAAGTGACATTACATATGCAAAATACATGTCGTGTAAACCCACCTTAACCAGAATCTTCGTAAAGAAACATTTTCATTTACTACCAGTATTAGTTCCCATTACTTTCACAATATCCTATCCTTGCAGATAACAACTGGATAAATTTGTAAAAATATTATTTGGATCGCCACAGATCCTACATGCAACGTATATTTTGCAGAAATTTAATTTTGCATGGAAAATCCGATAGATTTAAGACGTTTTTTGGACAAACACCAAAAATTAGATTCATTAACAGTGGTATATCGTCGCCATATATAATAGTGTAATATGTAAAAATTATAAAATTATAATAATTTAAAATAATTATTGAACTGATCTCTCCATAAATAGGTTAAGCAATCTCAATCTCAAACCTTTTTTCCAAAAGGTTATTGGTTAAAGTTTTTTCTTGCCCATAACAATTTTTAAAATTTTATACACTGTAACTAAATATAAACCACGAAATTACATAACTAATAAAATATGATAATAATAAAAGTAATAAATAATTATTTGGATTAACCCTCGTATTCATAAGAAATGTGCAAGTGCATGTAATATAAATTAATTGGCCTTATAGTCTTTGTATATTACAATAAAACCAATAAATGAAATTAAATGTATGAAAATACATAAACAATTCTAACTTTTTCTCAGGTTTTTTCAATTTTTTAAATATTTATTAATAAGGAAATTTATTAAACAATTTAATACAATAATAACTAACTGACTACAACACGGGATTAAGCGTGGTAATTTGGTTTTATTAATTTCTTGTATTATTAAATCATTATTTATAAGAATAAAATTATTGAATTGAATAATAAGAACCACCGCCGTCTATATGGCTCGGCTCCGTTGTTCTCCTTTTCGATATTCTTCCATTCCACGCAATGTCGTTACTTCGTTTCTTTCATTCCAGTCATGTTCACGGCAGAATCACCTTTTTAATCGTGTATCGTCAAACAACCACATAAATATTTCCGCCGAGAAATAAATCGTGAAAAAATAATAATAACTTATTAAAATTTAAATTAAATAAGGAATAGTAGCGCTGTAAGATCGATGGCGTCGACCTTGCTTTGAAAAGCCAACGCATTCCTATTCCTGAATGGAGGAAGTCCGCGCTTCAAACTTTCAACCTTGATACCACCGATCGAATTGGGACATTATGGACGATATATTCTTCCCACCCACCAAGTCCAACAGTTTGGATGATTCGGATGAGGTAGATTTGAAGTTTTTCGATTCGCATCATCAAGATCACAGTAAAACCAGTGAGAGCAGCCAGAACTCGGAATCTGAGGACAATTTGCGGGATTCCAGTGATAGTCGACATGAAACCCGTAAAATTAAATCGGAACATTCAGACAACAGGGACGATACAGATGACCAGCCACAGAACAAGAAACAGAAAAGTAAAAAAGAAATGGAGGAAGAGGAAAGGGAGAAAATGCAGTGAGTGTCTCTCAAAAACGACGGTCGCCCCATAAATACCTTAATAATATTTATTCCAGAGTTTTAGTGTCCAACTTTACTGAAGAACAATTGGATCGTTATGAAATGTACAGAAGATCGGCCTTTCCCAAGGCGGCCGTTAAGCGTTTGATGCAAACCATTACCGGTTGTTCGGTGTCCCAGAACGTGGTCATAGCCATGTCCGGCATAGCTAAAGTATTTGTGGGCGAGATAGTTGAGGAAGGTAGGTTGGTTGCTACTTGTATCTTACAGGTCATTCACGTATTTATTTTATCTTTAGCCTTGGACGTCATGGAGGAAATGGGCGATACTGGTGCATTGCAGCCCAAATATCTGCGTGAAGCTGTGAGACGTTTGCGGCAACGTAATCGTATGCCAATAGGAAAGTTCCAGAAACCATACTTTAGACTTAACTAGATTAATTTGTATTCAAAATAGGTTTAATTATATTCTTTCATTCAAATACACATATATGAGGTTTTTATTTGGCAAGCTAGCTTTATATTTATGAAAAATTATCGGATATATGTTAGATTGCCAAATAAAACACATCCATTATTTTTTATTGTACATGGAGTTCTGGATGTTTTAATTTTGTATATCCTGTCTGAGGTTTATTTTTGCTTTGTCTCTTCTGACCACAACATTTTAAAAGGTCCAGATATAACAATGTTCGCGTGACTTTTACTGATGTAAAAAAAAATAAAATAAGGACTCAGCTGCCGCAAAATGATTTGAAAAAATTGCGCGCTATTAAAAATAACATTATATGACTGGATAAGTCATTATTTGGTACATTATGATCCAGATCCGCACATTTATGGATTGCCTCGTTTGCTGTTTTTTCTTTGAATTTCCATTTTTTCCTCAGCATCCTAATCCTGTAATAAATACATTTTGTATTTCATTGAGGGTAGCATCTTCATTCATCGATGTTGCTGTCATCCTCCAAATTGAAATAGTTAAGTTCCGTTCTTTGGGATTAAAGTCCAACCTATTGGTGTTTCTAACTCTTTTTTGGTGTAGTGACCACTATTTTGCCACCAAAAATTTCGTAAACATGGCTAAAATATGTAAATTCAATTTTGTTCTCCAGAAACTCGAGGAATAACTATTTCAAGCGTTACTTTTAAGATCGTATGGTATCCTATTCATCGAAGATATTTCTACACGGCATTTCGATAAACTTTCCAACCACACCCATTTTGTCTATTTTTATATCTATTCTTCTATAAACTCTTCCCAGAAACTTATGTCAATGTTTTCACAAATATTTTCCGTAATTACACGATACGCGCACGTCAACGTCACAAAGCGAACTTAATGTTTATAGAAAGTATGACAGAAACGCTATTAGATGAGTATATTGGTATGCGATTGACATCGTGCTTGACATACTTGCAAAATAAGTGTTTTTTTTTTTGGTATGCCAGCATACATGTCTAATGGCATAATACCCAGCTGCAGTTTGTTCTGACACACATACCGACACGATTTCATTTAAATCTTCCTATAAAGTCATCGATTTTGATACCACAGTCGTGTTGTCTCTTTTCCTCTGACCACAAATTATTAACACAGGTTTTTGATTTCTTGCTCATTTTCGCACTCACTGAAAATTCGGTCATCCAATATTTTCGTCTTCACTGACGTTCTCAATTAGGTAAGCACATATGGCAATGTGATTGAAAAGAAGAACAATCTGGCAATCCGTATAACGGTACTTTGAACTTTAATTTTTATTTGCAAGCCATGCAACTCCATTCCGAGACATAAACTCGTTCCAAGTCTAGGACAAACACACGAAAACTTCCAAACGAAATTATGTGGACCCTGAAATTTGCAAGATGGATTGATAATGGGTGAAAAAAAACGAATAAGGTATGGAATTATAATTGTAAAATTGTCGTGGACTATGCTACTACATGGGAGAAAAAAAATGACTAAATCGTTAAATGTAATGGACCGCTCATTATGCGGTGGCAGTGAAATCTTCTCACGCGTGAGATGTGTGATGATATTATTTGATAATATTAAAGCTTAACGAATCAGGATATTAGAATGCATCTTACCGGGAACGTTTATGGAAATCTGCTGTTGAGGGACACACAAAAAATGGAAATCTAATTCACTTACAAAAATGATTTACCTCAATGAAAAAATAATTAATTTCCCGCCATTTAAAATTTTCAATTAGTATATATATGAAAAATTTAGTGACAAAGGGTTTTCCAACAAGAGGTGTTATTTTGGTATTAAAAAAAAGGTATTTTTTGAGATGAATGATCGGATGTATATTTCAGAATTAAGAGGAAGTTAGGCCGATGAAAAACAACATTATCCAAATGGCCACCACGACCACGCTTACAGGACCATATCATTTTCATGAAATTTTCCATAACCAAATCGCAAAGTGACTGCCCTGTGTCGTCTATAGCCTCGCGAATTCTATCTTTAAGGTCTTAAATCGACGATGGACTTTATCTTTCAAGTGGCCTCAAAGGAGAAGTCGCAGGGTGTCAAATCACAAGATCTCGGTGGCCCATTGTGATCACCTCTTCGTGAGATAACACGGTCCGGAAAATTTTACGGTAAAAGAGCAATGGTTTCGTTGCTTGTGTCACACGTAGCGGCGTCTTGTTGAAAGTAAACGTTGTCCAGATCAATATCATCCAACTCCAACCATAAACAATTTATCATCTCTCGTTAGCGCAATCCATTCACCGTAACTGTTGATCCAACCTCATTGTCGAAAAAGTAAGGTCTAATGACCCCGCCGGACCATAAACCGCACCAAACAGTCACACGTTGAGGATGGAGTGGCTTCTCAACAATAACTCTTGGGTTTTCCGAGCCCCAGATGCGATAATTTTTCCGGATCATTCTCATGCAATAAGCATAAGCATGGGTCCAATAAGCAAAGACACGACGTTGTTGATGATCGGCCGGCTTGAGTTCTTGTGTTAACTGAACTTTATAAGCTTTAAGACCCAAGTCTTTATGCAAAATTCGGTGTAATGACGTTTGTGGAATGCCCAATTCCAGAGAACCTGGGTTTTCTTCAACACTTTGGGGTACAGCAGCAATATTCTCAGTTATTCTTGAGCGACGTGCACGGGTTTTATTCTTCTCATCACTAACTTGTCCCAACAGCTTGAATTTTTTCACCAATTTCTGTATTGCGGTCCGACAAGGTGCTTCACGACGAATGCTTTACTTTTGCGAATTGTGACTGCAAGATTTTCACTATTTTTGTAGTGAATTTTAATAACTGCAATGCGTTGTTGAAGCGTGTATTGTTTAATTTTTTAGTAGTGGCGCAGTTTCTATTTGTCAAATGTCAAAGAATAAAAGCTTTAAAAGTGAAAATAACACCTCTTGTTGGAAACCCCTTTATTTTAATGCATTCAATTAATATCACAAGATTTTCAGTTGAAACCTTTGCATATTCGGGTGTTGCATAAATGCTTCTAAAACAAAATTAGTTTTATTAATAATTTAAATTTGGTCTACTATAATTGTACATTGAGGTTGAATTTGCAATGTCTTGTTTGGTTGGTGAATTGCTTAGGTTGTACAGTGTAGTCTTATGAGAGGTGCCGGCCACTGTACTTTTATTTATTATCAACTAATGAATGTTGCTGGGTTATTGCTACAGATTATTTGAAAATCAGTGTTCGGGATCACGTCATTTGTTTTGTGTTGCTCTACACGTACCAATGAAATAGTTCTTCCTAGAACTTGTCATTTGCATTTGCTAAAACATGTCGCTTATTCCTAGAATTTTCACTTATAACTAATTTATGGTATTATTGTTAATTATTTATTAGTGTCGATGTTATTATTTTTTATTTATGTTGTTATATTTTATCTTATGTGTGTGTATTACTGTTATAGGGCTGCATTTTTTTATTATAATATATTTTTATGATATGTATGTATGTACCGGTGTTATTATTACTAAAATGTGTTACATAAATATTAAAATTATAAATTTAGTCGACGCATCGGTTGAAATTCACTCCAAAACAAAGCATAGGCTGGAGGAACCTCCTCATTGTCTCCTCTGACGGCCACAGCAGCTGTATAATATCTTGAAATAATTTCACTTATATTCTTTTTCCATTTCTTCGTATGGAAAATGAAGAATTTACCCGTGGCAAAATATAACATCTCTATATAGCTAATGATGCTGAAGCCATACATCAAACCCAAAATGCCACCAAAACGATCTGAAAGAGGAAACACACAGACTTAAAAACATAATTCAAATGTTATCTATGCAAAACACACATACTTAGTAGAACAATCCAATCGCCCACAATGTCCGTTTGGGTGGCTTGAGCGAAGCGTTGTTTAAAAAATAGTTTAATTATGGCCAAAGGTTTGGAATTATCCAGACCTTCCCTGAATAACGAATGATATTCTAGAGTAAATTATGATACATGTTCTTTCTTTCTCTACTTACAGCAGTCCGTGACTGTAGTACCCTCCATAGGATGTTCGCATTGTCATATCATTGAGGAATATACGAAATTTCACACCGTTACAGGTCGGCATACACTGTGGACATTTGTTGTCCGCCGTTAAATCACCGTCATCGCTTTGCTGCAGATAATTGAAATAACCACCCCAACCATACCATACGGAATTCCATTGTCGCAGGCACGGCACATGAAGGAGATTGCAAAAAGTGATATTTCGGTCAGTAGCCGCCATGGGAGGTGTAACACAACCGCAATATTTAAGCATTGACGCCGTGCGACATCGAAGCAAACACTCGTCAATGGAATAAAATGTTCTGTGGTAAGTAGCATATAAAATTAGTACTTATGATTGATAATAATGATTTGGTAATTAAGAATTAGCAGATGGCCAATTGGATGTATTGGAACACGAGTAGTTTTGTTTTCTTTGGAAAAATTGTATCATTCTAAGGACAGCCATTCATTAAAGGAGCTGAGGTAAGTGAAAATAAATATTACTAACTACTATGATCTATTAAGAAATGCCTAAATGTTAATGAGGTCAATGGAAAATGTTGTGTGGAAAAAATTTAATCTGTCTAAAGATGTTAAATCCCACTCAAAATGTTGTTTATCCTAACTGTGTGATATTAAATTTTTTACGAGGTAAGACATGTTTATATGTGATATGGATAATTGTAAAAAAAAATATCTCTGGTGTTTTTACATTGTCCTTTGGAACATTTTCCAAATAGCATTTTATTTCGATACATTTTGTTTATAACTAGGATCGAATTATCCACAAGTATCAAATGGCCAACCCTTTTAAGACAGAGCTGTCCACATAATTTGTATTCTAATTGACCAGGACTTACAGTTAAAAACATAATGGTTACGAAATAAAACCACCTATTAAGATGTAAATGGTGGGATTTGTTGAGATCGATGGCGAGTCAATGTTCTAGGGCTGGTACGAATAGGGTTAATCGGATGCGTAGTAGATTATTTCAATTGAAAACTCAACTTTGTTTTTGGTTGCTTTCCCTTTTGACGATACGATTTTTTGTAATAATTTCCACCCTTTCAATTACTACTCACTTATTCAGCAACTTTTGACCCTCATCCTGGAAATAACATTGCCTTAATTCCGGGGCAAATTGACGAACTCTGTACGTTGATTCATAAAATTCCGGTTGAACCGGTATCTCCATAATAGAGTTGTAGTTAACCAGAATTTCTCCAACGTGACTTGACTGAATTCTGGCATAGTCTTCAAAGGGGAAAACGTTCACCTACAAGAGATTAAAGTACGTGAATTGGAGTCGTTGGATTTGATAAGCTAAAAACGTGTAGCTAAGTTGAGTGATAAATAAAAAGCATAAATTCTATGGCGTGCTGCCAGAAACAATAAAACCAATTTAGATTATGGTGTGCCTGTGGTTGTTGTGGGTTTCTGTTGTGATTGCGATTAACAATGTGATTTACTACTCTCTTTTATGTTTACATATCTCCATCATGAAGTTGCCTTTAGATGGGATAGATTGTATCAGGATTTGTTTTTTATTTAATTATTTCAAGGATAGCAAAAAGGCATCACGGTTAGAAAAGAAACAATGTATTACTAGTAAAGCTTAATAATTAGACTTATTTTACTTATTTTCCGTACATATTGCGTCATGTAGTGCATTTTATAAATAGTATTTTTACCACTTCCTCCTTTCCAAAAGCATGGAAGGTTGCTCGTGTAGTACCAGTATCCAAGTCTAGGGGATCATACCAACTTGTTCTTTCTAAGATTGTAGAGCACATTATCAAGAATGAGATTGTTGATTTTATTGATGACCGTGTAATGATGAAGGATTTTCAGTATGGCTTTAGGCATGGGTTCAGCACTACGACGCATTTGTTACATTTGACTGATGCAATTATAATGGTTTTCAATTTCTCTGATGTTGGTGTTCTTGTTGGACTTGATTTATCCAAGGCTTTCGATAGTGTGGATCATAGCGAATTGGTTCATAAGTTGCAATATTATTTTAGATTTTCTTTTCGACGGCTTGTAGGTTCACCTTTTCTTACTTGTCTGGTCGACACCAGTTTGTGGAACATAATGGGTTTCAGTCTAATCTGCGTGGTCTTGAGTGTGGAGTTCCTCAGGGATCTGTTCTGGGTCCATTGTTATTTATGTATGTATGTTAATGACATTTCGAATGTGATTTCTTCTGTTTTTTGTAATATATTCCTATATGCTGTTGACCTTCACATATTGTTTAGACGTGACATGCATGCTACTCTGGAGTGCTGTATAAATACTTGTTTGAAATCGCTGGTCCGTTGGTTAAGTATTAATATGACTAAGACTAAAGCGTTGCCTTTTAACTCTGTGCAAGGTAATAATTATATAAATATTTGTGTTAATGGTTCTTCTGTGGAACTGGTTGATAAAATGAAGTGTCTTGGTGTAGCAATCGATTGCAGACTTGATTTTAACAGTCGTGTTACCCTTGCTCCTTTCAAGGGCTATATTCCAACTACGGAGATTGTATTGTCTTGATACGTATCCACCGTGTTATATTGGGCAAAGGGTGGCGTATTCTCTGTTAATGTCACATGTTAATTTGTGTCTCGAGGTTATATCTGGAAACTGCCATTTATATTTTAGTAGAATTGAGAGGATTTTTAACTCTATTGTACGATATGTCTATCGTCTTAGAAAATATGATCATGTCTATGTCATGTATGTAGTTCGATTTCTTGGCCTTTCCTTACAAAAGTATATTGATTTTCGTATCTTGCTATGTTTCTATAGAATTTCTCATTTTGTAGGTCCACAAGAAACCCCCCAACTTCTATTTCCACGTGTTGTGTCGATGTTTTATGACCGTTCATTTGTTGTACAAGTTTCTAGATTATGGAATCACTTTCCTCTACATCTGCGCAACTTTTCCTTTTCTGTTCATGTCATTTCAGGGATAAATGCCTTGAACATTTTCTTAGTAGTTCCTAGTTCTATTTTGCTCTGCTTTGATGCTCATCATTTTTGGGGTCAATGAATAAATAAATAATAAGAATAATAATTTTTTATTATTCTGCTGATTTTAAAATAATTCTAAGTCAGCATTATTTCTTACCATATTCCGCTTTAGTCAATCTTTGAAAACCTTAAGCTTTTGTTTAATTGGACACGATATGTTCTTTTAAAATTATTTTCCTACATTCAAATACAACAACTTTTTTAATATTTTTTCTATTAATTTATTAGTGAATCTTTATTTTAAGTTAAAGGCTCGGTTACCTTTGGAATATCAATAAATGAAATGAAATGGAATTCTGTATGTTTGAGATGCCCGAGTTGTTATGGTTACCGTGTAATCCTTCACATGATGCCTGACATATCTGGTATCTCGCGGACCGAGCCACTATTCGACAAGAAGAACCATATGACCATAGTCACATGAATGATTTGAATGGTTATTTCTTTTTGTAACGGGTTTTTATTTTGGTATTCAAAGAGAAATTTATTTTTTTTGAGATAAATGATCGGATGTTTATTTCATAATAAAGAGGAATTTATGCCGTTAATAATGAAAACCAACATCAGCCAAATGGCCACAACGGCCAGGTCATGAAATTTTCCATAACCAAATCGCAAAGTGGCTGCCCTATGTCCTCGATAGCTTTACGAATTCTATCTTTGATGTTGACGTAGACCTTATCATTCATGTGTCCCCAAAGGAGGCTTCTCAACAATAATTCTTGGGTTTTCCGAGCCCCAGATGCGACAATTTTGCTTGTTGACGTAGCCACCGAAGTGAAAATGGGCCTCATATGCCAATAAGATTTTTTAATCGAATTCCGCATCATTTTCATGCATTTCAAGGATCGAATCAGCAAAGACACGACGTTGTTGATGATCGGCCAGCTTGATTTCTTGTGTTAACTGAACTTTATAAGCCTTAAGACCCAGGTCTTTATGCAAAATACGGTGTAATGACGTTTGTGGATTGCTTAATTCCAGAGAACCTGGGTTTTCTTCAACACTTTGGGGTACAGCAGCAATATTCTCAGTTGTTTCTGAGAGACCTGCACGGGTTTTATTCTTCACATCACTAACTTGTCCCAACAGCACGAACATTTCACCAAATTCTGTATTGCGGACAACTTAAAAATGCTTTAGTTTTGCGAATCGTGACTGCAAGATTTTCACCATTTTTGTAGTGAATTTTAATAAGTTCAATGCGTTGTTGAAACGTGTATCGTTCCAATTGTAGGCGTAGTTTCTTTTTGTCAAATGTCAAAGAATAAAAGCTTCAAAAGTGACAGCTACCGAAATACCGGGTTAATTAAAATAACACCTCTTGTTGGAAATTCCTTTATTTAAAAAAAAACTTGTGTTTGGACCGACCTTTAAAAATATGTGTGTATGTATATGAGAAACTTCTGCCACTTACCTGAAATGCATCTATATTAAAGTCTTTAATAGTGTCATCATCTGGATTTGCTTGTAAAACAAATTGCACTGAGTTCAATATAGAATTGGCTTGAAATGGTATGGGATCCGTATCACGAATAAAATTGTTATCACTATTACGAGTGGTTCTGTAAGGAGATCGAATAAATGTCCCGTTTAAATATTTGTTTGGAATTCTTATAGACTTGATAAAGATTCTACCGCAAAGGAGTTAATTTGTTTGAAAGCGATTCTTTTCCTGAGGAAAGTTTTTACTACTGCATTTCGTATCCTATTGAAATGTTGGCTTAACCCTCTAACCGTTTACCGTTCGTGTAGGTTGACAACATTCACATTTCCCACACATGTGACAAACACCAGAAATCTGCTCTGCGGGTTGCGAAAGAAGTGCAATGCACCAACAATTGTCTAGTTACGCAAATGGTGACAATACGTGCCGGTTAGAGGGTTAAGAAGTAATAGAAATATTCATTTTTTTTTTAACAACAGAAAGAAAAATTGTTTGTAATTGACAAATTCTCTTTTTTTTAAATTTTTTTAAAAGAAAGAAAAATTGTTCTCACTTTTCCCCAGAAAATAAAACGCCTTTGCCTTTTCCATCATTTTCGTGTACAACTTACATATTCATCGAATAGCTTGGCCTTTTGTAGTTGAACATACAGCACACGCCGGTTGTGGTCAAGCGTTTATTGAAAAATTCCGTGGTATTCACTGGAATTCCATACACAATGCCCTTTATGATTAGTGTGTCACAGTCTGGTCCCAGATCTCTCAATATGTCTCGCGTTGGATGGTGACTCGAGTTGTACATGAACGTTAAAATGTTATCCAATTTGCCTAATGCGGTCTCGTTTGCCACCCTGGTATTGTAGGGGGAAATGTAGAATTCGTCTAAGAGTAGTAAATGCTGAATCATTTCCTTGGGTGTGCGGGCCAAATAGAAGGGTCTATAACGTTGTTGTTGTTCGTAACTGAAAGGAAAGCGATGTGTGTGTGTGTGTTTTTTTAAGAAACTCTTTGAAAGATTTTTAATTTATCGTTTATTTTTGCAGAGAGACAGTAAGATTAAGAGAACTGTTGCTGTTGTAATCCTTAACATGATGTCTGGCATATCTGCTATCGTGGACTATTCTCTGGCTGAATAACTTTTCAACAAGAACCATACACGTATTACAGATAGGGATGCATGCGCTGAAATGCTCAAATCCTGGTGGAAGACTGTTCGACTTCTATACTGGCGGCTCTGAATTGGATAACTCAGTATGTTCCAAATTCTACTTCAAAGAGGCTAACTGATCGCCGTATTGTTAATCAGACTGGGCTTTTAGCTATTAAAGAAGTAGGAGAACGACTGAGAAATAAAGTCCCCGCCACAGTGAGTGGTGAATTGTGACAATAGAACTGAATATGTCTAAACTCAGTAAAGTTTGCTGCCCTTAAAATGTTGGCACTTTATTTAGTTAAAATCCAAACCCAATTTCCCTGGAAATCTATCATTAACCGCATTGAAATGCTCAACTCCTGGTGGAAGACTGTTCGACTTCTACACAGGCGGCTCTGAATTGGATAACTCAGTAGGTTCCAAATTCTACTTCAAAGAGGCTAACTGATCGTCGTATTGTTAATCAGACTGGGCTTTTAGCTATTAAAGAAGTAGGAGAACGACAGAGAAATAAAGTCCCCGCCACAGTGGGTATAAACATAGTCTATCTGAATGCCGATCATCTTGAATTGTGACAATATAACTGAATATGTCTAAACTCAGTGAAGCTTGCTGCCCTTAAAATGTTGGCACTTTAATTGGTTAAAACCCAAATCCAATTTCCCTGGAAACCTATCATTGCCCGCAGATTACTAACTAGTATTGACCTACACATTGTTATGCCATTGTCATGATTATAACTGGCTTATCAGCTCTCTTGCTTTTATGGTTTAAACCGTTCAGTTCTGGGCTAATAACATAACACAATATACACCGACATACAAACATATCTTGTACAAGAAGTAATAGCTTGAACCCCATTGTTCCTTATCGCAAGCTACTCACCTGAAACCAAATACACGAGAAGAGGAAAACACAAGCGTTGTGGCTATAAAAACCGCAAATGTACCGTGTACTGAGGCTAGTCGTCGAGAGTACGCTTAAAATGAAACACTTAACCATTGCTGTGGTGGTGGCCTTATTGGGCTTGGCCTCGGGTTCGTTGGCCCTGAAGGCCCGCTACGACAATTATCACGTCTACCAGGTGCAACCGCAAACCGTGGAGCAGTTGGCTGTTATTAAGCAAATGGATGGTTCAAGTGATTCGTACGTCTTCCTGGACGCTGTGCATTATGTCAACTCGAAAATTAACATTGTGGTAGCTCCACACCGTGTGCCAGATTTCGTTAAGGCTTTGGAAAATAACAACATTGTCCATGAGCTCGTGGAGACGAATGCTCAAGCTCAGTTGGAAGACAATGAAGTGGCCGATCCCAAGAGACGTAGTGGTGATTACACATGGACCGAATATCATGAGTTGGAGGATACATACAACTGGTTATACAGTTTGGAAGCCAAGTATCCCGGTGTCGTGTCCGTCTTCAAGGCCGGTGTCACGTATGAGGAACGAGAGATTTTGGGTATTAAAATTACTTATGGCGCCGGCCGAAAGGGTATCTTCTTGGAGGGCGGTATGCATGCTCGTGAATGGATCGGTCCCGCCACCACCACCTACATTATCAACGAATTGTTGTCCAGCAGCAATGCGGAAGTGCGCATGATTGCCGAAAACTTTGATTGGTACATTGTGCCTCATGCCAATCCCGATGGCTTCGTTTACACTCACACCACCAATCGCCTGTGGCGCAAGACTCGTACTCCCTATGAGAATGACTGTTTCGGCGCTGATCCCAACCGCAACTGGGGATTCCATTGGAATGAGGTGGGCGCTAGTGACAATCCATGCTCGGATACCTATGCTGGGCCCAGTCCTTTCTCCGAAGTCGAAACCAAATCTCTGTCCGAATTCATTGCCACGTTGAAGGGCAAGATCTTCTTGTATGTCTCCTTCCATTCGTATTCGCAATTGTTGTTGTTCCCCTACGGACACACCAGTGAATTGCCAGCAAACTATCCCGATTTGAAGCGTGTCTTTGATGCTGCCATCACCGCTGTTTCGGAGCGCTACGGTACCAAATACACCGGTGGTAACATCTACGATGCCATTTATCCCGCTGCCGGTGCCAGCACTGATTGGGCGTATGGTGAACAAGATGTCAAGTATGCCTTCTGCTACGAATTGCGTCCATCGAATCTGAATTTCTGGACTGGTTTCAAACTGCCAGCAGAACAAATTATTCCCACCGCTGAGGAGACTATGGATTCCTTGGTGGCCATGATCAAAGAAGCCGGCATTACACATTTCTGGTAAAAATCCACGGAATTTTTGAATTCACTGACGTTTTGCAAGATTAATAATAAAAACATGTGTTTCGCTTATGAAGAGTGATTGGTCCTAAAGCCTTTTTGAAAAGAGATTGTTTTAAAGTCCACATCGCGTTCATGTTGAATAATAAATCATTGCACTTTCATTGTTAACATTTTGTTTTTGTTTTTTTTTGATAATTTTCCTATCTTGTTATCGTTACATTTTATTTATGATTATGTTTTAATCTGAATGCCGGCTTTGCCGGCTTTGCTCTTGCAGATCGACGCAGATAACAAAATATGACGTTTTGGTGTGCAGATTTACAATCTTATCAATAAGATTTATAAGAAGCTAAATTTATTACTTGAGCATTTCAACGGAAAAACATTTCAATTGTTTTTTTTTTTAAAGAAAATTAAGAGTAGACAAACTTTAAGTTTAGATTCGGAGATAGTTCTCTTAAGTTTTTGGTGGACGTTAGACTGGGAAGAGAGCTAGAGAATTGAGTGATTTTAATATGCCATACAATTTGAGTATTAAAATAAGCGATTATTTGAAAAGGTCTGTTCTAATTATGGGAAAACCGGCCTTCGATATAGCCAATTAGACAAACCTATTGAGTAAGAGGATTCGGTTTTGGAATATATTTGTAGATAATCTAATTTTTCGGTTACAGTATGGGTCTGAGATACACTTACTTCGACATGTTTCGATAGTCACATTCGTACATTCGTATAGTGTACACCAAATGTCCCTATGACCAGGGCTTTTGACCATACAGAGGAACTTCGACTCCAATTGCCAAAAATTGTGAACTCCAATTCAATAGCCCAACAGGCAGCGCTGTATGAAAAACCAAAACAGTTTTGATATTTCATATTGCCTTGTCTGTGTCATAAGTTTCCTATCAGTGAAGCTAGGTTCACATTTGGTAAATAATTGATCCAATCAACTACAGTGGTGGTCATATAATTAGAAACGCTGTTTTTAAATCGGTTTTTATTAATTTACAAATATTAAGCAAATATGCACCAAATATTATAAGATGCCCGGAATACTATTTCTTCTTGTCATATATTTTACATTTTCTAACTGAACCCGAAAATATGGTAATCATATTATTAGAAACGAACACAGAAATTATACTTTATTATAAATTATACAGGAAATATAATAATTACAAATTAATATGACAGTAAAACAATAAAAAAAATAAGCTTAATACTTCGTTGGGTAACCTTTAATCACTTGCGTCAATCGCCGGAAGTCCGACATTGTGAAGTTGAAACTTCTTTTATATGTCGAAAGAGTTCTTTATTATTTTTCCCAAGTCTTTTTGTTTTACATTTGTCCGATATTTGCGCTGGTCGTATCCAAAAAACCATTGCTTCACAATACGAGAAGTACGTTTTGGATCGTTATCCCGAGATGAAATATTTTGCGAAATTTGTGGAATTTCGATTTATTTCACCAAATTATATGGCCACCACTGTATGTCTTCCCTTGTCTGCCCAAAAAAACATAAAATATTTGGACACATTTTGTTTTCCCAAATAAAATTTTGTCAAACATTGTTCAGACTTTGCCAGGCAAATTTATTTGACCAAACTGTCCAAAAAACAGAAAACCTCAAAAATTGGTGAAATTTAAAAAAATTCCAAAATTAGAAAAACTCAAAGTGAACACAAAACATTAAATACAAATTGTTGATATATCGCCCTGTTCACGAGATATTAACATTTTGATATTAGAAATGTTGGCCTTCGACGGCCGATATCACGAGAACTGAAGGTGTTATTTAATTTTTCGTTTTTAGGCTGATATCAAGTTAAGGTACCACGTTTTGCCTCGGCTATTATTTTCCCAAATAAAATTGTGTCAAACATCGTTCAGACTTTGCCAGGTAAATTTATTTGACCAACCTGTCCAAAAAAACAGAAAACCTCAAAAATTGGTGAAATTTAAAAAAAATCCAAAATATTAAGTAGAAAAACTCAAAGTAAACACAAAACATTAAATACAAATTGTTGATATATCGCCCTGTTCTCGAGATATTAACATTTTGATTTTAGAAATTGTAGCCTTCGACGGCCGATATCACGAGAACTGAAGGTGTCATTTCATTGTTCGTTCTTATTTGAGGCCGATATCAAGTTAAGGTACCACGTTTTGCCTCAGCTATTATTTTCCCAAATAAAATTGTGTCAAACATCGTTCAGACTTTGCCAGGTAAATTTATTTGACCAACCTGTCCAAAAAACAGAAAACCTCAAAAATTGGTGAAATTTAAAAAATTCCAAAATTTTAAGTAGAAAAACTCAAAGTAAACACAAAACATTAAATACAAATTGTTGATAGATCGCCCTGTTTTCGAGATATTAACATTTTGATTTTAGAAATTGCAGCCTTCGACGGCCGATATCACGAGGTGTCATTTCATTGTTCGTTCTTATTTTAGGCCGATATCAAGTTAAGGTACCGCGTTTTGCCTCAGCTATTATTTTCCCAAATAAAATTGTGTCAAACATCGTTAAATTTATTTGACCAACCTGTCCAAAAAAAACAGAAAAAACCCCAAAATTTTTGAAATTTAAAACAAATTCCAAAATTTGTTTTAATTTGAAGTAGAAAAACTGAAAGTAAACATAAAGCAGAAAATACAAATTGTTGATAGATCGCCCTGTTTTCGAGATATTAACATTTTGATTTTAGAAATTTTTTTTCCTTCTAATTTTGGGCTGATGTAAATCACGTTACCACCATGGTACAATAAACAAGGTAAGGCCAAGCAATCAGCTGATTTACAATTTTTTCTCGCAGCGCTCTAAATTGTCAAAGTTGACATTCGATGTGTTGCAAACGGAATAACAAACCCATCCTATGATAGAGGGTATAACAAATTATGAACATATTAATGATGGAAATGTAAATATTTTGTATCAAATATTTACAACAATAACAAAAATTAACTGTCAGTAACTTTATTTTATATTCTTGACATATACAACTTTGACAATATAGAGCACCAGAGTTGTATCTGATTATTTGTTGTTGGGCTAATGACCTTACCTTGTTTATTGTACCATGCATGTTTCAAATATTTTTATACACTACATCTGATTTTTTTTGGTAAAATTGTTCTAAGTTTATATAATTTATAGATGGGAAAAAAAAAATGGGCGTTCTCATGGGTTCCGTGGACCAAAAAAGGGCCCATGATAAACATGCGCATATGGGTATCGAAGTGCAACGAAACCCAAATATGCCTTTATTTTCATGATTTGCCTAAATTTTTTGATCCGGTTTCTGGGACTATCGGGTCACCAGCGGCCCAAAAACGGTCCCTTGACAAACATGGACATATGGGTATCGAAATGCAACGAAATTTTCTCGCGAACCCAAATATGCATTTATTTTCATGATTTGGATAAAATTTGTGATCGGGTTCCTGGGACTATCGGGTCACGAGCGGCCCAAAAACTCAGTTAGTTTTCTTATTTATTGACTTTTTAAGGATCCATGATGGAGGGTATATAAGATTCGGCCCGGCCGAACTTACTATTTGTCCACTTGTTTTATTTCAGGCAACCCGTCGCCGAAATAAAAGAATGAATTCTACCCACATCAACTTTGAGGAGACAGGTTTTATCTACTATCAATTGTGGACCAGACATATCCAGTCTTAAGTACACAAAAGCCCGACAATGTCAGGCAAGGCGTTTCATTTCAACAATGCAACTTCTGCAGAAGTCTTTGTGTAAGATAAGCACCACAAGGAGGTTTCTCAGATGAAACTTTGACCGATTATTTTTCTTCCTCCGCTACTATAACAATTTGCCTAACAATTGGCTAGTCGTGACTATCTCTCCAATGTAATATCATGTCAACACTTTCCATATTTTAAAACTCTAGCCACTTGGTCGTGCTTCACTCGGCCCTATCTGCCCATATCGCCTCATAAAGCACTTGACATTTATTAACACAACCACAAAATAAACCCCGAACCAACAGCTCTTGTTCGTCTAGAACAGATTTATGGTGTGTGTATTTCAAAGGATTTTTCATATTCAATAAAAATTGGCAAAAATAGCCAAACGATAAGGAACAAATCAAGAACGCAGCAAACGGCACTTGAAGATATCGCCGCAATCGTATTCTGGCCGCCTTTAACAAAAATCTAGACAAACAAAATATAACGTTTTTTTTTCTTCTATGCAATTATTTGAAAATTTACAACCTCGACGCCTCAGCGCGACTTTCAACGTTTGTTTGACGTTTGCCGGAGTACAACAACAATACTAACAACAACTGTTTTGTTTTGAAAATGTACGACAGGCGGTTATCTGGCGCAATGAAAAGCTCCGGGTGACCCAGCGCGTACTAGAGGCAGCACACCGCATTCGCGAGACTATATAAGTTATGTCTGGGGCCAAAGCAAAGCATTCGCTTCAGCGAGTAACAACCAGTAAAGTATGTCATTGAAATTGAACCTACTTTTGGGCTTCTGCCTGTTGGCGGTCGCCCTGTGCTCGGGCGAACGGGCCCGTTACGATAACTATCGCGTTTACCAAACGACCGCTTCGAGCGCCGCTGAGTTGGAAGTCTTGAAGAACTTGGAGGGTGCCAGTGACTCGATTATGTTCTTGGATGGCATTCACCATATCAACAAGGCCATCAGCGTTATTGTGGCTCCCCACAAGGTACCCGATTTCTTGGAAATTATGGGTGTTAACGAAATCGAATACGAGTTGTTGGAAACTAACTTGCAAAGTCAATTGGAAGACGATGAGGAACAGGTGGCCAAAAGCAATGCCAATGCTCGTGCCGTCTCCTATGGCTGGACTCAGTACTATCAATTGGATGATACCTACAAGTGGTTGCAGCAACTGGCCGTTGAATATCCCGGCGTAGTTACCTTGGTGGAGGGAGGCAAGACCTATCAGGGCCGTTCCATTTTGGGTGTTAAGATCTCCAAGAGCAAGAGCGCCAAGCCCGGCATCTTTGTTGAAGCTGGTATCCATGCTCGTGAGTGGATTTCTGGTGCCACTGCCACCTATTTGATCAATCAATTGTTGACCTCCAAGGCCAGTGGTGTTAGTCAGATGGCCGAGAACTACGACTGGTATATCTTCCCCCATGCCAACCCGGACGGTTATGTCTACACCCACACCACCGATCGTTTGTGGCGCAAGACTCGTGCTCCCTATGGCAGCTGCTTCGGTGCCGATCCCAATCGCAACTGGGGCTTCCAATGGAATACTGTTGGCTCCAGCAACAACGCCTGCTCGGATACCTATGCCGGTCCATCGGCCTTCTCCGAAATTGAAACTCGCTCCTTCTCCAACTACATTGCCACGTTGAAGGGCAAGATATTCTTGTACATCTCCTTCCATGCCTACTCGCAATATTTGCTGTATCCTTACGGTCACACCGCCTCATTGCCCGCCAACTACAAGGACTTGAAACAGGTGTTCGATGTTAGTGTTGCTGCCATGAACACTCGCTATGGCACCAAATACACCGGTGGCAACATTTATGATGCCATCTATCCCGCATCGGGTGCCAGTGTCGACTGGGCCTATGAGAATGTTGGCACCAAGATGTCCTTCTGCTATGAATTGCGTCCATCGTCGAATGCCGTCTTGACCGGCTTCAAATTGCCAGCTGCTCAGATTATCCCCACTGGCGAGGAGACGGTTGACTCCATTACCGCCATGGTCAGTGAGGTTCAAAAGTTGGGTTATTTCAAAAACTAATTCGAACGACGACTACAGATTATGTTTGAATTGCGCGAGTCATTCAAATTGAACTGTTGAATAAAATTGTTATGAAATGTGTGAAGAAAATGTGTGTGTATTTTGATAGAAATGGGAAATAGATTTATTTCTCCATAGTAGTAGTTTTCCTCAAATCTTTGACAGTTTGGGGTGTAGGGCAACATTGTGATTTTCGATATTTTTACTTGTGTCTCCAAGGCACATTTACAAGGTAATCGCATCAGGTACAACAAATACAACACTACAATAACAACATGCAATTTGTTTTTGATTAGACAACGAAACTGTCAGAGACATCTGATTGAAGTTGTTATGAAAATGTCAACAAATTCTATATTGTTGATTGATTGTTGACAAATATTTTATTTTTCCACAAATTTCAACTTACAAAATATCACAAATTGAATTTTTATAATTCAATTCAAAATAAAAAACCAATAACGAATGAATTTGAATTTTCAAACGTCATATTCAAAATAGAAATAAAACCATGGGTCAATAAACAAGGTAAGGTCATTAGCCCAACAACAAATAATCAGATACAACTCTGGTACTCTATATTGTCAAAGTTGTATATGTCAAGAATATAAAATAAAGTTACTGACAGTTAATTTTTGTTATTGTTGTAAATATTTGATACAAAATATCATGGTACAATAATAATTTCAATAATTTGAATAAACGTTGTTTGAAATTTCAACAGTTGCCTGAATGTAAACAAAAACATCGAATGTCAACTTTGACAATTTAGAGTGCTGCGAGAAAAAATTGTAAATCAGCTGATTGCTTGGCCTTACCTTGTTTATTGTACCATGAATAAAACGTAATTTCTAAATGACACATTCGCTTACAGACCAAATGAAAAAAATAAAATATCAGCTGATTGTCAAGATTACCTTGTAAATGTGCCTTGCGTACAATTACTTTGTTTCCAATTGATATTGTCTTCGAGACACACAAGGCACATTTACAAAGTAATCTTGACAATCAGCTGATATTTTATTTTTTTCATTTGGTCTGTAAGCGAATGTGTCATTTAGAAATGACGTTTTATTTCTATTTTGAATATGACGTTTGAAAATTCAAATTCATTCGTTATTGGTTTTTTATTTTGAATTGAATTATAAAAATTCAATTTGTGATATTTTGTAAGTTGAAATTTGTGGAAAAATAAAATATTTGTCAACAATCAATCAACAATATAGAATTTGTTGACATTTTCATAACAACTTCAATCAGATGTCTCTGACAGTTTCGTTGGCTAATCAAAAACAAATTGCATGTTGCTATTGTAGTGTTGTATTTGTTGTACCTGATGCGATTACCTTGTAAATGTGCCTTGATTAGACCTAAATAGTTTCTGGGGTCAATTTTTTGTTTCTGTTTTACACTTATTCGATTTTTAAGAAAATCTAGATTAAATTTTCCATTATACATTGGAACTGCGGGTATGGTTTTGCCATAAAAACACTATTCATTTTTTTTGGCCCAAATGAAAAATTCCCCAAAAATAGATGAAAAAAAATTAAAAATCCCCCAATTCATTTATAAAATTTTTTATTAAAAATCAACGCTATTTCGGGTTATTTTGCATATAAAAAATGGCCCAAAAACGAAAAAATAAATATGATCTAAAAATGATTAAGAAAAATTCCAATTTTACTTTGCTTTCTGTGTCATCTGTCTTTGTATGTTTGGGGAATTTTGCATTTGGGACCTTTTTCATAGAGCTTGCTTTTAGGATAAAAATATAGAAAAAAAATTTAAATTGTAAAAATAAAGTAATTTTTTTTTTAAATGAATTATGAGGCCTGGGGCGCTTGTCTTTCTTTTGAAATATCGCCATGTAAATGGGCTATTTCGGCGGTCCATTTTCATTACACACTTTCAACGGTTTAGGGCACTTTTTCATTTGGGACACAACTTTGTTTCACTCGTGGGGTCTTTTTTCCTGCCTCTCCGCACAAAAAACATTTTTTTTTTAATTTAAAACATAATTTAATTTAAGGAATTTAAGGAACTTTATAGAGGGGACCGAATTCCTAACGTAGGAAAAAGGAGAAGGTAATTTGTAGAAGAAACCAGGAGCGCATAACAGGCCGAATTGATGGCCTAGGTGTATGTCAGTGACATGAGACGGTCATGGTACATGACCGATCCTCCATTCAACCTAACCTAATTTAAAAATAAATGTTGTATTACACTGCCCTTTGGACTCCTTAGAAACGAATGTCTAGTTCCCTCGTTGAACCTGAGCGCAATAAAAAAGCACCTGAGTTGTCCAATTTTGATATTAGCCCAAAAATGTAGAACAGCTTTATAAACCTTTGTTAAGAAAAATGTCTGCAAATACAAAAAACAATTTTCAAACATTTTTCTTGACGAATGTTTTTTAGAACTGTTATAAACTTAGGTCCATAGGTCTCTAAATATGTCAATAGTAAAATGCTAAAAAATCTTGACCGAGAATACTTCTTCTTAAATTTTCCATTCAAATTTCACTTAGAATATAAATATCAACTGAAATTTCAGTAAGAAATCGTATGGATAGAGTTAATGTAGTTTCGCCCAGGATTAACAATAGTTGGGGATTATTCATAACACAACCTAAGGTTTAAATGTAGATGCGGCCTTCTTTAATATTAGGCGTGCAGTATGATGATGAGGGTACACGAAGTATTTTAACTTCATCCTTTCATTTTGTCCTCCTACCCTGTAAGACGACGATCGTATACAAATTTAAGTAGTAGAACCACCTCTCTGTAAGCCTCTGTTAAGTTAGCAGTCGTCTGCAGAAGTTCAATTTATTGCACCTATTTTTGATGATAAACCAGTTGCGAAAAGTCTTTGTTTATTTTTTTTTATATATAAATAATTCCCTACAAAATGAAGTTTTTATTAACACTTGTAAATTCTAAATTTCATTTCAGCTCTGTCATTGTTTTTATTTTTGCCAAGCAAGTGGTAAATATTAAAAAAGAAATAGTTGTTGCAGCCATACGCCATACGTTAGCGGACAATGTACTAACAAAATGGGATTTTATTTTTAGTGTAAAGTGTGTATGTACGATTTAAATTATGCCTTTGTTTCAATTGTTTCTGGTTGGAAATTCTCCTACGTTTAATAAACCATAACCAGTCATTTGGAAGTTTTTGCATTTCTTGACGCGAGTTACTTCAGGAATGTTCATTTAATTAGTGCAACATAAGTATGCCAACCTAATTATAAATGTTTTATCATTGAGTTGCCTCTGCTAATAAATCTTCAATCAACGTATATTTCTAATAGCAATGTCAATAATATAATCATGTTGATAAATACTCGTATACTTACACTTTTTCTGCAAACGCTTTCAATTTCAAACGACTGAATTTGTTGCCACTACAAACAGCCACAGCGGGGAATGGACTATTCGAAATGTGAACCCGATTCGTGGACATACGCACTTCAGTTGGTTGACCGATATACTGAATGATTAAATTGATAATGATGTAATGGGCCCAAATGACAACGGCCAGAATAAGACATTTCCACAGGAATCTATGGACACCAGATTCTCAATTAATATTGTTTCGAATTGTATAACTGTTTTCAATTCTTACCGGGCAAATTTGAAGGGCGTATAGAAGAGTAGCAAACGCAAGCCGTGTATAGAACTCTCGTTGAGGAATTCATTGAGATGTTTTCGGTTTACTGTCCGTTTGCGCCAGACCATTTCAAGGAATATGTTTAATTTTTTCAAGACAGTTTGGCTTTTTATAGGAATTTCTTGGGCATCGAGCAATCAATCATTTTCTTTGCTATGATGGCGGTTAATTGATATGTTTTTGACATGCTGTAATTTTGTGGAAGGAATGTCGAGTACTTGTTTCCCCAATGAAATGTGTTCATACAATGTTGACAGGAGAAATGCTGGCAACATTTGGTCATAGTAGGGACATGTTGCTAAAGAGGGAGCATGATGTTTTAAAACAGTGATAGGCAAAACAGCGCCCACAGGCGACTCCAAAATCCACTTGATGCTCTCTGAGGATTTATTGGCATAGGACAATTACGTGCGGGCTTTCCTATTCGCAGACGCGACAGTTTTGCTTGCTAACATAGTAGACGTGCTAAAAATGCAATTTGTTAGAAAATAGCAAAACTCTTCGAGCAAACTCTTTGTCAATTTCGGTTGGGAACCGATACTGAAGCTTCTCAGCATTAGTTAAGGCCTTACGTTTATTTATTTTGTTAGTAAGGTGACTGAATTTCCCCGGAGACGGTTACTGGACATCTCAAATCTTCTTGAGATGCTGGTTGCTGCGGGAGCAAAAGCGGGGTACTGAAACTCATCGGCCCTGAAAATTGCCTTTACCATATTGGGATATGAAAGCCTAGATTCCGAGGTGATGTATTTCTTGAATCAATGGAATTTCCGAGGTTTTTCCTGCCAGCTATGACATTACCAAATTCAAGGCTAACCTCAACAAACACTACTCCCTATTTTCTCTCTCCAATGCTCTTATTTCGTATCGCTAACTCAGTGCATTGCATTTGTAGGGGACATACCCTAGTCTAACATTAAAAATAGGATGTGTTGGTGAAACCCACTTCCATACACGTCATCGGGCGTTAGTTAGTTTTTTTTTGACATTTTCCGTCGCTTAGGTGACAGGAAAAAGAGTTAGCGGATAGCGATGTTGTACAGAAATGCTTACGTTTTCTTTCGTTCGCATAGATTTTCGTTCGACCTGTCGTTCTGATGAATGTTAGTGCGATGCAAATCAGTTGTTTGACGTGTAAAAAGGCATGCGACCATTAACTTTTCTGGCCGGTTTCTGGCAGCATGCCCAACAATATTTTATTTTATTTTTATTTATTAATTACAATACAAAGTAAATTTATATTCTAATTTAGGTTTCAAGTGTAAACCGGGTGACTCAGACCAAAGCCTCTGGTGGAATCGAACCCACAACCCCCAAGCTGATAGGCAAGCACGCTACCAACTCGCCTACCGGCGCTTAACCGTATTTGGAAAAACTCGTATGACAATAGTCCAAAACGACGAACATTGAGCATGCCGATTTAAGGGACTACCCTCCTTTCATAAAAAGTAAGTATAGGTGTTCAACAAATGAATTCACTTTATTTTTTTTATAAAAGAAATTGAATTATACAACCTCTTATTAATTTATTTTTAGCGAGCATTGAAATGATTGAAAACTGGACGAAATGTTAGAAAATAAACAATACCATCCTTTCAAAATAAGTAAGTATGATTGTTCAACAAATGAATTCACTTTATTTTTTTTATAAAAGAAATTTAATTATACAACCTCTTATTAATTTATTTTTAGCGAGCATTGAAATGATTGAAAACTGGACGAAATGTTAGAAAATAAACGAATTCAAAAGCGGTCACAATACTAAAGCCCATAATTAAGCCCAACAGACCGCCAAAAGAAGCTAAAAAGACAACAGAATTAATATTTTATCAACATTTTACCGCAAAAACGGCTATCTCACCCAAAGCCGATAGCCAATTTTGATAGATCTCCATGCGATATCGAGTGGACATGAGATCGCTGAAGAAAATATGCAGTAAAATGTTGTTGGTGTCATTCGGAGCTCTCCTGTAATAAGATTTATAATAAATATTTTCTTTCAGGTGGTTAAACTTACTCAACATCTTCCTTGTTAAATAACAATTGAACATTTAAACGGCCCATTGTTATTTCCGACTGATAGCGATTCGATTGACAATCCGGCAGGCAGTCACAGGGAAATTTCTCAGTAACCTTCACCGCCGACAAGGTCGTGTTGTAGTCGTGCAAGGCCCTGGAAAATATTTCTAAACCAAAACATGACGTTCCCTTAGCAGAATTCATCATTTATGACTTACCTCGATTATCCATAACGCATTTGAAATCCTTAATGTCACACACCCGAACTGAGCCATTATTGGGCAGAGAGTGTGGCATACAGCCGCAACCATGCAGTATATACCTCACCCGACACTCCCACATGCAATTCGTAAAGGAATAACGCTGCATCAATGGCAGCCTACGCTCGTGGGCAAACAAACAGTTCCGTTGTTTGATCGCCATCTTATTGATGTCACTCGTTGCGTATGTGGACTCCGGATTGATGTGTACGAAACTTTCACGGGCCGATGAGATAATTTTCGTTTCGGCATTTTCATCGGGAGCATTATACGCATCGTGTATGAGAAGTCGAAAACCGTAGCTGCTGAAGGAAGATGCAAAATAGTCGTAGGCAAAGGGATTGATGAGTATCGACAGGCCGGTGGGATAACCGCAACCGGTGACACGATAGGGACGTTTGGGAACCTGATAGGCAATTTTCCTGGAAAGCAAATTATTTGGTTAGTCTTCAGTAATTTTTCAAATATTTAGATGGCATACAACAAAAACTCGTTAAGTACATTTCATTATTCGGTAATGGTATAAGATTTACATTATCTGGTAATGACATATCATTACCTACAGCATGTATTATAAGCGTATAATAATGATTTCTTATTAAGACTGTTAATAAGTAATTGTTGTTTGTTATTTTTTTAAAAACATCTCAATGTGTGGCTCACGCACTCTCTCATTTATTTATTTTTCCTACTGTTTCTGGAACTCACTCAAGCTTTCTTTTACAGGGAATCGTTGCAGAGACATGCTGCTTTTAGAATCGGCTGTGGTGTAATGCCTGGAGTGTATATATATATATATATATTTCTATTAAGCGGAAGTCCCAACATCAATTATCCGTAGAATTCATGCTGATGTTAAGGAGGTGCCATTCCCTGGTGATGCAAATGGTAATGAGATGTGCTGATATACTTTTAGAAACTAATGCAATATGAATCGGCCAGTGAGTATAATATTAATAACAAAAGTAACCACCAATAATGACTTATTTATATCATTTTTTTTGCATAGAATTAATGATATGTCTTTGCAAGGTAATGACATTTGTATCGCTTCTCAGTTTGGTCCTTGGGGCAAAATTATTTTAAAAACTGGACAAAGACTCAATCAACTTTTTTCCCACTTACTTTACTTACTTATTTCCCTTAACATTCCATGAAGGAACAGACGGGGGAACTTCTCTCGAATCAGTGAGCTTTGAACGGTATAATGTGTATACTCACTGACCGGGACCTACTCTTTAAAGCCGGCTCCGGCTTTTCTAGAGAAGTTTTACATGGCTTAGATTTTGCTCTCTTACTAGTGGCCAAAATGTACGAGGTGGAAATAGCCGCTGAAAAATGTTTTGAAGTCGGGTTTTTCACACTACCTACCACACCACGGTCGTCCACACTTGGCATATTTTCAGTGCGTCCGAGACATTTTCATAAGAGACCGAACCATTGAGTATGAAATATTTTTCAATTATCCAAAGTTTCCGAGATAAGAGGAGTTTTTGTTAGGGGAAGTGATTTGTTTGAGCATAAAAGCGAATTGTTATGGACCTTCAGTTGCAGTTATCCAACGTTGTCTAGTTAAGCGTATAGCATCAGTCCGCAGTCGACTGTGCCATGTTTCTGCTGGATTTCTCTATGAACATTTTTTCCGAGCTTCTTTATGGGAATTTCTTGCCCAGAAATAACTTACCAGAGCTATCTGATATCCCATATGACCCAAAACATTCCATCCATACTTTTTCACTTTACTTACTCTGGAAAGTTATTGGTTTTTTCTCCGAAATAATTGAATGTACAACACTCGCCCAATCCCATCGATTTGATACGTTGAAACAAACTGTCGCAGCGTGAATTCGTTCCCTTCCAAATGCACTTGGCTATCATGTCCATACAATTGGGCGACAGACTCTGCGACAAATCCATCAGGGTCATGTTATTCAATTCCAGAATCTGCCGGGTCAGCGGCAAATTCACATCCGATGTATTGAAGGCGAAACTGTAATACATGACGATGCGAAATGTATACATTATGTCCTCCTCGGTGGTGTTGGGCGGACGTTTTCTGGTTAGCATGAAATTGAAATAAATAATTTGATATGCAATGCTTTACAACTACTTACAGTAAGCGTGCCAAATGCATAGATTTCGTCTTGGATATTTTATTGAAATTGCACAGGGTCACCGCCGGAAACGGTATGTTCCACGTGGGGAAATGTGAACTTTCGATAACAGTCACCGTCGGTGTCTCGCGATTCCATATGTAGGAGACCACCACCAAGGCTATGGACACTATTATGGATATGATGGTCGTTATTAGCCAGAAGATGCGTTCATTTTTTGACAAATCCATGCGTGTTATATAATTAAAGCCATGCAGTGAAGTTGTATTGCAAAAATTGCGAAAATTTTGCAAAAACCAAGATTTAATGGCTTGCATTTTAGATTTCTTGGACTCGGTGGCTTTTAGAGATTTCTCCATAAATGACATTGATGTCGTCGTGTTTGCATAGGATTGTTTGAAATACTCCTGCACGTTCTTGGTGTAGGGCACCACCTTGGTAATGGTAAATGCGGGTTGTACTTTATGCGCCGCCATAGCTGCCGTGAAGCTTACTCGAACGTATCCGCGCACCAACTGATACCAAACGGACAATTAGCGCCGGGGTAACAACAAGTGATAGGTTAATTTAATTATCGTCTAATTGACACAATACGACATGACCATGACCGTCATTAAATTGTCCTTAATTATCACTTAACAAACAGTAAACACAGTAGTAGTTTATTTTGGGGAACATCATAAACTTGATATTTATTAAATGTGTAGCTCATTGTCATTGATTTAACCAAATTAATAACCCGGACAGTGGGCTCTCATCCTTAGAAATGCCTCAATTCTCTCTTGCTTCTCCTTTTCCTCTTCCGCTTTCCGTTTCATTTCGGCCTCGGCCTGAGCTTTCTTTTGTCGTCGTTTGATGCGATAACGTATTTGCTTCTTAGTCAGCCAATTGCATGCGGGTCGTACAAATGCAAAGAAGATCATTTCGAAACCGGAAACAAAACTATAGCCCATGTGTAGTCCGGTTATGCCGCCAAACGTACCAATGAATGTCAGCCAATTCTCATAGACATCCTGACGCAGACGTTCCGCATGCAGGTCCCCATAGAACACATGCAGTAGAATGTGGTTGGTGATGTTGACGCCTTTGCTGGAGTAAAAAAGAAAAAAAAACATTTGATAGACAATACTGGACAACAAAAAAAAAGTGACTAAACCCTTTACAGTTCTGATTTATATGGGGCCCTGAGTACAACAGTGGTTGAAATTTGTTTTTCTACGGTGAGAATTTTTTTTTTTTAATGTTAAAAAATCTCCTACTGTATCATTGTGCATGGTCCTGACGCTGCGAAGACGTTTTATCTAAGGCATCGAACTAGATACGTTCTTGATCACGGGGTGTGGTTTACTGCATTCCGGCAAAGAAAAATTATTACTAAAAAAATCTGTCAACGTGTCAGCCTTAGTAACCGGGTCATTGTTAACAAGTGTTCGGATAGAAGATGTCGAATTGTCCCTTACAGTTTTTGCAAATGACCAAAATCTCTTTCTTGCCCTAGGAAAAGAAATAAATTTAACACGAAGAAACTGTTCGTGAAGACGTTTTTCGCTTCCAAGTACTGCTCGGGCACATTTTGATCTGCTTGTGATACAGCTCAGTATATTTAATCATACGCCAATTGCTAAACTCCTCCTCTGGGGATTTGACAGTTTCCTTGCACGTCTGATTAAACCAACAATTGAATTTGTCTTATTTATCTCGTTCATTTCAGCAGCTGCATCGACATTATTGTCTAGAAAAATAGAAGTGGTCCGAAGATCGCATAAGGAAAAGAATGCTAAAAAAAAATGCGCCATGATTCGGAACACAACCACCACTACACATACAAACCACAAGGCCCTCCTAGAGAAGTATTAGGAAATAGTGCAGTAACCAGGATTGTGGATATACTGTGGATCAGAATCCCCCCCGTTCGGGTCTCACATAAAGCAAAGTGTACAACTACACCGGACAGCGCAGATATGCAAGGCCATGAGAAGGATGTGAGAAGATCAAGTGGAATAAGACTTGAAAATCCTTGGAGTGAGCAAGCAAAGTGCTTTAAAACGATTTCCGAATCAAACTAAGACTAGCAATGGCTTCGCTTTCATTTTGAAATAGTTCGGAAATGTCTCCATACACATTTTCTACTTACAAAAATCTCTTATCGGTTAATGAAAACTGACGATCCAATGTACCCGAATCCTCATGCATGGCATACATATTAAAATCACACAACGGATAACAATCACAAATGAACGTCTCAGCATAATGATTATTGCGATAATTGGATTTCAGCGATTCCAAAGAGGATTTGTAAATAACTGAAAAGAACAAACTTTATAAAAATCTCTTTAAAAATCCCTCATTAATTACACTGATTTTTCAGAACACATTCGCTTTCCTTTAAGCCGCATACAGTCCAATTTGCCTTCCTTGGCCAGGTGGATAAGGTGCAGCGGCATTTCTCATACAACAGCGAAGAGCGACATTCGACCAAACAATTCACCTGAGAGTACGAACGAAAATGAAAAAGTTGTCGTTCATGGCGAAGAAAGCAACGTCGTGATCGCAGATCCACCGAGTTGATATAATCGGTGGCATGGGTTTGTTGTGGTGTTATACTCAAATAATTAACACTTCTCGGTGAGATGACGCTCTGCAAGCCACTGGTATCGGTAAAATCGTAGGCGTCATGTATGTAAACCAATAAGCCGGAAGTTTTTCGTGAAGCCAACTGATAATCTTCCACATCGGGATTTATTAACACCGAGAGACCCGTGTGATGGCCACAACTGGTGGTGTATTCAACATCATCATTCACCTTGATATCTGTTCTGTAATTGTGACAGACATTTAAGGGTAATTTTGTTTAATAGTATTTTTCCTTCAATGACCTTTTATTGTTATTCTCTTTCAAGGCATGTGCATTAAATGAACAACATATCCCATATGAAGTGTTGATCCTTTCAAAGATATTTGAGCATATCTCAAAGCGTCCCTTCCATTTACATCTGAGCAGACCGTTCTCACAGTTCGGCGTTAGTTTATCCTGCAAATCACTAAAGCTGAGCTGATTCTTTGCAAGAATATCTTCAAGTATTTGGAATTCGTCGGGCCTTGTTTCGATCGTCTCGAATGTATACAAGACCAAGCGAAAGAGGTGCAGCAGCTGTGAAACCGTTAAGTTGCTGGTTTTGTGACTGAAAATAGGGAAGTTTTTACTTTCCCAACCTTCCAGGTAAGTGAACAAAAAGTCTAAAACATCGATGTAGTCATTCAATCAAATTAACTGTTTATATATAAAATCACTTCATCCAAGTCCGTGCGACTTGTCCGGCTGGTTTGCACGATTAAGACCACATTGGAATTTTCATACTTACAATCTTTCTGCCAGCGCTAACGCTCGGCTCTTCGAAACACGATTTAAATTGCAAATGGTAACCGCCGGAAATGGTATATCCCACGTCGGATGTTGAGTACTTTCCGTATATAAAATGGTGGGCGTATCCGAATTCATTAGATGTGATAGCAATAATATAAAGGCCGACATAGAAATCGCCACAAATATGACAAAACACCAAAATGCTCGCTGTGGTGTTGTGGAGCCCACAAAATTAATGAAACCATGTATACTGGCCATCTCACAGTAGATCTCAAAGCCCGACTTGCGCTTGCACAAGCCATCATCATTGCGAGCCCTCAGAAAAGCCAAGAATTTCGGTAATTTTATGGATCTAAATCGACTAGTGCGCCTTCGCGTTGTTTTCTCATACCACTTCTTGGCGAAATGTCTAATCTTATGACTTTGTTCATGACCATCTCCCTGGGCACTAGTCAACGCGGATGTAGGATGTTTGAGAGATGTGGGTAATTTCTCTTCACTGGGTTTCTGGAGAAAATCTTTCACGGATTTTTTGAAAATTCTCCATTTTGATTTACGTCCAGCCACCAAGACGGGATGTTCCAAAAGTTTTAAACGCAATTCGGGTTTTTGCTTTTGATTGTCGTTTATCAAGAGTGGCTTTTTGTTGGGTTTGTTAACTTTTTTCGGTTGCAGATAATCCTCAAATGTTATGTAATAAATTGGCTCCTTCGAGTCGTTTGTCTGGACTGTCTGCATTTGGCTTTTAGACATCCTTTGGGTTTTATGGAAACACAATTTGTGATTGTTTTATAAACTGTACCTCCGCTTTTATAGTTTGTGGACCTGAAAGTGATGAATGGCTACGTTGGAGTTCTGCCTTTTACATGTTTAAGATGTTTATCAATTGCCTTCGTCTCGCCTGTATCGCATATCAATTGTGTATACCAGCCTTAAAGTATGCCTTACTATTTTATATATTGTCTTGTATTTAACAGTTTGTTAGCCATTGGAATAGGTTGTTAAATGGATAGAGATTCAATCGTTTGTATACCTTGTTCCAGAGGAATGGGAAGTAATTCGATTTGTCATTCCGTTTGCAGCAGCACATGTTGTCATTGTATTGGGAGTGACAGTTGCGACTACTGTCACCGAAACCCTGAATGAGCCAATCCATTTTGTTGTGGAATATAAAATTGAATTATTTGTTAACACTGTAAGTAGGGAAGATCAGGTCAAAATAAGACGATATTGTATTTTGAAGTTTCTTTCTTTCGTGTGAAAATTTCCGTGTACCTGGCTCTACTGCATTTTTTTTTTCGTCCCCAGCTCTTCCTCGTTCACATCTTCTCCTATTTTTATCATCCACTGTAATTGTAGCCCTCCGAATTGTTTCCACCATAATCACATCCCCCGTTAATTAATTCACCTTATGGTCTTTATCGAAATGACCAAAAAACATATAAATTGTTCAAACCCCATTGACTTGTTTATTTGTTTTCCGTGTGCAACACTATTGGCCTTTTAAAATCAATTTAATTTATTTATTTTGGCAATTGGAAAATTTCGAATATTTCCAAAAGAAATGAAATGAAACATATTGTAAAGTGAATCAGAAGAAAAGTATCGAAAATAATGGGCGTTGGTACAATTTCGTTATTTATATCCAAATGAGAATGATTAGAGCAAGTGTTTCTCCTTTGGAGGTATTTTGATTATTTTTATTCTAAAAGAAAAATATCAATTAATTAACTTTGGAAATCCATAGCACTGCAAATAGAAACCAATACGCGCCACACGGAAATGTTTCCCTGTAATTGTGTTGTGGAATGAAAATAAACAATAGTGAGTAAGCGATACAGTTGATTCCTTTTCGGAGGCCTTAAATGTGTTTCCTTTCGGAAAAGAAGGCCTTGCAAATTTTCACACTGGAACTCCATTGACTGCACATATGTATCCACACATACGTCAGTTCAAATAGAACAATTTCGGTTTCATCACCAACGAATGTTTATCGCGGATGTTTTCCCTTCGCGACAGCAGAGTCAGATGCATTTTTTTGTTTTTGTTTTAAAGCAATTTTTCGAATTTACATATTCTATTCGTCTGTCCCCATATGCGGGGACATTACATAAATTCGTGAACGACTTTAGAATCATTAAAAAATCCAGATGGTTCTTGCGTATTCTATTTTTCCCCCCAATAGAATACAGCTGCCATTGCCATTAGCATTTGGTTGGAAGTTACCTGATTTCGAATGCAAAACTATATTCAACAGCTTCATTTCAGTATAACAAAATGGAATATTTGCTCAAGCGTAATGGGCTGCATCTGGGAGATATTTTTAGCAATGCAATTGACTGCATCTGGGATACACTTTTGGCTGCAGTGTTAAATCGCTGGCAATTATCAAGGGGGGAAACTGTATGCAGGCCTACGATCAGTTGAAGGTAGTTTTGTCGGTAGGCCAGTGACCCTCAGATTATATGGAGACATTTCTATACATCAAATGTTTTACTATTGAAATGGAAAAAGACCCAGACGGAAAATCGAATACCAGTTTGTTTTTTTCAAGTTTTAAAACCTGAAAATGTGTTAAAAAAAACCTAAAAACTAAAAATGTAAGAAAAATGTATCCCCCTAAAATTGAAAAAAAATATATGAAAACTAGTAAACTATTGAAATTTTTCTATAATAAAGAGCTTTTTAAAGTAAACATTAATTACAGGGTGTTTCCATAAAACGAATTGGTTCGGTCGTTACAAATCGTCAATATTGGAAGCGTTATAAACTGGGTTTCCGACATTATTTAATTCTGGTTTTTAGATATGTGTTCGATATCGGCATATGAAACACAATCACAAAGTAATAAGCTCTCCTTACCGATAAAAATCCATTTTATTGTGTCTTCATTTTTTGACAATTTGTAACAAACGAACAAATTCGTTATATGGAAACAGGCAGTGAAACACATAAAAAATATTTTTTTTCATGATATTTCTTTTTTATTACAAAGTTTGAACATTGACATTATGTGTGAAACACTACATCATTGAAATGACCACCATGCGAAGTCTTGCAAGCATTGATTCGTTTGAGGTACTTTTGGACCACTTGTTGGCACATATTGGGCGGTATCTCAGCCATAACTTGACGAATGTTGGTTCTTAAGTGCTCTTAACTCTTGAGCTCAGGTTTACCGAAATTGTTTTCGCATTTTTTTTTTGGACAAACTCTCAGGTCGTGCATTATCGCTAGCGATAGAATATAAGAGTGTTGAAAGGAGGAAAGAGGTTGTAGTTTTTGTTGACATTTGGTTTAAATTTCAGTCAGAAAACCCACTTGCTGGAAGATTACTCCACATACGGACAGTTCGGCTGAAGAACGAATTTTATCTATAGTGTGTCGTTTAGTTAACCGGTCATTTCACAATGAACGGCTTATCGTATAACCAATATTTTCTTTTTTTGAAAAAATGCTGCCTACTGTTCGGAGATTTTTTAAAAAAAAATCCGAGTTTCACGTAACATTTAATGCATTAGAGTCGATTTTATTGTGGATCATTTCACGGAGCCACGAAAATTACCTAAAATTAGTTAGTTTCTGACAGATTCAGGCAGCATTTGAGTTCGTCTAACGATTTACAGCCCTCAGGCTGTCTACCAATGAAGTGCTTGCAAATCATGTAACCAAGGTCCATATATATTATATATTAAGTTATCTAGTTGTTGTGTCCATTCAATTTATTGTCCATGCCCATGTCATTGTCCATTCATCTTAGGCGTGTCCGTTATGAACTAAAAATAAGAAAACCAAAATGAATTCATTTAATTCAATTAACAATCAATTTCAATTTATTGTTTATTTAAAATTATTGTTCTGATCATAACAGAACCGAATCGCAGAGAACAACAAAAGCGATCACACACCGTCTACATAAACTATTGTGTGACTAAATTAACAACAAAATCATCAACATGTGATACTTGTGATTGTTTCAATCAAAACTTACTCACACATTCATTTTAACGACGACATTCAATGCAATAAAGTTGACACACAAAACAACAATAACAACGAAATAAGTCAACCAACGTTAACAACAACTAAAAAAAAAAAACTAAAACAAAGCCAGCAAAGTGTTAAAGTCATCACGCAAATGTTTAACGTGAAAATGTTCACCGCTCGCCACTACTTCATCAGCGCTTCTGTTTTGTGATTTGTTCTCAAATCACAATGACAGCGATGACGACGATCGAACATGATCATGATCAACATCGTCATCATGAAGAAACGGAAGGCTATTTTGCCGCCGATGACTGATGTTTGCGGCATTTTGCGTTGAGTTGCGTATGACGTACAAGCCGCCATCATAATCAGACGCACTGAAGCGTTAATGTAAAAGTCATAAATAAAACGTAAGCATGTTTTTTTTTGTTCTTTTTGCAGAACTTACAAAGCGCGTTAGCGTTGAAAACGATACGAATGCAGTCAGTCATTCAGTTCCAGTTGAACGTTTTCCGAACATAATGTTTATAAAGGGTGTTTTTTATTGGGGTATAGAACTTTAAGTTGGCATCACTTTTTTAACTGGCGGCCATTTTGTCAGCTGTCAAGTGATTAATATTTAGTTTGGTTTGCCATTTCATCATGAACAGGTTGACAAAAGAACAACGCTTGCAAATCGTGCAAATTTATTTCGAAAGTAATGGTTCAGTTCGCGAAGTTCACCGCAAGCTCCGTCCATTTTATGCCATTACATCCACAAAAACTGACTGTTTGGTGTGCTCTATGGGCTGGTGGAGTCATTGGGCCATACTTCTTCCGAAATAATGCTGGAGAGTCAGTTACCGTTAATGGAGACCGGTATAGAGCCATGATAACCGACTATTTTGTTCCCGAATTGGATGGAATGAATGTGGATGAGTTGTGGTTCCAACAAGTGGTTGAAAATTGGACCTGTAGAATTGGCTTTATTCGAGCCAGCCGCGGCGGCCACATGCCCGAAATCATATTTAAACATTAATGGCATAAAATTATCCGTCCAATAAAGCCAAATTGATGGACATTAAAACGATTTTCTTGTGTTTTATTTCAATTCGAAGTTCTATACCTCAATAAAAAACACCCTTTATGTACATCAGTCGGTTTGTATCGGTTTGTCTGTCTTCTGTATGACTTTGTTCACTTTTTCATGTACATACATACATAGTGTGAATCGCACTTGGTATGAAATCTTAAGTAGATTATTGTGAATAAAACGCACTAGTTCGTTCAGAATGTGTCTGATGCCACGATCTTCATCAAAGTAATTAAAACGAAAAAACAGGCACATAAAAGCGCAAAAATAACACTTTACCACAAGAGTGTTGACGTCAATTAAACAAATCGCCCAAGACTCATCTTTAGATGTTTTCTTTGTTTTCTTCTTTTACTGATTTGTTTCTTTAAATTAACGTTTTTTTGTTTTTTTTTTGTTTTTCGTTTCTTTCTGAGCAAAATATTTATGTAATGCCCTACACTGAAAAAAAGGGTTCATCAATTCGATGAAGTCGTACATCAATTTGATGAATTTGGTCATCATTTTCCAAACTACCATATTTTCCTTCAATTTGTTGTAGAACTTCTCAGTAATATGGGTTTCTTCAACTGCGTACATCAATTTAATGAAAATTGTTTTTCAATTTGATGAAAATTGTTTTCCAATCTAATGAAAATTGTTTTTCAATTTAATGAAAATTGTTCTTCAATTGAATGCAATTTTTTTTTTAATTTAATAAAAATTGTTTTTCAATGACAGACATGTCGAAAGTTGTGAGAATTTGACACTCCAGCCAGAAGGGCGTCAGTGAGGTAGTTGAATGAGCCTTCAGTAAATTGTGATTAAAAGCAAAAACCCTCCATTGGTTTTATTTTAGTGCGGCTTTATTTCTAAACCATTCAATAATGGATACTTTTTGTCATTTTCGAATTTTTATAATTTTTTTTTCACGAAGGTTTTTTCCAAAAATCCATGGTCCATTTGTATTAACAAGAAGTACAATCATCGAATGAACTGAAATAAACGCATTAAGCGCCGAAATACAACGTGGGCTATTTCTGTGGAATCGAAACGCTCCCTCCCGCCAGAAGGGCGTTAGTGAGGTGTTTGAATGGGACTTCAGTAAATTGTGAATAAAAGCGAAAATCCTTCATCGATTTTAATGATCTATAACACATGTTAATGTGGCTTAATTAATAAATTTATTTATTTATTTATAAACCATTGAAAATATATATTTTTTTGTCATTTTCGAATTTTTATATTTTTTTTAATTCTTCATACAGTTTTGTTTCTGTTAGTCGAGTCTGTGATCATTGATTATTTCTATTTCTTTACAAAAAAAGAAATTTCAAAAAAAGTGTTTGCTTTGATTGCAGGAAAGGAATATGGATCCGTTTCGGAAGCTGTTACACTTCTTCATCCCATTTGCAATTATTGATAATTGCCTGCAATCAAAGCAAACACAATGCTTGAAGCCTTTTTTGAAAATTTATATTTATATGATTTTCAAGATTACGAATCAATTTTTTTATTTTGCCCTGACACAATAAGCAAATATTACAAATTATTTAGTGATCAATTTTTTAAAATTTAGCTTTGACATTTTAGGTCCCAAAAGAATTTGCAATCTCTAAAAAAAAAAAAAATTAAGAAAAACTTTTACATAGAAAATCAAAATTTCGCCCATTTATTACATCAAAATTGTAAAGTGGTTTTTTATTACATCTTTGTTTTTGTAGCCTAGTGTTAATATGTTCTTTCTGGAGCTTATTTCATGTTCAAATTTTGTATTTCATTGCGAAATAAGCCCCAATATGGGAGGTTATTTAAATTGTTAAGGCGTCCAAGTCCCAACCCCCCAATGTATGTCTCTTGCCCTGCCAGTGGCAAAACGGAATGGTAGTTTTATTATTTTTCTTTGCCATTCTTTGAATTACAATCAAAATATTATTCTGATTATTCAGCCGAAACAATTGTAGCCATCGTCTGTCTGTCTGTCTGTGGTATTTACCTTCAAATATTTACCCTAACAATATTACCCAGTTTTTTCCCCGTAAAGACAAAGTGTATTAAGCCATTTAGAATAAATATCGTCTCATTTTACAATTGAATAATTTATTGCGGTGGTGTTGGCTCTTAAATTATATTTTTTTTCTTCCACTTCGGTGAAATTGGACGGAAAACAAACGGAAATCGTGTAAACAATGTTGAAAGTGTTTATTTGAAAAGAATTTCAAATATTTATTTTCTTCTGAAAATGTTGAAAGATACATTTGCCAATAAAACAAAAGAAAAAAACCAGTTCAATGGTTGGTTTCCAGTTGCATGTGACCACGAAGAAATGCAGCAGCCAGCGTCTGTGTAGTAACACATGAAGTTTTCTATAGAAGGCAGACAAGGGATGTTTAGTTAGGATTTAAAATTGGAAATATATTAATTTGCAAACCCAAGAAGAGAAGAGAACGAAGTAAAGTAAAATAAATAGTTAATATCATAATACTTATTTTTTGTTGAAATGGGGAATATGTGGTTCTTGGAAATTTGGTTCCACGCTTCCTCCGTACGTACGTTAACGTTAATATTTGAATAGCCGATCCCTGACATAAAATGTTGAGCGTTTTGATTTTGATATTCCTTGAATGAAATTTGTTTTGTCCAATGCTATTTTATGGGTTGTTGATTCAATATATACGAATTGTTATGAATAGGATAACTATAGTTTCCGTTTTCAGGCAAATATTTTTTATTTTATTTTTTTGTTGCGCAGTGTTATTAACGATAATTATTGGTGATTTTTGTCAGCACAAAAGGTCATCACCAAAAAGTTTAATTGCTTGGCAAAACAAACAAAGGCGTTTTTTTTATAGCCAATCAATATTTTGTTTTTAAAAATAAATATTAATTTTTAAATAAACACAAAAATAATAATGTCGTAAATGTTTGGGTCACGAAAATAGGCCAGCTTATAATAAGTAACACATTCTAGAGGTGGTAAGAAAAAGGTGGGAGGTATTTTGATCCCAACAAACAAATATACGATGGGTATTCGGAATGAGCGTTATTTATTTTAGAAATAGAAAATATAAAAGAAAACTATATATCGACGTGTCGGACGGAACGTCTATCAATAAGACGTCCAAAATTCCATATGTGGTTAGTAATTTCATGTGTATTTGATTTGATTTATTTTCAGTAATAACGCAAATACTGAACATACTCTGTAACTCTCATTTCAAAAAAAGAGTACGCCTATCTCTCATGCTTTTTCCAGAGCCACATCAGTTCATTTGGTGTTATTAGTCGTATTCTAATTTGGGGCCACTTTTTTTCACAAAAAATAAAATTACCCCGAATTTTTGGATCTTTTTTCCAATTTGCATAATGAGAAACAAACTCAAATGCAAGAATTATTAAATAACTAGTAAGTTGTAATGCGCCTATGGCGCCCGTTAATTTGCTGGAGAAAGTATTTGTTACTTAATTTTAAAAATTTTGTAAAAAATATTTTGAGAACTATTTTGTAAAAAAAAATTTCGAAAAAAAATAAAATTTGTGGAAAAAAAATTTTTGCTGAAAAAAAAAATTTTGTTGAAAAAAAAAATTTTGTTGAAAAAAAAAATTTTTGTGGAAAAAAAAAAAAATTATTATAGAATGCCTATTTAAATTCCTACGTACTGCGTGACAGAGTCAGTGAATCAGGGAATCAGTGTATCAGTGAATCAGTGTCGAGGGTAAATATATATTAAGATAATTGTAAATTATTTTGGGTCCATTTTTCGTATGGGGTTTTTGGCACACAACTTTTGTAGTCTTAATCTTAGCAAGTTCTACAACTTGAGACTTTATTTCGTTTTTGTAAATTTATTGTCATATTTTTTGGGCTAAATTTCCTATGATACAGTCGGGCTATTTTTCGTTATTAAAAGTATCCCAAAAATTGGGGACATTCCGTGCGTTGGTGCCATTTTGGGTAATTGGGGTAATTTTCAGAGATCCAACAAAAGTTGTTTTCCACTTCGAATTCGTAAACCGGCTGACACAGGCCATATGGCTAAATTTTTGCAGCGACAGACCAAAGCCTCTGGTGGGAATCGAACCTACAACCCCCACGCTGCTGATAGGCAAGAACATAAGCAATTACTGTTTATAAGAAAGTGATATGCGATATTTTCTTGTAAGAGATGTTCTTATATTCTTTACTTACTGTATTTATTTATTAGGCTGGGATTGAAAATTATTAACTAGGTATTAGAATGTCTGACAGATATAACGCTCTCCCCACTGTGAAGATGCGGTCGAATCCTTAGAAGAGCAGACCCTTGAATTTGGCTGCAAGAACCCGACCCATCTCATTCAATCAACCAAACTTCCATTTGTAAATTGAAAATCTGCGATTACAATACGATTGATCCTATGAATTATGGATTCCGCATCTTCTGCCAATGTCAGAGTCCATGCATGTCCCCTTGTTCGGGACTGGATATCTTCTTTATCGACACCATCCAAAAACTCACGTACCTTTGCATATCACCGACCTTTGCCAGAGCCGCATGGTATTACATACTCAACATAGCTCATGTCTCCAAAGGCGGTGATCTTGGTACGAAGCTGCTATCATATCTCTAAATTCGGTTTTGCTGCACTCAACATCAGTTCTAGGCTGCCTAAGATGTCGCAACGAGAAACAGCAGTTCAATATTTTCGGCTTTTAGTATAAATAATGTAATGTAATCCCTCCCATCTACCTCAGTTGTGAGTTGGAAGACTGCGCTGACAATCATTGAGCCTACGATTTAAGGCTTCCTCTGGACTTGCCCCTAGTTGGCGACGGGATGTCTTATTCATAAATGACATCAAGAGCTGCACGGTACCACTCCACAGAACGCCTGTCTCCAAAGGCGATGAGCTCGATGCGAAGCTGACACTATATTTCTAAATTCTGTTGTCAACTTCGCCTTCGAGGTGTATCTCTAAATCCTGTGTTCCTGCACTAGACTGGTACAGATCTCTCAACGAGAAGGCTCAGCATTCACCTTATCTGTGTGTCATGCCACAGGAACCTGCCAGGAAACTGTAGAGCAGACGAGCTAGCGTGACTCGCTTCTACATACATTACAGATCCAAGATGAACTGAAATCGCTAGGTATTCCTCTAGAGATTGTCAAAGCAGTGACCGATAGAAAGGCTTCTGTCCGTGTCTGCCTACAGTATGGACAGATGAGACCCCCGATTAGTTGAGAAACGTTCTCGCCCATGACGAGACGCTGTTTGGATGGCACTGCATTGGAAGGAATGCAGTGAGACCGAAGGTTTCGTCAAGCGACTACTACAGAAGCCGTGACATTGAACAGGAGGCTGACTCCATGAAACATCACTTTAATTTTTGCAGTGACAGACCAAAGCCTCTGGTGGGAATCGAACCCACAACCCCCACGCTGATAGGCAAGCACGCTACCAACTCGCCTACCGTGGCGCTTGACATTTTTCATATTTTGCTGGGGCCATCGATAATTTTTAAAATCGATTTTACTTTTGTTGATTTTCATTTTTATTTGGGTTGGGATGATATTACATCAACCCAAATTTGGGGCAATTTTTCCATTTATGAATAGGGCCCACTGTTCACGGCGCTAACTTAATTAATATAAGGAAAATTAGTTTCTGAACCCCTTTAGATTTGTAGGTCTTTTGAAAAGCTTTGTGTTGCAGGCATTCCTAGAACACCCACCATAGAAGCGAGTTCCGAAGCTCCTGTTGTCAACCATAGCCTTGTGTTAATTTTAAATGAATGTGGAATGCCATAATCCTGCTGCCACCTAAGAAGTCGTGGCTCTTGCTGGGTAGACTTGAAAATGCAAGACTTTCTAATGATTCAGTTTATAATTTAAATGTTAATACAAGTGCTTGTATTAATCCTCCTTGAGCCCTTGTAAGATTTTCGCTTTTGCCACTACAGATTTTCAACATTCAGTCCCAGAAATGTTTCTTTACGAATACTATTTGAAATGCAATGACTCAATTATTAATTTTAATTTTTAGTGCTAATCTCCCCCCCCCCCCCCCCCAAAAAAAAACAACAAAACGCTCTCATCCCTTTCAAAATATTTACTCGTACATATTTAAACAATGCGTAACACATTGGGTGTATAACAGCCACATAACGCCGAACGACGCAATTGAAATCGGTGACGTTATGTGTATTTTCACATACGGCGTCCTCCGTCCCGCCGCCGCCGCACACTGCACTAAGTGAAACGTAATAAGTTTAATGATCTTTTGGCACACATATTCCAAAGGCCCGCAACAAAATTTCATTTTCATGGCAAGCCCAACTCTTCCATACATACATACACTCTTATATTCAGGTATTTTAAAACTTGTCCCTTTGCATATCCATCCACCCAACCCGACCGTACCGGTTCACAAAAAGAAATATAAACCGGTCATCGGATTTAAATTTAGCTTTATTGCTTAAAATTTAATCACAAATCGTTTTCGTAATTTTAAAACTGAAACGCTATACGTCATTTATAACGGTAAAATGTTGAGGTGACTTTTTAATGAATGGGGGGCAAAACACAAAACAACAGTTAACAAGCCGGCAATCGTATCACATTTTTCACCAGAAGTTTAACATATAAATTTCATTCGCAGAATTATTAAACTCTTACGTGTATTCATACATCAACGGTCATCTGTGATTCTTCTAAGAAATTCATATGATTCTTTGCCCAAATACAGAGACTTCCCCGCGTAACGTGTTTCGTAGACAACGCAGTGAATTTCTGCAACACAGAAAATAACTGATTCATACCGGGAAGTGTTCATAGACAATCGGACGGCGGACAGATATAGGGTGAGGGTTCCATTAGGCGTGTTTGAATTTTAATATGGAATGCAAAGAGTTTCGTGTGAGAAATGAGGGGAACTTCTTAGTGTAGTCACAAGTTTAAAGTGGCCCAAATGATGAGACCTAGAGGCCGAGTTGTTGTTTATGTAAATGTTGCCAGCAACATCTTTGAGAAATTTTGTTTCACGAACTAACTATTTTGGTAACATATCCCCGACGAGATTTCGTATAATATTTGTTTATATGCATTTTAAACGTTTTGTGAACGATAAACTGACGAGGAAGCTCAGTCGTACAGGGTGGCCTATACCTAGTCACCGAGTTGTTGGGTGCTTTTCGAAAACACCCACTACCTTTCTGCCGTTGCTACGTTTGCTTGGCAGTTGCAAGCATAAGTTTCACCTGGTCTCCGTGCACCATTTTCTATGATGTGGGCTTTGGTGTTCACTGTGTTCATTTTATTGACAGCTGTCATTTTATTCACAGCTGTCACTGTATTGACAGATGACATTTTATTTACAGCTGTCATTTTATTGACAGCTGTCATTTTATTGTCATTTTATTGAGAGCTGTAATTTTATTCACAGCTTTCATTTTATTCACAGCTTTCATTTTTTTCACAGCTGTCATTGTATTGACAGATGACATTTTATTTACAGCTGTCATTTTATTGACAGCTGTTATTTTATTGACAGCTGTCATTTTATTGACAGCTGTCATTTTATTGACAGCTGTCATTTTATTGACAGCTGTCATTTTATTGACAGCTGTCATTTTATTGACAGCTGTCATTTTATTGACAGCTGTCATTTTATTGACAGCTGTCATTTTATTGACAGCTGTCATTTTATTGACAGCTGTCATTTTATTGACAGCTGTCATTTTATTGACAGCTGTCATTTTATTGACAGCTGTCATTTTATTGACAGCTGTCATTTTATTGACAGCCGTCATTTTACTGTAATTTTATTGACAGCCGTCATTTTACTGCCATTTTATTTACAGCTGTCATTTTATTGACAGCTGCCATTTTATTCACAGCTGTCCTTTTACTGATATGTCATTTTATTTACAGCTGCCATTTTATTGCCCTAATTTAGAAACCACTTAGTTTTAAATAATTCATGTTTTATTTTTACTTGGTGACTGGAAAGATGTATTTTTTTTGTGTTCTTTTAGTCTGCGACCACTTTTAAATCTCAGACACCATATGATCTTTCAAATTTAATAAAATGACGGCTTTTCCAATGTTACTTCATCATCATCATACCCTTTTATATGTTCCTTAACCAATCATAGCGTCTTAACTATAATCAGAGAGTACGATCATGGACAATCAGCCGCTGTCGAATTTGTTTTAGTCTGATGGTTAATTTTTCTCGCTATTGGATGAGAGTTCCATAGAAACGATGGTCTCAAATCGAACTATGTACTAAACATAACTTCCAGCCAACGAAAAGAACGAAACCATCAACGGTTTAATAGTTTCAATTTACGAAAATCTATTAACTATATGCGTCATAAAACGTTAACTTTGAAAATTTACTTTTATTTTTTGTTTTTGTAGAAAAACATTTATTCAAGAAAAACATTAGGTGAGTAACGACGAAAACGCTTGACGTTTTTCTGGAGTAATTCGGTTTTTTTCGAACAAAATTTTTTTAATATTCATAACAAACAGATGACGCAAATAGATAATAGTCTTGTTTGTTTTTAAAGTGGCAGAGACGAAGAGATCTGAAGTTATTATATTATTGGCCACTTAGTGATTGAACACAATTGGAGTTGCTCGACACACAAAAATTCACTTGCGCGTAAACACAATTTCAGAGTGAGAGCGAATGTGGTAGCTCAAGTTTTAACTTCATTGATATTTACATACATATTTAGAAATTTTTATACTCAGATATTCAGAAAGATTGTTTTAAAATAATGAAGTTAAAGACCTTTAGTCATACACAGGTTGTTCCAAGCTAGAGTTTCCTTTGGTTCGATTTTTATGTTGTAGAACTAAAATGACTTTAATTTCTTTCGATAACCCTATGTAAATAACTGACCTAATGAAATGGATCGACGTAGAGAGACTCCTTGACCATTGATCAAATAAAAACCTACGGGGAACTTCGCAAATCCCATTATTTGAATGAGATACCAAAATGTTCTTCACACAATAAATCCGAAATTTATTGAAAGGAAACCTCATCCACATAAATTCTAATACCGCAAGTTAAAAAATGTACAAAGCAGGGAAAGAGTCCGTTCAGCTAAAATAGTATATAAAAAAAATCATTGATTTGTTATATCGTATAGAAAATTGAATCAGTTGTTGGACAATTCAAATTTTCAAATTCAAATTTCTGGACATCAAATCGTAGAACTTCAGTTTTCAATAAAACTGAGTTTAAACTTTAAATACGTTTTTGAGTTGTCAGTGAAAATGATTCACATTTTCGGCTGTTGATGTCGCAACACTAACACATGTTATCGGAAAACATATGTTTCTGGTGAAAAATTAAAAAGTTATTAAACTTTTGTAGTGGATTTTGGCCACAAATGAACTTTGGCACGGACAAACGACACAAGTGTGGAACTGGTGGCGGTCGGAAACCAATTCCAGCATCAACAAAATTTATGTAATTTATTTTGTTTTTGGAAGTTGGTGAACCAAAAAATTTTGATTCTTCTTTCTTTGATTGCAGTCTTAATCATTTGGCCATTAAACAGTGATTTAAAGCCCAATATTGGACGATTAAATTGCAGTTAAACGTTGACTGAAAAAATGAATTTGAAGTTTAAACGAAAATCGAAGACTAACTGAAAAAATTAATTTGAAGTTTAAACGAAAATCGAAGACTAACTGAAAAAATTAATTTGAAGTTTAACTTTAGTTTGAACGCCCAATATTGGAAAATTAAACTGCAATTAAACTTTGATTGAAAAAATTAATTTGAAATTTAACATTAGTTTAAACGCCCAATATTGGACGATTAACTGCAATTAAATTTTGACTGAAAAAACTGAATTTGAAGTTTAAACGAAAATCGAAGGCTAACTGAAAAAATTAATTTGAAGTTTCACTTTAGTTTGAACGCCCAATATTGGACGATTAAACTGCAATTAAACTTTGACTGAAAAAACTGAATTTGTAGTTTAAACGAAAATCGAAGACTAACTGAAAATATTAATTTGAAGTTTAACTTTAGTTTGAACGCCCAATATTGGACGATTAAACTGCAATTAAACTTTGACTGAAAAAAATTATTTGAAACGCCCAATATTGGACGATTAAACTGCAATTAAACTTTGACTGAAAAAACTGAATTTGAAGTTTAAACGAAAATCGAAGACGCCCAATATTGGACAATTAAACTGCAATTATATGTTTAACTTTAGTTTAAACACCCAATATTGGACGATTAAACTGCAGTTAAACTTTGACTGAAAAAAATCAATTTGAAAAATTAGCATAGTCGCTGAAGAAAATGTTTCAATTAATCTTCTTCCTGAGGTGATCTTCTTCCGTCACCCCTGTATCAGCTCCTGAACCAGCTGGATTTTGTCTTTAAGTTGTCGTGTGGTTACCCACGATTAAATAAACCAAATTTAATTTATTATATCATCGTATATGTAGAGACTATTTGGCCCTAAATCGCTTGGCAGAACTATTAGTACGGCTGCAAACTCAAGATGTCACTAATTCGTTTATCGAAAATCCTTCGCAGAAAAAAAAACCACAGCTGCCTTCAATTCACTCCACTTTCTCATTGATTTGATGTAAAGTTTTCTTTCAGTGTATGGCTAAACAACAGAATTTGCGATATCTGAGCAATGACCATTTACGGTGGGATTTACGTCATTCCACGGGTGAACTATAGCTCGGTCAAAGACTGCAGCTCACAGCACAGCAAAGCAGCCATTACCATCACCCTTTTAAATATTGGTAATTTTTTGTTGTTTTTTTTTTTTTTTTGTAAAGTCCCAATCCATTGACTGGTTGATCTTGTATTTCGAAAAGTTCGCCGACCCCCTGTCTTCATTTAATGACATTGCCATGCATGTAATTGATTTCACAAATATGAAAACTACATTTCAGGATCATTCGCCCTCATGCCAACAGCACAAGCCATTTTCACTTTTCCCCCAAAAAAAATACATTAATTCGTTTTTTTGTAGCACTGACGTCATTCTTTGCTTGGCCTTTTCAAGATGAACTGCACTAATAGTGTCTGGGATTTTTATGAAGCCCAAAAAAAAAAGAGGAGTTCAATGAATGTATCTTCATTTAAAAATCGTCTGTAATGTTTAAAGATATTCAACCCAAAAATATATTGGCGACAGTGGAACGAGCTGATAATTAATTCTTCGGTCTGGATCATTGGCCATTATTCCAAATACGTATTTTCATCCAAAGCAAATAAATAACAATCGCAAAGAAACCTGCATTGAAACAAAAGAAGCCTTGAAGCCTCCTAAACCAAAAAAACCAAACCAAAAAATACACAGAATATAAAGAACATCGTACGATATTCTAAAGCCGTATGACGTTTCAACTCATATGCTATTTAGAAATAAGTTTATTCCAATGCTATCTCACCATAGGCATGATCCGAACTGTTGATAAGTTTTTTCTTTAATATAGATATAGGGTGATTTGTTAGGGGTGTGGTTTTTAATTTGAAAAAAAAAAAAAGAAATACCACCTACAAAAACAATTGGAAAATTGTAAGGTTGAGATCACCGCCTTCCAGGAAATGCAATGTACCGGACAAGGCTAATATAACAGCAAACACGAGCTTGACAGAGCTTTCCTGGTGTGCAAGGCTTAGCTATCTGGTCACTAGGTCAACATTGAGATTGAAGAGTATGACCCAGTGCCCCGGAGATGTCTTACCGAAGAAATGAGTTCCGGGATAGCGAAACACGGAAATATGCCCATTAGGCAACATTAAGCTGACAAACCCTCTGAAGCTTTATGGACACTGGGAGCTTTCTGCTAATAATGGACAACGAAAGTTTCTTCGCCGCAAGGCGAGTTGAGTTCCTGTACCCAAAAAGCAAAACACAAGCGACTGCTTTTGACATTTGTGTTCGCACAGATGACAGAAATCTTTTCAGTCGCACCCGATTTTGTACTAAACTGATTACCAGCCTGTTTTTATACATCGAATTCGGCTGAGACGAACGAAAATGTCTGCAGACACGTTATCGTTGGACATCGTGCAACAGGCTGTCAATGTCGACAGTAGGCAAAGAAAATGGGCCAATGAACCTCTCTCACAGAAAAGAAAGCAAAGTCAAACATTTCGACGAAATATATGAGAAACGGCAATGGAAAGATATTGAGAAGTACAGATAAATAAATACAGACGAAATTTGTATCAAAAAGTCAAACATAAGATATGAACTTCGGTAAAGATGGAATTGGAAATCAAGTGAGTGTAATGGGAATATGGCGAGATCACTTTTCCAAACTATTGACGCCAGAAGAATACAGTCCCTCATATAGATGAGTATCACACGGGGCCGTGGAGTCCAGCGAAAATTGCTCGCATTTTGAAATAGCTGCAATATGAAAATTTCGTAAATTGTATTTCCTCTTGATTGAGTTATTTATGGTTTCCTACACTCTATCTCACACTGTGGTGCGTTTGTAAAAGTTGTTATATTTTAGAATTACTTCCATATTTCTCTAAAAAAAAAGTAGTTACACTAACTTTTTGGGGTAAAAAAAAAGTAGTGTTTTTTCTCCAAAAATCCCTGATGCCGCAAAAAATGTTTGCTGATATTATTAGGATACGAACCTGAGTTTGCTGCCGTGTGGTAGTCGCACACTCTACCTATCACACCACGTCCGTTCCAAAACATTTTTCCATTGCTTCGCTAATGAAAGGGCAATACTTGCAGAGCATCTTTGACTTTGACGCATGACACGAATCGAGGTTGATCTTCGTTTTTCATCTAAACTGAAGTTAAACATGAAATTCATTTTTTTCAGTCAAAGTTTAACTGCAGTTTAATCTAAAGTTAAACTTCAAATTCATTTTTTTCAGTCAAAGTTTAACTGCAGTTTAAGCGTCCGATATTGAATGTTTAAACTAAAGATAAACTTCAAATACATTTTTTCATTCCAAGTTTAATTGCGGTTTAATCGTATAGTATTGGGCGTTTAAACTAAAGTTAAACTTTAAATTAATTTTTCAGTCAAAGTTTAACTGCAGTTTATTCGTCCAATAATTGGCGTTTAAACTATAGTTAAACTTCCAATTCATTTTTTTTCAATCAAAGTTTAGCTGCAGTTTAAGCGTCCAATATTGGGCGAAAGAAGAAGAAAAAACCAAAATTAATTTGGTTCACCAATAATTTACATATGTTTTTTTGAAAAAAAGTGTTAGTGTTGCCACATCAACAGCCGAAAATGTGGATTATTCTCACTAACCCACACAAAAACGTATTTGCAGTGGGAACTCAGTTTTATTGGTCATGTATTGGACCTAAAAATTCTACCCTGAAAAAATCTCAAAACAGCAACAAAATCACCCTTTAGAACATTCCCGTACTGGCAATTGCCTACGTCAATTGTGTGTAATTATTTCATATTAGAAACAAAAAGTGATTTCTTTTTTAATGTTTTTTTTTTTTTTTTTTTTGGTATTAATAATAGCTCAAATTTGGGTTAAAATCACAACGCAATGATGGGGGGTCTCCAAATCGCAAAACATTCAAAGTTAATCAGTCACTAAGTGTTTAGTTCGTTTTTTGTGTTTAAGCTGAAAATCGCCAAAAACAAAAGCTTAAACAAACTGCTACGATTAATGGGCGATGAGTCGGATGTGCGTCATAGACGCTTGCCAGAGATGGCAATGCTGAACTGTTGTTTAAAAAAGCAATTCATTTGTCTGGAATACTATCGACTGTTTTTCCACATATTATTGGTTTATTTTATTTTTTATTTTGTTCATGGGACTGTCTCAGCTGGGTTCGCATCCTGGTGCATCCTGGCAACCCAATTTTTCAAGACGTTTGCCAGACAGTTGTAAGCATTACATGTTTGGTCTAGTCCTCCCGCCGACTTTGCCTACTCTATCTCGATTCTGGAAAAACACAAGTTATATTTCGATCTATCTTTCCGACGTTGAGAGTGGGTCGGTTTGGCGAGGAGTTGTTGAGTGGAGTTTCTCGTCGTCTAGCATTCTATGGTTACTGCTACGTACGTATTATATAAGGTACTGATCTGAGTACGTCAAACACGTTGGATGCATGCCTTCCGTGTATCATGATTTCGATCTATATGATTTTGTTTTGTTGACCTGGCTGTAGACAGTCACGTAGCTTTAAAGGGTGATGTATCGTGATGCTTTAATCTGCTACTTCTAATACAAATTTAATATAATTGACAATTTCCATCTCTGTATTCACTCTAGTTCTGTACTTCTCATTATCTTCCATCTGCAGTCAGTCAATAAACTAAGTTTTGCCATTTACATTTTAATCACCTCGACATCTATAGACTGGCAAAAAAAAACACACACACACAAAAGTCACACCATATGGTCGAGTGATTCGTTTCTGACACTAAACAGGAGCAGAATTATCAGCTGTAAATATTACAATATTACACTCGGGTAGAAAACTATGTCAGTGATCGGAATACGTTGTGAGTATTTAAGACAATTGTTTACAATAGACTGTTGCTGAAGAATAAATTTGTATTATAACACCAACATAGAATTACCAGATGACTCGGAAACAATTTTGCCAGTTCAGGGGATTTTTCCGGTAATTTCAAATTTTTTCAAATTTTAATAATTTCAAAGCGTTTTTGATTAGTAATGGCATAGTTTCTCCTTGTCAAATGTCAATGAATAAAAACTTCATAAGTGACAGCTACCGAAATACCGGGTGATTCAAAATAACACCTTTACTATTTGCCATAAAAAAAATTCGAAATGTTATTGTTTTTTTTTTTTAAGGCAAACCATTCATAAATAAATAATTCAGACTTGAAATGATTAATAAAACTTTAACTAATAATCCTACGCAATTAATATTGAAACAAATAACCTGCGTAATTTATAGATCAACTTGTTTAGAAATGTTTTAGAAAGTAAGAAAATCGTATATTTCCCAGTTCGCAACTACAATCACAGTTGTAAAAAGTGCTTGAAATCGTACATGGTTTCATTTTTTGGTAGTATTTTGTTCGCAGGAATCGGCAAGTAGAAAATCGACAAATTTCCCGGGAAATACGTCGCGGGTTAAAAAGCCCTAGTCATGTTCTTTGACATGAATCTGGAGCCGTTCCATTGGCGTCGCCAACAAAACTGTGAAATTCTACATTCCGCGGAAGTAATTAATTTGACAGTTCTCCGTGTATTTCTGATCACATCCATTCACAATAGCTAAATTGCCAGCCAGAGAAATGCCGTCGAGGTGTCTGTGAAAGAATCATTATAGCGGCAACGTTAAATGATGTACGTACATAAATACATATACATATAATGTAGAGAATATACAGGTATTCTATTTCAGGAGCCAAGCGTGTGTACCCTATTTCAGATTATTATTCTATTTTATTTTTTGAATGCAATCACAATGTTTCTTTAACCTCTATTTAAATGCACCTTTAGATTATTAATAATATTTCATATTTATTTTCGTTTAAATGCACCTTTAGATTATTAATAATATTTCATATTTATTTTCGTTTAAATGCACCTTTAGATTATTAATAATATTTCATATTTATATTTCGTTTTCAATTATATTGTACGTATTGACCCCAGCTGACCAACTGTCCTTTGTATTTGGGTGTATTATTGAAAATGTATTGTAATTTATAAATAAATTCCCACACACAACATTTTATACCATCAATTGGAAATGTCTTCAGAACATACAACCAACCAGCACGAAACCACATGTCTATTATGACAACAACAAATACAAATGTCTATAAAATCCATATAGGGAGTATTACGTTATTAGTGATAAATATTACAATTCATTGGAATGTTTGATTTTATTATTCTGTGTAAAAACCATAATCTGCGGGAAAACTACGTTTTTGACGTACCAAGTGTCCATTAGTTTTCCCCAATATCTCCGTATGAGTAATGCGGATACAATTTGGAACAAAACTATTACACACTCCTTGTTTGATGAATCTGGTGTGTACTTGAAGAAATCCATTTAAAGTTTAAGAATAGGTTAATGTCGTTTCGACCCAAAGGCCACTAATCATTCGCTTTACCAGATAAGATTATTTTACATAATTTTGAAATGCACCAGCTATCCTGAGGAAAACTTCGGAGGGAACCAGCTACTAGATGGTTCGATTGGTCTTTCGCCCCTATACTCAATTCTGACAATCGATTTGCACGTCAGAACTTTTTCGGTCTTCCATCAGGGTTTCCCCTGACTTCAACCTGATCAAGTATAGTTCACCATCTTTCGGGCCACAGCCTATATGCTCAAGGTACGCTCTAGTTAGAGGTCTAAATAATATAAATACTATGAGACAGAACTGATAGAACGCCCCGGAATTGAATTAATAAACTATAAATAGAATTAAAACTAATCCCATTATAATAAAGTCATGTTAATTTCGCTATTTGAACAATAACACAAACTTGTGCATTTATTGGTTTTTTAAAAATAATTATAAATGATCACAGTTATCACTCTCTTTCGCTCTATTAACCTTAAGGTGCTCTGAGGGATTTTAGTTTTTCACATAAAAAGTTTGAATTATTAGCGTAAACAAAGTCCTTTTCGCATTTGGATGCTTGTTTTTAGGAGTTCTGAGTGATTTTAGTTTTCCATAGGAATGATGATGCATGTGCGTAATCTTATCAAAAGGGAGAGTTGCAGCAAGAATTGCCTGCATTGTTGTTCGAATGCATTGGCTTTAAATCACGGCCTATACTACACGCAAAAAAATACGTCTTCTTTTTTTTTGTGTTTACACACAAGTAAAACGCATGTTTGGTCTTTGTAGCAAGTAAAGCTTATTTCCATCTACACAAAGCTTGTTTGGATGTAAATATATTTCATTTGCTTTTAGTATTACATGCTTGTGTATAAGCAATAGCGTGTTTGGGAAAAACACACAACGAACTAATTAAATTCAACAAAATAGAACATTTGAGTCTGTATTTGCAACTGTTTTCGTAATTTTTTTTTTTGCATTTACGCTCATGAAAATAAAATCAATACCGAGAGAATGAGATGGATTGTTATATAGAAATTGACAAATTGAAAAAAAATTACACAAAACTGCATACATATATATTCGATATTTCTCACCTAAAGGGTGTTTTTTATTGAGGTATAGAACTTCGAATTGAAATAAAACACAAGAAAATCGTTTTAATGTCCATCAATTTGGCTTTATTGGAAGGATAATTTTATGCCATTACTGTTTAAATATGATTTCGGGCATGTGGCCGCCGCGGCTGGCTCGAATAAAGCCAATTCTACAGGTCCAATTTCACTGAACAAAATTTTGTGATGAAAATCAGCATCGAGATGAATCTCATTTTCGGCCCATACACCAAAATCACGACGCATTGCATGGTCTCGCGGCTTTAATTCTTGCACAAGCTGGATCTTGTAAGGTCGCAAGCCAAGATCCATGGTTAACCGAATTAATTGCTCTGATGGACGATTATGTCTACCATAAAATGGACGGAGCTTGCAGTGAACTTCGCGAACTGAACCATTACTTTCGAAATAAATTTGCACGATTTGCAAGCGTTGTTCTTTTGTCAACCTGTTCATGATGAAATGGCAAACCAAACTAAATATTAATCACTTGACAGCTGACAAAATGGCCGCCAGTTAAAAAAGTGATGCCAACTTAAAGTTCTATACCCCAATAAAAAACACCCTTTATTATTCTTATAACTACAGGGTCCGCCAAATAATTTTTTTTTTTTTTTGAAAATTCTATAAAAAAAAACTGCTGAATATTTTCTCAAATTTCTTTTTTTCTTTGAAAGTACAATCCTTACGGTAAATAATTTCATTCAAATGGCTGCCTCGGCTGGCCATGCAGTAGCCTAACGACATCAGCTCTGCGGCTGATAATGCGATCTTCAAAAACAGGGCGCAAAACATCCTGTTGAAACCAAATGTTGCCAATATCCTTCTCTTCAATTTTGTAAACAAAAATTCGTTCAACGTGGCACGATAACGAAAACGAAATAAGCACTAGTTGGAAAAAACGTTAGATGGCGGACCCTTTATATTTGCCGTCAAAATGTAAATATACCTAAAACATTTAAATATTTATTTATTTATTTATTTTATTTTATTTAATTACAATACAAAGTAAATTTATATTCTAATTTTGGGTCCAAGGATAAACCGAGTGACAAAGACTATTTGGCTTGATTTTTTGCAGACCAAAGCCTCTGGTGGGAATCGAACCCACAACCCCCACGCTGATAGGCAAGCACGCTACCAACTCGCCTACCGGGGCGCTTACATTTAAATATAAAAACTCAGGGGTGGAAAGGTTAAGAATGTTATACAGGCCGACTCCGAATACTCCCGGGGAATTTAAATTTTTCCGAGAATAAAATCCGCCTATTCTAAACAGACCGGGAAACAACCAAATTATCTGACTGCGAATAATAGGAATTGTATGTCCCTTATTATTATTCTCTCGGTTCGTTTAGAATTGGAGGATATTGTTCTCGAAAAAAAGTAAATTTCCCGGGGATATTCAAAATCGGGCTGAAAACTCATGATTCCCACGGTAGATATAAACTGTTAAACGTCTCTCGCAAAGAAATTGAAAAAATAGACTTAGTGATTGAAATGGACCACATTAAATGGGTTTTGCCTTTATAAATTTACTGCCACAATTGATGGACAGACCGATATCGCTGAATTTACTCACCACGTATTACTGAGTCTATTTATTATATTGGACTCACCTCTCTCCTGTGCTTTCGGATATCACAAAGCTTTAAACTGAGTGCTTACTCTGCTCAAATCCGACAATCACATCATCTTCACAAATTTGTACTTCAGTCTTAGGTTTTCCTTATGTTTCGTTTTCAAAAATAGAACTTGTTGCCAACCGCCATAAAATTGCTTGTTGCAATTTTAACAAACGTTATTATCCTCTGACCACGAATTAATTGCTTTTAATTTCCTCTACTAATCAGTGCTAAAGATTGTCGCTATTATAGTTCAGTATATTCTTGTTGTTGTTGTTGTGGTTTATACGGCAGATGGTCACGTTATCCGTCCGTAGATGTCAGTTTATCAGTAAATCTTGTGGTTTTGTTTATGCCTGCCATCATTTTTTGGTCCATGCAATGACGTCAATTGAAGCGCTGACATTTGTGAACCGCTCTCAGTAACGTCCAAGAAATGGTCAATTAAATTTAATAAATTTGCATATTTTGCCATATAAATAAATCAAAAATTTTAATAAAAATAGAATTCATTGTGAGATTATTTACAAAATTCGCTTTTTTTTTTTATTATTTTTTGTTTTCTGTTCTTGCTCTTAATTACACACACATGAAGTCAATGTAATTATCACGTGTTTCCAGGGCATAAAATGCCTACGCCCTAATAAGAGATTTTGTTCTATTAAACGTGTAATACCCATAAAGATTATAATTAAGCAAAGAGAAAGAAACACGGAGATTGTCACTTTGTTGAATTGACTAAATATGTATTTATATGTACGTGCTGTTTGTATGTCACACGGTCATTCTATAAATACGATATTCTCCACTCGTGGTGGTGTGACGTAAATCGAAGCATTGAGATGTGGCTTCAGAATCTACCTATGGGGCACTTCATCCATCCAAGTAGTGTGCATTTAAGTACAACAGTTGTAAAACAAGTGATCTGAAGTGTTCCCAACAAGTTCTCTGGCACACGTATTTATGTACTCGTACAGTTTCGATTGACGAATGAAATCGAATAAGAATCATACACGGAAAAGGATCGACCAAACGACGTCATTCGTAGTTGAATTGTAAAACTTTTATAAATACAGAAATGACACGTCAAGCGATATACGATAGTTTTTCGTTAAAGTCTGAGATTTTGAACAAAAAAAAACAACCTTGTCTTTGTACTTACTTAACCCTTAATCATTTCTAATGGTTAAAGGGTTCGACTTCAGTGTTTAAAGGCGTAAGTTGTCTCTACAGACATGCTTAAGAAATGTTTTCCGAAATATGTCGGTCTGTTGTGTTATCTCTGCAATTCGTAATTGCTAAGGGTTTTCCAACAAGAGGTGTTGTTTTGAATCACCCCGTATTTCCTTAGCTGTCACTTTTGCAGCTTTTATTCTTTGACATTTGACAAGTAGAAACTACTTACTTACTTACTTATTTCCCTTAACATTCCATGAGGGAACAGACGGGGGAACTTTTCTCGAATCAGTGAGCTGTATATTATGGTGGAGTGAAATTCAAAAAAAAAAAGTTAACCTCGGAAAGAGATGTAGTCTGGGGCCCTAATGAGGGGTAAAATAAAGAAAAAAATTTTTAGGCGTCGCGCCACTCCCTCGAAATTTGGAAATTATCGCTATTTTGGCGTTGATTTTAGAAAAATCCTAAAAAGTTTTATGCCAATAAATGTTTGCAATAGCGTAAACAATGAAATAAGGGCATGAAAAAATTTAAAAAAATGTTTCTCATTGTTCAAAAATTTCAAAAAGTAAAATAAGTCAAATCGTCCCTTCTTCAGATAATTGACTGAACAATGAAATCGCCACCAAAGCTACAAATATTAGTCGATTATCCTCATATTTGCCTCAAATACTTTTGTTTGGGCACTGAACAAGCTCAAACTTTTAAATTTCGAATAAGTTAAGTCGTTAATTTTTAGGATTTTTCTAAAATCAACGCCAAAATAGCGATAATTTCCAAATTTCGAGGGAGTGGCGCGACCCCTAAAATTTTTTTAAAATTTTTTTCTTTATTTTTCCCCTCATTAGGACCCCAGACTACATCTCCTTCCGAGGTTAACTTTTTCAAATTAAAAAAAAAACATGTTTTCACTCCACCCTACTGTATATGATATAATTGTGTATACTCACTGACCGGGACCTACTGTTTAAAGCCGGCTCCGAACGGCTAATGCTTTTCTATAGAAATTTTACATGGCTTAGAGATTGCTCGCTTACTCGTAAATTGTCGCATCTGGGGCTCAGAAATCCCAAGAGTTATTGTTGAGAAGCCTCTTCATCATCAACGGTTTAAGGTTCGGCGGAGTCATTGGGCCTTACTTTTTCGAAACTGAGGTTCGATCAACAGTTACGGTGGAATGGATTGCGCTATCGAGAGATGATTAATGATTTTTTTTTGAATCACTGGATTCCTCATCTCTACCAACAATTGGGTCGATTCATGGATGATGCAGTAGCCGCAAGCTGTGCAAATTATCGAACAAAAGTAGTGGCTGGCGACAAATAAATGCTGATTGTTAAAGGGGGAAAAAAACGAGGGAGACCTGTGATTCACTCGTAATGGCCCTTTTGCATCATAATAATGTAATCTTAAATTTTGGATGGATGTTTTTTAATATTTACTACCAACAAATAAGCAATAAAATACCTTTTTTTTTTAATTATTGTGCTTTTTTTTACAAAATTTATTCTGACAATGGTCGATGGCGAAATCGCCCACATTACATACATACATATGTAATTCCAAAATTCCGATTTTACACACAGCAAAACATGCCCAATTCAGGACAGATGTTAACATTGTCTGATTACGAGTTGTGCATTTTAATTTTTTAAAAAAAAAACTGAAACAACATTTCATCATCCGATATTTGAATTCGCCATTTTATTTATTCTTTGTTGTTGTTGCTGTTGCGTTTGCAAAAGTTCAGTCACTTTTTCCAGTAGATACGTTTCATAAACATCGCCGCATTAAATAGGAATTCAAAATTGAAATTCAAATACGAATACAAACAACGTTTGCATTTTCAATAGAGAGTGTGAGCGGCAGAGGGCGAACCAACGCGAAAGGGGCAAAATCAAATACTTTCAAATACATATATTTTCAGCATATTTTAATATGATTTCTTGCATAAAGCGCCAAATAAAGTTCATGGCAATTCAAATAGAGCATTTGAAGGTGGTGCCAAAGACATAACCTCGCCACTCACCAGCATAGCACACCCCCCCCATTTCCAACAGTAGAATGAAGTTGGTGTCCGGTCCGTGCCGTGCCGTCCGTTTAACCGGATGACAATTGATTTGATTTTCTGGGACAAGCTAGAAGTACCCAATATTCATAATAAGTGTGCTGGCTGTACTCGGAATGGGAATAACAATCAATGCAAACAAATATTAGATGGCGAAAACAATACGCAATACTGGGAAGATTCGGGTTAATGTCAACCCCCCCGTCATAATGAATAGCGTACATATGTGTGTTCAGTAATAAAAAAAATAAACATCAGATTTAAAAAAAAAATTCGCCACGTATTCTTCTTCTTGTTTTTCTCTGTTGTATTGTGGTGCTTAGTTGATTTAGGAATTAGCATTCGAAATGAGATGAAGTTGTTATTGTTGTGTAGTGTTCTGCCCGTTTTTTGTTTTATTCTATTTAACAAATAGATGCGTAGTATAACCCATACACCCATACATGGGTGGGCTGTTCCTTAGCAGGGGTCTAAGCAGTGATCGGATTTTGTCAAGGGGATTTCGTACCCAAATGCATGTTAGACCTTGTAGAGTTGTCTGTCAATTAGAAATTTATAAATTCATTTTAGATTGACAGCAAACGAATGTAATCGCACTGAAGGGCGGGCAAAACAACGTGTAATGAATAGAATTTAACAGCGAATGCTGTGTGAGTGATACTTCCTTCAACGAACTGCACTCGGTAGCCTTGTTCAGGTTGCAAATGTCTGCCGGGCATTTATACCCTGGTTCATAGGAGTTTTCCGAGTTATGTTCTTACAAACAATCGCTGTCATTCGTTTGTCCTAATTGAGCACGGATAGAAAATATGTTTGCATGCAATAATATATATGTTTGGGAACATTGCTGGTAGCCCAACCATATGTTTGCAGCTGGCCACAACGACCGCATCACTAAAGCCAATCAGCTGATGCAGATGGTTTTTTGTGAGAAATGGAGAATTGATTGAATTGGATGACAAGCCCAATGAAATAAAATTGTGCAGGAAAAGCTATTTACGGAGTAAAAGAATGAATTTATTGTTGATGGGTTTATTAAGGAATAAAACAAGGCGGATTCCTAAAGAATCAACACTATGAAAACTTATTATTTTCAAATTTGGTCTTGCCACTTTCATTTTTTCGATCACTCTTCCCCATAAAACGGTCTTTTTCTTTCTTTCGGACACAAATTCCTCCCCCACATCGAAACGCCAAAGCCAACCAAAAGCCTTAGAAATTTGCCATCCGGAAGTTCTCTAAAGCAAATGAAGTAAAACATTGAAAAGATAAATTAAATATTACAAAAACCAAAAGAAAAGTTCAACTTACTGATTCTCTGCATCAGATATTTTTATGTTGCAAGTTTGCGCATCTTATGATGCACTGTTGCATTTACGAACACTGACGCCTGCAATGTTGCCAGATTTTGCATTAAACAAACGTGATGCGTATCAGATGCAGAGCAGGGATGCATTTACGAACAAAGCGCCCCTGTAGGCAAGTTGGTAGCGTGCTTGCCTATCAGCGTGGGGGTTGTGGGTTCGATTCCCACCCCCTGTAGGCAAGTTGGTAGCGTGCTTGCCTATCAGCGTGGGGGTTGTGGGTTCGATTCCCACCAGAGGCTTTGGTCTGTCGCTGCAAAAATCTAAACATATGGTCTTTGTCACCCGGTTTACCCTTGGACCCAAAAATTAGAATATAAATTTACCTTGTATTGTAATTAATAATAAATAAAAAAAAAAAAAAAAAATTTACGAACAGGACCGATTTTTCCAGAAAAGTTCTTGTCCATTTCGAGCTGCATTAACGACCAGACCGTGGGTCACGTTTTTCTAGTATGCTGCTGAATTTATATCGTACACCGCATAGGCAATTTTGTGAGTGTTGAGACAAAGTTTTTTTTTTACAATATCTTAATATATATTTACCCTCGACACTGATTCACTGACTCTGTCACGCAGTACGTAGGAATTTAAATAGGCATTCTATAATTTTCTATAAATAATAATAATAAAAAAAGTAATATTTTTTTTTTGTACAGAAATTGTGTTTTCCCCAAATTTTTTTTTCCCCAAATTTTTTTTTTACCAAAAATTTTTTTTTCCAAAATTTTTTTTTTTTACAAAATTTTTTTTTCAACAAAATTTTTTTTTTCCACAAAAATTTTTTTTTTTCAACAACATTTTTTTTCCATATTTCAACGGGCGCCATAGGCGCATTACAACTTACTAGTTTGTAATATTTCCTCTCATCGCGTAATTTGTTTGCGCTGATTTCCTGTCACATGGTTGACAGCTTTTCTCCAACAACCTTATCACCGTGAGCTCTTCGAAATCGAATCGGAATTTTACTTTGACTTCACACAATTGACAAAATTGTATAACAATTTTTGTTCTTTCTTATTTAACCACATTGTTAAAAAAAACCCACCGATTGTATGCATGTTAATATGACAGCGACTGGGAAATGTACTGCGGTGATTATGTTTTATTTTTAACATTTTAAAAAATTTTACGCTAATTGAATGTTTTTATTATTGTGGACTCACTCGTATGAGGGGATTTTCTTTCATTAAAATTGTCAATTCAATTATGACGCGAATCACTTGAATGAATTCCACCGATATGGGTGATTAATAATTTTGTAATTTCCATAATGTGTTTACAACAACGGCGAAACTTGTCAACTCATGCAATTGCCATATACCGCACCAAACCAAGACTGGGGGCACGGCTCAAGAGGACAATGGCTACTTGCTGTAAAAGTTGCGCGCAGACAAAGCTTCTGCGGTATAAAAAATATTCGCGAATTTCCTAAAGTATTTTTAAAATATTAATCGTACTTGGGTAAGAATAAGGAAGAATATTTCAACTTATGTATATGGTGACAGAAAATCAGTATCATATCTCCGGGAGAATGCACACGAGAATGTGGCTGCCGTTCTGGAGCATCGACTCGCCATCGATCTCAACAACTCAACTAGTTTAGGCCCCGGACTGAGGTGAATTTTGCACAAAGACCTCCAATATTTGCCTACAAGATCTAATGCTGAATTGAGCTGCTCGAAATGGACTACGTCATTTCGGACGAAGCGCATTTTAATCTCTGGCGCAGCTAGGCATCAGAAAACCCCGCAAGTGATCGTCGAGAAGCCATTGCATCCTCTGAGAGTGACAGTTTGGTTAACGGTGAGCGCTACCGAGGCACGAAAAGCCATTAGCCGATCCGTCGCCGGAGATTAATAATATGAATGCGGACGATCTTTGGTTTTAGAAGGCACGCCAGGCCACCATCGATGTTCTGCGCAGCAAATTCTGCGATGCCAAATGACCACCCCAGAGATGGGATTTGACGACGTTAAGCATTTTTTGTGTGAAACCGTGAAGGAACGATGTTATGCCAACGATTCAGTCTAGTATCGAGCAAGCCATTCATGAGATAGAGCCAACGAACCTCATCAAGATCTTGGTAAATTGCGTTGAGGCAGCCCCGCAAAAGATATCGTGTTAGATAAATAAAGGGGAATGTTTGCTATTACAAAAAAAAACTTTTTTAGTTTTAAAAAAAGGAACCCTGTATGTGGAATATTAGGCCACAAAAGAAATCGTCTTAGATAAATAAAGGGGAATGTTTGCTATTACAAAAAAAAATCTTTTTTAGTTTTAAAAAGGGGAACCTTTTTTGGTCCAACCTTTATGTGGAACAATCACCTTTTTAAATACAAAATGATCGGACATCAATAAACCAACATAAATAGGGGAAATGTTAGCCGAATATTTAAAACACACCGAATGTACGTGAATACCAATGACTATGCATCTAAGGGGCTTGTATTGCATAAAGTTCTAAATATAGTATCGGCTTGTCATTATGTTATAATACCTTGGACCACAGACACATATAGCACACCACTAGTGTGCCCGCGTAGCGCGGAATGTATTGCTGTGACTGAAGATCGTGATACGCCCAGCCGAAGCCGATCGCAGCAATTGGATTTGTATTATTGCGTAAGGACCTCAGCCGGAAGACACAGGAAATGCTCCAGCTGTATCTGAAGCCCCAAGTAGTCAACCAGTAAACGTAACAAGTAATCAGCTGGCACAACCTTAGCTTATGGAAAATATGTGTAAGTGGTTAGTGTGAGTTACGATTTGTTAGTTACGTGTTACGTGGAAACGTAAAGACCTGCAGAAATTAGATCTGCAGGGAAATACAGGGATTGTGAACCAAAATAAAACTGTTCAACAACATTAATACAACATTGTACAAAGCGAAAATCAAGAAGTACGTCTACGTTTGATGAGTACTTGTTCTTCTACGGCTACGACAACACTACGTTACGTTACCTACTTTATTGGTTGACTACTTGGGGCTTGAAGCGGGACGACCTACCACTGCGATGTCGATACGTTGAAAGATGGAAGCAGAGACTGTAAAGATGGCAGACGTCCCAAGTTGGTTTTCGTCACAATAGTTCGGCTACACAGCCTAGATGTCAGTAACTGGCATGGCAATATTTCAATGGTTTTCAAAGCAAATAATGTTTTTTTTTTAAACAAAATCCTTTTTACATACCCTCTTGGAAATGTTCAGCAGACGACTTGGGACATCTGTCCTCTGTATGGTCAATATATTTTTTTTTAAATTTTCAAATTTTTGGCAAATTTATTACCAAAATAATGATTTGGTTCGAGCGACGCAACGGGTGCGTCTTCCACTATTCGGTCAACATAATCACCCGGCGGATTCGGTAATTCGAACAAACATGTATCGGTTTTGCACCACGTCTACTCTAGTGGATAATGCGCATCCTTATTTTAAACAAAACTATTTAAATAAACAACCCTTGTTATAATCCTGTGTACGACTAGTCCTATTTTGTTGAAATAATTTTTAAAAAATAACAGCCTGTTTGTATAAAACGTATACGTCTGAAGCCAAAACGAAACTGCATTGTGTTTCTATAACTCCAACGAATCCAATTAGACAATACACACAAAAATACATAAGAAAAAAATTGCAATTAGAATTTAACTGAGACTTTCGTGCTACCAAAACACAAACTCACGAAACAGAATTCCTGTTCGTTATTTTAACGAATCGAAAGACCCATTCGTTTATTGTATGTAATCTTTGCCTTGGAGCATTTTAATGTGAATGATAGTTTCAGAGTTATGAATTACTCAATATTATCCAATGTTAAAAATTTTCTAGTTTTTTTTACATTTTTAATAAGATTTTCTTTTGCGCCAGTAACTCTTAGCATTATGTGAACTGGAAATTCTTGTTCCGAACTTAAATCGTTGTATGTGGTCGGTGCTGCTGAAACATTAAACATTTGGTAAAATTACGCTCTCCGGTTCTCATGGATTGCCGGATACCGGAAATTCACGATTAACATAGCGTCAACATCACAACGCATCCGTTTGTCTTAACCGGAAGTAAAGCCGATCGATTACACTATGCAACAGCTAATGTTAATATTATTTTTTGTGGTTTATTGTCATTCCAAACTAGAAGAAAATGTTTAAAAAAAAAATTATGAATAATTTTTTTTTTTTTTAAAATGTTCTTTAAAATTGTTTCGTGGGATGTACTCTTATTATTTTGAGTATTCTTTTGGACTATATTTTCCGATCAAATAATACAACACACCAACTTATAGTGGTAGTACCTACACAGTAAGCAAAAAATAGACAATATCGCAGGAAAACCTGAAAAAAAAAACTCTTTTGAAATTCTGGTACTTCTCCATAGATTTTCTTCAAACATGGCTTGATTTCATCAGCAGGATAAAAACTAAATAATAAAACTTAAAAAAAAACTCTTTTGAAATTGTGATACTTCTCCATAGATTTTATTTAACTATGGCTTGTTTTCTTCAGTAGGGTGATAGCTAGTAGAAAATAAAATTAAAATATAATTACATTTTTTAAATATTTTTTTTTTAAGTTTAGGACACCAAAATTGTTTACCAAATATTATGTAAAAACATTCCTTGGACAAAATGGCTGTTGCATAGTGTTATCGGCGTAACCTGGAAATTCCACACCAACCGGAAAGTAATGCTGATAAAACTAGACTTTTTAAAGCTAACCAGACTAAGAAGTAAATATCATAACCAACTCATCCGTATGGGTCTCGTCACTCGGAAACCACCCAACCACCCACCACCGCTGTTGCGAATGCATTCAGCCTACGTCTTTGTTTATTTTTCCCTTCCAGATATTTTTCGTATCTATATGTGGTGTTTTGTTTTTGTTGCTGTGTTGGACTATAAATCGCGTCGAATGGATGGATGACTGAGTGGCTGACTGACCTCGAGTTGTTGCAAATGTTTGTGTTACAAAAACTAAAGGATTTTGACACGAGAAGTGTGAATTAATGCATACTTGATGATGACGATGATGTTGTGTTCACACACTCTTCGTATGATTTTTGTCTCTATGCATAACTTAAGTAAGCGTTCGGCGTCTTGGGCCTCTGAGACATAATAGGGACGGAGGCAAGAATGCCGCCGCCTCGACTATTCAAATGGTTTAAAATTGAAGAATGTGTTTGTGGGATGGAGTGTATGCTAAGTTTGTCGGTAGGTTTGTAAGCAATTTAAATATTTCTGTGGGAGTATCTGATAATCGTGAAATGTTGAGATTACCGAAAATCTGGGCCTTTTCAGGCCCTGGCAGAAATAGTTGTTGATGTACTGGCTTTTCCCCGAAAAACCTTATTCCGATTTTTAACATTCATTTTACTTGCGGTAATTTTTATGATTCCCTTTTGAACTTGGCACAAGTAAATACTTTGGCAATTTTTATTTCCATTATTGCCTTTTCAAATACAAATGACTTTCAAAATACGAAAACACAATAGGAATTGCCAGTGCAAGCATTTTTTTCATTTCCATTCGCCTTACCTCTCTTTCTCAGAAACGGAGAATTGCGGCAATCAAAATTGCCTAGTTTGAATCGGGACTAATGTTCTTTACATTATTCATCTTTCGTTGGAAACAATTTTATTGTCATATTTCATTCATTGCCATTCACGGCACTATTCAGACTATTCGATAGTCCGGATAGTGGCATTAATGTCCAAAATTACCGTCACTGGGAAACAAATTCCACCACACAGCCTGTCACACTGTTTGGTAATTCAGATGCACAGCTGTTAACCACCAATGAACGAAATGTCAACATAAACATGTTCTCAACAGAAGATAAAGAAACATGTTGCCACAGTGTTGCTCTGTGTTTATTGTGTAAAGCATTACACAAATGTAATTATCAATATTGAAGCAACATTTGATTATGTTGAATTAAATTATAATTATATTAAATTATATTTAATAATTTCAATGCGTTGTTGAGGCGTATATCGTGCCATTTTTAGTAATGGCGTAGAATGTCAAAGAATAAAAGCTTCAAATGTGACAGCTTCCGATATACCGGGTGATTCAAAATAACACCTCTTGTTGGAAAAACCCTTTATAACATTAACAGAGGACATAGACTTGGCGCAGTCTTAGCAGGCGTTTTTTGGCATGTCCACGTTGAGGGATATATGCGATATATATTCAAACTAGGCCGTAGTTTGCAACATTTTTTTCAATTGTTTCGAAATTGTTCGCTTGCTCTATACAATCATTTAATTAACACTTATTATTTTTGAACAAATTTGACTTAATTTAAATGTCGTGTAAAAGTAATTGATTAAATTGATCAAAAATAAACAATCTTGATATCAGTGATGGAAAACACGGTACAATTGTACCATTTGTTACGGCTGCCTTTGCAGCGATAGAGCGATTTCTCCAGCTAGCTTTTCGGTCTTCTAAAAGAGGATTTCCTTCCCTGCGCTCTTGCCCATGGGACCGCACCAATTAAATGTATCCTGCTTTACTACTTTACTCACAATTGAACATCTTTTGCAAAAGGGAGAATGTCAATTTACTCTCTGTGAAAATTAATAGTTTTATATGTAAGGGGTTATCCATTTTGCTCTTTAAAAGTAAACGGAAATAAAACACATATAAAATATTTTTTTTTCATGATATTTCTTTTTTATTATAAAGTTTGAACGTTGGCATTATGTGTGAAACACTACATCATTGAAATGACCACCATGCGAAGTGTTGTAAGCATTGATTCGTTTGAGGTAATTTTGGACCACCTGTTGGCACATATTGGGCGGTATCTCAGCCATAACTTGACGAATGTTGGTTCTTAAGTGCTCAAGAGTTAAAGGTTTATCGGCATTTCGCGTAGCCCAAAAAAAAAGTCTAATTGTTTCAAATGGATGATCTTGGTGGCCAGGAAATGTCTCTTGCAATAAAGCCATATTCGCTCGAGTTGTGTGGCATGTGTCACCGTCTTGTTGAAACCACATATTCTCCAAGTCGTATTCTTCAATAGCAGGCAAAAAAAAGTCGGTTATCATACGACCATAACGCACCGATTTTAACGGTAAAAGTCGTTCCCGCATCGCTTTCGAAGAAGTAGGTCCAATCACACCTTCGGACCAAAGAGCGCACCAAACAGTGACTTCAATTACTTGCGGATTCTCAGAACCCCAAATACGACAATTTCGTTCTCCGAGTGAGAAATGTTCTTCATAACCGTAAACCATAATCTCCTTTCAAAACACGATATGTGGCTGTGCCAGAATCCCCATTTTTGTAGTAGGTTTTAATAATTTTTACGCGTTGTGCGATCCATTTTCGTTAATGTCAGACTGAAATGAAAAAAAAATGTCAACTTAGTTTGACAGATGTCGAATTCCAGCCCTATACTTTTGAAACCACGAAATGGATAACCCTATACATGTACATGACTGTTCATGATAACCCCAATTGTGTATCAGTGTGTAAATCAAATCTAAACAAATATCCACATTGGCTAAGAATTTAAGTACAAATAAAAGAACAAGCATTTGTTCAATACGTAGTGAGGATTTTTTTTTTTAAAATATTCTACTATTTTATACACTCTCGTATGAATTAAACAATGTTATGTGCCATTGTGATACGATCTTACGACCCCTGGTTTGATAAGCGATCATGCTACCTTCTAGCCCACGGCACGCTTAAACGCAACTATGGCCAATTGATGTATTTTTGTGATGTCATTTATCATACGATACATTTTATTTTTAAAATGAGGCCTTCACAACAAGAATTCGGAATATAATAATATTCTAAAAGCAGTCGGAATTGTACATCGTTTATTTAACAGGTGCTTCCTGTCATTCATAGGCAAACCACTCTGAATTTGGGATCGTCCGGGAATACAGCTTACTTGAAGGACTGGCCAATGGCACTACAATAGAAAAAAACTCAGATACAACCCTGGGTATTTCGATTGTCTAATTCTGATATATATAAATGGCAGACAGCAGACAGTTACAACTCACGGCACAATTTTTAGAGAACTATAACTTCATTTGTAATAAAATATATGCCACATTTGAAAACAGAACTAAACCAACAATTGAAATGTAAACAATGAGTTTGACAATCAAAATTGTGTCAAAATGATAAAATTGTAATCAGCTGTTTGCATGACTACCCTTAGGTAATGTGCCATGGACTAGCCAATCGAAATGGATCCATTTCAATTAGAGTGTGCTTTTGAGATAAATCTTTGACGTTTGGCGGTTTACAAAGCGGCCAAATAATTCTACGTATGCTAAAAATTGCTCACAGTGTTATCGAAATGCAGCCAAGTTTCTGTCAGATTACAATTATCGCTTTATTTGAAGGCCAATCCAAACGAACTGAATCCATTTCAATTAGAGTATGCTTAGAGATACATCTTTGACGATGGCGCTTTTGATTTCCATAGCAGTCAAATAATTCTTCGTATCGATATCCTGTCAAGTTTCGGTCAAATTACAATTAGCGCCTTCTTTATCAACCCGCCGATTAGTGAATCTCTCCGTTGTCCTTAAAGTGTGCACAACAAAAAGGCCCACATTCTTCTCACAAACAGAGGGCTAATAAGCGCGCAAAAATCGCCAATGAGCATGCGAAACATCATTGAGACACTAACTACATTGGCAACATATTTCCGTATAATAATTGTTTGTATACATTTTAAAAGTTTTGTATAGGACAAAGTGGCAACGCTTTAAGTTTATTAGACAGTTCTAGTTTGAGTGATTGCTTAGTAAAATTCGTTATTTCTACTGATATCAATTGTTATTCGATTACAAAAAATATCATGTGTTTTGTTTCATTTGTTGTTTCAACGGAAACAAATGTTGCCATAGACATGTTGCCGTATATATTCGCAAATGTTTCGCTTATAATTCTGTATAGGAAGCAGCGTTGCCACTACAAAATGTTTTTCCTCCCAAAATCCCTTGTAGCCGACCAAAATTGAACGACCTTGTAACATTAATTGAATAGTCGTTTTTTTTTTTAGAAACAACCAAAAATTAAATTAGGAATTTGGTTTTTTCTATTACTAAAATATATATACTATTTAATAATACATGTTTTAGTGTTAATAACAAAATATAGTTCTTGAACGTGCAATTTGCAACGCTGATAGGAAGTTAGACAGCAGTTATTTGTTTCATAAACCTCAAATACTTATGGGAAATTGTATTGTAAATTAGTAAATTTGCTCCCAATTTGTTTTACAGTAAATTACTAAATTTTCTCCCAATTTGTTGCTTAAATTCATCTATTTAAGAAAATCTCTATATAGCCAATGAAGCCGAGAAATTTGAGTACACATTAGAGTGCTATATGATGCGGTCCCGCTGTATCTAACGACTTTGTTACTTGTGTGTTGTTACTGTCGTCGTCGTGTTGTTGGTTTCTTGTATTGTTTGGGCGTGATTTCTATTTACGATTTACGATTTGAGTTTTGTAATCAACAATACACGACGACGTACTGCGACGATGCCAAATTAGATGACAGCAACGACGACGAATGCCAGATCCAGCAAAACTATAGTATACATACCACACGCGTCTACGTTGGAGCAGCAGCAGTAGCAGCATGAGCTCCTCTGCAGCAGCAGCACATGTTCGATACGCGTGCGCCATCGGATATATTTGCTAAAGCTTCAAATTATCCAAAAAGTATATCGATCAAAGCGATTGCATATGAGTGTATGGTGGTGTGAGTGTATTACATTAGAAACTCAACGAAAACCTCCGAGTCAATATTCTAGTCAAAGGACGTCGTCGTCATCGATGTCACTGACGCTAACGCCCCGACTGCTGCTATTGGGTACGTTTTTTTTTTTTTTTTTTTTTTAATGAAATTTGAATTTGCTTGAATAGTAATTCAATTATGGCACATTTAATAAAAACTCAACTGATTAATTTCTATTTTTAATGTACCAATCAAACATGATTTTTTATTATGATACGATTTTCGATTTCTTATCATCATCATCATAATCAGACTTGCTTCCCCTTTTGCAAGTGCAAGTGCCCTTACGCGAAATTGTTCCACATAATGTGTTATTTATTTAACAATTTGCGAGTCGCATGTGTGATTTTCCAATTAATTGCATCGTATATTACAATCTATTTAAGTATGCGCGCTACACTTCAATACATATGATAACATGAATATACATTTTTATAAATAATCCATTGAGTTTACATACAAAGTGTGTTTAATTGGGCAAGCGTGATATTTCTATGGTTTAGTGGCAAATACAAGGCACTTCGAAATTCTGACTTGTGATGCAGAGTGTTCTGACCTATAAAAACTCGCTTACACTTACACCTACGATCAAACAAATAAGTACATCACACTGTACCTTCTTAAAGCCGGGTTTCCCGGGAATAAAATACCAAATTAAACTATGTACGATGTTACGGCCTTTTTACAACTTTTAACGGGGAAATTGTACGATTTTTTACTTGCTGAAACATTCCTAAACAAGTTGATCTTATTACATTTAAATTGTACAGCATATCTTTTTCAAGATTATTAATCATTTCAAGTTTCTAACAGACTGAATAATTTATGTTTAAGAAAAAACAATAAAAACAAAAGTTTATTTTCATTTTTTTTTTGGAAACACAGTATTTTTTCCATTATATTTTATAAAGAAAATCAAGTCCCGGGAATTCACGGGAAGACGTAAATGCAATCCACCCTGAAGAGTACATACAATTCGGAACGTTCGAACTTTAAGTGGCGTAAATTGATCACAATTGGCCTCCGAGATCTTGTCATTTAACATCTTGCGACTTCTTCCTTTGGGGCCACGTGAAAGACAAGGTTAACGCCAACAGCCCAGCGTCGTTTCAAGACCTCAAAGATAGAATTCGTGAGGCTATCGAGGACATAGGGCAGCCACTTTGCGATTTGGTTATGGACAATTTCATGAAAAGGATATGGTCCTGTAAGCGTGGTCGAGATGGCCATTTAGCTGATTTTTTTTTTATTATTAAATAAACATCCGATCATTTATCTTAAAAAATTTCATTTTTCTTTGAATTCCAAAATAACACCTCTTGTTGGAAATCCCTGTATTTTACCAGTACTTCTTTCTATCATATTTTGAATATTGAATTTATTCTGATAAGTGTATATTTTGTTATTAGTAAATTTTTGTTATTTATATTTATAGATCTATAAAAAATATAAGAAATAAAACTAAAAATAAATATTTCCATTTAAGAAACGTACACTTATTCATTGCTTATCAAAAATAATGTGATGAAATAATGTTCATTTTTTTTGAAGAACTCCAAAGATCGTTATTTGTGAATATATTTCACACGTCCACGATTTAGAATTGTTTGAATCTGAAATGAAAATATATATTACTAAAGAGATAATCCAAATAATACTTATATGAAGGAGATTTGTTAAAAATGTGACTTCTTAAAGTAAATTGTTAAAGCTAGGGTCATAAATATTTGGCAAATATTTGACCCAAATATGTTTACCTTGTTTGCGCAAACAAACCTCTAATATTTTCTGAAGGTTCACGATATGCGCATTTATTCGCCGTTTTTTTGTTTTCACAAACATCTGTTGAACAATGTCAAATAAAATTGTGTCAAATTCATATATTCGTGCCGTTTTGACTGAAACAAATATTTGCCCAGCTAAATTTAGTTGACAAACCTGCTAGAAAAACAAAAAACATTTGCAGTTAATATATAAATTATATAAACACTTGTTTTGTCAAATGTGAACCTATCTTAAGCCAAGCGAAACGACAAAGGTTTAACCCTCTAATCGGCACCTATTGTCACGTGTGTGTGGGAATTTTGGAAGTTATCATCCGGCAGGAACGGTTACCGGTAAGAGGGTTAATGGTTGAAAAATAGTTCTGAATGAATCCCAAAAGTTGTTTTGTTTTGTTTCAAGAAAATGTTGCTACAGTTTTCTTTGCTACACATCCTGCCTATAATTTCTCCCCAGCTTCACAGAAAAAACGCTCTATTCGCTGCGACCGGTCTGCTTTATTTTTCTAATATAAAACTGCGTTCCATCGATCGTCTTAATATTGACAGCACTGAAAGAAACAGTCTGTCCGACAGTAAATAAACAATTTTCACCAAGTCAAACCGCCACGGAGAATCCACAATCTTTGTGGCGAGAGCCCCATACCGCAGATCTTCTCCAAACGAAGTCAAATTTGTTGTTTACACAGAGAGAGTAAAGACTCGGTCGTAAACAAACGATCGATCGGTGGGGCTGGCTATTCGATCATAAGAGTGTGTACACTGTGGCAGGCATGATAAAGTTGATACTTTGGCACTATTTATGGTACTCGTGAATACTCTGTACGACCGTAAGGTACTCCCGTGGTTTCGTGGCCACACTTAAACGAAAGTGAGGGGATCCGGGTCTCCATAAATCACATTTTGTACCCTGAGCGGCCCTGTAATGCAAAATCCATACTTTTTTACTCTTGCATATTTGGAATCCTGGCGCAATTTCCTTTCAAAACTACTGTAAGGTTTTAGGGCCCTGTTATCTAGCGCGTGATTTTTCTCGATAGTCTCGGCCCATTCCTGACAAGGAGGCATATCTTTTGTTAATTTCCGTCACGCCCTCTAAACTACATTTCAGCCTTAAATGACCATACCTGGCACCCCAATATATTTATAGAAGAATTCGGTTAAGCGAAAATGAAAAAAAAACAAGCATTTGTTTTCACTTATGGGGGATTTTTAATAATAATTCGGATAATTGAACCTTCTTTTATTTAAACGAACATAGTATGTACTTTTGAAAATGTTCTATGAAACGGAGAATAACGCAGAACACTCGTTACTAATATTTATTTTCAATTAAAAGTTTTTTTTTTTTTCAAAAAAGGCGTGCGCTTTTACGAATTCAACTGTATCTGTTACGCCTTTTCGCTTCATTATCTTTATAGGTGTGGATTCCAATCAAACCAGCCATTAGTACCGATTACTCTAAAGAGTACTATTTTCGAAAGTGTGTGGTACCACATCGCGTTTATCATTTCTCATCACTGCTCTGTGCTCGCACATTTTCGGTTTCTGTGTGAAGCTAAAACTCGCTGTTATAAACGGAAACCAGTTAGTCGCACGGCCACAAGCAAAAGCTTAACATCTGCACGTCAAGCTAGAAACAACAAAACCATCTATTTCTTTAACATTGTTTTAAAAAAAAAATGCACATGAATACGCTCACACACACATACAAATATATTGCATAAAAAAACAAGATTCAAGTAAAGACTTTTTGAATATAAAAAAACAACTCACTAGATATGCAGTTATGAATGAAAAAAAACCGGGTTCACTGCAACACTAAATTATTGAAAATTGTTTGAAAATCGAGTGAAGAGTATGCAAAAAGCAAATATGCTGATAAAACTGTGAAAATATCATATTTCTGATTACTTAAATCCAACAAAAAAGGAAGGAGAAAAAGTACTTAAAAAAGTGTTTACTACTTAAACCCCAACAACAAAAACGCTTAAAAGCATAAAAAGAAGAAGAAGAAGAAAAAAAAAACACTTCATAAGATCGTCGTCACCAAATACACAAGAAAGCTACAAAAAGTATGACTTCAGCTTTATTGCAACCGACCACCACAACCACAACAGCGTCTTCAGCCGCCGAATCATCCGTCATGGGTTGGTCGCACGATAAATTGAGATTCTCCTGTGTGGATAACATTGGACTGAAACAATTATGGAAACTAATTGCATTGGATACAAATGCAAATACAGCGAACGCGTCAGCAACGGCAGCCGCGAAAAATACTGGCGAAAAAATGAAAAATAACAGCAATGCCAACAACAACAATAACGAGGTAAGTGTAGTAGATACGCAAGTTAAGTTGCTCCAAAGAGGATGAAGCAAAACACGCAAATTACTTGAGAAAATACCAACGTAAACATCATCTCCGTTGTGTACCTGAATAGAATTTCAAATTTTGTGTTTAGATGAAACACGTAATATGACGAATGTTCCGCGAGCTGGATCGAAATCTTTGCATGTCAATGGGAGGAAACAACAACACAACATTATGTGTATGTAGATGTTTTCAGAATGATTAGAAAAATTGTCATAACTGATATGGATCAGGAAGATTTCGAGAAATAATCACCAACCAAAGAATTCGCTCGAAATTCAAACATGGGTCACTGTTGGCTGTTGGGAAGCAAAAAATTAGCTAAATGCCATTAAAAAATAATAATATTAAAACAAATATAGAAACTGATAGGACACATGTGAAACTGTTAAGGAAAATCTCTCATTTAAGCAAACATCAAGCATTTCATTAGAACCTTGTTATTGCGCATTGCTGAACGTTTATGAATCAACTCATGACAAACTCTAGTGTTCAAGCCTACACTACAATCTAGTTGTACTCATGTCACACGTTCCAGTGAGCAATTTCTTTCAATGAGTTTTGCTGTTATTTTTAACGATTTCCATTTCCCATGAACAATTACTACATAATTACAGTTTCATTTCATTATTACTATAGGAAATCAATGCCCTTACTATTATGTAAAATTATTAAAATGAAGAAATAATTGTTTACTTTTACAGACCTGTTTCTCTAAATCAATTAAAAACAATTGTTGTATTCCACAATGTCTTTTGTTTATCACCTGCATTGGTTAATAATGCCTTTTGTTAGCTATTTTTTTTTTTTAATTTTCCTGCCGTCGTACAATCTTCTTTTCTTTAGATAACAATATTTAATAAATGTTTTACACAATATTTGAATTTCTTATCAATCGTGTGCTTTGTATTTTTTCGAAAATCTTGCCCAGAGTTGTCCGTAAATCATTGCATGCGCCTGTTTGTTGAGTAAAACCTCACGCCCTCACCACCATCATCCCAACCACAGTTGTTTCTCTTTCGGATTTTGGTAAAAAGAAAGCATAACTTATGATCATCCATGGCACACTAACACCACCACCACTGCCGCCATAGCCACAAAGGTAATAATTAACTAGTCAATGTCTCTTTTGTGTGCTGTTACAATACCGACTGTTTGGGTTTCTGGCACGTCTGTGACGTCAATTGGCATAAACGTCGTAACGTAGTGAATGAATGAACGGTGGTGGCGGCGGCGGCGGAATTGACTGTTTGTTGGGCCCATTAATACATGTTTTATTGGAAGTTTAAACTTTGTTTTACTTTTGAAATTTCTAGTGAGCTTCGGGTTGCTTGCTGGCTTGGTTACATGTGGTACAAGTTCTGAGAGTGTTTGACTGGTTGCTTATTCATGTCTTTGGTATGCAACGGATATCCGTGTTTATTTTTTTTTTGTAAAGAAAGTTATTTGCAGATGTTTGGCACATCGGTGGCGTTTCCCCACCCGAGTCTCCTCTACATTGTATTTTGTCAATAGCGGTTTACATAATTTATGGAATTTTATTAAAGTCGTTCAATCCATTGATCGAAACGGCCATAGTAATAATCAAAAGCTCTGTACCGGCGTCGTGACGCAAGTCACGTTTTGTGTAAACTCACATAAACGAAAGCAAACAAGTTTTTATTTTATGTCAAAATGAAATAGTTTGATTAAAGTGTTTTGCGGGGCTCACTCACATATGGGAAAGCAGTTTAGTGACAACTAATACTCAGTTATTAAGGTTCGTAACGTGTGGGGGATCAAATGAAATTGTAGAAATTAGATTTTAATGACGTTTAACGGAACGCCCCTAATTTTGGCCATCATAACTGCGGTGGTAACGTTAGTATGGGCAAACCATATTTAATACTTATTGTACACTTCAGTTCAAGAAATAAAGCATGACTTTCATAATATATTATGCTCCGTCTGACGACTATAGGAAATTTTGACTGCCATACCCAATCAAAGCGAAAACGGGAAAGTATACGATTATATTTACTTTGTATCAATCAATGAAAATCATTAGATTCGACAACATAACATGTGGACCACAAGATCAGTGATGCTACATCACAGATGACAACAACTCAGAGGCCCGTTATCGGAAATCGATAAATCCAGAGAGCATCTCTGTGCAGAGAAACATTTTGTAGACACATTTTTTAAAGCATTTCAATTACCTGAAAAAATATGTTGCTTTCAAACAAAAAACCAAAATTGAAAGATTTTCAAATGATTATCATGCATTCATTCAATTCAATTATTTCCGGCATATAAACCATTCAACAGCATACACATTATATAATGTATGCCATGATTACTATTCCCACGCCAGGTTAACAACGGACATAACAGCTTCACCGACAGCCCAAAAATGTTAAACCACCGGTAAAAACAAAATAACAGTCAAGGTTCAGCCGACACCATCGCACAAAATATTAGAAGAAAAATGATCAAGTTGTTTTTTTTTTTATTTTTTTCGATCTTTAAGCTTAATGCCAAACAACTTTTAACAAATTCGCCAAAAGACGTCAACAGTTTTTTGGGGCGATTACTACACCAAAAATCAAATCAATTCCAGTTCATTGACGTCAAAGGGGTCTTTGAGAGTCAAAACAGAACAAACAAAAATCCACGCACACAACATTTTTCAATTAAATGCATTTTTCTTAATTAAACAAACGCCTTTGCAGCTCAGAATAATGAGTACTTGTGTGAATGAACGGACGTACGGGACGCTGGCATGTGTTATTTAAGTCATGGTTAAATAATTTTGTGTAATATTTTTTCCCATTTATGCACATTTTTTTGTTGTTCTGTTTTACGATGTCTGTGGTTTTTACAAGGTTCTTTTTTGAGGTAAATCATTGTTATTGAGTAGTCAGTGGGCTCTGCTCTTTTAAGTTTCTGTTGTAAAGTATTGCAATCTCTAGAATCTTTATATACTTTTTGTAGTTCATTAAAGTCAAGGTGAGAAAAACCAGTTTTCTTTTTGATGTTGAAACATGCACATTGATGGAATACCGTTCTTAAAAAAAAGGCCAGAACAAAACCGAAATTTACATGACGATGCCAGTTGGAAAAAAATGGAAATTTATTATGTTAACCTCTCTGACATTACTAGACTTAAAAGATTTGTGAAACTGAACACTTCACATTCTCATTGTATTGCATCATTTGATGTCTTCTAGAGGGGAAACACTTTCTGAGAAATATTTTCAGGGTCTTTTATGTTTTGGGGGGGGGAACACAAGTCATTGCCCCACTCTTCAAAATAATGTGGAACGTGATATTGCAGTAAATTTAAAATAAAATCATTTTTATACCTTTGTACATATTTCTTATCTTGAGATTATTAGTTAAACTACAACAATGTACGAACAACATAATAAATAAGAAAATAAAACACCTTTGACTTGTGTTTTAGTTATACACACTTTTAAATTTAAAGAAAAACAAAACAATCAAAGTTTTCGCTTTTTTTGTTTGGCAATTGACAACGAATAATTATATTTAAATTCGTTGATGCCATATTTGGCAGCGTTAAAAAAAAACATCACGATCTTGATAAGGCTCTTGGACAAAGATTTAATTTTGTTTTATTTACTTGGGCAGAGATCGTATGATTTTAAAATATACATGTCTTTTTGAGACAAGCAATTTTCTGAACATTTTTCAAAATAATTTTGATTCTTCTATAACAAATGATCAGATAATTTTAATTATATTTACTTAGTGGTTTAGTTATAGGGAAATGTAAAAAAAATATCTGATGATGACAATTGACATGACAAGAGCAACATTTTGTAGACAATTTGCCGTACACAAATACTCCATTTCCAGATTTATCGAATTCTATATTTGAAATTTAATAAACACTAATAAAAGCAAAATGTGACAATTCCAGTTTTATGGAATTCTAAATTTAAAAATCTTCTGAGCAATAATGAAAGCGAAAATTCGAGTGATATTCACATTGACTTGACTATAGCTTTGGTGAACGCTCAATAATCGAATTTACATAAAATAGCAAATCTAGTCATTCTGTATTGACTGCATGATATTCTAATTTATTACCGAGACTACCTTGTGTACTTTGTATAATCGTAATGAGTTTCAGTTGTTTTCATATTATTTTATAATATCGTTATATGGATTTCAACTTAGTTTAATTAAGTGACTTAACAGTTATTTTAAGTAAATATACTGGGAGAAGAAGATAATATCAAAATAGACTGTCAAACTTTTATTTGTTTAGTGAAAATGGGCACATAAACTCTCAATCTATCAATATGTCTAATTTGTTGCTAATGTTGCTAGGTTAGTATTTTGCTACGTTTTGTTATTGTACAAATTAGAACGCGTGCCGGAACACAGCAATTACTTTTCCTCCCTTTTTTTATTTGTAGTTTTTATCTGAACTCCAACGAGTATTTTTTTTAATGGCGAATTTTGTTTGCATCTTTTTTTACTAATATTTACACAGATCTGGCTATGTACATATTTATAAATGATAAGCATTGCTTATTATAATTTCAATCACTTTCAACATTTTCTTAACATTATCGGCCCTCACACACAACAGTTTAACTTTCGATAATAAAAATAATAGAATAGTACTCCTGTTGACTTTAGAGTCAAGGAAGAATTACTTAAAACGACATGGATAAACAATAAATTGTTTGTTGTTGTTGCTGTTGCGGTGTTATTATTATTTTACAATAACATGATTATAGCGATAACAAATATTCACAAAGATAACACCATCTGGTGAAAAATATTTACCCATCACCCTGCAAAAGTGAGACAACACAAAAAGCAGTCACATTTTATGATATTGCCAGAGATTAAAGAGAACAATTTTCTTAATTAGAAAAAAAAGCACAACAGCAGTTTCAAATTAAACAAGATTTGTGTATGTGCTCCATCATGGCAATAGAATTCTTCTAGTCTAAGATCAAACGACCCAATAACCCACAAAAAAAAACATCTAAACTTGTTTTGTTGTCATGTTGAGGCAACGTCTATTGAACGCACACAACATTTGGCACAATTCACTACAATTGACAAATATGTATTGTGTAATAAATCTTAGACAATATTAACAATAAGTCATTTTGACATTTGATATGTGACATAAACAATTTAACCATACAATCAATAAAATATATAATGTTTTTTGTTTGTTTTTTTTTTGACGTCATTGCGAAATAGTTTGTAATCATTATTTTAATTTTTATCTGTAGGTTTTTGTGATATTTAAAACGGTTTTTGTGGTTTAAAATATTTTCCAAACAAAACACCTGCAGTAAGCCGTTGGCGGTTTTAGGAATTCATAGCCACACACACACATACATACATAGGTCGATTATAATGGAGCACATTTCTATAAATCGCCCTACAACACACTCAATTAGTCAATTTGTCTAGAATTTCCCAATGGGGTTTTTTTTTTGTTGTTTTTAGTCACACAAGAAATAACAATGAAATAAAAATTCCTCACAATTGTCCCCCAGTTGTTGGAACAAGTGTTTTCTGGCAAAACGTCAGCGGCGTTGGCTGGGAATTTTTTGACCTTTTTTTCCCGAAATATCTTTGGGGAAAACCCCCAAACGTGCGCGTGTATAGGTGTATGATGATGTCAAAGTAAACGCATTTTTTGGGAAATTTATTTATTAAATCTCTTACAGAATAAATGACAACGCCGAGTGTTTTGACATTTTATTAAAAATAAACCAGACTTTGGATATAATTAATAATTACGCCTTTTATAAATAAAGGAAACAGACTACACTCGCCTGCACTTTAAAGGGTGAACGCTGAAAACAACATTTCTTAAGAACTAATAATTAAATCTTTCTCTTCCATCAGTTGGTTTTATTGTCCACAAATCAAAAATGTTTTGTTGTATTTCTTGCTTAATCCATTTTTTTTTTGATTTTCAAAACAAATGCACACAGCAAACGGCGCGACTCATTTGTAATTCTCAATAAAAGCCTCGATGAATCACTAACTCAGCGATTGAATTTGACAAAAGCCTCTTCGTTTTTTTTCTTTTTGTTAACAAGTCGTAAATTCAGATTTATTCAATTCAGTATAAATTAGTTTCGTAAAAAAAAACTATTGTATGTACATAGAAAAAGTCATCAATTGCATATTTATAAAGTATTAGAAAACAATATGGTGGGGATTTGATATTTAAGTTGTTTGGAAAAAAAATAAAAATACCAACCAAGTGTCATTAAATTGAAACCATTAAATATACATATATTTCTTTTTTTTTTGGTTTCAAGTCATTAATATGATTTTTTATTTGCAAGTATATACACATAACAACAACAAAAAACACACAAAGCACCGTGGGTGGTGCTGATGATGTCTGGTTTGAGCAGATATTTGAGCAAACGGAACCCTGACTTTTTCTCATTCGAAAGGCAATAACAATATTTTTGAAAAACATTCAGGTTTTCGCCATAAAAACAAAATCGATGACACTTTAACAATGTCTGTAGAAGTATTGGCAAATATTTATATTTAGATTTGGAATTTAAATTTTACTTTAAGGTAGAGAAATACAAAATAAAGATTATCAGATCAACTAGTTTTTGAATTTTCCGCACACAAAAAACAAGCAAACTAAATGTTTACCCACGTATTCATAAAAATTATTAAATAGAATAAAATCCATGTTTCGTTCGTTTCTATTTATTATTCAATATTCTTAAGTTTTAAAAGTGTTTATATAAATCCATGCATTATAATTCCACAATTTGCTCTGGTTAGTATTTTGCTTTCGAAAAATATTTTCCTTTATTTATTTTTAAAACATGTTAAAAGATTTATAGAATTTTTATGCAAATTGTGTCAGCAGCAAACAGTCAATTGCAAGTTTACAATGCATTCGTACACGTTCGCTGGGTGGATAACTTGTATGCATATACTGGCGACTATTTTAAATACAACTGACTGACTTGTAGAATTGTAAAAGATTTGCTATAAAAAAAAAAACGAAAACAAAAACGACATGTTTTGAATTTATAGTACTTTGTTTAAATTAAAAAAAAAAAAATAATAATAAAACAGCAACAACCCAACAAATGTGTGGTTATTAATAAATGAGCTGTGATGAAGGAAAAAAAAAGACAGTCAGACAGGCTGACTTGACTGACACTAAGGGGATAATAAACAGATGAATTAGCATAAAAATGTTAAATGAAAATATGAGGAATACGATAATAGTAAGAAACAGATTGTGTTTGCAAAAATATACAAAGACAGTCGTATTCTAATCACTATTCTGTAATCTATATAAAAGTCTGAACAACATTTAAATAGGAAATTATCTGTAAAAAATAACAAAACAAAAGACTACATTAAAAACGAAGAGTAATGTCATTGACATTTCTGTGAGGTATTTTATTAAACACACCACGAGTGAAAATAATAATAAAAAAAAAAATTACCTATTAAGCTAGGTCCAATTTTCTAAGCCCATAACTTTTTCCCATCCAAGGATTTTACATTTAAATGTCCAAAATACAAATTTTACAAAACCTAAAAGGCATTATTTTCCATTTGTCAAGCAATTCAATCTTGAAAATCTTGTTATACATATTAACCTTTATCATGAAGCACTTGTTTTCAAAGCAAACATTAACTTTAGTGCTAAATATAACAGCAACAACAATAACGATACAATTTAAAGTGTTAAGCTCTATATTTCACAAAACAAAAAAAAAAAACATTGTTTTTTTTTCTGTTGAGGTTTTTATGGCATTCACATGTGTACATACAGCACGGCAGGTACACAATGACAGAGCCACAATTAAAAACTTAAAACGTTTTGCTGTAACCTCATAACCTCCTCCCCCCTCCCCCCTCGCTGGTACTGATAGCCCATGTGAAGAGAAATAGTACTACTACTACTAGTACTGCTCATGAGACATGCCATAGACTTTAAATAAATATTATTTATTGCTGAACGAAGCCAACAATTGTTGCAAATTAAAATGAATTCATTTCAAATTCGGTGTGATGGTATAATTAAACCATGACCTAATACAACATTGTTTGCCAACTGTAGATATTCAATCCAAATCAGATATTCAATTGTTTGGAATTCGATTTTTTAAATTATTAAAAACAAACCATTGATAGATTGTAGTTTACTTAAGGAATATGTCAACTTATTAACTAAATAAAATAAAGTAACATAAAACACTGACTTTGCTAAGGAAATATTTCATATAATTGCCGCAATGCATTGTTTAATAACATCATGTCACAAATTCCTCATTCAAATGTAAATAAATTTAAAAATTTCAATTATTTTAAATTAAGATTTTATTCAACATTAATGAAAAAAAAACCGGAAGTTCTGCTTTAACATTGTTTGACAATTGTCATACCAACAATTATTCGGAAAACACAATACGCACACACCACTGCCATTACTACGTTAAATAATTATTATAATTTGTTGTTGGTTGTGTTTTTTTTTCTCAGCCAAACTCCAGTCGGTTTTTTTGTATATAATTTTATGTATTTAAACCACGTTTACGTTTATTAACCTTCATTATTATGGAGTGTTGAGAAGATGGGGAGACAACCACAAAAATGATTATTTCAAAAAACATTTAAAATAGAAAAAACAAACAGTTTGTTTTAAATACAGAAAAAGTAAGAGAGAAGATGAGCAAACAAAAAGCACTCGGTACAAACTAAACATGTTTATATGTTAATATTCTTTGATAAAAACAACTTTATTTTTTTCTAAAAAAAAAAATTATAATAATATTAAACCTTAAATGCATGGTCTCTTCTTCTTCTTTTGCGATTTAATTTGCATATAAATGAATGTGCCAAATGTCAATGGTTGAAGCCTTTTCGGAAATGCAGCATTGCACATTCGTAAATGCATCGTCTGGCAACACTTCTTTGCTCAGGTGTTCCAAAAAGCATTAAATTTATGTTGCGCAAACACCTTGCCGGCTGCACGCACAAAATTGTAAACAAAAATGTATGTCTAATGCAATGATGTATCAGCTGATCGCATCAGCAGAGTCACAGCTTCAGTGCTCCGCAGCAAAAGCAGAATTTTAAGGGAATTTTTCTTGTTAACATTTTTGACGAATTTGTGATCTATTCATTTTTCACAGAGCCAGTCATGTTTAAGCACGAAAAAGGTTAGAATCCTCTTCTATGTGTTGTTGAAAACATTTTTATTGACGTCTTTATACACAAATCGATCCATTTCAAGTTCCTTTTCTTAAACATAACAAAAAAAAGAAAGACGATGACGGAAGTGTACCCCCATAAAATGTCGAAAGCACACAACTCGTTTTATTATTTTTATTTATCAAAAAAAAAAAAAAAAAATCGCATCTAATATTTTCATATCCAAAACACTTCCAATGATTTGTTCATATGTCATTCATAATTTAATTCAGGCATTCAAACGAGTTTTGAAACAGTCCAGCACATTTCCATATAAAACATTTTTTTTTTTTTTTAACGATTCTAATATTTTAAATTATTATTTTAAAAACGATATTACTGTTTTGTTTCTGTTAGTCGACTTCGAAAATAGAAATGTTTAAAAAGGTTACAAGCATTGTGTTTGCTTTAATTGCTGGCAATGTATATGGATCCGTTTCGGAAGCTTTCACACTTCTGCATCGGTACCCATTTGCAATGATTTCTGTTGCAAATTATTGGATTATTACTTTCATATTATCTAGCTTTTTTTCGGAAATCACTTTTAATCCCCGCCGTCACAACGCTTTGTAAGTAGTTTGTTTTTTTTACGCCTCTTTCTTTCTTTTTATTCATACAAAAAAAAAAATGGGCAGGCAGACGGGTAAAAATTTACATTTCTATACGATTTTGTTTTGTTTTATATGTATGACTATTGTTGTTGTTGTTTTCAATATAGTTTTTTTTTTGTTATTGTTACGGTTATTTTGTTGGCGTTGTTTTGAAGTCTATCTTTGAACGTAAACATATACATATATACATTTGCTGTGACGTCAATAATGACCTTAATAAATGAACTTAAAAACTAAATGTACGTTTCAGCTGGTGTCCGTTTTTTTTTAAAAACCAAAGGGTTGGTCTGGTCGCATAGCAAACGTACAAAATCGTGTCTACGAAATTGTTTAAAGAAATCAAAAGTACTGACTGTTAATACAAAAGTATTAACATGTCTTGAAAACATTTAAATCTTGGCTTGGTTTTAAGTATAAAGGAATGTTGTTTTTTATTATTATTATTATTTTCTTTTAAAACAGGTATTAAAAGCAAATTATAACTAAGCACGTGCATACGTCATTCGCAGAAATTTTTGTTTTACCAAACAAACATCAAACAGCAGTTGCTTTTCTCCCAGTGATATCACTGCGTTCGACATTTGTTGGTTCCCGGAGTTAACCTAAGATTTCAGTTCCCAAAAAATATTTGCTGATATCTCAAGGGGACTTTGTTTTTTTTTTTTGTATTTCAACCCCATTGACGTTGATTGGTTTCAAACAAGCCTTCTCTATCAACGGAAACACGTATCGAATTATAAAAAAAAAATACTACTTTGACGTCACTTGCATATATTTTTCTTAACGTTAATATACTCCTTAAATATTGAAATATATGAATAAACATTTCCTAAAAATATATAAGTAGAGACTTGAGAAAAAAAAACACAGAAGTCAGTTCCATACAACCACAGGTTTGGATATATTCCGCGGATTTATCATTTCAATCATTTGGCAATTAAAGAGTTTTGACTCAAAATAATGTTACCGATTAGTTGGGTTAACTAGAAATCTTCAAGTGTATTGAGAATAACATTTAAACAAATCGTGGCCGAAATAGGGCGCCACAGATATTATGCAGCAACTGTTGTGACTGATTTTTCTGACGAATTCAAACAGCCAACTGAAAAGAGACGTGATTTATTTCAAATTAAAGCGAGGCCCTATTTAGGAAACCTCACGTTCAGTTGATCGTTAAAGATACAATTGTTATCGCGTTTGTTTTGTTTTTGCTTTTGTTTGTCAGATGATGGGATGTTATCAAAATCTTCAGTGTTTTTCTTTTTTTTTTTTATCATTTTAATATTCTATATTTACAATATCATCATCACAGCTGACATTTTAATTTATATAAATTTACCACTGTTATCAAAAAAAAAATACGTGGTTTCTCGCTGTTGTTTATGATAACAACACAGCGTTCTACTTGTATTTTAAAGAAACCTTACGAAATTTGTGTAGAAAGGTTTTTAAATTCAAAACCATAAAATGTAATTTTAGTTCAAGTTGAAAACCAAACCCACAAACAAGTGAAAGTTTAAGAGCCAAGAAAAAAAATGGACGAAGAGGTAGAACCGATTTAAAGAATAATTATTGAAATCTATAGAAGGAAGACAAAAATTGAAATTGAATGAACAACATTTGCCTTCAATTTAAATTCTTAAGTGTGTGATTCCTCAAGTTTAAAATTACCAACAACTTTTTATTAAATATTCAAGTAGTTAATTGTTTTTTTTTTCTTTTTATTTGCAGAATCTATTATATGAAAACTGTGAAAACATCAACGACTATTTGGGCCAACGTGATTTCGAAGCCCCCAGCCGCATGTCTTTATTGAAGTTCCTCGCCATTGTAAGTATATATGTACTATGAAATCTAGCAGCAAATATTTTCTTATTACAACTGGCATGTAAATCAATAATAAACAACAATATTAACAGGCAAATAAAACTTATTGCTAAAAATTTTCCATGAATGGAATCTTTATGGAAAAGATCAGTAACGCCTGATAGACATGTGTCGCAAAAAAAAAGAAGAATTAAGAAATGGGAAACGAAATGAGGCATTTAAATTAAAAGATTACTTCAAAATGTTAATAAAAGGTGATTAAATAAATAGATTTGAACCACCGCACAATATCTACCTTGAGAATGGCAAAGAAAAACATTTTAATTGAAACAATTGCCGGACAAACAAATGTTTAATGTATTTTTTTGTTTTTTGATAATACACAAAACTCTCTGGGGGTCCAGCCACCACTGATAAAGCTCATTCATCTGGAAGATGATGCAATTCATGTTTGTTTTAAAAGTAGTGTCTCTAAGTGCCGGGTGTTTTTTTTTCTACCTTCAAACAACCACAACAATTATCACCTCACAATTTGTAGAGCTTGGTTTGTGAACGTCATTATACATTTAATCAGACCCTTTTAATGACAGAAATTACAAAGATCAGTCATTGTCGTCAATTGTTTGTTTTGAAATAAACAAAAAAATGATTATAAAAAACACTTTGAACTTGCATACGTTCTGGTGGACACACCCTCCCATCGTTGGAGGTCTAACAGCAAACTTTGTAGACAGTTGGCGTTTAAAATTAAAAAGTAGACCGTGCCACCACAACCACTGTAGAGCGAGACCGCCGCTCGTTGATTAATAACTGCATATCAAAGTTAGTCACTAAAACAACAACTTGGTTCTTTTCAACACACACGTTTGGATTATTAACAAATGTTGGGAGAAACCACTTTTTGTTGTTCTTTAATTCCCCAAAAAAAGTAATCATGTTTAAGCTACTTTGCCAATAGACATTTGTTTTTTTTTTTTTTTGCAAAAAAATTTCAATTGCCTGTTCATTTGTTTTAAAGCTACTTAAACCCAAATTAAAAAAACGGATATTTTTGTTATACCCTCATTAATCAACAATTTTCTTCAATTGCAGAATGCCCTGGAATTGAGTGCCCCAGCAACACCGGTTCTATTACAACAACAGCAGCAGCAACTCAACAACAATAGTAAACCCTCTGGATGGTTACAACTTTCCGGACATCCCGAAAGGTAATTACTTGAACTCATCTACCCCCCCTTGGCTTTTAACAAGTTCTAACCATTTCGTTTTTTTCTTTTCTACTTTAGTATTGTTCCCTGTTCCAGTGGTGTTGTACGTAAACGAGTCGCCAGCTTTGGCGACTTTGAGGTCTTGGCCTACCAACAGCTGTCACAGGAATCACACACAGCTAAAATCATACCCGACTTCTATGGCAATATACAACTAGAATCCGGTGAAATGTTTATCGAACTTCAAGATCTGCTCAAGGGCTTCAAGGATCCCTGTGTCATGGACATCAAAATGGGTTGCCGCACTTTCTTGGAATCTGAAGTCACCAACAAAACCCTTAGGCCCGATCTCTATCAAAAAATGATCAAAGTGGATCCAACCGCGCCAACAGCCGAGGAACACGAACAGCAGGCCATAACCAAGCTACGTTACATGTTGTTTCGCGAGGCCATGTCATCGTCCCAATTGAAAGGTTTCCGCATCGAAGCCTTGAGAATGAAAGGCAAAGCCCCCATGAAAGATCTGAAAACTGTAAGGACCTGCGAACAAATCTCTCAGACGATTGAACAGTTTTTGAATTCAAAGAAGTGTGTGCAAAAAGACCTGCTGAAGCGTTTGAAACATATGCGCTCGGTTATCGAGAAATCGGCATTCTTTCAAACACATGAAATCGTTGGTTCCAGTATTTTCATAGTCTACGACGATGTCAAAGTGGGCTGTTGGCTGATAGACTTTGCGAAATCCCGCCCTTTGCCCGACAGCGTAACCGTCAATCATCGGTCCGAATGGATTCCCGGCAATCGTGAAGAGGGCCTACTGAAAGGCCTGGATGGCCTGATCAATGCATTTGAGTGTGCCATTCCGAAACAACAATCCACGAGAAAGTTTTTACAGATTTAAACAACCTCCAGCAGTGGTAGCATTGAAATAAATAATATTTTCCCTCAAGACTGATCATAATATTTTAAGTATCATTGTAAATCTTCATCATATCATTGAATATTCTATTTGTGTGTAAAATTTTCCATATTGGAAAATTATTTGTTTGAACTTTAGTTAATGGAAAGACTTTTTGTGTTAAACAGCTAACTTTGAATTTGTATTTTTATTTTTGAAGAATAGTATTCTTTTTTTAAATTTGAAACATTTTGTTAACTATTTATTCGATTTTGCTTTACATTGATTGTACTTTGTTGGCTATTTTCAAAATTATTCATTTTTTTGTTTGTTTGCTTTTTGGCATAACGTGTTCTAAAACAAAAATAACACATAACAAAGAAAATATTAATCCATTTACTTAATTAGCTTTTAAGTTAGACTACTTGTTAAAAGAAATATAAGAAGAAGAAAAAAACTAATTATTAAAAACATATAAAAGTATTTATTTAAAAAAAAAAAAATTCCAAAGCTGTTTTTTTTTATATTTCACAGAAGTGTGGTCAATCGTAGTATAAACAATTATTTTGGTTCGTTTACGATGAAGGTGAATTAATCATCCGTACAACATTCGAATTCAAACTGGAGAAAAGAACAATGTATGGCAGTTTTTGATGCAATATTTCGCTACCTTAGAGGACAAAAGTGCAGTTTCTAAGATTTTACATTAGAGAACAAATACGTTCTAAGTTGTTCGTTTTTTGACAACCCATGGACTTGAATAGTTTGAGAGAAATTTGGTTCAGAAAATGGGCTTTCGCAAAATTGGAGATTCGAAAGTCCCTTGAAACTATTTGTCCTATTTTATTAGCAAGGGACTAAGGTATAGAAACGGGTGTGATATCAAATTGAAGCTAGACTTTAGGACTATTATTTACCCCCTGTGAATTGTAGGCTTCGTCCAGTTTCACATGACTGATTGTTTATCCAATGGAATGGAGCATTCTCAAATTGTATTTTTTTGGTCAACATTTTTTTTTCGAATTTCCAAACTTTATTTATCTCCAATTTTGAGAAACCCCATTTTCTGAACCAAATTTCTCTTAAACCATTTGTTCAATCTGAAAAATGAAAACATCGTCGTGTTCAGATTAAGGTCCGCTATGAATGAGCACAATATTAACAAAATCTATTTTTTTAGAAAAAATCTAAAATTTTGATGGGTTAACCCCTTGTTTTTTTTTTGGTCAAAATTTTTTTTTTCGAATTTCCAAACTTTATTTACTTAGATGTATTCTGCCTTCGAAATGATGTTATTATTACCGCATACAGTTTATATAACATTAGCCATTACAGAATAAGGGTAAAAAATACAATTTGAGAATGCACCATTCCATTGGATAAACAATAAGTCATGTGAAACTGGCCGTAGCATGCAACTCACAGTGGGTTAATAATAGTCCTAAAGTCTAGCTTTAATTTGATACCGCACCCGTTTCGATACATTGGTCAGTTGCTGAAAAATTGGGAAAATAGTTTCAAGGGACTTTCGAATCTCCAATTTTGAGAAAGTCAATTTTTTTAACCAAATTTTTCTCAAACTATTTGTTCAATCTAAAAAATGAAAACATCGTCGTGTTCAGATTAAGGTCCGCTATGAATGAGGACAATATTAACAAAATCTATTTTTTTAGAAAACATCTAAAATTTTGATGGGTTAACCCCTTTGTTTTTTTTTTGGTCAAAATATTTTTTTTCGAATTTCCAAACTTTATTTACTTAGATTTATTCTGCCTTCGAAATGATGTTATTATTACCGCATACAGTTTATATAACATTAGCCATTACAGATTAAGGGTAAAAAAATACAATTTGAGAATGCACCATTCCATTGGATAAAAAATAAGTCATGTGAAACTGAGAATTAGGGAAAATAGTTTCATGGGACGAATCCCTAATTTTGATAAAAACCCATCATCTATGATTGATTGCAGTTTGCTGATATGACCTCATAAGGGCGGCGATAATTGTTGGCGACCTACTCCATCGACTGTTAATACGATGAAGACGAATTCTTTCCACATCCCCAACATACTGGGTGTGTGTCAGTTACAAGATTCCCATTTTAATATCTGCAGGAATTTATGCCCAGGTTTTTGACCAGAAGTCCCCAGGTCAGTGGGTATGCAAATTACATCGACCACAGTCCACAGATTTATGCGAAATTCCTTCTTTGCATCAACATGGATGTAGGGAAATACGCGGATACATTTAAGTTCGTGGTGAAATGTTCTGGTGTTGTTTCCCTTTCCGTAGTCGACTCTCCACTTATTTCTTAAACGATTCCTCTCCCATTTCAAATGCCGATATCGCTCCGCACCAGCTCGTAGTCATGTGCTACGTCAACTCCTTATCATACCAAATGCAACGGCAAACTTATCATACACTCCATTCTACTGTCATACAGAAAAAGAAAGAAAAAAACATTACGCTAAAGCTGTTTTATTTTTAAAATTTTCCTTTCATTAGAGAAATGAATAAAACAGAAACATAAGTGTGTGTCTGTAGTACCAAAAACTATTTAAAGTCAAAGAATGAAATTCTTTTTAGTTTTCAATTTTAGCGCAAAAGATAAAATTTAAACTGAAAGAGTACAAGCAACGGAAAAAAAACAAAGATACGTTTTCCATTGCCCAAAATACAAACAAAAAACGTCTGAAGGAGAAGGGAAACATTGTCTGCCTGCAATCATATGTAAAAGAGATTGGATGCTATCTATTTAAAACAAATGACATTTCCGTGTAGAAGAGAAACCGACGTTGGAAAACGCATTCGACAGTGCTCGGGCAAACAACGTAAAACGTAGCATAACAGACTTATGGGAACCGGGCACAAATTGTTCCCTCTAAGACAATGCCGGAAGTGGGTGAATCCAAAGATATAATAGTAGGTTCCCCGAACAGAACATGAAATAAAATTATATTAATGAAAATGATGAAACTTGTCATCCGCAGTCTGTGATTATTACGGTTTTAAATGGAGGCAAGTGGATTGACAGCTGTATGAAATCGATTGTTAAACAAACAGCTGTACGGCAGCCGCATTCAGCGTGTGTAACACAACAATATGAAGCGCAGACTCCGTTTAGAGGGCCCGACATGACCTCTCCAACATCGACCAGCTCAGCAACTACCATAACATCGAGTGTGGTGTTGCACGAACACCATGACGAACAACAACAAAATCAACCGCATACACTTGTCCAAATCGAAATTTGCGTCTTTGATGACTTTAGCTGTGATAATACACTTGAATTACTCTGCAAATGGCAAGAAATTCTAAGAGAAACGTACCACGTACAAATGCAAATTGTACAAAATGATACCGGGAAATCGAAAGGAGGTATAGATGGCTATGTGGCCGGGCTCATCGTTTGCGGCACCAAATATTTTCAGGTTTCTTTGCAATTTCAGTTGGTTATGGTCGCAATCGAGCCATAGAGGCCTCAAACGGAATGTACTTGTGCTTTCAGGACATCGATGATGAAATGCTGCCCGAACGCATATTAAAGCAATATGAGATGGCAAAGGACAACAGAAATGCGGTAATGTATTGCAATGTTGAAGAAGAAAAAAAGTATGACCATATTCAGTTGATTATCATGGAAGTTATTTCAGTTTTCAGTGACTTCATCTAGCTTCTAGCATATCCCCCCCCTAACTGGCTCTATGAAAAATACCCCCAATTAAATAATAATGAAGGAATGAAGAATGCGCCGAAAACCCAATTGAGAATTTCCCCAAACAATTTATGAAAAATTAACCAAAATCCCCCAACAAAAATCTCAATAATTGTGTGGTCTTCAATAATTGTGTTTAATTTCATAAAAATATTTCACCAAACAGAAATACTGGAAAATCCTTGCAGTTATGCACAAACAAATATGAATGCAATACCCTCTATCTCTTCATATAATTTGGGACTATTTTTTTTTCTAAAAGATGATTCTTTTAGAACGCGGATATGGTCAGAGGTTAGTTAAAGCCGAAACAACCATCACCATATAAAACCACAATTTCCGAGAATAACGTTTACTTAAAAGAATATTTTGATCAATTAAAGATTTGTCCGCCTCAGTGTTTATATCCTGCATAATTAATCACTTAGTACCGTTTTGCTTGTCAGATTCATTGCCAATAACAATTTTCTAATACGATTATGGATATTAAAACGGAAACCATTATTTGTCTAATGCCGTATCCAATTTTGCGAACACATGCAAAAATTGAGATCAGATTAAAAAATCAATCAATTTTCTTGCCACATAAGGGCGAGTTGTATGTATTTATTTTTTTTTAAAAATTACAAGATGAGTAAATTCTACGTTTTTCAACCATTAGACCAGATCGTGTAAAGAATGATCATACAGTATCTGACTTAAGATCACTGTTATATCATCCAAATGGCAGTGTTAAATATAAAATGAATGAACACCTACTCGCATTAAATCATTCTCTTGCCACATAGAACTAAAACTTTTATTTTCTGAACGACTTGCAGTACCCCCCAAATAAATGGAAAAATTTATAAGTTTTGAAACCGGCGATACCACAAGAATACCATTTTTTCTATGACAATTTGAAAATGGATTTAAAAATGATACTTAAATAAAAAATAAATCATTAGTTCATTAATTTATTGTTATTATTATTTATTATTTTTATTATATTATGTATGGAATTCATAAATACTTTTTTTTACGATGCAAAACCCTCTATCTTTTTTTATACATGAAGAATTTTTGAATAGCAATACCCTCTATCTTCCATAAAATGTCCCGTGGTGCAAATTTTACAAATATTATTATTTAGTAGTTCACGAATGTTAGGTGTAATAAACATTGTAGAACAAATAATTTTAATTTTCTATAAAATTTGGGAATAAACGGTTTTTTGCCTCTACTGAACAATTGTATTTTTTAAGATAATATTAAAGATTTTTTTGATCGTACGTCTCCTTTTAAAATCATAGACAAAATAACCAAGGTAAATCCGACAAAAACGGCAATTAAAATTTTTTTTTTTGGCTAATTTATGAAATTGATGTCTACATTTTTTTTTTGTGACAAATCGGCAAAATTTTGCTAATTTAAGAATTTCGTCACTCTAGTATTTTTTAAGTTTCAAGACAATTTTTGTGTGGCGTTTTGTTTATCAACTAATTTGTATCTCACAGATTATAGGTTCAAAATTTATACGCATACCTAACAATGCAACCTGTCGTTTTACCAAATGGGCCAATGACCTACACTCGGATAAATTGATGATACAAATTTATACATCAAACGGGCCGACAATAATAATGCCCACATGGATGTGTCATCGTGATGTCTATTGCCAAGTTCAGGGTGGTTTTTCCGAAGAAGGCAAAGGATGCCCCGAAGATTTGATTTTCTTTTATAAGCACTTGGACAACCAGGGCACCATAAAAAGAGTGGACGAATGTTTATTGCAATATCGATATCATGGCGAAGCCACCACATTTACCGTACATGCAAAAACGATATGGCACATACGATTAAAGCATTTATTGGATAATATTCTCAAGCGGAAGCCATGGTCGGAAGGCTTTTCCATATGGAATGCCGGTAAACAAGGTAGACAACTTTTCAGAGATCTGCCGGATGAACAAAAGACAAAGGTTACAACATTTTGTGACGTTGATAAAAGTAAGAATCGAACAATATTTATTAAATTAATTTTAACCCTGTGTGTTCTTTTCATTTCAGATAAAATCAATAAGTATTACAGATATTATGATTGCGTCAGTCGTCAGCAGACATTTTCTATACCAATCGTTCACTTTACAGAAGTACTGCCGCCAATAATTGTTTGCATGAAATTAGATTTAACCAATGGCGTTTTTGAAACGAATTTACAAAGTTTAAAACTTATCGAAGGTCAAGATTATATATTATTTACTTGAAAGTATTAACAAGAATTGTGTGTTTTAATCAGTTAACAATGTGTACAACGACAACAAAACATATGTATTTGTTTTGAATATTGGTAAAAGAGTAAAACATATTTGTTGTTTGACTTTTACTCAATCGATTACAAAATATTTCATAAGACTTGTTTTTTTAGGGTTATTTGTAGCATTCCACAAGAAACGGGCGGGGAACTTTTCTCAAATTAGTGAGCTGTGCTCGATATCATTTAGGAGGAGCATTTGCCCTGTGTATAACACTATACAATTCTCATGTATTATGATCCCATGAGTACACAAATGGATCGGTCTTTTTAACGCTACATGCCCTACCATATTTTGTATACCATATGGAAAACTCGGGTGAAGGTAGTCGAAACAATGAACATTGGGCTTGCAGGGTTAACAACAATTTTATATGCAATTTTTTGACACATAATTGATCACTAAATTATGTAAACCCTTTTGTTTGTGAGAAGGTCCCTGGGAACCATTTCGATGTGCACACATTAATGCCAAGTGAGTCTCCCCGCTAATCGGGGGTTAAATCGGGGTGATGATGTTTTTTTTAATTTTTTTTTATTTAGAGAAGCTTAAAATTCATTCTTGTAAATTGTGAATAAAAATGTGTTGCCTTATATTTATTAATATCTCTTAAAGTGTCATTCCGATTGAAAGGCACTGAAAGCAAAGATTTAAAATAACTTCATTTTATTTATTTCAATTTATTTCAACCAAATCGGTCATGAGTTATGACAAATATCTGTCTCAAAAAATTTAATTTCTAAAAAAGTTTTCTTTTAATTTTCGTATTATTTGTAGTCATTAAGAGAATTAAGTGTGGTTATTCTGTACACTTCGGCATCGATAACCGTTATACCAGTAATTACCATGACAAACTGTGGTAGCTTCCGAAAAGGATTCCTATTTCAAAACAAACACAATGCATGAAGCCATTTTAAAAACATTTAAAAAAAATAGGAAATTCACAAACGATCACGAACTAGGCTAATAGAAACAAAAACTGTATCAGATAAAATATCGAAAAACAAAAAAAAACTATTAAATCGAATTAATTTAAATTAAAGTAAAACATCACCACTTCCTTTCTTGTTAAGCAATTACTATTGCACATGGATCGGTTATTCGTGGATAGTAAAGTGTCCCAAGATGCGGTCTGTTGTTAAGACCAGACCCGAACAAGCAGCGGGTAGTGGATACGATTGGATGCCGCCCAGTCAATTAAGCATCTAGCCTACATTAGTATCATCTGTCATTGAGCCAACTCGACTTATTTGGGGAATGAAGATCCAGTATTATGGCTCATATAACATTTTTTACTCAGGGTTTTGGCACCAGACGTATGTCGTAATGTTTGTGCTACTTAATGTAAATATTAAAACTGTACTGTCTTATTTAGCTTTGAAATCTTTACAATCCCTTTGAATCAAAGCCTGTTTGTAAAGCCTTATATCAGAAAGTGACAGACGCTCACATAGTCATTAATATCGTGAATAAAATTTTCTTCAACTTATTTTTCTCACCATAAATATAGGAAATTTTTAAAGTCTATTCATTTTTTATTTTTGACTAACATATTTTTAAAAATATGGAAAATGTAGAAATCTATAATAACAACAAATGTGAGTTCTATTAAACAACAGTCGTATTGACTTTTCGTCAAAATACGACTTATTTTATTCAGGTTTGCTCAGATCCTTTAATATCTGATTTGCATTCTATAAAAAAAGAGTATGTATACTTACATCATAATTGATGATTGATTTTTTTATGTTTATATGAATGTATGTTCGGTGTAATAAAGAACGCACTAGTAGTAATCTAGTTTCAGTGGTTTTCCGAATATGATGGCTTTATTATTTCACATTTAGTCTGTAATATTTAAAAAAAAACACCATTTATACTAATTAGTCAGTTTATTAATTTTGAGGAGAATAAAATTATTATTAAATTTAATATAACTTAAAAAAATAAGCAGTAGCTTACCTTACAAACACAAAAGGGCAATTAAAGAGGAAATTAAAACAAATGTGTTTGAAAATTATGAACTATTAAACGCACGGAGTATTGTAAGTGTTTAACTGTTAAAACCCAAACGATCGAATACCGAAGATTTTGAGCCGCCGCCCCTGGACGAAGATGATGATGAATTTGCCATATGCACTTTGCCCAGACGTTTTGAGATCGAGGATACTGATGTTGTTGGACTTGATCGTTTGGCGTTTGTATTACCCAAACGTTTGTGGACGGGTATCTCACGACGATTTAAATCTGCCTTCATTTTTGGCAACATTTTTGGTTTTGTTGGAGGCGGGGCTTTGAAATTTGAAGGCTTCTTGACAGAATGCAATTTGGAGTCTAAAATAGCAATTGTTGTTTAAATTTCATATATATGTATGATGAGGAGTATATGCTTTGTACGTACTTGGGCCCAATCTGGCTTTAACAGGCTTCTCCATCGTCATATCCCGCCTAGCATTAAATGTTTTCTTTGTTGGTGAACTGTGTCTTCTTGGTGCGAATTCTCTGACCTCGGCGGTGGTAGCAAACTTTACGATTTTCTCACTTCCGCCAGAGTTGTCAAAATCATCGTCCCACATATCATCATCAGATAACTCGACATCTTCGAAGTCATTGTCGGCATCAACTTTCAAAGGAACCTTCTTCACCAAAAACACTTTTTGTTTTATTGGCTTAACGGGCGCGGCAACCGTTTTGGCTTTGACAATTGTGGACAACCTCTAGAGAAAGATAGAATGCAAGCATTCAATATGTTGGTACTTGAAAATAACTGAATTCATACTTACATTTTTTGTAGTGTTTTTTAGTATGGGTTTGATTTTAGTCACTGATAGCATATCATCTGATTTCCCTCCCAATCTGGAAAATATGGACGACGATGTTTGTGTTTTATTACCTATACCTGTAATTTTCATTTTGACATTGCTTGAGCTTGCGGACGACGATTCACTTGATTCTTCGTCGACTTCTATGGTTTCGTTTGAATTTATGGCTAATCTTTTGAAAATGGTCGGTTTTTCTTTTGCAGCTTCTCTATCGGAGTATACTGAAATTGTATATTAAGTTAGGAAACAGTTGTTGTAAGACATGTGGCATGTACAATGTAATGTCCAAATTATCTAGTGTAAAATTGTCGCAGATATCCAAAAATGTTAATACTCGCGAAGAACATAGTTGGGAGTTTTCACCATCTGGAGATGTTGTACGAAATATTTTCCATATACTAACAAAATATACGTATTTCGCATTTCTTATGGAATCACCAAATTTTAATAACAAATAAACCGCATGGATATCTTAGGTAGGTTATGTTAGAATAAAATAAAATTAAACCTTCACAATATTTTTTTTTATTGAAAAATGTTTGCAAAGGACTTTGAGTTAAAATTTATTGAATTAATTGAATAAGGGTGAGTGTAAAAACAACATCAATGTTAATTCGAGAGTAACTAATAGAAAAATGTGGTTGCTGGGAGCGGAACACACAGGCTTTTCCAAACAGAATGTTTGCTTCTCAAGCTCGTAAATCATTCTGGATACAGAGTGTTTTACTTGTTTAATATGCTTGGGTGTCAGATTCTTCTCTACTCTATATCAAGAAATACAACTCAACGTTATAATGTTATGCACTTACATTTTGCCTGTTTAGCTAAAATTAGCTTGCTTCTCTCCGTTGTTCCTGATGGCAACTTGATTTTGTACTTTCCCTCATGTTCCGGCAATACTCTGCGAGGTAGTTTAAGTGGTGGCATGGGCGCCACTACCGCCGATGTGGAGGACACAGTTGATGAGGTTGCAGCTGAAGCTTTGAATGACTTTTAACATATACATGTGTAGGAAATACTTTTTGTGACAACAACTTACATTTTAAACGGATCCTCTTCTTCTCCAACGGTAAAACCGGATTTGCGGGAACTGCCGCTACAGGCAGTCCGTGAGACTCTGTCAGAACCTTTTCACGGGCTGTCTGATCACTAACATTTTTGGCATGCCTTGTAAATCAAAAGGGCAAAAAAAACATTAACAGTGTCAATGTCAACTAATAATACATGTTGCTCCACAAAATACCTCAATATGGCTATAATGTCACCCATTAATGTAATGCCCATTTCACGTAAGTACTCCTTGTTTAAATCCATCAACATATCGACTTGTATCCGATTTTCCACAAATATATGGGCATAGGTGGCCGCAGCAGGAGATGGAATGCCAGATGCATTGAAAAACTTTATCCATTGCCCTGAAACACGCATTATTGAGAATATTGGTTTGGTAAATAACATAAACTTACTAGAATTGTAAAATGGTGGCTTGATCAAAAGTTCTTTGAAATGTATCTTACCCGCTGAATTAGACATTATTATGAACTTGATTAAACGTAATGCAGTGTAATGTGTATTCTTATTTTTTATTCATATACTTCACACTCTAAAAATTAAAATTACTTTCCGTCAAATTTTGTTATTGGAAGCCAAACTAAACAGATGGTGCCCAGAGTTGCTACAGTTCATTTTTCTTGGCATTTGACGTCTTCTAAGCAGTTGGCTTGTTGCCAACTTCTTCGAAAAACGGTAATATATTTTAATGGTTTTATGTTAAAAACTATTCTTAAATAGACATATGCACATATATATGTATATACCTCGAGTAAATGTATTTTTTTTCTAAATAGCTAGCCTATTGTCATATTTATGAAAATTGGTAGAATCCATTCAATGTGTATGCGAAGCTGTTTTTTTTTGTAGATCATACAGTGAGTATCAAAAAGAAGGAAACACAAATGTCAATTCATCACTTATATATCAATTATAAGACAGATCTGGCAACTTTCTCTCATTTACATGAGTAAATGTGCCAGTTGTAACGTGAGAGGGCCTCATTTAAGTTTATGTTATTTAACACAAAGTTCAATCTCCACTCTTTCTTACTAATTCGAATACAAACGAATTAGTAAGAAAGAGTGGAGATTGAACTTTGTGTCAGTCTAATTAATTAGGTTTTTTTTTTAAAATTTGTACATTTTTATTTTTAGTATACATACTTCTTATATCAAGTACATTATTATATTTTTGATACATATTATAATTTAGCTTTAATTACAAGTAGTTTATTAAATGAAATGTTGGCACTGTTGACCCTATTTGGGCACATTTAATGTGTCATTTCAAAATACCAACACTGACCAAAACGAAAACGCGCACACGCATCTGCACGACTAAATGCAGAAGGAACAAACCAAATTTAAATTTTGAAACCGAGAAATAGACGATATAGAATGTGGCTAACGACCTACGATTACATGGAAGAATTCCTACAAATATTCAAAATATATGTGGCGTTTGTTCATTTCATCGACATTGCATGTCCAACTCGTATAAGGTGGGCTCGCGAAGAATTTGCCCAGAGCGAAAGGGATATGCATAGCCTCTATAACCAACTCATTGATCTTGTTAAGCAAAGAAATAATCGGGAATTCCGCAAATTTACACGGATAAACATCGCAACCTACGAGCATTTAGTGCAATTACTGAAGGATAAACTACAGAAATATTCGGCAAGGAAGCCCATACCTCCAGAATGTCGTCTATTGTTAACGTTAATGTGAGTGCAAACATAAACAAGGATTTGACGCAGTATACAAAATTAGTCCTTTACTTTTAGGTATTTAGCTTATGATTCGCCTCGTCCCTTATTGCAAATGGCATTCCGCCTGGGCTCGACCACATTGAGAAGTATTATTACCGACACTTGTGAATGTATAGCAAGGGAACTGTCTCCCGGTTATTTCTTGAACTCCTTGGATGCTGATGACTATTTCCAACTGAGTGAAGAGTATCTGGAAGCAACAGGGCTCCCAAATTGTGTGGGCAGCATGGATGCGATACAATTTTTAACGGAGAGAAAAACACGCGATCCTATTGTCTTAGTGGCTTCTTGCAACACGAAATATCAGTTAATCAACGTCGATTTGGACATGATGCAGGATATAATGGAGAAAAATAATATTGTAAATAATTTGTTACATGACAACGTACCAAATTTACCGGGTGACATGCAAATGCCAGAAACAGGAGTAATGGTCCCATCATACTTTGTAACACCACGTAATTTCCCCTTCGTAAAACATACAATGAGACCCTATCCGGGTAAAGTTTTAAATCCGCAAAAAGAGGCATTCAATAATTATATGAAAAGCTCTTCAGACTTCTTGGACAATGCATTCGGTATTCTATTATATAAATGGAAAGTTCTGCAAAACAGGTTCGCAGGACTTCCCGAAATTTCATGCAATATTATTAAGTCCTGTGTAATTTTACACAATTTTGCTATAGAACATGATCGTTCATATATGCACAACCAGCTAATGGATCACGAGGATGAAGTAACGCAGGAATTGAAATGGGGTGTTTGGCGAGAATCAGTGAAACTTCCGAAAACAAAATTATTTAATAACTACCAAAATAATGCTGAAAATGATGCTTTTGTTAGACGAGATTTATTAAAGGATTACTTGTTGTTTAGAGAAAGTATATAATACAAATAAAATTAAACTTTACGAAGCATAGGTCTTGTCCTGAAACATAACAAGTTCCTGGGTGACAACTTCTAGAACTCGTTGTTGCAGGCGCATTAAGTCAATGGGTTGTAAATTTGCTTCTTCCACTTGAAGAGCCATTGAGTTGAAAAACACTTGATTTGACGAGGGTGGTGTAAAGCGTTGCTTGGCATTTTTCAACAAAGTCGATATTTCCTTACAAGCTTCGTTGATAATGGCATCTTTGTCAACTTTTCTTTTTCTGGCAGCATCATCGGATGATGCTGCTTTACTTAGATTTGTAACGGCTGCTGTGGAGCTATCGATTTTCTTAATGTACTCGGTTAAATCGAAGTTTTCGACTTCAAACTCCACTTCATTGACTACTTCCTGGTCATTAAACGAACCCGTATCTTGTATAAATTGTGAGAAATCGGCGTCTTCAACTTTGCATTCAACCGTAGGCCTAAGAAAGAAAATATGCTTTTATTTCGATTAAGTAACTCCATGTTTACAAAACTTACTCTCTAAGCTGGTTATTCAAAAATTCTAATTGATGGTAATATTTCCAGGTATAATGTGATCGTTCGGATTCGTCTTTCTCATTCTCTCGTAACTTTCGCGTTCTTTCTCTCAGGTAAGTATCCCGTAAGGTTTTCCATCTGATACGTAGAGTGCTGGCTGAAAATGGAGAATAACTATTCGTTAACTTGTAATTAGAGAAATTTGGAAGTTTCGCACGGAATAACTTTCTAAAGATTTCAAAAGGGTTCTGTAAAAAGCATTAGTCTTGAAGAAACTGTTTCTTGGACTCTCAGGAATATTTGAGGCTTCTGTATATTTACTTTGGGGGTCAGCAAAACAGCTAATGAACATAGCCACCATCTGTCAATCGCGAAAACTACAATATACAGTACGCTTATCCGTGCTTTCTTATATGGCTTAAACATGGGTATGTTAAGAACCGATTTTTACAATCGAGGAATTCACTCTGATCATGTGTGAGCAATATGGCACGACAGAGTCATGTTTGTTGAACAAATCAGAGGGCTTCTGTTCGGAAAGCACAGGGAAGACCGAAACTCCGAAGATACAAATATCATTGGCATTACGAACTGGAGAGATCACTCTTAAGCAGATCCACAACACATTGTGGAGCCATTGATGTATTCGTTGTTTGTGGAAGAAAGAAAGAGTCACAAGGAATAAACCTCTTTCATTCGATCTATAAGTGGTGCTCATAAAAAACAATGAAATTATCGGAATGCTTCCATGATATTTGGATCGGTATTTACTTCATTACTTCAGCATCTTGCTGTTTGGAGTGGTCGTCCTCATATACATCTCTTCTAGCCCTCGATTATATGTTCCAACTACCATCCATGTTTCCATGTTGATCCACTACTTACGATCTCGATGCAATTCCAAGGCCACCTCATTCCACTTTTCCATCTTTTCGTCCTTATACCTAGGGTTGCGATATTTTTTGTCGTATAGAATTGGATTCGCCTTAATTAGCTCTATTAATTGGTACTCCATTATTAATTTTCTTCGATGTTTTCAGATGATAGATGAAGTCGTCGGCGTCAGAAATTAACAAAATGACAAAGCGTAGCCAGATCTTTCAAAGCGAATCTCTTCTTCTCTTAAACAGTGATGGGAATAATACTATTTGTGGTACAACTTAGTAATCGTTGGTGAAGATTTTAATACATTATGTAGTTAAAAAAAAACTACATCGTAGGACATGATATACGTCCATATTATTTTAATTTAAAATGTTTATTACCAAAAATAGGCCTTAACAAAATTAAACTGCCTTCAATGACTTGTAAAACGAACCAACGTTGATTTTATAAACATAAATATTTGCAATGTATTTATAAATAAGTACAGTATTAATTGCTTATGCTCCAATATGACTCTCTACTCAAAACTGATGATGGATTTTGATGAATTCTTTTATTCCACATTGGGACCATGGCATCACTTAAAAGTGTTCACTTTACTTTTGGTACAATTTTTGTGACGACTGTATTAGAAATAAAATATTTAAATCCTGTCACTGGTTGTGGTTGCGCGCTTTGTCGAAGGTATCGAAAATCTGGCATCACCGCGAATTTCGTTCATATATAAACACAATGGATCAGCGTCCGTACATCGTATAAATAATAAATATAAAAGTAATAATTTATTAAAAATGAATTTATTTAACAAAGTTAAGTGCAACAATGATTCAAATACGAGGTACGATTATATGGAAAAGATAATAGAAATATTTAAGGTATACCTGGCATTTGTTAACTTTGTCGACATGGTATGTCCCAATACAAATCGCGCTGTGTGGACTCGCGAAGAATTCACACAGAGCGAAAGGGATACGCATAGCCTGTATAATCAACTCACCGATCTTGTTAAGCAAAGAAATAATCGGGAATTCCGGAAATTCACACGGATAAACATTGCAACGTATGAACGTTTGCTTCGACTGTTAAAGAAGAAATTAATCAAACATTCGCTAAGGAAACCCATACCCGCCGAATGTCGCTTATTGATAACATTGATGTAAGTGGGGAATCTGTAATTCCGTTATTGATACTGATAGTCTTGTTTTACGTTTCAGTTATTTAGCTTTCGATACGCCCAGACCTTTGTTATCGATGGCATTTCGGCTGGGAATATCCACATTGCGAAATATCATAATGGAAACCTGCGAATGTATATCAAACGAATTGTCACCAACGTATTTAAAATCCATGACCGAAGACGACTATTTCGAGTTAACGGAAGAATTTTTGGAAAAAACAGGTTTGCCAAATTGTGTGGGTGCGTTAGATGCTATACAATTTGTGACGGAGCGAAAAACTCGTGATCCATTGGTATTATTCGGATCTTGTAATACAAAATATCAAATAATCAATGCCGACGTTGGTTTGATACATGAAGTAATGGATAACGACCATTTTGTTAAAGAGTTGATGGACGGCGATTCAACAGCTTTACCGGACGATTTGCAAATGGTTGACTCAGGATTAATGCTGCCATCTTACGTTGTAACGCCCAGCAGCTTTCCCTTGTTAAAGCATACGATGAGACCCTATCCGGGTAAAATTTTAAGTGAAGAGAAAATTAGTTTTAATGATCGCCTGAAGAAGTGTTCGAACTATTTGGACAATGCTTTTGGAGTTCTCCTATACAAATGGAGAGTTTTGCAGAATAAGTTCACATGTCTACCCAATGCTGCATGTGATATTGTAAGATCATGTGTAATTTTACATAATTTTGCCATAGAACACGATCGTTCGTATTTCTTCATTCAATTAGTTGACCATATTGATGAAACCACAAATGAGTTTAGACGAGCTGTGTGGAGAGCATCAATTACACTTCCAAAATCAAAAGTATATAGTAACTATCATCCAAATGCAAAAAATGAGGGGTTTATTTATAGAGATATATTGAAAGATTACTTATACAAAGAAAATATATGATGTAAATAAAGAGAAAAAAAAACTAAGATTCGTATTCCCTGTTTTGATACATGACAATTTCTTGTGTAACAACTTCTAGAACCTTTTGTTGTAGACGCAATAAATCCAGTGCAGGTAATTTGGCATCCACCACTTGCATGGCCACAGAATTGAAAAAGGTTTGAGTTGCGGATGGTGGCGTAAAATGTTCCTTAGCACTTTGCAATAAACATGTCATTTGGTGACAAGCTTCTCCTATGATGGTCTCCTTATCTAACTTTTTCTTTTTTGAAGAATCCTCGCTGGTTGTTGCATTGTTTTGGACAGTACTTTTGGACAACGCCGAAGCATCAAATTTCTTAAGGTAATCATTCAAATCGAAAGTTTCTACTTCAAACTCTTGTTCATTCGAAAGGTGTTGCTCTTCCTCCAATTGCGACATTTCTTGATCAGATTCCCCGGCGTCTTCCGATTTGTATTCAACTAAAGGCCTATTCAAAGGTGTTAATTGACTGTAAATACCTTAAACCGATTATACTTACTCTGTATACACATCTTTCAAGAACATTAGATGGTTATGGTACTTCCAATTCCTAGAGGTTAGGGCATCTTCTTCGTCCCCTTTTTGTCGCTGCAATCTTTTCTTGAAATTATCTCTCAAACCTTTCCATTTCATCCGGAGTGTACTTGCTACGAAGATAAGTTACAATGTAGTAAATAGAGAACAGAGTCAAGTTCAGCCGCCAATCGCAATCGTCACTGTTGTACTTACGATCTCTACGCAACCTTCTAGCAATTTCATTCCATTTGTCGATTTTCTCCCGCCTATAGTGAAGGCTACGATATTTTTTATCATATAAAATTGGGTTTTCTTTAATGAAATCTATTAATTCAAACTCCATTAATAACTTTCCTTAGAAATATCAATTTCAGCGTCAACACAATGTTCCAATGCATTGGTTGGTCGATATCCATATGTTTTGTGAAAGATTAGCCAGATTGATGAAAACTACACACACAAACTGTCAGATGTGGTACTGAAGTTAACAATTAAACACAATGGTGCTGTCGGCCTCAGCGAATTTCTTATGGGAGTTAATTTGGTTTCTTTGAAACAGAAATTATAACAGCTTTCTCCTGAGATTTAAACTAACGACTTTCGTAGGGTAAATGACTATTTCGTTTTGATTATTTTGGATTGTCCATTTTTTCTTTAGAAATTACGCAATGCTTTAGATAGGTAGATTTTTTTCAAAATTTCAACGGGTGGTTAACCACGATCTGGTAAAGTATCTAGAGTCTAACGGCCTTCTGAATGATCGACAGTTTGGCTTCCGTAGATACCGATCTACTGGAGACCTGATGACGTTCCTTTCAGGCTCTTTTTAAGGCGTTCGGTGCCCTCGTATCGAAACATATTGCATTCGGTGTTGTAGGTACAAACTTCTTGCGATTCGTATTAGGGTTTCTCACTCTATACGAGTTGTTATAGATGAGGTCTCAACTAATGTGCATAGGTTGAACGCAAGAGTGCTACAAGGTTGTGTTCTCTCTCCTTTTATATTTTTTCATTGACGACGTGTTGGGTCAGACTATGAATCAAATCTACTCTTTTGTATATGAGTGGAGTCAAATGAACAGAGTAGATTTAAATGCACGTAAGACCCAGCCCTGTTTGTTGTCACACAAACGTTCCACTGATCAAACTTTGTCGTCTATTTCTATGGATGGTGTGTATACCGGCCTGATGCAGGATATGCTCACAGAGCTAGCCATGTCTAAAGAAGCATTCAAATATTTAGGCTTTTTAAGCGGTGCAAGAAATACGTCAACCCATCGGAATAGAATGTATCTCCCATGTATGTATGGGCGGGGCTCCAAAGACGTCTTTGCAGCTCCTTTTTGCAGATAGTAGGGTATCTAACTGTATTGTCTCTTCTGCATCGCCGAAGCGTGGGTTTGTATCGCATGGGAGCTACCAGATGGGACCTTTACTAAATAGTGTATAAAATCGAAAATTCTTCATCGATTTTAATGATGTATTCGAGGGATGTAATATATGGGCCTTATATAAATCTCTATAATTCTTTTTTTTAATTTCGGGGGAAAATATTTTCCCCGAAACTCCGAAACTTAGTTTCTGATTAAAAGGCACGAAAGCCAAATAGAGATAATTCAGTGATCAATTCTTTAAAATGTATTTTATTTGGTAGTTGCTAAGACGCCGTACGTACGTATTTAGACATTAATGGTTTTATGTTTTTTTTAAGTTTATTAATTAATAATTGAGTTATTTTAAAAATAATATTTCAAAGAATGTCGATTTATACGAATTTGTCTATTGACAGATAACTGTAACAAATATGAATTATGGTTCAAAGTAAATCAAACCTCGAGAATGTATGTCGTGCCATCCTGGCACAAGACAATTTCCTGCGTGACAACTTCTAGTACTCTTTGTTGTAGATGCATCAAATCTACAGGCGGTAATTTTGCGTCTTCCACTTGTAGTGCCATGGAATTGAAAAATATCTGCGTTGACGTTGGTGGTGTAAAGTGTTGCTTGGCATTTTGCAATAAAGAGGCCATTTCTTGAGAAGCCTCGGTGATAATAGAATCCTTATCGAGTCTTCTTTTCTTTGGATGTTCTTCGTCATTTTGTGTCGAAGCTGCATTATTGGATACATCAAATTTCTTAAGATATTCGTTTAAATCGAAATTTTCTACTTCAAAGTCAGGTTCATTGGATAGGTTTTGCTCTTCATCGAGTTGCTCCAAGTCAGCTTCAATTTCTACGGCAACATTTTCAGTTTCTGCTTTCGCTACAGGTTCAATTCTGCGTAGAGGAATGGCATTAAATTATCTTTTCTTTCATTATTATTCTATTTCTTACTCTGTGTATTGGTCTTTTAAGAACATTAGGTGATTGTGATATTTCCAGTTCTTAGTGGTTAAAGCATCCTCCTCATCAACTTTTCGCTGTAGTCGTCTCTTGAAAGTATCCCTTAAGCTTTTCCATTTTAGTCGAACTGTGTTTGCTGTAGTAAGAATAAAAATAAGAAAAATTAACTAATTACTGTCAATACGTGATGTATAAAAATAACTGATGTACATATATGTGTTTTACAAAATTCCTAAGTGCAATTACGCGACTTTTTGGTCCCAACTATTGCCATTTAAATAATAAATGCATGTAGATTAAATTGGGTATTGAAAGGAATTCGGTTATCGTCATCACTCAAGTTTTTCGATTTCTGAATTGTAAGTGTATGCATTTATTGTACTTTTGAAAATATATCAATTATAGGTAGTATGGAGTTTTTATTTGTGTCTAGTTTGTATACCGGTTGCATATGTACCTGTTATCACCTAGAACAACAGATCCATAATTATTGGTGAATAGGGCATATTTTGAAAAAAAAAATTGTCTCTTGGAAACTTTCCCCACTGCGCAGATGTAGCAAATTTGCAAATCCCATGATCATATGCAGTCATCGTCCGTACAATACTTCCGGATTTGTACGTTCCACGTTCACACGCATATACGGATTCGATCGTAGATGTTGGAGGGTATTATATATAAAGCAACAACTCCTAAACATGAATTGTGCGTCAGTATCGCCTATCTACTACTTGAATGTTGCCTTCGTACTGCGTTCACAGACGCCATCGCCAGATCGCCATGTTGTGACATACTATTATTCAAAATACAATACTTACGATCTTTACGCAATTTCAGTGCGATTTCATTCCACTTCTCGATTTTCCGATCTCTGTATAGAAGGCTACGAAATTTCTTATCATATAAAATTGGATTTTCTCGAATAAAATCTATTAATGCAAATTCCATTCTCAATTTTTATGGAATCGACAGACTTCAGCATCACAATTATAACAATGGCCAATCGCCACCATATGTTTGTAGTACTACCAGATTGCTTTAAAAAATTGACAGTTGTCGGCAATCGGCAAATTTGAGGCGGAATGAACCCAACACTGAACGTACCATTTGGAAATGTAAACAATAAACATTTTATAAAATACACGCGGTCAATATTTAGATTAATTTTAAATTAAAGAATGTCGAAAGCAGAATTATTAAGTGATCAGGGTCTACGTTTAGATGGACGTCGACCCCATGAGTTGCGGAGAATCAAGTGTAAATTGGGCGTCTTTGAACAGCCTGATGGTAGCGCTTATTTGGAACAGGGTAACACTAAAGTTCTTGCCGCTGTCTATGGTCCTCATCAGGCTCAAAACAAGAAAATGGATATAAATGAAGTGGTTATCAATTGTCAATATAGTATGGCTACGTTTTCCACCGCCGAAAGAAAAAAACGGCCAAGAGGAGATCGTAAATCGCAAGAGATTACACTGTATTTGAGACAGGCTCTACGCGCAGCCATAAAAACTGAATTGTACCCCAGATCACAAATTGACGTCTATGTGGAAGTTCTTCAGGCAGACGGTGCCAATTATGCCGTTGCATTGAATGCTGCCACCCTGGCCTTAGTAGATGCGGGCATTTGCCTCAAGGAATATGTGGTTGCGTGTACTGCCTCTTTAAGCAAGGATAACATTCCACTGACCGATGTTTCTAATCATGAAGAAATGTGTGGCGGTCCAACATTAACAGTGGCGTCTTTACCAACATCCAACAAAATAGCATTTATGGAAATGACTCAACGTTTTCATTTGGATAATTTGCCCAAAGTAATAGAACAGGCCTTGGCTGGTTGTCGCGAAATTCAAGCCATTATGGAGACAGCAGTACGTAAGCATTTGATTCAAATGGGATCTGCTGGTGATTGGAGTAATATTGCTAAATAAAATCAAATACATATATGATGTTAACAATTTTTTTTATTATTCTAAGGATAAACCACTATGGGTTCGGGAATATTCAATGTTTTTTCTCGGTCTCTTTCCAATTTTCGACAATTTCCGCTAGTTTCTTCATACGACTTTCGACAGCCACCTTTTGTATAAGGTTGTTTAAATGCTCCCCACCATCTAGGAATTCTTTTAAATTGTGTACGGTACCGCCTTGTATGCGATGGTCGGTAATCCTATCCTGCACAAAGTTGTAAGTGCGAATTTTCTCGTTTCTATCCAAATTTCCCTGTTGGGCTTTGCGAGTAGCTTTTGTTGAGGCCTGCGATGATTCTAGCTCTATTTGTAATAATTTCGATTGAAGCCTTTTTAGTGCAATCTCTTTGTTTTTTAATTGCGACCGTTCCGTTTGACTTTCTATAGCTATCCCCGATGGTATGTGCACAATCCGTACAGCGGAGTCTGTTGTGTTGACATGTTGGCCTCCTGCTCCACTAGCTCTTTTAGTTTCGATCTTTAAATCCTTTTCAGATATTACAACACTAACATCTGCTGGTCGAGGAATAATAGTTACTGAAGCTGTACTTGTATGGAGTCGCCCAGACTTCTCAGTAGCCGGTACTCGTTGGACACGATGTACACCGGCTTCATAATTTAACGTTCTAAAGGCATTTTCATCATTGACAATGACATTAGTATGCCGAATTCCACCGATATCTGTTCCCTCTTCCGCTAACACCTCATAGTCCCAACCATTATTATCAAAGTATTTCGTGTACATATCGTACAGTTCTTTTGCAAAAAGCATGGCTTCCTGACCCCCAGCGCCAGCATTGACTTCAAAAATCAATGAGGGATAATATTCACTATCAACCAACAGTTGCATTTTTGTTAGTAGCTCCATTTCTGTCTTCTTCATCAAGTCGGAATAAACTTGATTCTCTTCTTCGATTAACTGACGCATCTCTTCATCTTTCTCGCTTTCGATGTCCTCCTTTGATGCCATATTACCACTAAGAGCCCTATGTTGCTCCAACATTTTAACTATGTCCGATAATTGGCTCATCCTTCGATACTCGTCTGCACTGCCAGAAGAATTGACCCGCAAATCATAGAATTCTCGCCTCAAAGATTCCAAAAATTGTTGCATTTTATCATTGTGAAAATCCAATGTGTTGGTAGAGGCATTGGATGCCCATGTACGGCTGATGTCAGCAGTGGGCGATTTAAATTTTAAAACAGATACTGTTTTAGTTACATTTAATAACACATTTTTTGCAGTTCTTAATTTATAAAACGTATTTAAAATCATTTTTCGGCGAATATTTTGTCTTCTAATAAGAATAATTTGTTGAATAACCAACAAAAAGGTAAATAAAACCGGCCGCTAATTCCAAAGCAAAGACAATCAACCGGGAAGATGTTCTATCGCTTAATTCAAGAGGACTAGGCGCACAAACATACTTTTCTAACACGTTTTGTAAAATGTTTGATGAGCAAAAATGTACGTTGTAAATAATTTTACTGAATATTATATTTAAATCTAAATTTTTTACATAATTTTGTTGAAAATCGCATTTTGTGCTCATAAAATCTATAAAATGAAACGGGCGATGAATGATGTTTCAGCATTCACGTTCTTTACCCATCCATATGTTTTAGAAACATGTGTTGAATGTGGATGCCGTCACGGTCTCTCATAGGTTTAAATATCTCGTTGCAGTGATGGAACTCACCGAGTTTCCGTAGTGTAGTGGTTATCACGTGTGCTTCACACGCACAAGGTCCCCGGTTCGAACCCGGGCGGAAACAAAATGACTATTTGTTTTATTTTTTTTTCAAAAAAAGTTATTATTATTGTTGTATGAAATAAAATTCATGTTGTAGTGACTTTGGCCAGAAATCACGTAAAACGGGGAAGTATGCAGAGAGCATATTACCCAAACAAACATTTCTGTTTTGAGGTGTTTGATCAGAAATCAATTAAAATCTGTAAAAAGGGACAACTTTGCAATGATGACCCGTTTCTGATCATTCAAACTGTCCCATCGCACTCAACCCCGCCGACCAAGGGGCACATCGCCATAACGTATGGACAGCGTACATATTAAGGAATTCAATGGAGAGAGATGGCAATAATCACCATCGTCAACTACAGATAAATATCAACTACCGATCGGTTACAAAAATAATGATACGAGAATGGTAGGAGACTGCCTGTTTCAACAAAACAAATTTGTTCGGTCGTTACAAATTGTCGAAATCATATATCTGCAAACCAGATTAGAATGTCTGAAACCCATTTTATAACGCTTCCAATAGTGACGATAATATATGTATACACCCACAAAATGTTTAAGTAAAATAACACAGCCGGTTGCGATTAAAAATAAAACAAAATCAAAAAGAAACTGGTTACAACTGGGTTCCTGGTACATAGTTATAGGTCATAAAGTTCTTCCAAATGAGGCACAGAGGTGGGTACCTCTTCTTTCATGAGTTTTATTTTTGAGATATTGTGGATATTTAAGGTTTTTATTTTGATGGAGGAATTTGTTACTGAGGAAAACATGTTGCAATCAAATACAATCCAACAATTACCGAGATCTCTATTGCATTTGCAAAACCGATTAGCACATATGGCAGCTCAACAATATAATTTTCTCACATAATTTCCTTAGTAAATGTGTTTGGTGGTATTTGGTTAAAAAGTACAGATATCGTCAGCTGTTATATTTGTACTTGAAAATAACTCGATTGCAAAATATCGTTTTGAAGAGCAAAATCGAAATCGATTTGCCATCACTAGAAAAAACACAAAACATTTTATTCAGGAAAAAATCAGAAATTGACAGAAATTTCCAAATATCTGACGATGAATATACCAACTGGTATTGTGTCACACACCCGACAGGTGCAAAGCCTATACAAGAGGGCTTTGCGTAATTTGGAATCCTGGTATGATCGTAGGTAAGTAATAAATGATTTAAATTTTATTCTAAATGAAAAAGGTTATGTAATTTGAAAACTCGACTACTGCTACTGCCATTTCTATTTTGAATTGTAGAGAAGTCTACCGCTACAGAGCTGTCCTAATGCGTCAACGTTTTGAAGAGAATCGTAATGTAGCCGATATGTCTAAAGCAGCCAGTTTGTTGACTGCCGGGGAAACCGAATTGTTCAATACCCAACATTATCAACCAATTAAACGTGAGTGTCCAGAATATCGTTTTTGTTATTGCTATTTAACTTTCGGTGTTTCCGTAAATTATAGAGGCCAATAGCGCTGGCGGTTGTGCCTTCGAACGTGAAGTTGAGCCCCCAGATTGGATTTTGGACTACTGGCATCCTTTGGAAAAAGCTCAATACCCGGAATTCTTTGCCAAGCGTGAACAACGCAAAAAAGAATATGTGGCTTGGTGGGAGAAACAGTATGGCAAACCTGATCCTAAAGATCTGCATCATTAGTGTGCAGGAGGGGTTAGGTAGAGTCTGGGAATGGTCGATAGTTCATTATTTAAAAATGTGAGAAACTCGATTTATTAGTGAAAATTTGTGAAAACAGTAAAGGAAAAACTAACAAATATATATGTATTTTGTAATTCCTTTCTTTGGCTGAAAGCTGCAAAATTTTTAAATCACAGTGATTCATATGAATGTCGCCTATGTAATGCGGAGCGGACAACACACTGACAAATATACAGTTTTCGTTTAGAATGCACAACTCGAATTTTCCAAAAAAAAATCAAAGAAATAAGGAAGATTTAGTTTTACGTAGATTATCAATTATTAATGTACAGGATTAGGATTGTACTAGAAACGAAATTCAAGAATATTGCAATAATTTACATAAGAGTACCTGGAAAACGAAATCCGAAGGAAGACTCAACGTGCCTGTACAAAGGAACAGACTATGGTCTTTTTCGAATACAGAAACGTTCCGACAACATTGACTGTCGTAGAGCTAGCGTCAGATACTATGGAAAAAAGGCATAAAGTACTATCTGTGCTTTTATATATTTCCACCACATAAAAAAACATTAACTGCGTGACCCAATTTATTCTTTATGAAACTACAAAAGCACTGTATACATAATCATGAGTAAAATGAGACACGACTTAAGATTAGAATTAATCACAATACTACAACTTGTTCATGACCACATTGGAATAACATCGGCATCAATAAATGTGATTGAATAGAGTTCGGCGCGTCAACGTCTGGAAGTTAGTAGCCCCATACAATTTGTTGAAATCATTTTAAATTTCGTACAAATACGATTTTCAGCTTCCACTTAATTCCAATTGGATTTATAGATGCCTAAAACCACATATTGATGTGAGGATGCCTCATATATCAACAAATCGTTTAGTGAGTGTTTTTTATTACGTTTACATTTTTATTTAAAAAAAATTATAAATATTAAAAAAGTAATTCGAAAATTCATTCAAATCCTATTGTACGTATTTAAATTAAATGATTAATCCAGGCGAAAGAAAAGAAGACAGAAGGAAAGAAAAACAAAAAACAATCATAGATGCTTTTCAAAAAGATAAATAAAAACCAACTATTTAATATTGTATGTATGCATATGAAAGGAGTGTGTTTGTATGTATTATGTGTGATATCCAAGACTATTGCCACTTCCATGCTCGTGTAAAGACTTTTTGTAAGCTCTTGCTAATCTCTTCTCATTCCAGCCAGCTAGCGCCTCCTTGTCTTCCTCGTTTTCCTATCCCCCTTATATCATCCTATTCAGCCTCCAGGCGAGGACGCTTTTTACAATTGTTGCCTGGCCCATTGTTCGCACTGGAGCCTTCGTTGGCATGATCGCGTTTCTTGGGTAGGATCTTCTTGTCCCACTGTTGTGTCAGATACCGCAGCAGCACGGAACGCTTGTCCAAAACTATGTGTTGTTCAGACGGATAGTCTTCAGTGGGCAGATAAACGGAAGGTCTTTTTTGTGAGGAGCGCATCGCATGTTCGGTATTGAATTGTGAAAAGTTCTCGGCATTGTGACAGGGCAAACCTTTAATAAAGTCGGTAACCGACATTATGAAGAATACGAATAAATGGTTTCCTAGACACAGGAATCTTCTTTGCTATCGTTGTTCGAGCAACTGAAATGCTGTGTTTGGTTATTGGGGGCTTCGTTTTAGTAGTATTGTACGACAACGGTGTGTGGTAGTTGTTGTTGGGGCAGCACACTAGATTCCAATATTCATCCAATTTATTCCTCCTGATGTCTGCCTATTTTGTTGTGATTTCCGTTATTTCTATATTCGGTTGGTGTTAATAATGGACTGGTATTTTGCAGAGATTTACAGATTTACATTTAAATGGAGACTTTTAGATGATTTCCACACAAAAAATAATTTTATGTTTGTTACTTTATTTGACGTTTTGATTGCTGCTAAATCAAATCGTTTGTTGTTGTTGGTAAATTCTTTCATAATTTAATTGGTTGCAGAACTTGGTTGCATTGTACAGGGTTGCATTATGTGTAGGAACACATTCATGTCGATAGCCGAAATATGCGTTTTTTGGCGAATAATAAATTAAAATTTTCGATTCATGTTTCAAGAAGACAAGAACGTATTATGTTTCCACAACACTATCAAGAGAATAAAATATTCGTTCGCTATCGGAAAAATGTGCTGAAAATAAACGGAGACAAATTCTATATTGTCGATTCGTGAACATTCAAAAAAATGACGCTACTAACGCTAACAGCAAAAAGCTTAAAGCTAAAAAAAAGTTGCATTGAACAATGGATTCGCAGAAAAAATTAGTCTTGCAATCGCAAATTAATTTTTTATGTTTTTGTACATTCAGCACCAATGAAGAACTCTTATACATATAAAGTGACTCATCACAACAGTTTTTTCAGTATTAATGGCCTTTTTACGTTTTTTAAAAACATATTACGATACAGACAATTTGTTTTATGGTTGTTTGCATTCAACATATTGTAATATGGTCCTTCTTATGTTGGATAATTATCTGTACATCGGGAGCGGTCAAGTAACCAGTGTTCACTTATCCCATTTTATATCTTATTAGCAACATTTTTCTGGCTAACCCCGGCGTCTACACTGTCATAAAAAAATAGAGACAGCGACGAAAGCAATAAGAAATGCGTATATCTCAAAATCCCCAGGTAACAGGTTTGCAGTTATTTTGATTTAAACATTAATAAAATAGCGAAATATAAATTGTGTGCTTATATTTCTGAGATATAAAAAAATATTTGATTTTATTTCCCTTAATCGATGACCGGCAGTCCTATTTTTGCATATAGTCACGACTAATGGTGCCAACTTTATCTGAGTAAAATGCAGTATATTTTGTATTAGAACCCCTAAAAATCAGAAGAATGTAGCATTTACACACAAAAATACAGTATATTTATTTGAGTGAAATTTAATGCTTTTTGAAAACGTGAAAATAACAAAAATTGAATTATTGCGATTCCGAATCATCAAATTGAACTGACATGGGACTATCATGAACCTGCCTCGGTTTTTTGAATTCATATTTGTCTTCTCAGGAGATTTTTCGCAGCAAAGTTCAAAGATACAAGCTCAATCCATGTTTCATTTGACTTGCAAAAGATCACCAAGGGAACCAACTTGGAGATTGAAAGAAATAAAACTTAATCATAAGCGAAGCGCGAACAAATGAAATCTTTTTCTGACAGCTATCAATGTGCAAGTCGATGCAAAAATGTCGGCGGCGGCAGCTGGTCAAAAAATGGTCGGCTTGAGCCGAAGTTTTCGGCTTGGACCTCTGCGCAGCACATGCATTCACCCGGATTTTTCGAAAATGCAGTATTGTTTGGCATGCAGTATTTTCGCAGTATCTTGATCTCAAATCAGGTATAATACTTGAAAATCCAGTACAGTTGGCACCATTAGTCAAGACATTGCAGAGAATTTCTTGGCACATATTTTTTTACCCAAATAATAATGTTATGGATAACATAACATGATAATAACGATTGTTTCTGTCGTCAGCGGACGTTAACCTGTTTCGGTACGTCACCAACCAATAAGAAAACAGCGTGGCAACCTTGTTTCCCCAAAAAAGAAGAGAATGGAGGAATCTCCGATCAGACGAACGTGGAATGGAGGAATCTCCGAGACGAACATGGAATGAAGGAATTGAATTACTCAGCCGCCGACTGGAAAAAAAAAGACCAGCCGCCGCCATAGTCCTCATTGCTTCGGCTCGGTTCTCTGTTCACGCCGCCCCAAAAACACCAAATCACCAAAAATAAATAATCAAGCTTCGGGGAAAAAAAAAGAAAATACTGTGATTCACGCCCCAAAAAACACCGAATATTTATTTTGACTATCGACAACGACATAACAAATAACATGGCGGCCGAAATAAAGCCATCTCCTGCTAAGAGAAATGAACGTTTTAGCACGAAAAAACCTGAATTACTAAGCAAATTAGAGGGCAGTGCTGATGACATTAACGCTGCAATTTTAATACCCGGAGAAAATGGGGTGATCAGTGTATCCGATGATAAAACTATACGTGTGTGGCTCAAGCGCGACTCTGGTCAATACTGGCCCTCAATTTGCCAGTATATGCCATCCGGTTGTACTTGCGTTTATTATTTGCCGGAATCAAGGCAACTATATGTGGGCCAGGAAAATGGCACCGTTACTGAATATACTCTGTCGGAGGACTGCAATAGACTCTCTTTTTGCAAAGACCACTTGGCACATCAAGCACGAGTTGTCGCAGTAGTTTATTCCAAGGTACACAATTGGGTGTTGTCGTGTAGCAAAGACAAAACATTTTCGTATCATTGCTCTGAAACTGGGCGTAGGGTTGGAACATATAGTTTCGAAACTGCATGTACCGCCCTACAATTCGATGCCTTGGCCAAGTATGCATTTATTGGTGACTATGCTGGGCAAATTACCATGCTACGTTGTGACACACAGGGTGTGCAATTGATAACAACATTCAAAGGCCACACCGCCAGTATTCGTTGCTTAAAGTGGGTGGAAGGTCCACAGCTGCTTTTCAGTGGTGCTTGTGACCAGTCGGTGATTGTCTGGGATGTCGGAGGAAAGCGAGGAACCATCTACGAATTGCAAGGACACAAGAATAAGGTGACATCGTTGGCCTATGCCAATCACACTCAACAACTCATCAGTTGCGGCGAAGACAATGTCGTGGTATTTTGGGAAATGAACGCCATGCGTAAAGAGGTACCAGCCTGGGTGGAGTCGAACAATTGTCAGATATGTTCACGTCCATTCTTTTGGAATTTCCGTTCTATGATGGATCAGAAACAAATTGGCATTCGTCAGCATCATTGCCGGAACTGTGGCCGGGCCATATGCGACACTTGTTCGAATAATCGTATAAATATTCCCATCATGGGGTTCGAGTTTGATGTGCGTGTATGCACATCGTGCTTTAACGAATTGCATACAGTAGAGCGACCATCGTTGGCTTCATTTCACGACACCAAACATTCGATTGTTTTCATGGATCTGGAAGAGGAACGCAAACGATTGTTGACTGTGGGCCAGGATCGTGTTATTAAGATTTGGGATTTGTCTACAATTTGGGATTAAATTCGATATTTTCTATAATGGTAAAAATTATAGATATGTAGGAACGAAGAAATCCTTTATAAAATATTATTAAATAATGTAAATAAAGTATTAATTAAGGACTGAAAAACAAATCAGTGGTTTTCAAATGTTACATTATGTGATGAGTTTTTTTTTTTGATTTTGTAACAACTGTCGGACTTGCATATTGAAACGTGAGTTGAGTCTACAGCCCGTTTCGCAAAAATGTGTCTATTCTTTTTATTGTTCCTCCCAAACTATTGAAATATTCATCTAATTTGTGTGTCTTTAAGTTAAAGGGCGTGGCTTTGAAAATTCCATCTTCGAAAACTTCATTTCATCCTCTTTGACTAACAAAAGTAGGTAATTTATCGTTTGGCGAATGGTGGGATGGATATTTACTTTGTCATTCCGTTTGCAGCACCTCCCAATATTGACCCTGATTAGGTACGATCTAGCTATACCCAAATGCGCAGCGGAAAACAGGTAAGAGGCCACATTGAAGTTAAAAAGCAGAAAAAATATATATTTAATGAAAACGGGCCAAATTTGACCACATTCCATTGAGGCCCAAAATAACTTATAGGACTCAAATTGTGGGTCCATTTTTGGGAAAGAACACGGCTCAGGCCGTTTAAACGAAATAAAATATCTAGAATTCTATCCATGATTTCACAAAGCTTAGGGGACGAATAAGTCATCGAATACAAACTCTGGTTTTAAATGCAAATTCTAGTTTTTATCTCGTAAAACCAAACAAGTCATACAAAAGCTACAGAGTTATCTTAAAAATATTAGTACATTTTTATGTGGTTGCAAACAAATACAATAAGTTGGAGGCAAATTGAATGATTTCTGTGCCGCCAAGCTTCGAAACGCCATACACACGATCCACAAACGTTATGGGTACCTCACCTATCGCATAGCCAAATTGTCTGGCCCGCACCAACATTTCCATTTGAAAGACATAACCCTTTGAGACACAACTGGCGATGCACATCTCCAGTGCTCGTTTCTTATACAAACGAAAAGAGCCGGTCAAGTCGGAAGCATTGGGCCTTAGCAAAAGTTGTGATAGGAAATTGGCGCCTCGCGAAATAAGTTTACGCTTGAAATCCCAGCCGAAGACACCACCATCGCCCTTGTAACGGGTGCCGGATACAATGTGGTAATTGTATTTCTTTTGCAATTCTATGAATTCCGGAATGAATTTTGGCTAATGGAGCGAAAGAATGAACGTTTGGTTGATTGTTCACATTTTGTTTCAAAGATATACTCACATGATGACTTAAATCGGCGTCCATGATTATGATGAAATTTCCCGTGGCATGTTCTACACCATGTATGTACGCCGTTCCCAATCCCAGTTTTCCCGAACGTGGCCTCAGAACAATCTTATCCTCACCGTAGATCTTTTGTAAATCTTTAGCCACATCCAAAGTGCCATCTGGACTGTTGTCATCTATTATTATTACCTCAAATTTATATTCACTGTAAAATCGAAATACCCAACAAAAAACAATCACCGGTATTGGATTATGAAAACAACGAGTAACGAGTCTAATGAAGTCCCACTTACCCCGCATTCATGTATTTCATAATTAGCCATATTATAATGGGTAAATTATCCTTTTCATTGTATGTAGGCAATAGTATGCTGTATTTGTCAGTCACCTCTACAGGCATTTTCCGGCAATTTCTTAATTAAATTAGCGAAATTTATGAATTCCCTCAGACAAAGTTCTCTTTGTGTATCCAAGTGACGTGAAACATCAGCTGTATTGCTGATAACAAAAAATCGATAATCAGATGAGACCTAAGACAGGGTTGTTTTTAAAAAGCACTCAATGATTCCATCACTTAATATCGATTGTTTTGATTTCGTTTACTCTGAAAAATTTCGCGGTTTAACAGTGAATATTGCTCAACTCGCTTCGTATGCGATAAAACGAAAGATTATGTACAGGGATTAGGTTGTCAGAAAAGTTCATCTTAAATCTTAATTATAAAGTTGTTTTTGATTACATCTTGGTACTCATGCTGAACGCTGGCGTAACTTAATTAATTAAATATTCTTGGTCTGCTTCATAAATGACTTCCAAGACCTACGTTCTTGTGTGCACCTTCTCCAGCTCTTCGTCCACCACAGTCTCGATATTCTTTGCCTTCGCTTTTCGTTGTAGTTGTCATCCAACGCCTTTGCGTTCATTCGACCGACATGTCCAGTAAGCGCAGTCGTTGTATTTGGAAGCGTTTAATATAGGAATATAACTCACGATCGAACACCTGAGTTAACAAGGTAATCGACGACAGTACGCCTCGTTACAACAGAAAACATACATAAAGATTATAAATTCATGATGAAAACATTTGGCCGAAATTAGGCATCCGAAATATCAAAAAGTTCGTGATACTTGCATGCATTAGTATACGGTACACACTGAAATGTGGCTGCCGTAAAATAGAGTATGTGACTCAGTCGTGGAACATCGACTCTCCATCTGAACAACTCACCATTTTACGCACCAGTCTTATCATATTTGGTCAAAGGCCTCGCAATATTCGCTGACAAGGTCAAATTGACACAGAAATTGAATGTTCCTAGTTTAACCCATAGGGCAGCTCGAAATGGACAACGATTTGATATAGACGACAACGTTAAAAATCAAAAATGCAGCATCTGTGGAACGGAAAATCCGCACGGGATTGTCGAGAAGCCAATGCTAGCAGAGAAGGACTGTTTGGAGCGTTGGCATCATTGGGCTATGTTTCTGCTGGCTTGGCCATTTATGTAATGAACAATCCATTAACAGGCACTTAAGGCCTGTAAACCATGACTAAGGCCATGACAAATGGGGTTGACTGATGCCTTGGCTGGTTTCGCGGTTGGAGACAGCCACATAAATGAAATCGTGTTTCATAAATAATGGGAATGTTGGCTCTTTCGAATAAGACTAACATATTCACTTTTTTTTTAATAAAAAACATCATATGGACCACCGTTTATATTGTCGGTACATGCTATGCTTGTTAGTGCACAACATTTCTGCTTCAATTGCGTTTCAAATTTCCATAAATTGTGAAATTTCACTTTAGTCAGTGTAAAATTAAATGGTACCTTAACACATATTTTTCTAGGCCACATTATTTGTTAATCCGATTTTTTTTCGTTTACTGTATTTATTTTTTTCGTTTTCTGTATGTCAAAGTATTGAGGGTAGGTATATTCGGTCCCGACCGACATTACCATTTCTAAATTGTGGCATTAAGATTTCATACATTACTTCTCTGTAGTACTGCTGGGTTCCTGTGATGATAGTGTGAACAGGGCTAGGTATGTTGCCGTTGCTTATTGTCGTACAAGGTGAATGCCAGTACGAGGTTGTTCAAATACAAACGTTCAGGAATTTATGATGTTGCATAGGGGAGTATATTAAGAGTTTTCATTTAAAATGGGACATAGGAGTTTTTTAATTAATACATTGATTGACTAATGTTAGTTGAATAACTTTTTATTAATATTTATTTTATTTTGTGTTGATACTTCATGTTTATCGTTTTTTTTTGAATATGTGACATTTGTTTAAGGCGCATGACATTTTTCACCCCTCCAAAGAATTGTCAGAAATGTTGCGTTTGTCAAAAACAGTTACTGTCAAATTGAGGCTAATCAAAAGAAGGAAACAACTAACAAGGGGTTGTTTACCAGCCTTTTTAATCCTGCTGGTCAGTCGTGAAAAAATAATTGAACACAGGAAATATAACGAGACAAAATAATAAATTCGGTGGAAATTTAAAGAAAAAAAGAGTGTGTGAAATTGAGAAATATATGTATAAAAAGAAAGAGAAAAATAAAATCAATACAAGTCAAAAATAAGAAAGCCAATAAAGTCGAAAAATCCGAATGAAATTTCTTTAAAAAAAGCTCCTACACAAAAGAAAAGGGCAAAGTGTTTACAGTGTGTGTGTTTTAAAGTGAAAATTTCTTGAATTTCTTTGAATACAACAGTTTTTGAATACAGTTTTTAGCAACCACCTCCTCACCAGCAGCTCCAACACCGCCCAACACGTCCATGCCTAGCAATGTCTAAAAAGATTCCATTTAACGTGGTATTCGCCTCCGGTAAGTCAAGATGCGCTTCCATGATTTTTTTATGTCGTCTAAGGGTAACTTATGTAAACCGTTAACCGATGTTGACAGACCAAACCGAAAACAAACAAAGTACATACCAACAATTTGTAATAAATATTAAATTAACTCCTGCACTTAGTATAGATGATGTGTTTTTTATTATAAGGTCACATAGATATACCGACGACACACTTACGTGCAAACATGTAATGCCTTTTGGGACAATTTTAAACTTGAGTGTATTTTACAGAGCTAAATGCGTTCCATGTTAAAAAGGTTTCTGTGGGAAATCGATAAATATTAGACACTGTTGTGTAAAGTTAGCGGTGGGGTCCTTTTTCGGGGGTTTTTTTGACATATTTTTAAGGAAATTTCCCATTGAGTTGCTATAAATCTCGCTTTACCTGATTTACACGTGCTGGTGTTTGCTGTCACTTTTATGGAACTCTAATTGTGTTCACAAGTCATCACGTTTGGGGCATACGTTGGTTGGCCATATAAAAGACCTGCACGTGTGTGTGTGTGCTGTTTATTGAAATTGATTTGGCTGTAAAAATGATTGGGTGATGGTAAATGGGTTCACTCGTCATCATTTCCACATACATAAGTTGTTTGTGAGAAATGACAGGCTGCGGGAATATTTTGGGAGACAGGGGAAAATTAATCATGTGGTTCATATTTAAGGGAGTGTGAAGGAAACCATATCGTGTGATTTATAATGTCTACCTGGATTTGTATTTCCCCGGTATTCAGATGCTGTCGATAACCAATTCTCAATATAAATGAAGATTTCCTTACCAATCGAAAAAATATATATGTATATATAATGAGATCATTTCTTTGCAAACAATTTCACGCTCAGGATTCAGAAATTATAGTGTATAAATAAATGCGAATATTAAGGGGTGTAACAACTACAGCCTATGCATGGTGAAGAACCCAATGTGAGGAAATATGTAAACGGAAATATGTAAATTGAAATAAATCAAGAATATGTCAAAAGGAAAATGGATTTTCGTTCACTTTTTAAAATTTTATAGAATAAAACATGTATTGTATTCTAATTTCGAGACAAGCTTTTCCCACTTTGACAGCACGATTAGCATTTGAACACTTTCCAGCGTACATATGGCATTTAAGTGTTATTAGAATAAGATGGTGTTACTTGCGTTCAAACTGGTATCCCATACATGTGCTGGAAAAATGTAGTTCGTACGCGAAATGCAAATAGCAGCTGTTCATCAATGGTTATTTCTCCTAGTAGTACAGTCAAATCGCGGAAACGTGAACTAATTAATGTTGAGGGTGTTTACGTTTACGAATCCTGAAATTTCGAATTATGGAAAGGAACTTCTATTTATAAATTCAATGCCCAGTATATCAAAAAAATGTTGTATTAATTAAAAACAAATTTAGTTTGTCCAAAGAATAACTAAAATTCGATGTTCAGTGACGGAAATGTTGCAAATATATACGAGTATAATTAAGAAATGTCAGTTATCGTTTACAATGTTCACGTTTTCGCGAGTTGACTGTATTTTACGAAGATTACTATTCATATGAGCCCAATGTGGAGGCGCTTTATTTAAGTTCTGATTGAATTTTTTTTTGCGATATTTGAATATTGTGGCACATTAATAAAATATTGCTTTTTTTACTACATAAAATATCGAGTTAAGGAAATAGAAAATCTGATATATCTCTGTGTTTATCGGAGTTCATAACCTCTCCTCTGCTGTAGGGGTTTCTTTATGGCTTCTTTTTTCGTTTCTTCATTCGATTCTTTAACGGCATTGAAGAACATGATTTTTTTCCAATTCCCCACTGTAGGTCGTTTCTGCGATGACAGTTCTTCCTATGATTTATTTTAATTGCATTTATCGAAATTGTTGATTGATATTATCGATTGTTTGCATAAACTTAATCACATTTATCGCCATTGCTAAGGTTTCATTATTTTATTGAAACCTTAGCATAGGCTAAGGTGTTGCTGAGATCAGTGGCGAGTTGATGGATTTTAAATATTAGCCTGTTTTACAAAATTCTTTACAACTTTTTTATTATTAATTCATTATTATTATTATTAATTATGATGTGGCGCATGAATTTGATTTATTCATCTTTTTTACAAAATTCTTTAAAACTTTTTTATTGTTAATTATGATGTGGCGTATGATTAATTTTAAATATCAAATATTTAGTAGTTCGCTTATGATTCTGCGTATGATTAATTTTAAATATTCAAATCTGTCAAGGTATGATTACATTTAATTATTATATGATGATGCGGCATATGATTAATTTTAATTGACCAAATCGTCTTTATGGCGTGTGATTAATAATAATTATTCACAAATACTTCATGGCGCATGATAATTGGCTAAATTTACAAAATTCCGTAAAACATTTTTGCTTGTGCATTTTTTATTTTTGGAAATTCAAATGCATCTGGGGAAAGAACAGCAGGGGTAGTAGTTTTGTTTTCAAAATGAACATAATTCAATCTCAGTCCTTGGAGTACAAATTAGGTGTAGTTTGAAATTGTTTACATGATTTTAAGCCATTGGTTGAGGACTACGTGGTCTTGTTGGTCTTTGCCGTGGAGGTTGGGTTGGGCTGGGTGGCCGCCGTGTGGTGGTTGTTGTGGGCACGTCAAATCTCACTGTCTGTAAAAGAAAAATGATCACAACGAAAATAGATTTCAAACAAATACATAATTAATAAAACAAATTTGAAAATATTTCCTTGACGAAAAATATACGAAATTATTTTTTTTTCAGTTTGTTACAGCCATTTAAGACTGGGACTTCGGTTTTTCTTTAAGGCAACCGACCGAATTGCTAGCGAATATCCAGCTTTTAATTATTCTATCACATTCTGCATGTTTTCCTTTTAGGTTCGTGAAAGTTCTCCTTCTTTGGGTTAAACATACCTTTTTCTCCTTATAAATGGGTATACCGGCATCAGTGGTACTCAACACCATGGCCACAACAAGGCCAATGCAAATGAAAATATTGAACACTTGCATATTGTTTATGATTTGTCGGGATGTGAACTCTAACAAAACTGTCGATTTGAAGTTTAGACCGGAAGACTTTTATAGTCGATCGATTGAAAACATCATTGCTAAGAAAACTATGAACAACTAATAATCAATAAATAGAAATAGTGGCATTGTAATCACATACAATGACGTAGGTCTAACATAGTTGAGGTCGAATGTAAAATTCCCTATCTACTTATTTATATCCCATAAAGCAGATGTGAAACTTTTGCGCCATCTACGGAATTGTGAACCTTATGGAAAAGTTTACAAGAAAATAATGTTAGCTGTAAGTTAGCCTTTTCTGAAGTAAATACTTGTTGAAAGTTAATCTTTTCTTAGGGAGACGTTCTGTGAAATGAACCTCGGGGAACCGCTCTCGAAACAGTGAGTTGTGTACGATATAGTTTTTTGTAGTCATTGAACGGGGCCTACTGTTAAAAGTCGGTTTCGAATTGCTAATGCTTTTCCTAGAGAAGTCTTACATGGTATTTACGAGGTGGAAAATGCCATTGAAACATCGCACCAACGAGAATGCTGCTGCCGTAGACGAGACTGTCCGACTTAGTCCTGAACGATTCAAACATTTCATGCACAAGCCTGATGCGAGTTTTTCACAAAGACCTAGCATTATTCGCTTTCAAGGTCCAGTTGACTCAACGATTGAAGGCACTCGACCATCCGTTTCGTTATCGCTTGTCAGTTAGGCTCTTAGAGCAGCTCGAAATTGACTTCGTCTTTGCTCGAAAAATCATCTTTTCAGACGAAGGATATTTTCATCTCGGCGTCTATGTTAACAAGCTAAACTGCCGTAACTGGGAATTGGAAAACCACGCACGTGATCGTCCTCAGAGAGTGACAATTTGGTGTGGATTATGGATCGGTTACATCATTGGCCTTGTAAATATCCTCCAGATATGTAACGAATATTATTATAAACAATATTTCGATGTAGTCAAATGAAGTATGTCTCTCCTTTCGTCTTTTGTGGTCAACTGTGTTAATTGTTTTATTTATTTATTTATTAATTAATTACAATACAAAGTAAATTTATATTCTAATTTTGGGTCCAAGGGTAAACCGGGTGACAAAGACCATTTGGCTTGATTTTTGCAGCGACAGACCAAAGCCTCTGGTGGGAATCGAACTTGTTTTATTTATTTTAAATCAAATAATTGTGGTTTGAAGTGTTTTTTTTTTAAATCAATACAATTTGACGTCTATACGTATATTGTCGGCGTTCTCGATCTATTCCAAAGGTATGATGAGTCTTACACTGGTCTACATGTATAGATGGAGAATTGAAAATGTTGAATACTACTTTTTGTATATCGGACGCTGCTGATGTTCTGGGAGTGAAGATACAGAGCCCGCTGGGCTAGCCATAGATATCCGTCGTCTGGTCCCTGATGTTAGGATATACTCGGCTCCCTGGATATCACCCGTTCATTTCCAAATGGCCGGTTGGTCGGGAAAACCACGCATCAGACTTAGACCGTCGGCCTATTAGTTCCATGACAGTTACCGCGGAAGGGAACAGAAAATGATTGCTATTGGACACTGCACCACCTAATACATGAGTCACCTATTAATAGTAACTCAACGTACAAATTGCACACTCCACTACACATAATTATTAGTAAATTGAAGAACGAATTCAAATAATAAAATTAGTACAAGTATTACCATCCACAAAGAATTGCAGGAAGTTGAATAAAATATTTTATGCAACGGAATCAAGTTCAAAATTGCAGATGGTCTATCATATCTCGAGAGATTGAATCTGGCCAGTGTTAGTAACAGTGATGATTTTTTTCTTTTTTTGCGATTGTTCATGTAATGACAATGTATTTTCGAATACGATTACATTACTCGCCATACGTATTTTTAGAAGCTTATTAATGATTAGCATAAGTACCTAGCAACGTAACGCAAACCTAAAACAGTTGAATGAGACATCACAAAACCGCATCGAATGCAACCTTCTAGCAACTTTGCACACAGAAATTCCATGAATTAATCATTTCAGTACAAATCAATGATTGGGAAGCTGCTGCATAATTTACTGCAGAAAAGAATGCAGTTTTTAATAACTGCCGTCAGTGTAGTTTTCCTGGTTACAATTTTTATCACTGTGCAATGTCAGAGTTCACGTCCAACTAACGTAAGTTTGTTTTTCTCCCGCCAATCGCGTTGTTTAAATATATTTTTCCATTCGGTACCAAAAGAATGACAAGAAACTTTCCACAGAGGAGAGGCCAGATCAAGATGACCTTACATTAAGGCTATCAAAAGTAATTATTGGTTGGTATGAGAAATGAAAACGAATTAAAATTCCTAAAATTGCAGTCGGGATACACAGTTGATCGTAGGCATCACATACCCAAAAATCGACGGGATCGAACTCATAATCAAATTCGTTTCCATAAGGTAGGTGTTGTGGAGAAAATATATTGACAAAAAATACCCACCATTTAATTTTATATTCCAAATAAAATTATAGGACAACATTCCCGCCCATTCGTCGGCAGCGATAATGCCACCCCTAAAAGAGGATGAAAATCCGAATGTACATGTTTTGCGGTTAAATGACTGTGATACAGTTTCCAAAAAGAAGCAAAGTAAAGACGAATTAAACACGGATAAGCTAAGTAATCAGGTGGTGGGGAAAATTGTAGGTTAATATCACCAGTTTAGATAATCTTTAATTAGTTTATTTATTAATGCCCAGCCTTAAGAAATAAACCAAATCGAAAAACATAACAAAATACTATTTCAGTCTCTAAAAATTAATGAACACAAAAAAGACAAGGACAACGAATCAAAGTTTGTTTACAGTGTTCCATATGTTCTAAAGCTAACAGAAACGTAATCAACGAAAGTGTAGAAAACTAGAAAGACAGTCAAATTCTAAATAACTTGAAAAAATATATTGATTTTACTCTTGGCGTTTGAAAGTTATGGCCGTTAAACCACTGTAACAAGTGATTCAGTGGTTTGTTATCGTTATCGATACCCAAAGTATCGATTTGCTCGGTACACCCAACCAAAAATCAGTTGTTTCAATGTCAAACCATAACTTTGAAACGCCAAGAGTAATAACAATAGCTTGTTATTTCAAATTACTTAGAATTGTACAGTCTTTCACTTAGTTTCCCACACATTCAAGCATTTTTTTTTAAAAATGAAGCAGAGTTAATATTGAAATATCTACGAAGAAAATTGTATTCCACCAAGACTGGTGTGATAAAAAAGACTTTTACACAAGGTTAAGGCATGGACGAAAACAATTTGCATATTTCATGAACAAGTTACTTGTAAAATAATTGCGTAGATGTTCGGAGACGACTTTGAGCTGTAGGTTCCGAAAAGTAGGGGAGCACAACTTGTTGCTGACATTTTCCATTACCTTTAAATTGGCCGGAAATCCAGAATTCTGAAGTTGTGATATTTTCCAATTCGTACAATATCTATAAGATGAAATATTTTTTAAATCTTCATGATGGATAAATGGAAGAGTCATATCAATGAAAATATTTTTTTTTATATACACTTTTCCAGTCAATTGCGGTGGGAAATATTACTGTCATTTTGAAATACATAACTTTGCGAAAAATTTGTTATGACTCACCGATAATAGGTGACACAACAGAACGGCGAGAATTCCGAGCTGCTAAACCGAATCAACGCTGACATGAAGCAAAGTCGACCGAACATGGACAAGACACAGAGTTCCTTTCTAGCATGAGTTTGAGGCAAAGAACCATTTTCCAACTTCAGCAACCATTGACCACTATCCACTGAATTGAATGAGTTAATGTCTTCAGAATATGAAGACATTAAAACTATTTGTATGACTATTCTCAGAGTGAATACTTTAATGTCCCACCAAATTGACAGACAACATTGTGATTATTGATTATTATTTAAAAACGAATTTTAATTTTCCATCTTTTACATAGAAGGGGTAAATTTAAACTCCTTTATAATACATGTCCACAGATTAATTCTTTTTTGGTGAGTTGGGAGGAGACTTTTTTCCGTTGTTGATATTTCCGTTAAAGGTGGAATTGGAGCTATAGCCGATAACAACGACGGGTGGAGCCTTTTCGCCGATCTTCTTAACAACTTTCTAAAATATTGAAAAAAAAAAAAATAATTTAACAAATATAAAATATATTTAGAATATCTACTTACACCCGTTTCCTTGAGAATTTTGCCTCCTTGGTTACCGGCTTCCGAGCCGTTAAAGTACAGGGCCAACATAAGGGCAACAATTAAAATGACTTTTGTAAAATCCATTTTGTTTTGAAATCGAAAGGTACTGATGGTGAACCAAGATTTGAATGCAATCCGTTTGTTACTGCGACGAGAGCAAAGACGTTTTTGTGATGTTGCATTTTGTTGGGGATGGCATTTTATAAGAAATTTTTCTGAAATTATGTATTTAATATTCCAAACCGCAATTGCTCGGAAATAGTCAGATCCTATCACTTGATAATAATATAAATAGTCTAAATAAAACAAATTATTGTCAGTGATATGACTCTACATTTTGTTCATCATGAAGACTTAATGAATATTTCATATTAAAGATATTGTACGAAAGGGAAAGAACAACAACTGTAGGATTGTGGTTTTCCGGCCGATTTAAAGGAGGGTGGAGTATGATGTATGATGCTTTGCAGATTACAAGCATTCGCTAGGGAATTTAGAGGTTTACTGGTCCGCCATTCAAAATGTTCAAGGAATCTGCAAATAAGGCGAGTGCGTCGAAGTTCCTGTAGTCCTGGATAAGAAATGTACTAAACATTTTTGGTTTTTTTTGAGTCATCCCGAGATAAACGCGTACGATTAGCCATTGTCTATCGTACAGTGACCTGTAGGGACCCCTTGAGAATGCTGAGTCTTTTTTTTGTACAAAAATCTTTGAAAAATGTCCCCAAAAAAAGTCCACATAAAATTGGAGCATATTTCATTATGAAAATACCCAAATACTCATATATTTTTTTATTTTTATTTAATTACAATACAAAGTAAATTGTAATTCTAATTTTTGGGTCCAAGGATAAACCGGGTGACACAGAGCATTTGGCTAGATTTTTGCAGCGACAGGCCAAAGCCTCTGGTGGGAATCGTAGCCCAATCCTCACATTGATAGTCAAGCACGCTACCAACTCGCCAACCGGGCTGCTGAGAAAACAAGATTTCAGTTTTCAGTGTACATTAGTGCAATCTAAAAAGAAATTTGAGTATATCTTCAACTGAATTTCAAAATGACCCAAAATTAACTACAGGCCTCTGCTACATTTTACACTTCAATCTCCAAAATTTACAATTTTATTGGCGAATTCCCACACGCCATAACAACAAGAGTGTTTAGATTTTACAACGTTTTTTGCTTCTCCTGCAACGCTATGAAAATGCATGTTAACTCATTTTAGATTTGTGGTGACAATATGTAGATAGACTTTGGAATTAATTTTTGAATTTGTTAAGCCCTTAAAAAAAAACTTCAAGCACATATATAAAGCTCACGATTTTCTGTCCAACTCTTTAAAGGTTTTTTTCCCTCCCCTTTTAATTAATAATTTTGGTACTATTTTCAAAAATCATAAAATGAAAATTGTACTTATAGTCCTGGAACTCTTGGCTGTGGTCATGTTGGTGCAGGGTTCTTATAATCATTATGGCAACTATGCTTCGAAGAGCAAATACGTACGTATGAGAACGACATATAAAATTTTCGAAATTGTTAACTGAAATTTCTAACAGATTATACCCAGTAAACGGGCCTCACGTCAGGGATAATACAAAGATATCGGGAATTGGCTCGATGAGGAGACAGGATTTTTGTTCCCAATCGAACGGATTCGTTTCGCCTGGTCGAAACAATTTTTAACGTGGAACTAATATTTTAAAATTTAATAATAAATAATAATATCTTAAAAATGGTTTGTTGTTGTTATTTGCTTTTTTTAGTGTAGACTTGTTGCCGGTTTTGCGTGGGACATGTGTCAATGTCAAAATTTCCGGTCGGTGACTCCACAAATTATATCGTACACAGCTCATTGATTCGAGAGAAGTTCCCCGTCTGTAAATTCATTTAGTACTAAACATGAAAAATATTTTAGATCAAAATAATTGATTTTTGTTTGTACAAGTGCAAGGAAAAGGGGCCCAGGCAAGTGGGGTCCTAGGCTTCAGCCTTGTCAGCCTTATGGAATGTCCGGGCCTGGCAAGAGGTCCTCCACCGGTCCACGCGGTCAGTTGCCGCACGTTTGACCAATCGGTAAATTGTTGGAATGTGGGTGCATTACGAACATGAAAGATATTTTTCGATGTGATCCGGCGCCCTTCGCCCGTCAACAAGAGGCCTGGTTAAACAAAAATATATTTATAAAAAAAAAATGTATTTAAACGGGGTGATACTCTGAATTACTCTGTAAGGCAGAATTCATTTCATATCCGAAAAATTCACGATTTTTCATTGGGGAATTTTTCAGAATTTTCGGGGACATGTTTCATCTACTTGTGGGAATTATTCATTTCGGAGTATTCCTCATTTGTTTTTGAGGCATTTTGCATTTCGGTTATTTTTCATATGGCCGTGGGGAAAGTCTGCATAGATGCAATCTGGCAACCAACTGAATTTTGCTGGCTGTCACTTTTGAACTTTTAAATCAGTGCAACAAATCTGTTTCTGTAACTTGAAACATGTATTCAAATTCTAAAAAAAAATATTCAAATTTACTATTTTCTCAATTAGTTTCACATTAAACGACAATAATCACACCCCATTTGTAAGGTGGTAATATAAATGTAATTTCCTACAGTATCTCGGTAATTGTGTTGCAGAAATTGTTGCCATTTGCGTTACCCTTTTGGTTTTCATATCATTACAATGAGAAGTTCAACGTTCATTAGGGTTCTATTGCTGTTGGCCACATGGTCGAATTCTCCTGTCGTTGCAGTGGAACGTTGTGATTTATTGAAACGTCTATATTTAGCAAAACGCTGTAGTTAAGGATATGTTTGACTGTATCAAATAAAGGATTGTGTTTTAAAGAAAACGTATGGTTTTTTTTTATAATTTTCTAAATATAAAGTAGTCTTAGAAAATAGAACCCAATTAGAGAATCTGTATTCGTGATTTCGTTTTATTCAAAATGAGACTTCGTTTAACCACCGCCGGGGAAATTTGAACATCAATAGCCTATAAAAAGGATACGGTGATGGACAAATAAAAAAATGTCAAAAAATACCGTTCGTGGCCACAACTTGGCGTATTGACCATTAGCATTTTTTTCTTGTAGAAATTTTCAATTTTATGCGAACGAATAGTGAGTGACTGACATTCGTTCGCAAAGTATTTCGTTTGACTTCGTGGATCAGACAGTTAAACAAATTATTAATTGATTTAATGTGTTTAATGTGTTATCTTGAACTCAAGCGTGAAATAGTGGACAACGTCTTCAATGAGCTATACGGATATCATGACGATGCTAATCGCCCTCAACAATAATCAACGCTAATCGCCAATAACCACAACTTAATATGGTTTCAAAAGTTTAAAAATAATTTAAACTATAAGACTGTGGTTAAACACTATTATCCTATAAAATGCCATGACGACGTTACCTTCAGCTGGTAGTCATGTATAATACATCCATTTGAAAAGTCAGTTTTATACTCGCCACGAAATGCATTTCATACAAATCCTATTTGTTTTTGTCATTGCCTTGGCTTTGTGCTTCTACGCAACCGAGGCCAGTCGACACTCTGGCAAAACGATCGAAGAAACAAAGGAAGCTGTTGGTTTTTTCAAAACTGAATACACTAAAAGGTTTAAATATTAAATATTCAGTAACAGTTCCACATTTACTTCGAATTTTAATAACGGATCGCCTTCGCCGATAAAGGATTTACCTTAAGTGGTGACCGATGACAAACTTGTTAAATTATATGCAAAAATTAACAACACTTTTATGAATATGAATGTGAATTGTAAATAAAACTGCTTATTTTTTTATTTTCTAAATCTTTTTTTTTAATATAAAATGTCGTGACACAAGATTTTCTAAAAAAGGTAAAAATGTTGGCAACAAGTTTCTAAAGAAAATTCGACGAAAATGTTCTACAGAAAATTCGACGAAAATGTTCTAAAGAAAATTCGATGAAAATTTTCTAAAGAAAATTCGACGAAAATTTTCTAACGAAAATGTTCTAAAGAAAATTCGTCGAAAATGTTTGAAGAAAATTCGACGAAAATGTTCTAAAGAAAATTCGACGATAATGTTTTGAGAAAATTCGACGAAAATTTTCTAAACAAAATTCTAAAAAAATCGACGAAAATTTTTCAAAAAACGTACAAAACATTCTTAAAAATACACAAAAAAAACATTCCAAAAAAAATTTTGACGAACATTTTCTAAAAAAAATGTCTACTGAATTTTTATAAAAAAAAAATCAACGTAGATTTTCTAAAAAAAAAATTTCAAACACTTTGTAAAAAAATCGACGACATCTTTGTAAAAGCATAAAAATGTCTATGCAAATTTACATTAAGGGGTTTCAAGTCTTCTTGACAAACCTTTTCTAAAAATGTGAAAATTTCGACAAAACTTTTTTTTTTTCAAAATATCGACAACATTTTCGAAACTTTTTCTTATTTTCCTTATATTTGACAAGCTTTTTCCCACAAAAAAAAATCTGTATGCCAAAAAAAAGGTTAACGAAATTTTCCAATTTTGTTGAAATGTAAACCACAAAATTTTCTAAAGAAGCCGTATAGATTGCGACAAACCTTTTGTTAACTGTCTGTTTCCATAAAACGAATTATTTCGTTCGTTATAAATCGTCCATATTGAAAGGTTTAAAAAGCGTGTGTCAGACATTATTCTATTCTGGTTTTCAGATATATGTAAGATATCGACATATAGAACACAATTACAAATGAATACGCTCTCATTTCTGATAAAAATCAATTTTTTTGCGCATTCAATTTTAAAAATTTGTAACGAATCAACAAATTCGTTTTATGGAAACAGACTGTAAATGTTGATGACATTTTCATAAATATAACAAAGTTGAACGAAATTTTCAACAAACGTGCAAAGTTGTGTATAAAATAATAAAAAAAATAATCTGACCAAATTTTCCACAAACAAAAAATGTTGTCAAAAATTTCATAAAACAAACAATGTCGACCAAATTTTCTGTAAACATAAACCAATTTTTGTTGAACTTTTCTATAAACCCAAAGAAATGTAGACAAAATTTGTTTTAAACATAAACAATATTCGTCAAAAATTTGTTTATGGCACCTTTCTCGTAAAATCACATTGTCTCTATCAATTAAACGAGAGAAATTTGCAGTCAACTTCATGCCGGGCGAACAGTTCTTTGAAATGAGTAATTGACCGAAATCAGTAAATTTTTGTATGAAGAATGAATAAAATGAACTGGATTTTAGAAGTTAAGGCAATTAAGCATGGATGCAATTAGGCGGCGGCTGCTATACGCGCACACATTTTTAATGTTCTAAGAATTCTGCTGGTTTGGCGATTTGAAACTGTTGCCAACTCTGTAGACAAAAGTAAACATGCGAGAGATCTTCAAAGTCAACTTCGGTGGGTTTTTAAACGAATAACTTTTTTCTGTTTTTTATAAAAAACTCTTTTTTTTTTGTATAAAAAACAGACAAATGACTGGGATACAGAAATTGAGTAAAATAAGCGAGAAAGGTAATTAAGCATGGTGGCCATTACACGGCCATTTGTGTATTTAGTTAGTTTCTTTTCCATTTCCCCAACGTCTACAAGATATCCGATGGAAATTTATTTTTGCTCGAATGAGGTGCAGCCAAGCAAGCGGTCATGAGGCATACGTTGTGTTATATTATTGGCCCATATTCGTATAATAGAAGTGTATACCAGTAAGTATAACCGCAATTATTATTGATATAGAAATATTCAACAATAAGGGAAAATTCCATTATCTGTCATTGCAATCGTTTCGTTTATTACTCATACTTGTTCTTGATAAACTGAAATAGTTTACTTTACATTGACATTTAAATTTATTTTATATTTATGTAGGATCAGTTTTATAGTTTCCGGTGGTTGTATACAATTCTATTAATAACTCTTAGTAATGATTTCGCAGTAAGATTTGTTCCATTCTATGAAATGCCAATAAGATGCAACATCAGTGAATCCAAAGTAAATTCCAAGTGGAGTCAACGTTAATTCGCTTCTCGTCAAAAAATGCATTTCTGTAAGACCTTCTACAGAGTGACCCAAATGAGACCTAAAAAAGTATTTGTGCGTGACTGACTGACTGATTCATCACTGTCCTGACCAAACGGCTGAAGTTAGAATCAAGAAATTTGGGGAGAATGTGGCCCCTGCTGCCTAGACATACGAATTTTTGGAAATTCGGTTTGGAAGGGGGAAGCGTATAATACGCCAAAATTCAAAATATTCAAATGTTGTAATTTTTGTTAGAAATTTGGTCCACAATTACGCGTGGCAACAACTTGTGGAAATGTTTTGAAACAACTAGTGGAAAATTGGTAAAGATGGGACGAAAAAGGGGCCAAAACGGGATAAAGAGGAACCAAAATAATAAAAAAAAAGTGATGCAAATTTTTGGCAACAGCAAGTGGAGAATAGTTTGGGAAGGGGCGAGAAAAGGGTCAAAATGGGATGAAAAAGGTACAAAAGTGAGAAAAAAAAACAAAAATGTGTGGAATAAATTTTAATTAAGAGGAATGACTACATTTTTGAAAGAAATGAAAAATGAAGAAAGTTGTGAAATATATAAATGAAAAATAATTTCAAAATAATCACAAAAGGGCGACAAATAGGAATATGCATGGCAACTGCAGTGAGAATTGGGTTGTAAAGGGGAGAAAAAGGAGTAAAAAAGAACAGAATGCGAAAACTTTTTACAATTTTACAAACTATTTCCAAAAACTGGAAGAAGTGAATAAAGGGACAAGTAAAATATAAAAAGTAATAGAAAGGGGCCAAAAAGATCCGAAGCGTACGAAAACAGGACAAAAGTTGGGGAACACCAAAAACTTTAATAAAGGTGTGCTAACAATTCGAGGTTACTGAAAAGACGGCAAAAATGGTCTAAGCCGGGTAAAATATAGAGGATGTTGGAAAATATTTTAAAAATAATCGTAAGTCGAAATGAAAAAAATGTTTGGAAATTGTTTCCAAAAAGTAGAAAAGTGTGTCAAAATGGGAATAATTAAAAAAAATATATATCAAATTAATAACTACCGCCAACAATTGGAAAAATGCGATAAATGTTCTGAGTCGGTATAAACTATTTTTTTTTGGTAGACCAATGCTGGAAACGGTACAAGTTACGATTACGAAGTAGCAGGTATTTGATAGTTTCAAGCCACCCAGTCCAGTCTCATTCAATCCAATTTCATCAGCCAAAAAGTCTGTAACTTTTGATCAAATAAATATTTTTGATTTTTATTAAAAATCGATGGAAGGCAAGGAATAATCCCTTATTTTAAAAAATCCAACAATTGGATCTTTTTTGGAAATATTTTCCAAATAATATATTTAAATTGATTTCTCGTGTTTTTCTATTTTAGGGTAAAAAGTTTTTTTTATAGCATTCATCACTTTTAGTTGAGCTTTTTCTTAATATCTTTCAGTTTGACATTAAATTACAAAAATCCTATATTTCATACATTGTCTGCCAGATTATCGCTTAATTAATATGTCAGTCCATTCCATATTCAATTAACATCGATTCTGTCATTTTAATCACACAAAATCGGAAATTTATGATATCTTGGACATTTTCGCCAATCTTCTCGTAATTTCAATTTCCATCAATTTCTCTTTCTCTTCAAATAAATTTCAATTTACTTCTAATTTATGCCCAAACTTTGGGGTCATAAAAAATCAAACTGCATAAAAATATGATCAGCCTCAACACACACAAGCTAACACTGTATTGACCATGATTTTCTCAAGACAACAATGGCTAACAAATTCTTTTGTCTCTCGTCGTAAATCATAGCATTGACATTTTACTGTATTACCACCATAATCAATTGTCGGGCATTGCTAAAGCAAAAGAACGAAAAAAGTTCAACCCTAAAAATTATAGTATACATTTATGCTGCCACACAACGCACTAAACTGCAGCAGACTTTAGGGCTTCGAACGGAAGAAAGGAAGGCAGGGGGGAAATGAGTCTCGTGCCAGCATAGTACAAGTGATGTACTACTAGACATAACAACTTATCTAAATGCTAAAACATGTTTTGCTTTGTCTTTCCCCTTTACCGGATGTCTCTGTCATTGACGATATCCTGTGTGTGTGCGTTTTTTGGGGAGGGCGGGTTTGAATGGTTTTCATACAAAAGTTCATGGCTTTCTTGAGATGCTGTTTTGAGGGCAAAAATCATATAAATTTATTTGTGCTGTTTCCCAGCCCCTCCACATCTGTGACCTGCGAAATGGTGTCTTCGAGTAGTTGTCTTTGTTATGCCCCGTTAAAGAGTACGTATACGTATGCATATAATTGGATCATAGCCAAACAACATTTTTCTTTGGATAATAAATTCCATTCGGTAGAAGTTTTTCATTTTCCCACTCTCCAGCTCTGTGAAGATGATTTGGAATGGAAAATAACATGTTTTTCTTACAAATTAGAAATTATTTCCACTGTTAGTCAGCTGGCTGGCAAATACCCCACAGCACTGCTTGAATTCTTTCTTATGCGCCTTAAAGTATGCTGCTTTCTTAACCTACCCTAAAAATGTACACTACATGCCGTACATGAAATGTTCTCTAGAAATTGCCTAAAAAAATAGTTAAACCTACCCCAACAACAAAAAAATACCAACACGTTTTTGTGATGGAATTGGTCCTGTGAGGAGAGTATTTTTCTTTTTAATTGGAATCCTACAAATATGCTACGTTTTTGGCTTGTGGATTTGTCTTTGGTTTGTGTTTATATATTTTGTTTACGTGGAAATATGTCACTGAAATGTTAGAGCTGAGATTTCGAGGGGCCAGTAATGGTCATTGAAAATTTGAACTTACAAAAGCTGATTGTAGACGCGTGGCGAAATTGTTATCAACACCTTTGCCTTTTTAGCCATTTGAATTAAATCGGGTCACTGTTGGAGCGATGTCTCGGGAGTTTTACATGATTCTCAGCGTAAAGGCCTGAACCAATCTTATGCTACTGCTGAATTCCACGATTAGCTCTTCCTTGGTATGAACAACATGGAGATGAGGTCAAACTGATGGTACCAATTCGGCATATGAAATAAAGAGTGGTCCTCATATATTTATTTTTTTTAAAATTCGAATAAATTCCTATTATTTGTGAATAATATCACTGTTTTTAGATTTTTATGTGACATTTGTAACAATGTCGAACTGTAACTTATCGAATGTAGTTTGGTTGTAGCACATATTTGAAAAATACCGATTTAAAAAGAAATGAAAAATCGATTTTCAACGGCAGCATTTTGTCATAGAAATTCTCCCGACATGTACATATATCCAAAACAAAAGGAAAACTCATTAATTTACCATATGCCCCATATCTTTCTCACAGATACATTTATTTGCTGAAATTTCTCACACTACAAGTAAAAATGCAAGCAACTTTCCAATTCCTTATCCCAAATGCGAGGAAGCAGTTTTAAAAACGTCACTGAAGGTTAAGCCCACATCCTGAGCCAGGCCCGCAGCATGCTTCGTAGCACTGTCCACTAATTGATTTCCAACTTCATCCGTATCAATTCCGAATTGTTTCTTAAGAAATGATAAACCCTTCGAAGAGAAGAACATGTTAAAATGTGTCAAGAAGGAATTTTTTATTTATTTTTATACTAACTTGCGAATGAACCCAGGTTAGGGAGATGAGGACAATAACAATTGATGCCAATAGTTTCATTTCCGCACTGGAGTTTAAAGACTTTGCTGGGAACAAGCAACGAAGAAGACTATAGATTTGGTCGATAGTTGTTGGAGTATTTAAATCCAATATCTGTGAAGGTGTTGAAATTAAATTGTACCCAGTAATGTCATAGATGGTGTGACAAATTTTCTTAATCAACTGTTCTAATTGATGTAACAAATTGATTAGATTTATGTAAATGGATTATCAAGGGTGTTTACATAAGTTTGTATGCAGTTAAGTTGGGGACAAAGTGGTTAAAACGACAAATCTGGAGAAATTCGTTAGGTTGAGCTGGCTAGCAACTGCATTTCTCCCTGAATTGGTTTTAAAAATGGCATTGACATAATGACATATCTTGAAATTGAAAATTACTTCCATTTAATTACACTTTAACAAATTTTAACTTTAGTCAAATACTTTATCGTGTCCAGCTTACTGATTTGTTTCTTAAAGGAATGTTAAAGGACAAATTAGTTCCCCAGCTCGTCTCAATTCCTTGCCTATACGATTCCCTGCAGTCAGCCTAGAACCATTAGACTCTATGTCACCACTCTTTTTCTAGTGAGAATTGTACTAGTTAAAATTTCAACAGCATTTCTTTTATGTAGAAGTATAGAAACCTTAGAGTACAACAGTTCTAGTGTATTTCTGGTGAAATTGTCAACGAACGCGTCAATAGTTCAATTTCCATTATTGTGGCCGCCGCAGGTCGGTTGACTCGGCTCGGTTCTCTGGCGCTGTTTGCATTTAATTTGTGTTGTTTGTAAATATAAATAACAAAAATGAGTAAACGAAATTATAAAAGACTTGTTTAAAAACAAAGCCCATTATACAAAAATAGGAATTTCAATGTGAACACGAAGACAGTGAAATTGTTGAATATTCTGTGGAACATTCTGAAGGTATTGCTATTATTCAATGGACGTTGAGGGATAAAAAGAAACAGATCCTTTTAGAAAATGTTTGGAATTCTAAAGGCTGAAGGTCTGGATGTTCCACCCTCTAGAGAAACTTTGTTGGGCAAAAGAACTGAGGTTATAGCTAGAAATGTTTTTTGGAATTGCAACGCGAATCCAATTCTGGACAAAACTTTGCAAAATCGTCAACGTAGTTGAAAAAATCCAACCAATTGGTGTAGGAATATACTTGGGAAGCACTAAACCGAGTTGCTCTAAGGATTATTTAAAGGATTTTGTTGAGGAAGCAATTTAGAAAATGAAGTTTAAAATACCAAAAAAAAATATTTTATTACTGACTCAGTAGTGACACTGTAAGCCAATGTTAATCGTCAATAGAAGATTGCGTTGGCTGGTCAGTAGTTCTAGTGACAATGTCACCAGAAAATCACTTCAGTTTCACTATTGACATTTTCAGCAATGTTGTTTCCTGCAAGGAGTCCCTAGCAGCCATGGCCGTTAATGCAGCTGGCCACGGCGTCAGAATAAAACACGGGTGGCGGCGTCAGCTGCGAGGATACGTCGAAAATGTCTGAGAGATTAAACATTAATGGATAGTACTTTGAAATGTTTCATAAACAGTAAAAACATTTTGAATGTTTCGTAAACATTTTGAAATGTTTAATAAATATTTTAAAAAGGTTTAATAAATATTGTGAAATTTTTAAGAAACTCTTAGAAATGTTTAATAAATATTTTGTAATGCTTAAGGAACAATTTGAAATGTTTCATAAATATTTAATAAATAAATGTTTAATAAATGAAATTAATAATAAAATTTTAAAAGTTACAAAAACATTTTGAAACATTTTTTTCATAGAAATTAGCTGAAAGGAAACATATTTGATGACGAACATATTCAAATGAAAATGTGTCGCTTGATTTGTTCCGCAAAATCGGCACGGCTAATATTAAAAAATTTTCTATCGATTTAAAGTATATTTAAAAAATGTCTCAGAGATGTCATTGAAACTCGGTTAAAATTAAGTTTGCAAATTAACATGCCTGCATAGGCATAATTATATTTTCTTCACCCATCCGACAGCCAATACTTAAATACTTCAAACAATTTAACCAGCTTTATCAGTGTTATAGTTTCTGTTGTCTCATACAATGCAATTGTTATCATCATTATTTTTTGGTCTCTTGGCATTTGTACTATTAGCTGAGTCCACAATGGCATCGGCAGATCCTCCGAAAAAGGTATGCGGCACATTTCATTTAAACAATAATTAACACAATTCATTGAATTTGTAATTTTATATGCAAAAAGGACAATTGGAGGGATGATCCGATTTTAAGACTCAGTCTACCTTCCATTCTGGGCTGAGTTCATAAGTGTGAAATGGACATTTTGCACAATGGAACTATGACGTGGCTGTTTATAATATTAATCGTATTCTTTTAATTATTGACATTTATAAAAAAAACCACTAAAGGACGTTAAAATATAATTTTAAAAAAATATATTAAATAAATTAGTTACAAAATTGATTTTTTTTAGTTTTTATTTTTGTTAAAGAAAATAGAATTGAGTGAGTATTTGTTTGAAATGTAAGTTGTATTTTTTAGAAGATATTTTAAATGGCAAAATCGTTTCCCTCTAAGGTAATTATTAACTGAGTGATTAAGAGGATTTCCGGTAGAAAATACTCTGAGGTATTTGGAATTTTCTAAATTGTTCACATATATGTATTTAGAGTTTTTAGAAACTGTTTAGTAAATGTTTCGTCAAATACACATGGCTCCAAATAATTATAATGTTGGAAAGACATTTCTTTGATATTTCAAAAACATTCTTGCATGTGCATGAATTCGGCAATTTCCAGGGCCACAGAAGAATACTGTGATAATAAAGGGTTTTCCAACAAGAGGTGTTATGAAGCACCTTGTCGGGCCGCAATACAGAAATTGGTGGAACAATTCGAGATGTTGGGACAAGTTAGTGATGTGATGAATAAAACCCGTGGACGTCGCTCAAGAACAACTAAGAATATTGCCCAAAGTGTTGAAGAAAACCCGGGTTCGTCCATTCCTCGTCGTTCTTTGGAATTGGGCATTCCACAAACGTTGATCTGGACAACGTTTAGGGCAGCCACTTTGCGATTTGGTTATGACAAATTTCATGAAAAGGATATGGTCCTGTAAGCGTGGTCGTGGTGGCCATTTGGCTGATGGTGGTTTTCATGATTAACGACATACCTTCCTCTTTATTATGAAGCAAACATCCGATCATTTATCTCAAAAAATTAATTTTTTTTTAAAAACCAAACTAAATGATGGAAAACCCTGTAGTTACATTATTAAGGCGGATGTAGAGCTCCTTATTAAGGGCATGGCACCGCCCACTTTTTTGCCAGAACGCATTTTTTCCGAACCTGTAGCATATGCAACAAATCTCTTCTTCAAATCTCTAATAGTTAACGGGATGGTTCAAAATGTTGAGGTGCGTGACACATCCCTTCGTCAGGTCATGACCTAGTATATCCTATGACCATACCCCGGGGACAGTAATTCATACCCGTAATAGTTCATGAGATATGGACGTTCACAATGTTAGGGTGTATGGGGGGTGCCACTCCCCGTTGTCCAATTATCACCTAATATGGCCAGGAAACTATCGCCTATTAGGAGTAACTTCCAGTTAAAATTCAGTTGAATTGACACTCATAGCGCCAATGATCTGATAGTTTTAAAATATGGGCTATGTGGGAGGTGTCACGCCCTCTTGGTTCAATTATCACCAATACAGAAACCATCCACATTTCGGCAGTAACTTCCAATTAATTTTAAGCGAGATGGCCTTAATCTGATAGTTTTAAAATATGGACTGTGTGAACGGAAACACGTTATTGGTCATGCAATAAGTCGCGCTTACAATACAATTGAAAAAGTTCATATACTCCCTAGCCAAAGACCATTTTCTACGAAATAAACAGTATTTTTTTTTATGAAAATAAAGGATTTTCTTTAAAACCTTTCAAATGGTCTTATGGTAATTAGTGACTTCTGGCATTTGCAGTCTCACTAAAGGGACTTGGAACGTCTGCCCTCTATATGATCTTTGTTATAGTCATGCTGTAAAATCTATATTCATAATGTAACTATTGTGCAACGTGTAACAAATTAGAAAATAATATTCCAAGCACCTCATTACATTTGAATAATTCTAATTGGAAACGTTTAAGTTTTAATAAACTTCAACACAATCGAAATATGTACTGCATAAAAGGCATACAAGTTTGGTTACAATTTCGTAGTTCTGCCTGCAGCACTTCTCAACAAGTATCAACTTTAAGAAAATTCTTCTTAATTTATTTACATTGGAAATGACGACTTTATCGGTTATTACGGGTTTGCTGGGCCTGATCCTGTATTTGGACTCTGCGTTGGGTTGTGATTTTGTACGTCCTAAACAAATGGAATATTTGAGTTTAGTTTTAATTGAATTTTATTTATAGGAAAGGAATCCATCATGTTTGATTTAAAGATATTGCGATGACGGCAGGAGAACGATAATAAAAATATGATTAATTTTTCAAAATACTAAAGGATAATGTCTCCAGAACTTCATTAACAAAAAAGTAAAGCATTTTCAATAAAAAAATATGTTAAAGCATTCTCTGTCGAATCATTGGAATTCTTAATTATTTTGCTGCTTTCCTCTTAGTATACAATCGTTGAATTTCAATGAAAGAATTGTATAGAAAATTATGTTTTTCAAAATGGGATTCAATCTGGAATTCAAGTCATGAGTCGTTGTTCAACAGACATTTCTAAAGGAAATTTCTCATCTGTTTCTACCATTATGGACAGGGCTTCCCAAATCATTCAAAAGTTGTTAACAGATCACTATATCTTAATCCGTTGATGGTAAGAGCAGAAAGAAAAGAAAAATTATCCAACGACACCACCGGTCTAAAAAACACAGCAAACAGTAACACAAGTGGAATTCAAATTTTGCTTCATATACGAGAACTGCGGTGGAATTTCCAGTGCCCAATGAGCACTTCACAGAAATCGATGAATTGTCGATCTTTTGGTACCACCTAAACCTTATAAGGTTTAAGAGCCATATATTTATGTAAAATTCATTGCAGAGAAGTCAAATTGCTGTGAATATCGACCAATTGACAATTCGATGCTTTCCCTTACAGCGGCGATATTTTCAGATGAACGATTGGGACTGGTGCTTTTATGTCTTCTAACGAGCCCATCTCTGTTGGATAATTATAATGATCAAACGTCGTGTATTAAAGCTCGGTCCCATTGAGTTCACAGCAAAGATCATATGACAGAGTGAGGCTTTAGAAAAATCTCCATATTTCCGACCGACCAGAAAAAAAACTCCGGTCAGGCTTCATAGTCGAAGTTACTACCAGCCTAAAGGCGTACATTTAGAAAACGTATCCTGTCCCATTTGCATTGTCTTATATATGAGATAAACTTATCGAAGGGCACTATGCATTCCGGGTTACTAATGCTCTCCACTCTCGATTAGCCAATCTAGGGACAATAAAGTGGACAGACATCCTAAGTCACAGGCGGACTTTTCCATTAGTGGACAGCTATGATATTTTTGCTACGGTCGAGGCACACCTCAAGACATTTTAAATCGACTTCAATCATGAAAATTGTATATTTGATTAGTTTATTCTTGAGTTTTACGGCTATAATGAAAATCGTAACTCGAAAATCGTATTTTACAAATAAATCCAAGTAAACGTGTAATTGGTTCGATTACATTTTCTGAAGTTTTTCAACTATGTTCTGTATATAAACAATTTAAACTAAATCGTTCGCATTGAAATAATGTAATTTCTGAAATACTGTGGAAAAAAGATAAATATCACACCCTAAATAGAACTCAAAATTTTCTAATCTCTAACTACAGCAAAAATTTCTTTCACATCACTATCTTCTTTAACCGGAGAAATACACCTATGCATATTTTTATGTTAATTGTATTGAGAATTCTTTTTAGTTGCCTTAATGCGTTCGAATGTTGAGTTGTGAGCCTTTTGTATTTAGGGTGCGAAGTGGGATAAAATAGTAAACTGACTGAGAAACCTGCCATCTTCTCGTTAATCAACTTATCATCACCGGTTGGCAACACTTCTTGCCGCCACCTTCCACCACATCAACGTTGCCATCGCTTGTATTTTAACTAACACTAGCGAAAAGTGTTCAATTTGAACACAATGAATGCGCAGGCGTCCGTAGTGTAACGTACTCACGAGTAGACGTCAACCAACAACCATTGGGGGCTGTATTTCCATAAAAATGCAAGATATCATTAATCATCCATAAAAAAAAACTATATGTGTTAATAAACAGTTGATAAATTTCCATTTAAAGTGTATTTTTAATTAATATTCGAAAAAGAAACTCGCACTTGAAAGACCATGCATAATATTTCCCACTATCAATTAAACAAAATTATTTTCTGAAAAAAATAATTGAATTGAACATTATGAAACAAATGGAAGACTCTGATACTTTTGCCCAGCAAATTAACGTCCTCTTGGTGGATTTTTTCTGCCCCAAACACGGCCGTCGTCCTAAAATGGAAATTAGTGTTTATAACAAGGGTTTAACATTTTACTCTACAAATAGAATATAATACATACGGGTAGAGCCGAAACTGTGTCCGACAACATAACCAACACCACAAATCCCATCATGATGGCCAACAATTTCATGGTGGTTTGAAAAATCCCTTCACAAAATAAACCTCTGGTTTCTGGACAATGTTATGCTGTGAAGGCTGAGATATTGTTGGAATATCCGTTGGTTGGTGATTTTTATTTAAACCAGAACTTAACTCGTGTGGCCATATACTCAATGAATTTCTATATCTGACTAGTTATACATTTACAGGCGTTACAAATTGGGAAATTAATTTCCTCGAGCTTCACTGACATTTACCAAACACAATTTAGGCACGTTAATATTTGCTCGGGCTGAGTCACCAAAAATGTTATTCTAAGCACATTTCGAGACGAAGCACATTCCGTATACTACTGTACTCGTAATTGTTAATACTTTTTGACTAATCAAAAATTGGAACTGAGTTCCCAATTTGTTACACCTGTCTCTAGATAATTAGCACATTTCAACATCGCACTGACTGCGAGTATAAAAACCTCAGACTCCATCTAACAAAGATACACAATCACAGCAGTTGTTTCCAAATACTGGGCAGTATTTTAATCGTACAGCGCCATGAACTTTTTGCCAATTGTAATGGGAATTGTAGCACTGGTCCTGATGTCATCGGACTCGGCTCAAGCCTGTGTGAGTATATTTCAGTTTGGGAATTTCGACATTTTTGGAATTTTATAAAAAAAATCTTCAAACATTTTAAATATTTCAACATATTTGTATATTAAGAGAAAAGAACGCGGTCACAAAAACTGCAGACACGGCTAAGAGATGCACGATTCTGGGATACTGGATCACTGGAAAGGAAAAATAATATTCAGCTGAAAATTACAATTGGTTGTAATTGTTACAAAATTATTGTACATTAATAATGAATAAATAGAGATCCTCAAAAAATAATTTAGAGTTAATTTAATACTCAAATGTGTCCACATTTTGGCACGTCATTTATTTCATGTTATTGATCCACAGAAAAAGCAGTTAAGTCACAGTACATTGTCGAAATGTTACATTTTGGAGATATTTGCGATTTTATGAAAAAACAAAATCACTTTTATTTTAAGAATCAATGATTTTTTATCATGAACTTCTAAAGCTGTTTGATCGCCAAAGATTATCACATATAACGCCTTTGGCATACTTTCTGTGTACCCATCTAAAAGACAGTGTTTATTCAAATAAAGCAGATACAATTGAAGCCGTCGTAAAGTTGGGGGTATTCTGTAAGATATAATTTATCATTGATAACTTGTATGACCAGTACTACTTATATAAATAAAGAGATGATAAACAACAACGTATTGAAATTATGAAAATTCACTACAAAAATGGTGCAAATCTCACAGTCACAGTTCGCAAAACTAAAGCATTTTTGGGTCGTCGTAAAGGAAATTGGTGGACAAATTCGAGCTATTGGGACTAGTTAGTGATGTGAAGAATAAAACCCATGCACGTCGCTCAAGAACAACTGAGAATATTGCCCAAAGTGTTGATGAGAACCCTGGTTTGTCCATACCTCGTCGTTCTTTGGAATTGGGCATTCCACAAACGCCAGTACACCGTATTTTGCATTAAGACTTGGGTCTTAAGTTAACACAAGAACTCAAGCCGGCCGATCATCAACAACGTCGTGTCTTTGCTGATTGGGTCCTTGAAATGCATGAAAATTATCGGGAATTCCATTGAATAATCATCTTGACTGATGAGGCCCATTTCCACCTCGGTGGCTATGTCAACAAGCAAAATTGTCGCATCTGGGACTCGGACAACCCAAGAGTTATTGTTGAGAAGCCTCTCCATCCTCAACGTGTGACTGTTTGGTGCGGTTTATGATCCGGCGGGGTCATTGAACCTTACTTTTTCGAAAATGTTGTTGGATCAATAGTTACGGTGAATGGATTGCGCTATCGAGAGATGATTAATGATTTTTTATGGTCGGAGTTGGATGATATTGATCTGCCACACAAGCAACGCAACCATTGCTTTTTTACGGGAAAAGTTATCTCTTGAAGAGGTGATCACATTTGGCCACCATTTGAAAGATAAGGTCTACGTCAACAGCCCAGCGTCAATTCAAAACACCTCAACGATAGAATTCGTGAGGCTATCGAGGACAGAGGACAGCCATTTTGTGATTTGGTTATGGAACATTTTATGAAAAGGATATGGTCCTGTAAGCTTGGTCGTGGTGGCCATTTGACTGATGTTGTTTTTCATTATTAGCGGCATACCTTCCTCTTTATTATGAAATAAGCATCCGATAATTTATCTCAAAAAATGCCATTTTTCTTTGAATACCCAAATAATACCTCTTGTTGGAAACCCCTGTATATAAAAAAAATTTTCCCTCCAAAAACGGATGAAAATTTGTCAAATATTTTTTTTTTGTTAGAGTTCTTTCACAATTTGTCGGAATTGTCATATTTAATATTAAAAAATTTACATTTTTTTTCATTTTACATTTTTCTGATTTTTAAATTTAAAAAAAAAATTGTTTAATTTTTTGACTTTGTCGAACTGTAGCTCATATATTTTAAGAGCTTTCTTATCTAAAAAATGTCCCCTTCAAAAATCGAAAAATACGAAAAGCACTCATTCTTTTTTTATATTTTTTTAGAGTTCTTACACATTTTGTCGTAATTGTGCACATTTCATATTAAAAAAAGTACTTTTTTTTTCATTTTACATTTTTCTGATTTTTAAATTTAAAAAAAAAAATTTGTTTAATTTTTTGACTTTGTCGAACTGTAGCTCATAAATTTTAAGAGCTTTCTCATCTAAAAAATGTCTTCTCCAAAAATCGAAAAATACGTTTGTTTAATTTTTCAAACTGTAGCTCAAACATGTTAAGAGCTTTCTTATCGTTTGGTTGTAGCAACTATTTTAGAAATATCGAGTTTGAGATTTGATTTGATTTTGGACTACACGACTTTTTACAGTTAAGAGATGTTAATGAACGCAATACCATTTGGAATAGTAGAAGGGTTCCCCCTTTTTTTCGGTTGGGAGGAGGGGGAAGGTGCTGTGTTACTTATGCTCGCCCCAAATTGCAAAAGGGTACACTTTGAGTATTGGGTACAATTAAATTGTATGAACTACAGTTCGTAAACTCAAATGGTCACGCGCACGCTGCCTACTTCTACTTCAAACTCATCTAAAGACCTATTAAGGTTGTAACAAAAAGTAACATTAAAACTGGTTTTCAAATTTGTTACGCCTGACAGCGTATAAATAGCTTAGCAGATCGGCGTGGCGTATGGAGGGTATAAAACCCCGGACGCTCTGCTGTGTCATGAGCCATAAGTATAATAGTTCTTACCGAAACCTATTTAAATCGCTATGAACTTTTCAACAATTTTTCCGGCTGTCATGGCGTTTGTATTATTTGTCATGCTACCCTCACCAGAAACCCTAGCTTGTGTAAGTAGTCATATAGAATCTTACTGAACTTGTTATAGTACGTTCCATGACGAAATAAAATTTTTCGTCTTTTGAAAATGTACATCAAATTTAATGCTATTAAAACTATTTACAAATATTACGAAATTCTAATTTTCGTTGATTTTTATTATTTAGAGAAAGAAACACGGCTACAAAAAATGCAGACCAGGAAAGGGGCAAAACTGAGAGTTATGTGTCTTCAATGGTTTGTGGATTTTATTTTATTTGTCGGCAATTATAAAGAATATTAAATAAATATATGCACCTAGTAGATTGATTGAGCTGTATCTTCATGGTTATTGTTGCATTTTACGGATCTCATAAAAATTTAAAAATTTGTTGTAGTATTTTCACACATTTTTCTTAACAAAGGTTTCTTACATTTTTATGAATACCGGGGCTGGGCCTTTACGATGATTTGTGTTTGATTGTATGGTGAGGTTTTATGTGTCTGCCGATTATTTTTAGCTGGCAAAAAAAGTGTTAGAATTTCATATGAAACAAGTTTAGCTATAAACAATGGACGCAGAAATACTTTTCTAATTTTCCCTTACCTGATTAATAGTTTAACCGCAAATCTAAACAATTGTAAAGTGCACTAACTAAACATATGAACACTCATTACTTAGTTTTATAGTGACTTAATCACATAATCCAATAGAGGGCGTATGTGTATAGTGTCAGCATAAACACAGCATTTTCTCTGATCTCCATTGAAAAAAAACTTCTGAACGAATGCATCACAAAATGAGTTTCGATGTCAGCCATCTGTATGGTCTTTGGTACGATGTCGATCGACAAAGTGCGTATGCGCTGACAAACAGCTGATTTCGAAGTCACTAATCGGCTGTTTGACGCTTAGAAAGCATGCGAACGTTGTCCTTCGACATCGTGCCAAAGACCATACATCATAGACATAGACATCGAAACTCATTTTGTGATGCATTCGTTCATAAGTTTTTTTTTTAAAGGAGATCAGAGAAAATTCTGTTTTTATGCTGAAAATATACACATACGCCCTCTTTTGGAAATATTTAGCAAACGAATTAGGGCGTCTGTGTATTAAATGGTCTTAGATCGTGCCCTAGTTTAGATGGTCGTTGGTACATATTGCCCTCAGCATTCCAATAAGGAACAGATAAGGAACCTCTGTCAAATCATTGACAAAAATCACTGGTCATGACTCATGACCTGCGCTGCAATAAAAAAATATGATGAATAATTTCAAAATATTGTAATTTTTATTAATTCTACAGATGTGCTTCCGGGGATAGTTTTTTTTTTGTTTTTATAAAATCTAAACCAATTAGTCAATTAGTCATCCGTTCATTGTGAAATGGCCGGTTGACCGGACGACGCACTATAGAGAAAATTCGTTCTTTAGCCGAACCGTTCGTATGTGGAATAATCTTCCAGCAAATGTATTTCCTGCCAGTTGTGACATTCAGAAATTCAAAACAAATGTCAACAAACACTACTCCCTCTTTCCTCCTTCCGATACCCTAATTTCCTTCCGCTAACACAATGCATTGCATTTATAGGGGGCATCCCCTGAGTGTTGGCCTTCAAAAAAAAAAAAAAAAAAAAAAATTTTGCATGATGTCATTTGAAAGTTTTTCAAAGCAAATAATGTTCTTTTCATAGCCAATACGGTTTTTTTTATAGATAATACTAGTTAACACATACGTACGGCCTCTCCTGGCAATGTTAAGCAAACGACTTGCACCGTCATCAATCTCATTGTGTGGGAGGCACCAGAAGGTGTCATCACTAAATTGTAAATAAAATCACAAGTACTCCATCGATTTTAGTGGCGTTATGAAAAAATTCTGAAAATGGAAAAAAAATTTTTTTTGTAGTTTTTGTTATTTTTTTGTGAATATTTTCGATAGAAAAAATTATGAAAAAAGTTTCCGACTGTAACTCTTAAATACACTAGTGGTAATTTTTTTTATAAAATTATTTCAAAAAAATCGGACAATTCGTTTTTAAGTTGAGACAATATACGTCTCTCTGTGGCATCGTCTCCAAGATCGTGCGATTTAACATCGCTTGGCTATTGTTTGTGAGATTGTGTGAAGTCGCTTGTCTACGCAGATAAGCGCGATACGATCGAGGACTTGGAAGAGAATACTCGATTGCTGACACACGGTCCCAAATGTAGCAAAAAGAGGTCGATAATTGGGTCTCTCGGCTGGAATTTATTCCTGCCGATAACATTTTTGAAACATAATGGCAAACCCTTATCTTTATAATAAACATAAATGCTTGGCCATAACATGAAATTACATGCGTTTTATATTTTTTTTTTGTAATTTTTGTGTTTTAGATTTTTTGTATCGAAAACAGCATCAAATGTAAATTAGCGATTTTTTTTTGTAAAACGCCCAACAATCTTTGTTGAATTCTTCATTTTTACACAATTTTTAATTTTTGAACAGTAATGCGACTTTTTTTTCATACTCGCCTTTCATAATCGCAGACTTATCTTTATTTATTTATTTATTTATTATTAATTACAATACAAAGTAAATTTATATTCTAATTTTGGGTCCAAGGGTAAACCGGGTGACAAAGACCATATGTTTAGATTTTTGCAGCGACAGACCAAAGCCTCTGGTGGGAATCGAACCCACAACCCTCACGCTGATAGGCAAGCACGCTACCAACTCACCTACCGGGGCGCCTACGGACTTATCTTTATAATAATAATAATGGCCATAACATTTAATTATATGCATTTTATTTCTTCTTGAAAACCGCACGTCGAAAAAAAACACCCTTTCTTTCTAAAATATGGTAGACTAGACTCCTGGTAATTAATTAATTTCACACATTTTTTTAAACATTTATTTAGTTAGATTTCATTTTATTCAATCAATTTTACCTCAACCTTATTAAGTTTTACCACAGTTTACATTTTTCCACAAAGTCTTCGCCCGTTTTTTGCGGGCACTTGAATACCTCTTCAAATTCCGGATGATTGGCCACCACTTCGGGAACCCGGCGAAAGGGCGTATCATGACTCATGTCATAGGTGATGCGGCTCTCATCGACGGCACAAAAGAACTGAGCAAATTTAATGGAAAACAATTGTTTGCTGGTCAAAAGCGTTTCGCCTTCGGTAAATTCCGAAATATTCAACTGCTGGAAATAGGTGTCGTAGGCCAAACGGAAGCCGACAAAATCGGCCAGTTTCTCATCGAAACTAAAGGTTTTCGTTTTGCGCATACAGTCCAGCGCTTGGCTATATTTCGGTTTATTGTGGATGTCAAATAATCTGCTGGGATTACCGTCGGCGTCCACCTGGATGCCGGACGTATCGAAACCATGCATAATCTCATGACCCAGGGTATTGCCCAGTTCGGCAAACAGGAAGATATCATTGAAGCCCCGCTCAAATGTCGGATAACTGAGGTAGGCAAAGGGGATAACGAGCAAATTTTTATTCGACGAATAGTACGGTGAGCCACCGTTCAAAACCAAAAATGTATTCAGGGGCGAGGGCCCTCGCAATTTGACTTGGGCAAAGTCTTGTGTAGCTCGGTGTCTCATGGCGCTTAAATGACTGCGGTAGTAGTCACCCTTTACCACCTGCCATTGATGAAGATAATCCCTGTAGAAATCCTCTTCTACACCCTGCGGCAGATTACCAATATTCAGTTTCATTTTAAGGATTTTTTGCGTGGTGAATTCCAGTTCTTGAGGCGATAATTCATCTTGATGCTCTTGGAGTATTTCGGCAAACTTGTGTTGCATTTTCTGGTAGACCATTTGAATGATGGGATCTGTGGAGTTGCGTTGGCATTGGTAAACCTCCCTTTCGTACAAGTAGTTCAGAGCCAAGGGGAATAGTTTTCGCATTTGCGATACACAGCCGTTGTGCCAGTCGTAATCGGGAGCTTGATTGTCCAGGTAAAGCAAAAACGATAGTTTTAGCGTTTGTATGAGAACATCTCGTGGGGTATTTTTCACCACTTCGGCCAACTGCTGCAAGTAGGTTACATTTTTCACTTTAACCTGAATCTCAGCCAAGTTTTTCGTTCCCAAAAAACCCGAGAAATAAGCAAAGAAATCGATGTCTTTTACTTGTTGTTGTAAATCGTTAAGGGAAATTAGCCCACTCTCCGCCGAGTCTGTAATTTCCTTGTCGTTGCCATAAGACAAAGCTCGCAATTTTTCGATAAAATTAAACATCGTTGTACCGAGCATAGATTCATTCGTATCTTCACTCCATTTCATATAATGGGCCATGTTGTATTCCGTGTTGATCGACTGACATCGGTCCATGATTATATGACGAGCGGTGGCATTGTGTTGATCCATGTCCAAATGAAAGAACAGTCTATTAAAGCCCACCGCAGTCAGTCGGCCCAAAGTGGTCCACACAGTCCACCCGGACTTTGGACTCCATGACACGGTCGTCTCGACCGGCCATTCTTCGCCATCCATAGGCTTAATAACATCCAAATATTTTGTGTTATTTAAATATTGCCGATGCTCGCAGGTTTCCAAGTAATCACGTACTTTGCCATAGATCTCATCGGTTTCGATTGGATGACTTTCGGTGCGATCCTTGAGGATTTGCAATATCTTTTGATTGAACGTATAGTCCAGACTGTTAATGTTGTCCAGCACCATCAAATGATCTTCGTTGGCATTTTCCCAATTACCACAGGCATAGTGAAGAAATTTCTCACAAGGATTCTCGTTGGGATTCATAAAACTTTTCACAGTCTGCAGAAGTTTGCCATTAATGTCGGGCGTTTGTACAGAGCGGCAAGAAATCAAAGTTCCGCATGATATTAGCAGGGTGAGGTGTAGTAGTAATCGTGGCCAGTTGTAGAGATTCATTTTCTGAAATATAAATGCAATAAAAAAAAATGTATAACAAAATTATAATTTCGATGAAATGGAAAGGCTTAGCACGATTTTCAATTATCGAAAAAGGCCTTTGAAATTAGCGACTTTTTCGAAAACGACGCTTTTCATTCACTTAAATAGTAAGGCAGACGTTTGTTGGGTTTTGTGAGCACAATTTAGTTCAATTTTTGCGTTTTCGCTTATTTGTATCGAAAAAAGTACCAAACGTAAATTAGCTTTTTTTTTCGTAAACGGCACAAAATGTATGTTGTATTCTCCATTCTGAACAATTTTCAATTTTTGGAAAAACAAAAAAGGAAATTCCCTTTTTGAAATTGACGATTTTTCTTTCGAAAATGGCGTTTTCTGTTTAGTCTAGTAGCTACACTTAAATAGTAAAGCAGACGTTTGATGGATTTTGTCAGCACAATATAGTTCAATTTTCATAATTTTTGTGTTTTCGTTTCTGAGAACTATAATTTTTTTTTTGTAAAAGGCAACAAATCAATGTTGATTTCTCTATTTAGAAGAATTGTAAATTTTCCATTTTTTTTAAATTGGCGACTTTTTTTCTGTTATAGCGTTTTTTCGTTTAGTCTAGCAGCTACACTTAGATAGTAAGGCAGACGTTTGTTAGGTTTTGTGAGCTCAATTTAACTGAATTTTCACAATTTTAGTTTAATTAGCCTTTTTCTGAGAACTGGATTTTTTTTTTTGTAAAAGCCACAAAATGTATGTTTTGTTTCCATTCGAAACAATTTTTGAAAAAAAGGACACCTTTTTGAAATTGGCGATTTATTTTTTTCTCGAAATTTTTATGAAAAATACCGCCAAAAAAAAATTGGGATTTTTCGTAATATTTTTTTGAAAAATACCTCAACAAAAGTTTGGAATTTTTTTTTTCGTAATTTTTAGAGAATTTTTAACTTTTCGTTTTTGGTACATTGCAAAATAAATAAAAAATTTGAACAATAGAAAATTCCCCAGTTTGTTTCAAGAGGACTACAGTATTTAACTGAAGAAGTATTCGTGGAATCTCCGACATCTACTGTGAAAATGGGGGAAGCTTTCAGTCGGGAAAGCAGTTTGACGCCTTATGGATTGGCGAAATGTCGGCAGATGTCGTCGTAGCTGCGGTTTTTCATTGGGGAATTTTTCATAAATTATTTGGGTATTTTTCGGGAATTTTTGGTAGAATTTTCAAGAATTTTCACTCACCTATTTTTGGGAATTCTTTATTTGGCTAATTTTTTATTTTTTGGGGCACTTAAAGTTAACACACAGATACTGAATGCCTTATTTAACCCTAATCGTACCAGGCAGTGACTTCGGGTCACTACTGAAATTTTTACTTGTATATATATGAAAAAATGTTCATTAGGATTTTTTTAAAATTTTTGTTTTTATTTAAACCATTTTGCGTTTTACTGGCGTTACTTTACTTTACAAATCTGGCTTGGTACGAATAGGGTTAAGATCAGTTTTACTTTTAGAGTGCGCCATAGAAATCCATTTTTTATAATCCATGCATTTATAATTTTTATAATCCATCAATTTTCTCTTTATAATTCTCATTTTATGTTCTACTTTCATGTGCTAGAATCAAAAATAGAATAGATTCTATGACAGCTTAATTTATGTATTAAACGGTTCATTGGCCCTGCAAATTAAACAGATTGTTTTTCTTTTTTTTTTGTCAATGAAATGTAATTATAATAGACCGAGATTTGTACGCATTGCCAAAATGTTTCATACAGTTTAACACATTATTGCACAGTGTGTCATCTAGGCAATATAAAACCCACTTTTTGAACACGGTGTCGATCCCAGTCGACCCCAACTTGATACGTTTTAAGATTCTCACAGTTTCATAGAAATCAATCGCTGTTCCTTGTTACGATTATCTCCTTATCACTACTTTTGATCTCTATAATTATTTATTTTATGTTCACAAAACTCGTATCGTTTTTTTTTCGCTTTTGTATTTCGAATATAACATCTGCCTTTAATAAATTCTCTCGCCAGACTGTCATCGATTTACAATTCCGTACAGAAGCTTATAAATTTTTCAAATCTGTTTCATTGTCATTGCCAAAAATAAAACAGGTTCGACCTAGGATGATGCCCCTTTTACTTTGGTTTTTTTTTGTCTAGAGAAAAAGAAAGAAACAAAAACTTTCGCTCAAATTCTATTTCATTTGCATAGCGGCGTTTATATTTTAATATTTAGTTGTGCGATTAATGAATAAGTCAAAGAATAATAACAAAAAATAAACTGGCACTCGAAACGAAATTCAATAAATTTGTAGGTTTCTAATTTTAAGATTATTTGATTTATTTGAAATGGCCAAGCTAAGCTTATCAAATAACACAGTTTCAGAGAAGTTTTACATGGCGTTGCATAGCGGCGTTTATATTTTAATATTTAGTTGTGCGATTAATGAATAAGTCAAAGAATAATAACAAAAAATAAACTGGCACTCGAAACGAAATTCAATAAATTTGTAGGTTTCTAATTTTAAGATTATTTGATTTATTTGAAATGGCCAAGCTAAGCTTATCAAATAACACAGTTTCAGAGAAGTTTTACATGGCGTTAGAGCCAACGGTTTAACAATGTCTGAAAGCCTTTACCTGCCTTCGAACCTGTGATTTGTATGGGATAATAATTTGTATGGGATGTTAATCACACTGGGGTGTTCATTATGTACGGGAAAATTGTGGCTCTATGAAAAATTCCCCAGAAAAATATAAAAAATGCAACAAAAAAAGAATTCCCAAAAATAGATGAGAAATTATCCAAAAAGACCAACATGAAAAATCCCTCCAAATAATTTATGAATGTTTCCGCTATTCCCAGCGGATTTTGGAGAATTACTTAGAACTGTAATAGAAAATCTGCAAAATCAGCTGGAATAGTGGAAGCGTTTATAAATTATTTGGGGGATTTTTTTCATGTTGACCTTTTAGGGGACACTTTCATCTCATATTTGGTATCTTCAAAAAAAATTGGGGAATGTTTCATTTTATGCATTTTTGGCCATTTTTCGTGAGCAAACTAACCTAAGTAAATTTAAAAAGACTGCGTGGAGCCGTTATGAAATATTCCCAAATTTTTTTTTAAGACACCTACAGTTAACTCTGTTCACTTAAAAGAAAACTCCAAAATGAGCTGGGAATAGTGAAACCATTCATAAATTAAGTATTATATAAAAGTTCTTAATCTTTTTTTTGGGCCATCTTTCATTTTTTTTCTTTGAGGCATTTTGGTCAATTTTTCATACTGCCGAAATGTTTAACTTTATAATATTTTAAGCGTGTGTTATTAACTACATTTAACTTTCATTTCTAATGTTATATTTTATCTTTACTCCTTTTCCAGGTATGTACTTTGACCTTACTTATTGGTAAAATATAAAAACAAAAGAGGTGTAAGTATACAAAACGTGGAGCTTGATGAATTTTGAGTTGACATTAGTTTTAGGAAAAAATTTTAACCGAAAAATTTATTAAAGTTAACTAAAAATTTGTTAAATGACTCTGTTTAATTCTCATATTTTTTCTAAAAATCTTTTGTGACCAAAATCCACCACAAAAGTTTAATATTATTTTAATTATTCACCGGAAACATATGTTTTCTAATAAAAGTGTTGCCACATAAACCGTCGAAAATGTGGATTATTTCAAAAACGTATTTGAAGTTTAAACTGAGTTTTATATAATCGTGGTTTAACTACAATCTCATTTATTGGGCCTATGTAGTCTGAGTGATACCATTTAAAACATATTCCCAGTTCTGCCGTTGAACCACTCTGCCCGCCCCAACAAACTCCCGAGCCGGCTAGCATCGGCAAAATCGTCTATGTCTCTTAGAACCCAAGAGCCTACTTCACCCTAGGGTTATATAGTTGCAACCTTTTGCATTTTTCCAAAATTTAAAAAGTAGATTTTTCGACTTTTCGAGTTTTTGTGAATTACAAGTTGTTTTAAGGCCCAATTAGTCTTGACGGTAGACGATCAGCTGTTTGAGTTGGGGTTGCATTTTGCATGTGTTAGAGAGAGACAACTAAAATTGACGGTAGACTTCTGCAGGTTGCAGAATCAACCGTCAACCGTCAAGACCGATCAGCTGTTTATTGCTATTGCTTTCACATCGACATTTTGCATTTTGTTGTGAATTAAATTTTATAGTTTAAAGTTATGAGTGTATTTATAAACGAAGTCAAGTTATATTTTGTACAAATGCTCTTCAATTAGCTGCTTTTGTTTTGTCTTACCGTCGTCTACCGTCATAACTAATCGCACAATATTGAGCCTACTGTCAACCGTCAGCCGTCAAGACTAATTGGACCTTTAAGTCGACTTTTCGACTTTTTAATAATACAATTTTAGTCAAAATAATACATAAAATCGCCCTACATTGAAATGATTACCACTGTTTACAAATTTATGTTTGATAAGTTTGGCAAATTTTATCGCAGATATGAACCAGAAGATATTTGAATATCAAAATAATTTATTTTCATTTATTAGTGCTCGATTCATAAACGTTTTCGGGTATTATATAATTGACCTTCAATTGTTCCTCAATGGAATTATGGGTTGGATTTACGCGTCTTTGCTGGGCATTAGGAAATACAACAAATTAGTCGGTGAAACTGACAAAACTACAAATTGGTTAACTTACCGCAGCTGCAATCATATTCATAATTAACTTCCTTTTGGCCATAAGGCTAATTGCAATCATGGCAATCATTGTTGTGTGCGAAAGCCAATCTTCTCTAGCTGTTTAATGGAGTTCTTCCTAATGCTAACTAATGACATGGACAGAATAAGACCATTGATCAGAAGAACTCTTTATATGGACTGTATATGTTTATTTAAAAATGTCTAAAATAAAAAAATACCAGAGGAAAAAACCAATTTTCAATTTGTGTAAAATGTTAACATGACAAACACGGAAATATTTTGCAAAGAAATAAATAATAACAGACTGTGAAACACATTATTGCGGTTGTATTGACAGTCGGGTGCTGGGAAATTTATTATTATTATTATTATTTATTAATCAATCCATGCCCTTTAGGGGATTTGTATACAGTCTAGATGTCACTACGTCACTCTCATAGAAAATGTGGGCCTCGTTAACAGCAAAGGCTGTGGCTGCCCTCTGTTGGAAAAATCAGCATGTCTCTAAAGTTGTCTGCCCTCTAGACTGTCTTCGGTGGCGACTTTTTAATAACTACTAGAATGGCAATAACTTTAATTTACTATATGTACTATTGGTTTCAATTAAAACCTATTTTTGTTGCGGTTGTCAGTGATAGCTGTCATGTTCATCATAATAGGCAAGAATACATTTGTATGACCTTAGAACTATTACTAATGGAAACGATGTTGATATCAGTCTTGCAAGAAGTATTGCAATTGCAACACTGATGTGGAGAATATAAACTGAAAGCGAAAATTTTGTTTGGCTAAAGCTTCAGTATGGATTAGAAGATGGTGATCATGATTCGTATAATAGTTTACTTTTTGTTTGCCACCGCATCAACATCAAGCTCAACTTCGCCGTTTCCTTTATCGGAAACAACACCAAGCTCAACTTCGTGGTTTCCTTTATCGGAAACGCAAAGGCAGACACTTCTTCTATCTCTCCAACAATACCTTGCTCGAATCTCTAAACACCGCTAGCTATTTGCTACAGTTTCCATACGATCCAAGAAAAAACATCTTAAATTATAAAATTGAAAAAAAAAACTTTATTTTTTCTTTTAAATGTTGTTTGAAGCAATTTAACTTCTTTAAAAATGGGTCACCCTGTTATTACATGTGGTGTTTGAAATCGTGATACCTAAAAATTTTAATGTGCTGAAGATAATATGAAATCAGAAAATCATATGGTTCTAAGATCCTTACCATTTTTTTTTAATAATATCGCCCTGTGTAATTTAGTCACATATTCGTTTGCTGTGTTTTTTGGCATTGCCGTTGTCAATGTCATCGGTTATCGATAAATATTTGCATATACTATGTATTGGGGAGCCTGTGCGAGAATGTGATTGTGTTGTTTGTAATGTTAAGTGTTTTCAAAAATATTAAAAAAAATGGGTACAAGTTAAAGTAACAAATGAGAAAGAATTTGAAAAAATTGGGAAGAGTTAAGAGTTGGGACTTAAATAAGTGTTCGTTATAGACGAAAGTTCGTTATAACCGAACTCGACTGTAGTTTATGTACCCACTGCGAGTAGCCAAGTACTACCACAAGGTGAGGTGGAAATCCTGTTGGGAGTACCCCACCTTACTTTGGAATCTTATAGGAATTCATTGCATTCGCTACAGGTTAACTACTTAACTACTTATGGATATTGGTATTAGTAAGTGATTTTGTTTTGCTTAGAATTCATGCTGAGGGTCATTTTCGGGTAATATTAATATGATGAATTTACCCAGTTTTCGCTGGTTATCGCATTTAAAAAGAAACAAATTTTAGATTTTATTCATTTATTAAACCTTTGGTTTATTTACTTTTTTCACATTCCAAATTTAAATACACACGTTGTAGTATTGTTTTTTTTTTTAATTATTTAAAAATATCGCAGTTAAAGAAAAACAAATTTTAGATTTTATTCATTTTTTTTTTACATTCCAAATTCAAATTTAATTATCTTGTTTGCTATTACCCTTTTTAACGTGATGGTAGCGTTATAGGTTTTTTTGTTTTCTCACTGGTAGTCACTGACTTCTTTGGTCCCATGGAAGAAGCATTAACACCAGGCTACAAAGGTAATATAAAATAATGCTTGTTACGCATGTGGAGTAAATTTTTAAATCGCACAATCTTACCTTTGGTGTATTGGCCATTTTTGAAACGGAATTTCCAGCCTCAATTGAAACAAATGAAATGCCAATAATAGCCATTATTATGAAGTACAACTTGAGTAGATGCATTGTAGAAGACTGGAAGTTAACTGAATCGAATACATGTAAGGAGATTCTTAAGAACGTAAAAAAAAAAACAGCATGAAAGGTCTATTTATATTCAGTAGTCTGTTGAAAATTAATTGTTGTGGTTGCTTGGGTATGCGTAATTATAAATAGGAGGCATCCCAATGAGAATAGCACATTTCCAACATGCCGATATATACGGTTAATTGCAAAAATCGCTTACAGGAAACGGACAATTTGATTTCGTTTACTTTAATTAAAAAAAGATGTTTCAATTATCTGAATATTGGATAATTGTTGGAGAACCCTGTATATACCTCAACCTCAAGTATCTCGATATTGCTCAAATGAGACCAACCAAATTTCTGAATCCCCTTTAATTTTGGACGTTTATAAACTTCGGATTATTACCCATTTCATTTAATTAACTATCGATTTTTCCCCAATAATAGACTGAATAATTAGAATTTCGTTCGCATTTTTTACCCGAAATAACTTTTAACTACAGATCTGGCAACTACAATCGATTTCAACACAGAACTCCAAGAAAATTAACGAACTTATTTTAAATAAAGTTATAATTTATTTTTATAAATGGAAATTTTATTCCGTTCTTTACAACCCAAATTGTACAATACTATCGCCCATAAATTTTAATTTTCCCCAGACATTCCAAGCTTTTTAAAAAGCCATGGTCCAAAGTATAGTCCAAAGTATAGTCGATAGATACGATTTCAACATCGTTTATGATTTTATCTGTTTTTTTTTTATTATTATATTTCTTTTTTATAATGCAATCTATTTTTTAAAAAATCACCCTGACTACGTCATGGTGAGTAGCCCTCTTGGAATTGTAATACACTTAGTTCCACTACAATGGGTTATATCATCCGTCTTAGGCGGCTGTTTAAATGAAAATGTTAAATCGATTTGAACTTCCATTGGTGGCCTCAACTTACCGTGGGTGGATGGGCCTTTTTCACAGTTTTGGTCTGAGACTGACCGAAGAGAGCCAACAGAAGAAAGGACACAAAAATGGTTGTAAACAACTTCATGTTTCTACGAAGGTTTAATAACAACTGAATAAAAATTGAAAAATTTCATTTAATTTATAGAGATTTTTGTAAAACCGCAAACATTTGTAATAATACGAGCAACAACAAAGTGGCTGGTGGATTTACGGGCCGTCACCTAGGCTAGATAATTGAGGACCAGATTTTCTTTTTTCCAGGCAAACTGGTTACTTTCTCCTCCGATCTTCCATGAGAAGGATGCCATTATCACAACTACAATCACTTGAGTTCGGGGTTACGCTCAAGTGTTACAAAGCCAAAAACGAACGTTCATGTTGATTTGATTTGAGATATGAGCACATCCATGGCCTATATTTCCATGACGCCAAGTCACATCGCGGCGGTAGGCAGTTAAGAATAGTGCCTTAGAAGTCTTGAAACCAGTTTTCTGCATGGCCTAAAGCAAAGTGTTCGTGAGGAGATTCCATAGCAGTGGAGAGAGTACAGATCGGTGTGGTGTACCTCGTACTGCCAGTGGGGCAACACTTGAGGCGCCCATGTTTCAAAAGTTTGCCTAGGAGTGAGATGACTCCAAGTTTGGTGACCGATTACTGATTGACTTAGATGTCGTTTCAAAATTATTTTTTCTTATCAGAGTGTATATTTCATAGTTGTTTGCTTGTCATGGTATTTTTCCAGAATTCGGCGGAGATTAAAGTATTTGTTTGGTCGGAAGCCACTTTGATGCCTTCATTCTCTTAGATGGTGCAGCCTTGCTGCTGTATGCACTTTATCAGCTCATATCCTCTGATCTTATACCGCTCTGCCCTGCCGGAATTAACCAATACCGATGACCACAAAGCGTTAGTAATTTCATTTTAGTTAAATTAAAACTAATGACTTATGATAAGAATGCAAAAGGTTTTCCAGCAAATTGTCTGAGACCGCAAAACTCTAACTGTTTGAAATCCACAATGAGCCAATAGGCTTCAGTAGAACTTCACAGCATTGTAAGAAAATATGTCTATAAGAAATTTTGAAAATTTAAAAAGCTTGCTTATTTTGCCTTAAGGCATGCATTTTTATATTTAGTACTACCAACTGTTAATAGACAGAGAATACTTTGACCAAAACCGATCACTGGCTATTTATAATGTTTGCGCCAAGTTCGCCTTGTTCGAAATAGTTAACACCTTCGTAAGATGTTCAACTGTTGTCCTGTAATGTTTAGAAATCCTAGAAGAAAGACATGACATTAAAAGTGATTTGAATTAAGATTATACCATACTGTGACTCCGGAAATTCAAAGAAATTTGTAACATCCCTACGAATCAGACACTCCTGATGTTCGATGATGACAGCTGAGCAAGCAAGCATTCAAGAAATACTTCATTCCATCTGATCTCGTAAATATTTACACCAAAGATGGATTATAAGTCACACATATAGGGCCAGGGTCTCCAAAAGACATCTTTGATGGAGATCATAAGAGAGAGTAAGGTATCCAACTCGAACATAGCCAGAACTTCGGTTGTCTATCGCTGACCTAAAACAATTATTTAACGAAAAGTTTATAAATTACTAAAGGATTTTAAGAAACTAGGATGTATTTTAAATTAAGCCTTAGTAGACGTGTTTTTAAATAAATTAACCGGTTGTACAGCTTTGCTGGAGAAATAAACACAGCGTTCTCAAGTTGTCTTAAATAAAGTCTATATCGTTGGAAAGATATGTCTCTTAATATAGGCTTATAGGGGAGTTTGGAAAATTATACAGATACTCCTAATACCTACAGGAAAAATATTATGACTATTGTATGGTATCGCACCTTCATCCCTTTTTTTGTAGCACTGTGCTATGAAAAATGTGCGTGCAAATTATAATGTGTATATCGATCGTCTTCAGTGTTTCGTCCAGGACAATTATTAAGATCCTAAAAAAACAATTGAAGTCCATAACAAAACGCAACAATTCCACAAACTGTATTTTTTTTATATTAAATTTGTTAATACCTAATGCTTGAATTAGATATGTAATTTCAAATCGAAAATATTTTGACTAAACAGGAAAATTATTAGTATTACAGTTCGTCAAATCGGTCAACCCATTCCTGAACAGAATGTAATTTCTTGGTCATTTTATATTTTTCAAGACCTGAACAAACTCCAAAAACAAAATTGTTTTATGAATCATTTCTACGATTAGTAAGAAAACTTTGAGGGCTTGCAGTGGGTCGAGAAGGAGAGGTAATAAACCTCAATGATTTTCCAGCGTTGTTTCTTTGCAAATCTGTTTGCGATTAAATGTTTTTAATTTTGCCATATGTCACGAATTGAGCGACAACTGGCAAATCGGCCATTATAATAATTAAAAATGTTGAGTAACATAATATAATCAAAAGGCTACTGACTAATGAACAAAATAAAATTAAATTTAATGAAATATTTGTTTGCCCTATAAAACTTTTTCTGATTGTAAACAAACCCAAATCAAGTCGCCCCGTGTGTTTTCTTCTGGAGTATAAAAAAACCCATAAAGGATGGAGAATGACAAGAAGTGTAAATTTTTAGTAGTTTATCATAAAGCACATATCTAACAATTAAAATGGGGGATAGATCATCGATCAAGGATTTTCTCATTTATTCACAGTATTGTGTATAGCGGTTACTCATTTAAAAGAAATAAGCCAGCATCTAATTTGCAAAGTGATTAATTAGTCGATACTTAATTTGATTTTTTTTAATTGATTTATTGAATATTTAATCAGTTAACTATTTTAAACTATTTTATTAAGTAATTGATGCAAACAAAAAATTAGTGATTTAGGCGCAACAAAAACAATCGTCGGTAATTTAAAGCCTTAAATGAATGTTTGTTTAAGCCTAATGTTGCGATTTGGCAAATTAAATCGTACGAGACATAGAGTCCATGCATTTAAGAGTTGAATTATTAATTGAATATTAAAATACATTAATGGAATATCTGATAAAAATAATTGACAAGTTATTGTTTAAATCAGTCTTACAAAGAGGACAAGAATTTTTGTTAAACGCTGACTGATTAATTCATGTATTAACTATTTGATAATATACTTTATTGTATAGTTCAGTAAAAGGTTGCAAAGTTTTCCCAAGGCGACTGAGGATAATTTTACATGTATTTCTTATGAGAAAAGTAGCTGTGGCTAAGCGACTCCAATGGGGTTGTGACACCATTGGTCTGAAGTGTCCAGTGAATTTATACAGCCCTACCCTCCACCCCCACACACAAAATTACTTCCGATTACAGAAGTATACAATTATACCGGCAGCCAACAACAAACCCGTTATACAAATGGCTATGACAATTATTTGATTTCGCATTATAGCTGTAGGCGGTTTGGATGGAATATGGTCCACCGATGACTTCCAAGCATATTCGTTGCTACCGCGACCATTGAGGCTCGTCGACACAGCATGACTGGCCTTCTTCATCACTTCTTTATCTTTCGAGCCAAATTTCTGCAAGAGTATGAATCAAATCAATTAATATTTCTTTTTTTTTAATAGCATCTTACTTACTTTTGCGGCTTTATTCAAGAGTTTTTTGGCAATATCTGTAACGGAATTTTTTTTAGATTTCGAGTCGTTGCCTTGACTATTATCTAAGTCACTGTTGGTCTGTGTGGATCAAATAATGAAAATATATATATATATATTTTTAATAGCATCGACTTACTTTTGTGGCTTTCTGCAAGAGTTTTGTGGCAATATCTTTAAGGGAACTTTTTTTAGATTTCGAATCGGTGCGTTGATTGTTATCTAATCCTCTGTTGGTTTGTGTGGATGGTACTTGTGCCGGGATGTCATTATTTTTGTTAATATTTTGAATATTGAGCTGGAAATTGAAGAAAACATTTGATATTATTATCAATGTGGTATAAAGTACTCGTTTATAATGCTCTACCCGGATCCCTGAAAATCGATGCCAATGCACGAAATGACAAATGGCGCCAATTTTGGGGTTATTTTGTTAATGAAAATCGGCCCACAATAAAGAAAACTTGGTCCTTTTTTCTTTTTCGCTTTGGGTCGTAGATTGATGACATGGATTTGGACGATCTATGGATTCAGCAGGACGGTGCGCTATGACAACCATTAGTGAGATAGAGCCCGAAACCGTCATCAATGCCTTGGAAAATTTGTTGACAGGATGGGCTACTACGAAGCCAGCCGCGGCAACCATATGAACGAAAACGTATTCCATAAATATTGGGAATGTTTGATATTTTAATTAAGCTAATGATTTCCAAATTTCCAAATTTTAAAAAAATAGATATTTGGACACCGTGTTATATATTAGAGTGGAGTGAAAACATGTTTTTTTTTTAATTTGAAAAAGTTAACCTCGGAAAGAGATGTAGTCTGGGGTCCTAATGAGGGGAAAAATAAAGAAAAACATTTTAAAAAAATTTTAGGGGTCGCGCCACTCCCTCGAAATTTGGAAATTATCTCAATTTTGGCGTTGATTTTAGAAAAATCCTAAAAATTAACGACTTAACTTATTCGAAAGCTTGTTCAGTGCCCAAACAAAAGTATTTGAGGCAAATATGAGGATAATCGACTAATAATTGTAGCTTTGGTGGCGGTTTCATTGTTCAGTCAATTTTCTGAAGAAGGGACGATTTGACTTATTTTACTTTTTGAAATTTTTGAACAATGAGAAATTTTTTTTTAAATTTTTTCATGCCCTTATTTCATTGTTTACGCTATTGCAAACATTTATTGACATAAAACTTTTTAGGATTTTTCTAAAATCAACGCCAAAATAGCGATAATTTCCAAATTTCGAGGGAGTGGCGCGACCCCTAAATTTTTTTTAAAATTTGTTTCTTTATTTTTCCCCTCATTAGGACCCCAGACTACATCTCTTTCCGAGGTTAACTTTTTTTTTTTGAATTTCACTCCACCCTATTATATATATCTGGTATATATTATCTGGTAGTAATGCTGCCATCAAAACTCTGTATTCTGTCTTTATAAATTCAATATCAGAGCATGTCTCTCAATGAGATGGTCAGCTTTTCAAAATTCAGCATATACAAGTGCCGGAGCAGAGCGACATATCAGTGCAATTTGGATCATATGAGTGCGTGGGTTTAATCTACCGATTCTAAGGGTTCTTCAAACTGTGGGCATGCCGGTAGTGGTTTTTAAAAAATACTTGTTCGACATGGGCTTATCAGATTTCGACTGTAGAAGTTACAAATATTTTTGTGTCATTTTCTATTGTAAGGCACCAGCCATTTTAACCTTTCCTTCTCTGTTTGAACTTACATTATTCGATGACAGTTTTACGCCTCCAGTCTGTACAACACTTGCATTATTCGGTGAACGCTGTACAGCAGTGGCATTAAAGCGAACATTACCGCGCTGTGCTGAACCAGTTCCATTAAAGCGAGCATTTCCGGTGGCATTGACAGTGTTGTTCTGTGGGCAAAACATATAATATTAGTAAAATATTCTAAAAAATCTTTCCGATCAAAGTTTTCACAAGCAAAGACTTACAAATCGTGTGCCGTTAATTAATAATGCTTTTGGCATAGCATTTCCGTTAGAATTTTGAGTGATATTCTGTAAACATAAGGGATATATATATGTTTTTGTATAAAACACTTGCCAATGGATTTGGGGGGTTTTTTAATACTTACACGTTTCGGGGGAATCACTTGAATAACTCCACTGCTATTGGTTAATGTTCGATTGCTTTTAGTCAGTGGCGTCTGAAAAAAAAATCAATAATAGAGCATATTTTCCAAGGGATTTAATTTAACTGTGACTCACAATTTTTACGCCTGCCAAGGTTTGAGCCGTGACATTTGCAGCACTTCCACGTTGGAATCCGGTTTTGGTGACATTTTTGGAAAAACTCTATAGATTGAAATTATCCATTAAAAAAAGTTCCTTAAAGTTGTTTAACTTTCAAAGTGATACGTACGTGGACAGATGTTTTATTAAAGGAATTTCCTTTTCCAATATTCAAAGGTTTGGTTGTATTAGTTCTGGTTGAAAATGGAGAACGGTTGGCCTAAAGTTATGGGATGATCGAAGGTTGAAGGGTAATGTTGGCAATAAGTAGGATTTTCATGAACTGGCGTATATTTTCGGAGTGTAGTATTAAAAAATTCGGTAAATATGAAAACATCTTTAAGTCTAGCCTTAAAAATTCAGTCTAGCCTGAGAATTCTCATCCACGCCACATAGCTCGCACCCAGCAGACTGTCAGGAAAACTTCATCAGTCATCACGTAAGATGTGAGCATATCTCAACACAATTTGGAGTAACTCCTTGGCGAAAATACATTACGAAGATCTTTTTTTTTTTACTAACACTCAGGGGATGCCCCCTTTAAATTCAATGCACGGTGCACGGAGGAAACAGGGAGTAGATTTTGTTGATGTTTGCCATGAAATCTCAAATTCGAGGGGATTTAATTTTCCATGACATATATTAGATTTCAGCGAATAGACAATAGCACACCTTGTAAATGCAAGCAGCTCCATAACAGAACTTCTATAGAATCTCAATCTAATCTCAGACCGAGGTCAAGACAGACGTTTTAGAAGATTCACAGCCGAGGATAACTCAGAGATCACTCTGATATTGACTTAGGCTAACTCAGGCTGTGCTTTATATGCATAACCAGAAATCTCAAACTTTGGATTGTTCAAGCAACTGGTTGCGCTTAATATCAAAAGTTTTCAACAAAATACGCAGCATTTGTTCAGCTACGTCCATAAATATACATCAATTCATGAAAAATCTAAATAATTTAATAAATACCTGTGCCGTACTATTCCTTGCAACATTACTGCCAAAGCTGTTGCCGGATTTTGAACGATTTCCGGAGGAATTTCCATTAGTAGTGGAATTGTTTTTCTAGAGATTTAAAATTAATTTAAGTTATTGTTTAACTGTTGATTACACTGAAGATAATGGTTGAGGAAATTGGTCGAATCGTACATCAATTAATATTTCTTCAATTCCGTACATCAATTTGATGAAAATTGTACATCGATTTAATGAAAATTGTACATCAATTTGATGAAAATTGTACATCAATTTGATGAAAATTTTACATAAATTTATTGAAAATTTTACATAAATTTAATGAAAATTTTACATAAATTTAATGAAAATTTTACATACATTTAATGAAAATTTGACATAAATTTAATGAAAATTTTACATAAATTTAATGAAAATTTGACATAAATTTAATGAAAATTTGACATAAATTTAATGAAAATTTTACATAAATTTAATGAAAATTGTACATCAATTTGATGAACATTATACATCAACATAATAAAAATTTTACATTAATTCGATGAACATTTTACATCAATTTGATAAACAATATACATCAATTCGATGAACAATGTACATCTTTTTAATGAAATTCGTTCATAAATGTAATATTTTTTTTTGGCAATATTGATGTAATTAGATGAGCGCTGGAAAATGTCATAAAAACTAAATACCACTAATTGGATAATTTATTCATTAAATCAACGAATTTCTTCATCAGTATAATGTACAACTATTGATCTAATCTTTTTCATTAAATGGATTTTCAGTGAAAGAATCTTAAATAGCATAAACACTAAATACAGCAAACTAAATAATTTACTGATTAAATCAACGAATCTCTTTATCCATGTGATGTAGAACTATTGAAGAATCTTCCTCATTAAATAGATTTAGAGTTTTTTTTGTCAGTATAACAATATTAAATAGCACTCACCCTCATACGAATCAGACCAGGTCCCATTAATCCTGCAGTTGATAATGGATGTACATTGGCACGACTTGATGTAGCCTAGAGATATTGCAAGTGGTCAGTAAGTTAACACCTTTTCGTTATGTGCTTACTAGAGACTTACCTCGGCTACAGGTTTCAGTAGTTGTCCTTTGGAGTGTTGTACATTACCTTTCCTCTTAACGGTTTATATCGATTAATTCATTTTAACATTGTATCATTTTATGCAACTCACCGGTGGAGGTTTTGGTGCAGAGGCGGGTTTTCCGGAGTTATTCTTAGGCGGCGGCGGCGGTGGTGGTGGTTTTGGAATTCTTGGTTTGGACAAATTCTAAAAATTTTGTAAAAAGTACATGTCGTTTATTTTTAATTCCGTTTAAGTGGATATAGACATTTTGTGTTTGGATATTAATCCAAAACCACAATACCTCGAGCTTAAATAAACAAAATATTACTTCATATTCATTCAAAAGGTCGAATACAAAGATATACACTTAAATGTTCTTGTTTAATGAAAAAATTACTTTTTCGTCCACTAAAACTTCGTTAATGTTTGGAGGTAATGGGCATAATCGTATTAAACGAGCCATAACAAATTTAAAGAAATTTGTTCATTAATATACTTAGGTCGTATAGACGAGTCATCGACAAAAAGGCGCCCATGGGCGGCTCTATTACATGTATTGAGAACAAATTCTCAATATTGTCGGATCGTACAAGCGATACACTAAACGAAAAACAGAATTTCACGAATCCAAGTATGAACCTAAAGATGTATATGCACAAAACACTTGTCATATCGCCCAATGAGAATGAATGACAGAGTTTGGCTTCTAAATTTGTTTTTTTTTTATATAATAATCCTGCCAACTAGAACCTTTGAAGATCTCGATAATGTGCCAGCGTAGATGCGTCTCTTTTATTTGTTATTTCCTAACACAACAAAAAATAGAACTTACTGGAAGATGTGTAGCCGAGGAAATACGAGGTGTCTGCAAGTATATCATAAATTGTAGATGTTCTCACTTTTAGGTTTTAGACAAATGAAGTTACTTACATGACTTTGTTGACGGGACGGACGGGATACTTGCTGAAAGAGATAAAATAAAGACACTTGTTTAATATGCTGGCTCAGTAAATGGAGTGAAATTCGACAGTAACTGTCTTTTTCAATGCAAAACTCCTCAGATAACTTTGCAGTACCTACTTATCTTATGAAATGTATTGATTAAGGCTTCCTCTTAGAAAGTATAGCCGACTATTGCAAAAAGTTAGGTTTTTTCAAACAATTTTTCTTCAATTTAATGTAGAACTTTTCAATAAAATTTCTTCGATTCCGTATATCAATTTGGTGAACACTGTACATCAATGTAATAAAAAATGTACATCCATTTGATGAACATTGTACATCAATTTAATGAAAATTTATAAAAATTCCACATCGCTGTGACGAAAATTGTACATCAATTTGATGTATGTTGTACATAAATTTAATGAAAATTATACATAAATTTGATAAAAATTGTACATCAATTTGATGTATATTGTACATCAATTTAATGAAAATTATACATAAATTTGATAAAAATTTTACATCAATTTGATGTATATAGTACATCAAATTAATGACAATTTTACATCAAAGTAATGCAAATTGTACACCAATTTAATAACAATTTTACACCAATTTAATGAAAATTGTACATCAATTTGATAAAAATTGTACATAAATTTAATAAAAATTTTACATCAATTTGATGAACATTTTACATAAATTTAATGAAAATTTTATAAAAATTTACTTATATTGTAATTAATAATAACACAAAAACGATTGAAAAATCTTTTTCATTGATTTTATGTAAATTTGTTTTTGTTCAGTGGGCAAACAATTGCAAACACTTTCATATCTTTAGTTTTTAAATCGTTTTTCGATCTGACAAAATTTGGAATTTTTTTTTTTTTTTTTTGCACTCCTTCTTCTTTTATCCTTTAAATACTTACCGATGAATGTCCACCAACACTGCTACTACTGCCTCTGTTACTTGAACTACTACTCCGCCTTATTGGACTGGATCTCCGCGATCCAGCCGAACTCCGTGATTTGGCATAGGTGCTTAAGATTAAGCAAGAGATTATTAAAATCCATTTTAAATTCATTTAATCCACTCGATCGAAGCTACGAATATCCTTGAATGCCGTTTTAAAACTTTACCGTAACTAAATGATCGCCGGAAAAACTCTTGACTTTTATACCAGATGACACAGCATATACAACTAAATTATTAATCATCAATTGTAAAAATAATACTAAAAAGCAGTCGGGTGAATCGACTTACATGTACCCTTTCACCATAGAGGGTTTTTATTTGTAAGGCCTATCCGAGATATATCTCGAGAAAAGTACAAAGCGAGACAAACAAGCCCATCCACATTTCACTTAAATAAAATGTAGGTTTTTGGAGCTTGCGAAAATTAATACCTTTTTATTGTGTGCGGGAGATACCAGGCGGTGTGTGTCAGAGTCTATAATCTATTGAAGACAAAGGGAATTTATTTGTATGGGAAGTACAAGAAGTCGCGACTCATTTTCAGTCCCAACAAATTTTACTACAAGGTAGGCATCTCAGACAACATGAAAAATCAAGGAAAGGATTTGGTCAAATTATACTTGGGGGGCCTTAAAATCATATCTATCGTATATCCAGTAGGGTGTTGGTATAAATATGCAGAAACACAATGAAAGTGTGTATTACAAATTAATGAACTCGCTTGCGGTTGGGTGAATACATTTCTGTGAAGGAGATTCACCACCGACGGACGGATGATATCGATGTGTATCATCGCCAATACTTAGATTCAAATCCTCGAGAGGAAATTTTGCTCTAAATGCATCTGCTGACGATTTATAATATATTTTTTATTTGTGACTACATTGTTTATTAATGGTCTAGACCACTAAGCGATTAACGACTCGTGCTCTTGAATTGTTTTGTGGATGCTGCATCATGTATGTGTACCTTTGCATATGTCAGCTAGAATTTGGCTTATATTTCCTTAATTGATCTAAGGCCCCGGACCCGAGCCTTTTTTGTTGCCACTCTTATATGAAATTGAGGCCCTATTTTTTCATATTTGGAATTAGGGTTAGATAGTTGCAATCTATTTGGAATCCTACCGCAATTCCAGTTCATTCGAGTAATCACAATTATACGAATGTATAGGTTGGTTTTAGGGCACCGTGGACCCAGGCCAGCTTAATCATAATTGTTTTCTCGAAACTATCGTCCTATTCTCGTCAGGTTGGGAATCATTGCTGAAGATAAAAGAGGTGATCTTCCAGCATAAGATTTAGAGAATAGATGTAAACTGGGTAAGACTTAACATTGAAAACCCAAACCCTTTATTATCACATTCTCAAATTCAAATCAAACGTCAACAAACACTACTCCATCTTTCCTCCCTCCAATACCCTTACTTCCTATCGCTAACACAGTGCATTGCATTCATAGGGGCATCCCCTGTGTGTTAGTTTACAAAAAAAAAAATATATAATTATTGCTTTATTTTGATCTAAGCCTTTAGCCCTCAAATTGTTGTTTTTGCAAAATAATCGGCATCGTCCGTATTTCACAATTTGCCAACAACATCTGTAGCAAACTCAATGAAATCAATTTACGAGATTCTTCGAATTAGACAAAACGAAAGAGGAAACAAAAACCGCCTAAATGCAGTCTTGGAAACTACATGGTATTCAAAACATTACAACATCTCGGAGTGAATAGTAGAACGGGATAACAACATGCTGGCCATTTACAAAACGTATGTAATGTCTAAATCTCATGACTGTCAGAAATTGGTCTAACAATTAAGAAGATAAACATCGTTTAACAATGGGTATTACATTTTCGGAAAACGATCGCATTTCCTTTAACATTCCATGAAGGAAGAGAGGGGGAACTTCTCTGATCTAGTCGGATCCATTCAACAGAATTGTGTACCCTATAAATATACGAACAGACAGACGGTCGTTGCTAGTTGAATTTAGAAAACGTTTTGGGTATAACAAGCAAACAGCCTTCCTCATTATGATGTAATGGACACAATTAGTGAAACTACAGGTTTTATTTGATAGGTCATGGTCAAGTGCTATCGAAATCAATTCTAATTAATGCATCTTTTCATTAGTAGATACTGAAAAAACACACCTGGTGTATTCCAAAAAAATCGTGATTGGCAAAATCGTTTCTTCGAATATCCCAATATCAAGCAAATCAATGGAGACAATTAGTCAATGGACACAATTTAATATACCATGGCCAATTGAGAATCCTTTCATGCAAGTCAGCAAGTCATTATGATAATGGACACAATTAGACAAACCACAGGTCTTATTTAATATATCATGGCCTATTGCCATCGTCAATCAATTCTGATTCAAGAATCCTTTGTATTCGAGAAACCGATTGTTAAACAGTCAGTGAGTATACAAAATATATAATACTTAGTTCACTGTTCCTCTAGGGAGTTTAAGGGAAATACGTTACTAATGCCTCACAAAAAATGTGGTTCAACAGTTCCAGATTTATCTGCACCCATAATCTATCAATATCAGTCAGAAGACGTAAAAGTCTGCGGATATTTTCTCGTTCGGTTTCTAGGACAATAACAGATAAATGTTTTAAATTGCAGATAAATGAAACCATTTGCAGTACTTACAAACTTATGTTAGCTCTACAACCTCTTATTGGTCTTGGCTTGATTTATAAATGATTTTAAGTTCTTCGGCCCAGTTTATGACACAAACGAGTTTGCATGGCTTGTTCCACTTGGTTCATTCACTGGAGTTTCGGTCTTACGGTCTGATGTCTTGTGAATTGGTCATAGTACGCTGAGGTTTCAAATATCCGTGATGCTTTCAGACTTTCTGATGCACGTACCTTATCCGCTCTTCTCCTCCGATCTTATGCAGCTCTCCTGAAATTGTTGTTCTTAGCCCGGGCTATTGCTGGTTTGACCTCATCGCAGATGTTTCAGACTTGCTGATACATACAGCTCGGTCGAAATTGTTGTTGTTAGTCGGGGCAATAGCAGCTTTTACCTCATCCCAGATGCTTCTTACACAGCTCGGCCGAAATTGTTGTTTCTAGTTCGGGCTAATGCTGCTTTGATCTCATCTGGGTTGGGGGGTGGACATTCAACACCATCATCTACGACTGAGACTGGTTGCGAGTTGCTTTGGCTTTACTTTGAATATTTCTCTAATTACTAATTACTAAAATAAATACAAATTACGTATTTAGCTATATTAAATTTATTTTTCATACTGTGTTCTACCGACGAAGTCGAGAGATTTCGCTTATTTGTCATCTCTCCATTGTTGTCTCAAGCTAATTCATCGATTTTTTCAATGAACCAGTCACGTCAACAAAACATATCTTACAGAAATATTTGCATCATATATAAGATTCAGTAGAAATATGTAAAAGATTTTCACAAATTCAACAGTCGCAACTAACAGTTCAAACATTTTTCAGCAGTCCAATGAAAACTTATTTTCTAAAGGAATCATCAAATAAAATAATTAATCTAACTTTTAATCATTATTTTTAGTTTTTGTTTTCTCCAATTATATTTCGCATCTTAGAGGTCCACTACTTATATTTTCTACTTCTTTTTTCTATACTTAATTTTATCCAACAACGAGGACAGGGGAGCAATCGTTGTTAGTAGAAACACCAGAACGGTGGCCAAGGCAAATGCCGGTATGACGGTGGCATCAACATACTTCGTAAAGAATGGCGTGAAGTAACCCAAAAATACTGTCGTCATGGCCACGGAAAAGGTGAGAATGCCAAAGAGATTATGGCGGAATTTTATTTCGACGGGGGGATAGATTTTGTGTACGAATTTCGGTTGAAAGAAATTGACAGTACCACCGAGCAGGCTGGCAAAGCACAAGAAAGTGGCAGCAAGACCTAGAAAAATTTGGAGAAGAATTATTTTTAATATCACTGGTATATATACTGGACAATTCACTTACCAGCCTTGCCATGCCATGTGGTAAAGTGTACCTCGGTGGCGTTGATTTTTCCCAAACTACCTAAAAGCGCCATGGAGCCACCAATCAATTGTAGAATGCCATGGAATCGTGATTTGTTGCGATGCGATAACCGTTTCGTTATGGGATTGTAGGGATAATGGGACATGAGGGCCTGTGCTGCTAAAAAGTGCCACTGTAATGAGAGAGATTATTTACATGAGTAAGTGTATTTATTGAAACATAAGAAAAAGTTGAAGTTGTTGCAAAATAAATTGACCCTGTACAATTTAATATCTCCGGGTTTCCATAGAAAAAATGTTACTTTGTTACGAATCCTAAAAAATGTAAATAGGGCTTGTGTTCTTAACAGATGTCTATCTAAAAACCACAAAGGCCATACAGGGGCAGACGTCCCAAGATGTTTCTTGACTCATTAGTTCCGCTACACACTCTAGATGTCAGTAATTGGAGTGACCATATTTGAAACAAATTGGAAAAGTTTTAAGAGCAAATTGTGTTTTTTCTAAACAAATGTCTACTTTTTTAAAAGAAATATAGGTTTAAGTCAGCAAACGACTTGAGACGTCTGCTCTCTCATTGTCAACCAGAAATCAAAATATGTGTGTTTATAAAACTATGTTATTCTCAACGACAGCAGCCTTGGCCAAAAACACCCTCAGTTCTCATAGAGCAAAGTATTTCAATTTGGCTTCTACTGATGTTAGCTGACAGTTTTTGACATATTCACATTTCCATTCGATATTCTAAAATGTATTTCAGACTAATGTCCTTCTAGCGTTGTTAACTGATACTGCAAACTTGAGGATGAGGACGGTGTCAAAGTGGACGTTATTCGGTCTCCCTCTAAACATTTCCTGGCGACGAAGTCGATATTCTGGAAATAATTGAATATTTAGCTTGAATTTCTTAGGCTCTACGACTATTTTCCATCAGATACCACTTGCACTTGACGCTTGGCTAATAAAATCTTTATTTTTACACTGAAATCGTTCATGGAGAATGTACTTGGCAAATAAATCTCTGACACGCTTAACTGGAAAGATTGCATTGCAGATTACAGAAAGTGCTTAGAAATCTTCACATATCATTCCAAATATAAAGCTGGGATGGACTCCAATCTATGAAAATAGGGTTGGAACTGTCACTACGGCTACCGATTCATTATCGGATACTTGTCCGATGATTTTTTTGTTTAAAACTATTTGAGTTTTGAATTAAAAAAAAATGGGTGCGTTTGAATTTGAGAACCGTATTATAGCATATCTTCAGTTCTTTGAGTAAAAGTAGGCCACCTATTAAAAAATATTCGAAAATTATACAGTTAGTGTCCTGAGGTCAGGCAAATAATTAAAGTTCAGCTGAACATCAGTTCGAGCTATGAAAATGTTATTTTACACAAATGGTATAGAAAACGTATAAACTTAAAAGTAAAAAATTTCTTTTTTTTACAATATTTAGTAAATTATATTTGCAATAAATAATTAAAATCAAATAAATAATAATAAAAGTAAAAATCATTTGTGTCAGTATTCTCAAGTTTTCCCGTTTACAGAAAGGTTTAAACATTTGATTTGAAAATAATCCAAAAAACATTGTTGGATAAATAGTTTAAAAAAGCGTGTCGATAAGAGCGTATTCGTTTGACGACATGAAATACTTGTCATGTGTGTATTTTTAGATTTCATATTCGAAATTATACCTGTCAATAGATTAACGTGTAACCCATTATTTTATATTTGGCCAAGATAAGATAGCGACGATTACTAAGCATAAAATTGTTGATAGACAGTGAGCGGATTTTATTATATGCGATCGCGAAAGAATAACTAGAGAGCTATATGTTGGTTTCTATTACAAAGGGATCACATCAGACTAAAAGTTTATCTTTCAGGGCTTAAAAGAACAAGGAATGTTTTGAGAATACAGTTTTAGACACAATCGGGTTACAGATTAATCGACTGTAATCTGCAAATTTTCTTGTTTTTTTTAACATGTACGTATGTGATTTTCCATTATCAACCCGTCAAAATATGAATTACCACATGCAATAGATAACGGATATAAGAAAGTCAACAAATACCAGAAATTTGTTTCTTGTATGCAATTTTTTCTTATATATTGTTTGAAATAATGTCAGACTCGGTATTTTTGAAAAACTTTGTTATATGCGTTTTTTCTTATAAGAAATGTTCTTATATCCGTTATCTACTGGAATAGAGGGTTTTAAAACCAAATACTGTATAGAATTGTGCCCATGTCCATATAAGATAGTGTCCACTCCTGGGAAGTTTATGGTCTTGCAAATTTTAATCTAAAGATTCGTTTTCTAATAATTGTCTACTGATGGGAGGTGTCCATCTGAGAGAGTAACCGTTATTGGGAGATTTCACTGTATAGGTATATATTTTTAAAATATTGCCGTTTTTGGATCCCATCCTCAACTTTCATTTTGGGGTTTCTAATTTCTAATAGGGTTTCTAATTTCCCGACTTTTTTCAACTCCCGGGAATCGGGAACTTTTTCTACGTCTTCCCTGGACATGATTTACTTTATAAAACAAAATGTAAAATTTTGTTGTTTTTTTAACCAAAACTTTAACATAAATAATTCAAGCAAGTTACAAACATGAAATGATTAATAAAAATTTAATAAAAAAGCATACGAAATTAATTTTGAAAAATGATACTGTTCAATTTAATTGTAATAAGGTCAATTATTGCAGGAAAGTTTTAGCAAGTAAAATCGTACAGTTTCTTTTTTTTTGGGTAGTATTTTATTCTCGTGAATCCCGACCAATAATCTCCGGAATCGGGAAGTAAAAAATCGACAAATTTATATACACGTACGATATACGTACCGGATATTCCCGGGGTAAAAACCCTAAACACAATCCACGAAGAAACACGGAAATTATGACGAATTAAATATTGCATTCATATTTGCACCACATTGGCCACTGTGCATGCAAAAGTTTATTGACTCAATTGCTTATTTACATATTTTGCCATATGATAACCTCTGTCTCTATCTCTCTCCACAAACAACAAATATCTCTCCTGACAGCAAATAAACACAACACGTATGTTTCCATGTAAAACACACGTCATTCAATCGCACACACACACTCAGTAATCGACTCGTAGACGATTTAACACCAAACAACTGACGTCACAGACACCGGCTACGTCATCGAAGTATCCACACGTAACGTGGGTCTCAATATAAAAACAGTTGTGTGTGTTCTTATTTTGTTTTTCCAATTACAGTCAATTCCAACTTACTCCAATAACAGTTAGGAACATGTGCATCGCCGTATCTTTAAAGTCCAAACTGCGGGCCAAGAGTGTTACAAACACGGCAATTAACAGAATTAAAACATGGTTGATGGTATTCAATATACTTTGGATTTGGGGCCAAAATCCAATATGTTGTTTTTTACTTTTATCACCGGTCGATTTCGTCGACATGTTCTTCTTTTTCTTGTTGGACTCAACCGTTTCTAATGCTAACCAAATAAATACTAAAAACATATGAACGGCACCAGTTCAGAGACAAGAAAAACCATTGAGAGAGTGCGCGTGTGTGTTTTTATCTCTATACAGTACATAGGCCATTGAGCAAATGAGAGTGAATGGGAGAGAGTGAGAGGCTTATGATTGATAACACAGTAGTTGCTGACGACGTTACCATTTTTTCTTTATAATCGAATCCCCAGTTTGTGGCTTGTTATACCCGAAAATCCTCAAGCGACAAAAAGCGATAGTTCGTATTTTCATATGAATTTGTTTAAATCGGTCTAATTTACAATAAAAATTTAATTTTATTAGATTTTTATTGTATATGAAAATACGAACTAATTTACAGCGTGCTTCATCTTTTATGTCTGTGTGAGTATTCAATGCCTGAAAAAACATATCGGTTGCCATGTTATTATTACTTAATGTGATTGATTAGCATTTATTTGGACTACCTTTTGAATACATCAAGTGGTCGTCTACCTGGGGTTCTCGACAACACTATTTTATCGCTTCAAGTCAAGGTGTGCTGATGAACGACATGTGGACCATCTCCCGCAGTAATGCGTTCAGCAAAATTCTGGTTTATTTCTATTTTCAATAAAACATTACTTTGATCCATCAGCTGCGTTCTATGTTAGCAATCGAAACGTTTGAAGATCGAAAATGCATGATCGCTTACGCCACCACCGATCTTTTGATCACGAAGTAATCGTGTCAATAGCCATCTTGGCGGTGCCTATTGGCCACCTCTGTCATGTACGTGAAAAATTGGTTTTCGTTATTTTATTTATTTTTAATTATATTACAATATTGAAATGCTCATTATTACATTGTATGTTAATGAGTTCTCTGTTTGTTCTCTTTACTCTTTTCAGATGAGGATTCCAATTTTCCAGCCAGTGAATTAAACACACACGGTCCAACGGTACACGGATGGCGTAGTGCCCCAAATAGTATCATAACCCCACATGACATTGTACTGAGATTTCAAAAGCCGGCCAAAATATATCGTATACAATTATTAGCCCACCAATATTTGATACGTAAGTGCATTACCGACTACAATTTTCCCAGCCCTCTCAATTTGTTTTATAAAATTTGTCTTTCCCCCCTTTTTTAGCCGAAAAAGTTGAACTCTGGTTACACTACTCACCCAAAAGTATACCCAGCACTCCATCGTCACAATGCTTTGATTTCCTTGGTTTTGTGGCCTTATCAGATAATGCAGCCACCAACTACAAGTCACGAGAGCTGCAAAGTGTCTCCGTCAATCCTCGCAAGGGCACCCATCTGAAGTTAAGAATTAGCGGTGCCCATGCCAATGAATTCAATGGGGAAAATCAAATCGCTTTAATTGCTGTCAATGTCCTAGGCGAGGAATTGGAATTAACAGCCGGAAGTTCAGGAAAAGAAGCCGAAGAAAATGGCGGTGGCATTTCGGCGGATGCATCGGCCCAATCATCATCCGATGGCTTGGAACAACCTTTGGCTTCAATGTGTGATGATTTGTTATTTTCCATGTACGTGGAAGAATCTATTGGCGAAATAATACGCGAAATGGAAGATCGTAAAACCAAAGCCGTTACGGCCGAACGTTTTGAATATGCACGTAAGCTGAAGTTGTGCATGAGTGCCCTGAGGACGGCAGGAGAACGCTTGGGTCGCTATGCCTTGGCCAAACGTCAGGCAGTGCAGCAGGAAGATTTCACCACGGCCAAATTGAGGAAAGAACAGATTGAGATGTACAAGACTGCTGTATTTAAACATTTACTGATTGATGAGCTGCTGGAAAAGAATGGCGAATCCCTGGCCGCCAATGATGTGGCCTGTGAGGTGTATGCCGCAAAACCGGTACTACCCGTAGCGCCCAGTCTGCAAGATGTGGCTCAGGCTCTGGCCGAAGCGCATCTGGCGGCAACCATGAGTCCTAAAAGCTGTCAGGAGGATAAATCCTCCACCGACGGTAACAGTTCAACCGGCGGTGGTGGTGGCGCAGTTGGCATCGGAGGCGGTGGAAGTTGCGGTTTGGCCGGAGGTGGGAAATTTTCGCATAGCAATCATAGCAACAGCCTCAATGATCATATTTCCACATTATCTGCAGCCAATCTGCGCAAGTCGCACGATGAGATACCCATGTCACCGAAACTCAACATGCGACGCAGTCCCAGCCGTCACAGTTCACCGATGTCCAGTCATCAGGGCTCTTTAAGGCGACGCAATAAGAGTGCTCCGCGCAATTCCTACGAAGAGTATGAAGATCGGGCCATACCCACCCTGAGGCAGTAAGTATGGATCATGAACACTACCTATTGCCAGTGTTTCTTTTCCTCTGAAATCTTTTCATAGATGTGTGTTTCCAAAATAATAATTAATCCTTTAGCGAAACGAAACTAGTTGTAACTCCCTCAAAAACTTTAATCTAATAATTTTTGGATGTTCTAGTCGAAACGAAAGATACTTATCCGTATAACGATTGTGTATTTTTCCTCATGCATGCTTTGCGCTATAACTACTTAGCCTAGTAGATGATCCGATACCACCATCGACTTCATCATCGTCATGGTCATGGTCATCGTCATCCTCCTCAGGTCAATTTTAGTTTGTAGCTCCAACTAGTTCTAAACATCTTTCTTGCTTTCTTTTCTTTTGAATTTCTCATGCTTACACTCTATGACCCAACCAACCAACAACTGTAACTATCACAAACATCATCCAAACTGGGACCATCATCTGCATTGGGATCATCATGTGGCCCATCATCGTTTAAATTCCTCCACCTTCCTCTAATTCATCATTATTTTTTGTAATATTTTGATTTCTTCATTTTGATGTAATCGATGTAACACTTAAAACAAACAAAAACCATCCCTTTTTGACCTGATCCAGTTCGAATACTAATGAATTTTTAAGAGAGTGTCAAGGTACGGCTCTATTGGAGGCGGATCCGAATCGTGGCCGTTCGCGTTTAAACGATCGTGAACGTCGCCAGGCTGCATTGCCGATACTGGTGTTTGGAAATGATATGGTGAGTATGTCCGTACCGTAGTTTAAGTCGAATAGAAAACGATTCGTTTTTGTCAGTCTGCTAATAGTTTAATTTGCAGTAGTGGAACTTATATAGAATTTATAGTTAGCAATTGATACAATTACATGCAATCAGAGGTTAGATCAGAAATCTAGTGAAAATTCTCGTAGCTGTATGTAGACATATTTGCAATTTATAGTACTTTTTCATATTTTAAATGTTTTTAGTGTTAAACAAAGACAATCTATAGCGAAGACTATATGAGTGGGGACATTCCACGTCATTTTCTGAACCAGTATTTTCAATGGAAAATGTTTATTTACTTAGAATGGAAAAAGTTTATTTACTTAGAAAGCCATTCAAATATTGGCATCCTAATTACTGACATCCAGGGCTTTACAGCGGAACTAATGCGTCTGCAAACGACTTGGAACGCCTGCCCTCCATATGGCCTTTGTCTAGAGGATATTCTGCGTTCTTCACATGCGGATTTTTCTATCTTTCTCCACGAATGAGTGAAATCTAGACCTACTAACTCTACGTTTCACTCAGTTTAATTGTAAAATCGATTAAGTGGAATAAAAATTACTCCGCTTAATTGAAAACATTTTATTCAAGGTAAAAAATCTAAGCGTTGCCACAAAAAATTACAATTTTAACGCAGTAAATAACTTCACATGCATTTTCCAGTTTTTAATTAAGCGGATTCGACTGGAAATTTTTACCCCCAATATATTTGCTATAATTTCGGGCCCGCTCAGGTGTCTAAATGGTTGAAAATTTTCACAAAAATGTTTTTATTTCAATAGTAGACTCACGTTTCGGCCGGAATAGATGGACAGATTCAAATCAGTGAACTGTGCACGATATAATTGTGCTACTCACTGACCGGGGCTTATGTTTAAAGCCAGCTCCAAATGGGTAAGGGGTTTCATAAACTTGCTATCATTTTCAAGGTGTAAACAGCCGTTGGAAAATATTTCATGTTTTTACCGGCATATGAACCTGGATAGTCATTCACTCTACAAGTAACACCACGACCAAATTCGTAAATAACTACTTTTGAAATTTACAAAAATCTTCTTAAGGAGTACGGGGGCGAATTCCGAAACGAGAGAGTAGACAACCGGAAAATGTCTCATGGAGCAATCAAGTTACATCCAGATCAGTAACAGACTGCATTGACCAACCTCAATTTCCAAAGACGTGCAGTCAAATGACTCCTCCAGTTGAGAAACCTTACCAAACATTGATTCATTGTGGATGTGGACCAGGAATCCCAGCGTCGATTCAAGACCTCAATGAGTAACATTGGTTACGAAGTCAGAAAAGATATGTGTTTTATCAAAACCTTATCATTCCATTACAGACCTTGGGGTTTCTATTAGTCTACCGGTCTGTTGTAGCAATAATACACGGGATAGACCCCGCTCTGAGTGGCGAGCAAGCCATGGCATTAGACTTTCTCTACAAATATGCTACCTCAATCCCCAAAGCATTCTTGAAACGGTGACCGGCGGAATGCTGACTCACGGCGTAATCATAATCAACATCATGGTAGTCGCATGATGTAAATAATAGTCCATTATTCTACAGGGTTCTCCAACAAGAGGTGTTACTTTGAATCACCCGGTATTTCGGTACTCAAGCCGGCCGATCATCAACAACGTCGTGTCTTTGCTGACAAGGCCCATTTCCACCACGGTGGCTACGTCAACAAGCAAAATTGTCGCATCTGGAGCTCGGAAAACCCAAGAGTTATTGTTGAGAAGCCTCTCCATCCTCAACGTGTGATTGTTTGGTGCAGTTTATGGTCCGGCGGGGTCATTGGACCTTACTGTATCGAAAATGAGGCTGGATCAACAGTGGATTGCGCTATCGAGAGATGATTAATGATTTTTTATGGACGGGATTGAATGATATTGATCTGGACAACGTTTACTTTCAAAAAGACGGCGCAATGTGCCACACAAGCAACGAAACCATTGATCTTTTATGGGAAAAGTTTCCGGACCGTGTTATCTCTCAAAGAGGTAATCACAATTGGCCACCGAGATCGTATGATTTAACACCTTGCGACTTCTTCCTTTGGGGCCACGTGAAAGATAAGGTCTACGCCAACAGCCCAGCGTTCAAGACCTCAAAGATAGGCTATCGAGGATATAGGGCAGCCACTTTGCAATTTGGTTGGGGAAAATTACATGAAAAGGATATGGTCCTGTAAGCGTGGTCGTGGTGGACATTTGGCTGATGTTGTTTTTCACTATTAACGGCATCCGATCATTTATCTAAAAAAAATCCATTCTTTGAATACCAAATTAACACCTCTTGTTGGAGAGCCCTGTATTAGATATGTGAATACAGATGAATGTCGGTAGTGCAGTTAATAACATGCATTAGGATAGTAAAACTGAAATTTAAAAAAAATAATAATATTTTTAGATAACTTTGTGGGAAATGTTTGAATTTGCATAATTTACCTTCTCCTTTTTCCAGGTGGAACAATTCTACTCGCGTCAATTTCAGGATCGCGAAGATGGGCTGGTACGTTTGCGCAACTTTCTCAAGGGCCAAGAAACTGAAACGCAAAATCCCAACCATCCGAACAGTGAAAATACCGCGGGACCCAACAAAGTCGCCCGAAGTGCCGCCTTCTTGCTGCATCGCTCGGTTCGAGATGCCGTCTACTCGGTCTTCAATCAGGCCACCGAGACAGTGAGGGTACTATTTCTGGAATATGTACCCGGACGGGTGTCACAAAGCGAAGTGGCTCGCTGTGTAGATCGTTTGTTGCCCGAATTGTTGGCCAAGTCGGGTGATCCGTCGGCACGCATACACACCATGGCCCAGCACACCATTTTGAGTATAGCATCGTGTCCAGAGGTGGCAGAACAGCATTTGGTGGCGCCAGCTTTATCGAGAACTGTTAGTTCGGGCACGCATCCGCGCTTGGCCTTGAGTCGCATGCAAATGCTGGAACAGTTGGTCTTGAGCCAAGGCATCAGCACCGATAAGCATAGTGGCTTGACATGTCGTGCCCTCTCGGAGTGCGGCTGTTCGGGTATACATCATCCTGCGGAGCCGGTGCGTAAGGTAGCCGAACGGATTCTTTTACTGGTGTACAAAGTAAATCCACGACTTGTGCGTAAACAGCTACCGCCCGATGATGATATAACGCGACGTAATCTCTTGTATCGGCAACTGTTTACCGAATTCGATAAGTTGGATTTGGAACGCAAGGCCGAGATGCTAGAGGCCAATAAGTATGTGGCCGGTCATAGTTCGAGTGATCCGCAATCACCGCCCTCGCATCGCAGTGCCGTGGAGCATTTACAATTGGGCGGTGGAGCCAGCGGCGGCAGTTCGGATAGCCGAGCCAGTCCTTATGGATTCTCGTGTAAGTCCCCGGATTCTCAATCGAGTCCTATGCGCAGATCGGAAACAAGAATACTGAAGAGTAGAAGTGGCAACACCCTGGCGCATGCCAACAATCCCGGGACCAGTAATGGTTATGTGACCCGCGACAATGCGAAATGTAATGGCAAGCAACAGTATAATGAACAGCTGAAACGGTCCATGATATCGGCCAGTAGCTCAAGAAAGAATTCCAATTCGAATTCAAATTCGGAATCATTTGAGGAGGCGGCCGATGTGATGTGAGTAGAGGGAAACTATATAAACTGTGACAGATATGTTTAATTTTATTTTCTTATTTCGCAGACGTTGTCCCTTTTGTGATTGGTCTTCACAGAGCGGCGATCAAACGCAATTGGATCGCCATTATTGGAAATCATGCCCTTTTCTTACCAAATGCCCTCAGTGCAGTCAGGTCTTGGAGGTGGCTGCCTTAAATTATCATTTGACAAGTAAGTTGGTTTAAGGTTGTTTAAAGGAAAACTTCGTTATAATGGTGTGGGTGTGACCATTTTCAGAGGAATGTGAGGCCAAGGACAACTATATAATGTGTGAGAGATGCACGGAGTCTGTACACAAACAGCTCTATGATTTACATCAAATGGAAGACTACTGTAGAGGTAACGATGCCTTAAAATATCCCTTGAACTGTATATCCTCAAAATGCCATTTACAGAGCTTAAAACCGGTGCTGCCCGTTGTCCTTTGTGCCACGACGATGTCCACTTGCCTTTGGATGGTGGCTGGAAGCTACATTTGCTGAGTGCCTCCGGATGTCCGGGTAATTTGAGAAGGCGTACCAAGAAGTCAACATCATCCTCATAAATACCATGACAGCGACTCTCTACAACTCCAACTCACTTCCCCCCCCCCCCCCAGAACCACCCCCATTCGCAACCAGTTATAGATACTCAAGCCCACTATATGCCTTCTTAAGATATACTACATATACATATAAGGGATACTTATAAAAGAGGGAAAACCTGACAAGGAATATGCTAAAGGAATGAAGTAGTGCAATGGCAGGAAGATGGAAAATCAAAAAACAAAATTACCCCAACAATATGAAATCAATTAAATCGGAGTAATCTTTAGAAATCGACTCAATTTTCACCTTAACATGATATGGGGGAGGGAGAAACCACTCCCCCGCCAAGTTAGCTCTTCTTTACTACTCGTATTTTAGGGATTTACAACTTAAGCACATTTGAAACTGAATATAAGGCAGAACTTTAAAAGCAGAAAGTCTTAAGGCAAGACAAGAGATTTTTGCATAACTTTTTTGGAGCTTAAACTTTCAAAATACTGTATTATTATCGCAAAACCAAAAAAAAAGAAAACCAAACACGAATTTTGCAAAAACAAAAAAACCAAAGAAAAAATAAAAACAGCTATTGAAATAGATAGTCATTGAAATCAAAGTTAATACCAACCAAACCAAAAAAAAAAGTCAAGGAGTACTAGCTTACATGTAAGGTCATCTTCTCCAGAAATGAGCTAAACCAAAAATTTTAAGTATTAAGTATTGTACGACTACAGGAAATACAAATTAAAAACTAGCGAAAACAAACAGAGAAAACGCTTAACCCTCTAAGGAGATCATCAATAATTGTGTTTAATTTCATAAAAAATATTATCCATCTAACCGACCTAAAAGAAATACTGGAAAATCCTTGCAGAAACAAATATTTTTTACGAAATTAAACACATTTAATGAGGACAACCTCTGAGTGGTATTGAGTGGTATTTGGTAATGCGGATGAAACCAAATATGGTCCAAGTTTATGTCCAGTCTTCGACTACAAAAACTGGTATATTATGCGTCTGTAGCGTTCACAAAAACTTCTATTCGTGCTTAAGAGCCAAACCTTTACATACAATTTGCGATGTGGTGTCCAAATGTCGCAGCTATATTTTCAGTTGAATGACGCGAACGAATATGATCTGGGTTTTTGTATTTCTTGATCCTAGCCGGTCGTCTTCAGTTATTTAATTGACTTACTGCAGTCTCTGTTGTAACAATCATAGACTGCTTCTAAAAACATGATAGAGGTGGAAATAACATTTTTACCAACACTCATGGGGATATTCTTAAAATGTTGGATACCCTAATATCGCCTGTTATCAGCTGCAATGATGTCTTGGAAGTCCCTGCCCATATATATGAGAGTTGTATTCCAAATTTTGTTTTAACAGTTTGGTTTAACAACTTTTCAAAAAAAAAAAACGAAAACAAATAAAAAATTTGCGGCTTCTGTAAAAATATTAACATTAATTGTTATTAACAAAGAAAACAGAGTAACGAACCATTTCTATTAAATAAAAGTATACTTTAATGGAAAGCCCTTTGAAAATAAAGCACTTTGACATCAATAAATCAAAATCCCCTAAAATGTACTTAAGCGATTATTCGTGAAAACCACAGAAATATTTATGATAACATACGAACTGAAGTATTTCTTGCACCACTTAAAATACTTCATCCTGTATCTGCACGTCCCGACCATTTAGAGTGTGTGATTCGTCAATATTGACAGCATCCATAGAAATAGACGGCAAATGTTGTGTCAGTGGAACGGTTGTGTGACAACAAACAGCACTGGGTCATGCATGCATTAGATTTTAGATCTGTTCATTTGACCCCATATTTGTGGACACAAGTCATAACAGCCCTGTTTAAGGAGAGCAGTTTAAAGATTTAAATCCTCGCTCAAATTTGTTTAACTTTCTTACAGATTCTAGGAAAAAATATTCTTTAATTTACTTTTGAAACGGAAAGAGTTTGAAAACGATGATACTGAACACTTAATGTTGTCCTGGCTCGAGATGGACCGTTACGGTTGGCGATCCCCGATATATCATCCACAAATCGCAGTCGAGTTAGTCCTCCACCGTTTCGCCTTTTGTCCGCGCCCCTCAGAGTACTTTGCCGATGGTCAAATGAGTGGGAGACTTGATTCACAATTCAAAACCAACATGAAACAAGATTTTTCGTCATGCGAACAAAATAGAGATTTTTCAAAACCATATTTTTTACCAAAATAGCTCGTTTTCGTGATATTTTGAGAGCAAGTCCGACCGACCATGTAAGCTTTAGTCAAAACTAAAAAAAAATCAACCACAACAACAACAGAAAATACACGACTCTATACAATTAAGTTTTATACATTTATACATAAAAACACAAAATATTTTTTGTATCATCACATACTATACTAATATACAATACATATTTTGCCTAAGTTACATTTTTTTTACAAAAAAAAAAAATCAAAAATTCTGTTACTGAAATTTACATTAAGTTTTTTTTCCTTTTTTTGGTAAGTTCCTATATTAAGCATAAAGGCGTGTTATAAATGATTAATTTTTATACTTTACTATGTTAAAACTATTGAGAATATAAATAATAATTTTGTTATAGTTTTTTTTTTTTGCAAATAATCACCAGAATCGGGAATATATATTTTTGAAAAATTATCCCGTTTTATAAATGTTATCAAAGGGAATTTCTTGAATTAACATTGTTGACTTTACATTAGAACTTTTTTTTTATTCCAATTGTTTCCTTTTTTTTATTTTTTTTTTAGTGAAATCTCTATGGTGATTACATTGAAACCACAAAGAAGCTTTAGTTCAAATGTCTCAAATGCATTGTGTTATATTAATTTTCTTTTGGTTTCGTTTTATACAAAAACTATAGTTAAACGTCCGTTAAATGAAACCCATCCAATTTAAAAGTAAATACTAAAGAGAAAACAATTATTAGAAAATTAATGAGAAACAAAAACAAATAAATTGAATACAATTAAATTGTAGTTGAAAGAATGGGATGAATGATTCTTAATAAAAGTATATTAAATGCAAAGAAATTGTTTATGTTTACTATCAAGAGGTAAGTGTGAATACTCCAACCAAATGATATTTCCGTGGTCACAACGCATAACAGCCTAAGTCTGTTTTACAATTGTTTGAAAGAGAGGCTAAAATTCGACTGATACTCGACCGATACATTATCCTAGTTTCTAAATATTCTGTACAAAAACTCCGAGAACGTAATACTTTTACAGGCTGTATTTTGAGTATTTTGTGACTGAACAATTCAGAGAAATGTGTACATTGGCATTTGTTATGTTTTTGAGATTGCGACATATTAAACCATGGCCGGGATTTGGATATTCTCAGTGTAGTTAGGAATTTTCTCACCTCGTTTATGTGCAATTTTCTATTGCTATTTTGAATATTTTATTTGCACATTTCGTAATTTACAACATGTGTTATAATTTTACCAATTATCCTCGCAAATGGTTTAACTTCTGCAAAACAAAACCGAATACACCATCCGTCATACGACAATTATCAAATAATTTTAATGGAATTCATAATGAATCGACCACACGAATGTGGCCATATAAATTGCTGGGACAAATATTCACAAGTCTACAGTTCATTTTGGTAAAATCAACGGAAAATGTCATTCGAACTGGAGAGACAAAATTTGAGATACCTCAAGATACAGCATGGGGCACTGATGGCATTGGGCCTAGACATTGGAGTCAGTCGACGTAAAGAATTACTGAAAAGTTTAAGGAAGTTTCTCTTCAATATCATCTGTACCACATATATGCAATATGGATTTATTAATTTTGCTGCCCACAGCATAACGAACATCGATCGGGTCACCAGCGGCCTTTCCATGTTCAATCAGGGCACTCTCTTAATGTTAAAAGTGTTGATAATAATACTAAAGGGTGATGACTTGCTGCGGTTGATTTGGGACATGAACTCGTTGGCCAAAGAGGGTAAGTTTTGCTGTTGCCACTTCACTTACAACGCTCTTTTACATTTCCTTTAAAGCCAATTCGATGGAGTATGAGAAGTGGTTGGCGGAAAATCGCCGAGGTGAATTGATAGCCAAGGCCTACTTTTACGCCTGTTGGACAGCCGTTACTTGCGTAGCAATCATGCCACTGGCATTTATGGCTTATGGACATTTTAAAGGATTGGGTACCCATTTAAAGCTACCCTTCGAAGTGGAGTAAGAAATCATGTACATACCAATAATATTTAAAAAATAGAAATAAATATCGAACCGCCATTTTTAGATTCCCCTTTGATGACGGTGGCCTACGCATTTCCATACTTAATTATATTATTACCTTGTTTCATGTACGCTCCTTACTGAACATGTCCGTTGGCATTGATACCCTCTTCGGTTGGTATATTCATGCCATCTCCGGACATTTTCGAATTTTACGCCTAAAAATCAAGGAGGCCGGACAGAGAATCGAACGGCAGCGTAATCATTCGGAATTTGTAAAGGATGTCGCTGCCATTGTAACGTATCATAATAAAATTTTGAAATTTGTTGGAAATTTGAATGCCCTCTACGGTGAAATGTTATGGGCGGAGATTTCCATGAGCTGCTTGCAAATATGTTTCCTTCTGTATACGCTCTCGAATGATCCGAATTTTGAAAATATTCCATTTCATTTTGTGGCTTTTACGGCCATAACGATGCAGCTGATGATTTATTGCTTTGGCGGTGAGAAGATCAAAAATGAGGTAAGCTGAAAATATAAAGGGAAAAAAGTTTTTTTTTAAACCGAAATCAAATCAAATCAAAAATGAGGTAAAATAAGCACAAAGGGGAGAAATACGAAAAGTGTTTAAAAAAAATGTGGCATTTCTAACAGGCAGGTCCAACTTGCCGTTTTTGTAAACCATCGTGTCATTCTCACGATTTCTTTCCACAAACGTGAATACAGCAGTTGAGGTGGATGTCTCATTTCGGCCAAAACTTCATTTCATTAAACGCGCTGTTTGGGCTACACATCATGGACTTTTGGAATAAGTTTGCATTCCAACGTGGTTAAACCGTAAAGCGATTCATTTCGTTTCAAAGATTCACTGTCAATATTACATATGATTTAAAAAGAAACCACTGGATGAACCACCCGCTATGTTTCAATAGAGTGTCACCGAAAATAATATTTTGATAGTCACATTCTACAAAGATTAGGCCAATTTTTTTAAAAACAGTTCTTTGCCACGGCGTATTACCACAAAAAAATCATTTCAATTTACCATTTCCTTTGGCAATTATCTGCGATATTTTCTAAATATTTCAAAGAACGATATGCTGTGCGATGACATCTATATGAATATGCCATGGGCGGACATGTATCCATCGGAAAAGAAACTAATGTTGCTGCCACTGCTACGAGCTCAAAGGGAAATATCGCTGAATGGCATTTACTTTAATATCAATCGCAATCTATTGGTCTTTGTAAGTATTTTGCAAAAGTCGCTCACATTTCATGACTTTCAAACTTTTAAACCCATCTTTCATTGTAGATTTTCAAAACGGCCTTCTCGTTTATTACTTTGTTGGGTGCAATGAAGGAATAAAAACAAAAGGTTATCGTAAAAACTAATTAAAAACTAAACATATCAAACAATTAGTTGATCTTTAAATTAGATTTGGTCATGTTGCACTTTAGTTACTTGTAGAAAACAAATGTTTCTTAGCACAGAGCTTCAAAACGTTCTCTTATTACTTTTGTTGAGTACTATGAAGAAATACAAAAGAAAAGAATTATCCATAAATCCAAAAGAAAAGACACATCAATATTTAACAATTACATTCGATTTGTTCGTGTTTAACATATTTAGTTGCACTTTAATTAGAATCATTAAATGAATGTTTCACTGACTCTTTGAAAATGGTTCCGGTTTATGATGTTGATAAATACAAAAAGGGCGAATCAATAAATCCTAAGCGAGTTTTCGTAAAAAAAAATAGTTATTTATTTTTATTGAACAACGAAAATGCGCAATTCAAAAATCACCTTTCCCATAAAAATTAGGTAAAATACTTGAAGGATTTTTTTTTGGACATTTCTATTTTTGCAAAGAAATAGTAATAAACAATAATCTCAAACTGGACTAACAGAAACAAAACTGTATGAAATTATTCTCAACTAGAACAAAATTTCTTAAAGCAATTGGAAGGAAGTTTAGACGACATTAGATATTTATCTGAGGATTACACATTGACAACACGGTTTTAGAGCCAATATAATTCGGCAACAGTTTTCCAATTTCTAATACTCTACAGCAGGCGATGCCAAAGGGCGGGTCGGGGCGCCTCGGAAAGTAAGTTATTTATAATTAATATGTTGGAATATCTTTTTGTTTTGCATTGCTTTCTTGTCCTTGGTTACGACTATCGTCGATCATCTGTTGTTAGTTTTAATAATTTTTTGTTTGAGTTATTTTCTAGTTTTTGTTCAGGGGATGCCTCCTATAAATGCAATTCACTGTGTTTGCGATAGGAAATAAGGGTATTGGAGGGATGACAAAGGGAGTAGTGTTTGTTGACGTTGGCCTTGAATTTGAAAATGTCTAGCAGGAAGGAAAAACACTTGCAGGAAGATTACTCCACATACGAACAGTCCGCCTGAAGAACGAATTTTCTCCATAGTGCGTCGTGCGGTGAACCGGTCATTTGACAATGAACGGATGAGATTCCCTGGCTAGCAGCGTATTCCGGCTAAATATTCTAACGTCAGCGACCAGACGAACAGATACCGTTGAAATGTCTATAGAATAGACATAGAATATAGAATAGGGAGACACTAGAGTTGGATACCCTACTATCCCAAATCATCACCACCGCTCCCCTCTGTACACGGTCCAAAAGCTGCAAAGATGTCTTTGGAGCCCCTGCCCATATATGGGAGTTGTATTCCATTTTAGGGCGGATGTAGGTGGAGTTTGTGTACCGTGTGTTCCATGATGTCGTTTTAATAAAAATAGTACGTAAAAAAAGGCTAAAGGCTCGGTTACTTTCGGAATATTAATAAATAAAATAAATAAATAAATAAAAACAAGCCCAAAAATACAACCAAAAAACTCCATCACTAGTAGTTAATTGCGACATTAAACACGATGAACTCTCAGGGACAAATGCAAATTACAATTGTAGTTTTCTCAGAGCAAATGTGAGCCTTGCGGAAGGACAATCTACACCCTAACATTTAATTTTATCAACATAATAACATGATCTACAATAACACACACATTTTAAAACTAGGTGCACAAAATTACTGATGTTCGTACCAGGATTTCAACAGAGGATTGTAGTTCGATAGTCGCTCACGTCATCTTTTGTACTTGACCACGGACTTTTTGTTTCATTTTGATAATGAACGTCGATACTGATTGGCGGTGTCTGATTTTCTGACCTAAAGCTATTTTCATATGATAACCTTTCACTTGGAAATTTTCTTAGCATTACTTAGTTCAAAATGCGAACCTTGTTGAGGAACATGAGAAGTCCACTTTTACGTTGACTTAGTTTACCTTGAAATAAATGTTGGAGCTTCAAACAAAGCATAACAAATTTTTCAAAATACTTCAAAAAGATTTTCTCAAAATTAATTTTAAACAAAATAGAATTGGATGAAATGGATGAAGAGTAAGTCAAAGTGGTTCAACAAAACACACTCTTTTACAAAGTAGACCCTCTCCATTCGCAGGAATTTGAGTTGTGCCCAACGATTTGGCAACTGTTGCCGTGTTCATTGGAATGGGTTTTTCTATGTCCTTTCACCCATGTTGCTGTTACCGCTGCTATTCCTGCAACCAGTGCTGGTAAGTGGGAGTTGATTATAACACATAACCATTGGGTTTGGAAAACAAAACGTATAACCCTCCTTCTGCCCAGGAAAATCGCACCTTGTACCTTATGCTCTTGGCTTTACTATGGTATGCCGTTGATGTTATGCCTCAGGGCGTCATAGGCGTGTTGCCAATTATTTTCCTCCCTGTAATGGGTGTACTGGTAAGTTTTTTTTAATTATTTTAGACTGGTCACTCATGATGTTATGCTAAATCCTTTGCAGTCTTCCATGGATGCTTGCATGGCTTATGCTCGCGACAGTCAAATGGTTTTTATGTTATCTTGTTATGTGGGCATTATGTTGGTGCATAGTAAACTGGATCGTTATATAGCCCTGAGGTATCTGAAGATGATTGGTGTTAACCCCAGAAGGTGAGTTGACAAGTCATGCACTAGCTGAGCTCTATGGAGTGAATTTATATTATTATGATTGGTTAACAATCATGGAGTAGGATTATACGAGATATGGATAAAAAGTTATGTGTAGTCTCAGCGAGTATAAGTAAGCTGTGTGATTCCGTTTGTGAATCATGTGTCTATTCGCATTCCGTTGAACAGCAGGAAACACAATAATGTTTGATGGCCGATATTTAAATAAATCTTACAACTATTATTACTTACGTAAAACAACGGCTTCGGTATTTAAGTTACGACGATTAAATACGACACACATTTCGATTGGGCAGATCCGTTAGCTATTATAATTCCTGGAGGTGTAGATTCTTGAGACTTCATCGTCCAGTCCTTTATAATTCCATTTACAGGATTCTCGCCTCACTGATGATCTTCACATTTGTGTTATCAGCTCTAATGCCGGATGCCTGTGCCTGTTCCATTATGGTACCCATAGCCAAGGCAATGTTGGAAATTCTTGATGAGATCAGTGTGTGTAAAGCTATTGATGAATCGGCGATCCTCAAGGATGACGAGTAAGTAATTACATGTGGGGTTTCATTATTCATTATTTGTTTCTAAATAATTAATAAAATTAATGTAATCTAAATGTAATCAAAGAAACTCCTAACATTGTTGTTTGTTCTACTTTTAATATTTTGTTTACTTCTTAGGAAACCCTATCCTTCCAAAGTGGCCAATGCCTTCTATATTGGTGTCGCATATGCCGCCAACATGGGTGGTATGACAACACTGTGGGCTTCAGAATCTGGATATGAATTCCTGCAAACGTATAACAAGTAAGTTGGAAATTTAACAGACGGTATTTTTGACATTTTTTGTGCCCCTTTTCAATTGCAATTCTTAATGACTGTTTTTTTTCTAACTTTTAATTTCAATCTTTATAAATTTCACTCAATTACTTTTCTACGCAGCTTATTAGCCAATTCCAATGCTGACTCAAACCTATTCCTCAAATACATAATAACATCGCTGCCCATGACAATTTGCCTCCTGATATTTACCATCATATATCTTCAAGTGATATTTTTGGGTCTAATGCGTTCGGATGTACAAAGGATTACCTATAATAGTGAGGCCTCAATGTCGGCCTTGGATGCCATTCTCAATAACGAGTCACAAAAGGGAGTTACATACGTGGTCATAACTCTATGTCTGATAATGGTCTATGTGACACTCTTGATTGTCGTAAAGATCGTGGATCAATTACGAGATGCAGATGATAAAGTGTAAGTAGAAATTGGACTGAATACGGAGGAAAGATTTGGACTTTAGAATTCAGTATTGATTTGCAGATTTATTGATTATCGAAACCAAATTTTTTCTCCTTTGGACAGATTATGATATGAAAAATTTTTTTTCTTTATTAAAGTAATTTCTTTATTCTAGATATACCAAATATTCCGCCTATCTTATGTTAATTTGCCTAATCGCCTTTGTCAGCCCGAATAATTGCTCGTTTTTGAACTATTTCATTTGCAAAAGTAAGTATCAACGAGGTTACAAACACCAGCTAAATAACCACTGCAGATTTATAATAACCATGGCCATAGAAAGCTGCTGCGATTAAAAGACGGATCAATTTAGTCTGAAGTTAATTTTCCTCATAATATTTAACTGCCGGTTTGCATAAAATGAATTCGTTCGTTATAAACTGGGTTTTAGAATTCAGACACACTCGTATTGTATGTACGTTAGAAAACGAATATGGAACACAATCCAAAATGAAGTATCTCTCATTACTGATAAATATCCGATTTATTTATTGCAACGATTCGAACGAACGAATATATTTGATATGCTTTGATTTTTATACTTTTGTATTTACAATTGAAAAGTACGTACGGCAGTTTAGTATTTGAAGTGAACAATTATCAACAATTTACTCCGAAATTAATTAACATTTGCTAGTGCATTGTACTTCTTTCGCAACCGACTAAGTCCCCCTCAGACAGGCCTAGTTACGCCTATGATTGACTTATCGTATTTAAATCGGAATATGTATAACTAGTAAGTTGTAATGCGCCTATGGCGCCCGTTGAAATATGGAAAAAAAATTTTGTTGAAAAAAAAAATTTTGTGGAAAAAAAAAATTTTGTTGAAAAAAAAATTTTTGGGGAAAAAAAAAAATTTGTTGAAAAAAAAAATTTTGTGGAAAAAAAAAAAATTTTGTTGAAAAAAAAAAAAATTTGGAAAAAAAAATTTTGGAAAAAAAAAAATTTTGTAAAAAAAAAATTTGGAAAAAAAAATTTGGGGAAAACACAATTTCTGTACAAAAACAAAATATTATTTTTTTTATTATTTATTATAGAATGCCTATTTAAATTCCTACGTACTGCGTGACAGAGTCAGTGAATCAGGGAATCAGTGAATCAGGGAATCAGTGAATCAGTGTCGAGGGTAAATATATATTAAGATTGATATATGCAGTGAAGCCAATCTGAGGTTCCATCTGTCTAAGACTAATGTAGTCCATTTTAGCAAACGAGCGAGCCGGCTAAATACCATCATTAGTGCTGCCTCAGGAGGTGAATATTTAATTTCTAGGTGTCATCTTAAAACCGTCAGGCGTCATGTAGACAGAATTCTAGCCGAAGTGTCAAAGAAATGCAATTTTTTTCAAAATCGTATCCGAATGCAATTTTGGTATTGGGACGGAAAGAGCACTGACCTTTTACAAAGCATTCGTCAAAGTTGAATACGGAACCTCTGCTATCTCAAACCTGACTAAAGAAACGGATCGTATGCCTCCATGTCTTCCTTCGGAAATCTCTGGGAATGATCAGATCCACCCCTGTCGTTGTCTTCTATCATCTGGCAGAGAAGAGACCGACCCTATTATTATCACAGGTTCTGTCGCTATCTTCAAACTGATGTTATTTAAACAAGCATTGAAAAATGAAAGCCCTGAAAGGTTTGGGACTTATAGTACATACATCAGGAGGTGTGCAACTTAGATATACTCTTGTAATTGGAATGTACGGTAACTTACCTCAATCACGCTTCAATTAATTTTTAAAGTGAGATTTGATCTAAACGTGGTACAAAAGAAATCAAAACGAACACTTACAATAGTGGAAAAACCGCAGAAACCGATGTAGGATCACGGAGAAAACTGGTGGAGTGTAAGGAATTTGGAGTCGACAATGGCGTTGGTGTGGTGGTATTGGGTGACGGTGTATCTGTTTGTCGTTGGGATTCCTGGCCGGCTGGATGTTTGTTTTGTGGCATTTTTGTGCTACAATTAAAATTGTGAGAAATGAGAATGAGTTTGAAGCAAAAAATACATATTGTCTTAGAATGCAACATATTTAAAACGATACCTGTGTCTTCTAATGGTGAATTTGTGCGATCAGAGTCGAAATGCGGAGTACGATGTTCGCATTTAATACTTGATGAAGGAACGGACGTCTAATTCACCTGAGAAATTGTAGATGGCTTAGAAACTACTCTTTTGTTATTTACGTGGATGCATGCACTGAACAATGTTCGTATATGAGCCTTTTAAATCACAGTATTCGATTACATTCCGGATTACGAATGTTGGAAAGTTTCCAAAATACCGTTCTATAAGAAAGACAGAAACAATTATATAATTATATTGCATATAAATATAGACTTTGTGTCGGCTTTCCACGTTAGATAAACCTATACAATAGTCCGATCGTCAGAGACTCGTTTGCAATAACAGGGGACACCAAGTCCCCAAAGTTTAGGGACAGTGGGTGAGATTGACCCTTGGAGAGGAGAGGCTATATGTTGCGCTTCACTTTCCCATTAGACCCCCGTACCTAGAAATATAATATAAACAAAGTAAAAAAACCAACAAGACGAAGAAATAAAATAAATAATAAAAATTAATACCAGATATCAATACAATAAACAAATAGTAAATAATATAATATATAATATAAATAATTAATATCACAGAATAAACAATATATAATATGTCATAATTAAATTTATAAATAATATAAATATATAATATAATAAAAAATAATATCACAGATCTGAAGCTGCATTTCTTCTCTCATGTACCTATAACCTTCTGTTGAGAGAACAGCTAGTTTCTGTATTACCGTCTTCTCGTCGGCGGAATACTCAGTGCAGTTTCGCTACAATTTGCACCGGGGAATATGCATGTTCTATTCAGAAAGGCAATTCTTGATTTAGCTTCCAAAAGCTGCTGTGACATTATATCTTCGTCATCGTTGGTTGTATTTATTGTATCATACAAAAGTTGAGAAGGGTTGTTAATCCTCTCAACTTCTACCTGTTGTGGTTCGATACTATCCATATCTATATCCATATATTGTTCCACCTCTGCATACGCTGCCAATCCAGTCACAGGAGGATTAACATTACCTGAATTAAAGAATTTAATTAAGAAGAAGAATTTATTTTAAATTTAATAGATTAAAATGTGAAAATGTATATTTAAATTGTTGGCAATTGATTGATAATGTAATGTACATACCAATAGTACCATAATAACTTTAAACCCATATAAATACCGCTGTCTACATAAGGGCCTCTAGTTAGAAACCCTCATCCCTAAAATGTGTTGGCCGCCAGGATAATGCGGTTTCCACAGTAGGTAGCTGAAGCTGCATTTCTTCTCTCATGTACCTATAACCTTCTGTTGAGAGAAGATCTTGTTTCTGTATTACCGTCTTCTCGTCGGCGGAATACTCAGTGGTGGCACCGGTTACAACTCGTGCAAGATCTATTGCAGTTTCGCTACAATTTGCACCGGGGAATATGCCTGTTCTCTTCAGAAAGGCAATTCTTGATTTAGCTTCCAAAAGCTGCTGTGACATTATATCTTCGTCATCGTTGGTTGTATCATACAAAAGTTGAGAAGGGTTGTTAATCCTCAACTTCTACCTGTTGTGGTTCGATACTATCTATATCCATATATTGTTCCACCTCTGCATACGCTGCCACTCCAGTCACAGGAGGATTAATATTACCTGAATTAAAGAATTTAATAATTTGGGTTATTACGCTAATTTAAATTTAATAGATGAAAATGTATATTTAAATTGTTGGCAATTGTTGATAATGTAATGTACATACCAATAGTACCTTAATAACTTTAAATACTTTTTTTTTTTACTTTGAATGCATTATCGTTTTCATATCAGAGAAGCCATTGTTCGTCAGTTGGTATTTCTCCTAACTTTAAATGCATCTTAATGTACATGTCATGTACATTCCCTTTTTACATTCCAATGGTTTGATTAAAAAAAAATATATACATATATAGTATGGGTAATAATAGTAATATTGAAATTAATTATTAAATTAATTAATCATAATGTAATAATGCAACGATCAATATCGAATTACGATTTTACGTATCACCCACCCATACATACCTCACTCCACTAGGTTCAAAACGAACACTTACAATATATTTTTCTTTTGCTTCGAAGAATAAGGCAGGATTACAATCGTTTCAGCCGATTTAAGCCATAATCAGAGGCGGCGGCACAACATTGCTATAAAGATTGAGCGGCGACTCAGCTCGGACCTCTGATTTTTCTTCGCAAATCTTCTTCCCGCGTGTGTTTTATTCCGTTATATAGAACAGTGTTATCAACTGTATGGCAAAAACGCCTAGAAAGGACTGCACGAAACCCGCTTAATTACATCGCTGAAAATCAAACGCTTCCCTCCCAGGGTTTGAAACAAACTTACTTTGAGAGAGGTGTTTATATATTTTATATGCCCGCTGGCTACATAACGGCCTTTAATTAGGAAAAAGTATATACGTGAGAATTGCATTAGGCAAATTATCACAAATTTCCTATTACATCATACATAGGGAATTAGTAAGCGATTTATTATGGGATGAAGATGGAAAATTTCCGGCATATTTTGTCCATTTCCTTTACACTGCAAAATATTTCAATAAAATAACATTTTTCTCTCTCTCTTCCCTTAGAACCAGCAGAATATAAAATGTCACCTAGTATCTTACCCTGGTCGATTATACCCAAGCTAATGCCATGGAGTCATTTCTTTGTGTATGGCAGCAGTTTGGCCTATGGTGTGGCTATCAAAAATTCCGGTCTCTATAAATATCTGGCTGAGAGTTTGGTCGACTCGAAGAGCATTATCATGAAACAATTGGGTTTTATGGGTGTGGGCAGTCTATTGAGCATAGTTGCCGCCAATCATCTGGTCGCTGAACCTATGTTGTTGCTGGGAGTGAAATCGGTGAGTTAAGGAAAATATGTAAGTTCTTTTTATGAAAATACATATTTATTTTTACAGGGCTTACTTAGTGCCAGCGACCCTTCATTGATTACTATACCTATTGTCTTGGCTTGTAGTTTAGCATTTATGCTACCCGTCAGCAGTGTTTCTAATTGTTTTGTCAGCGGTTGGGGTAATGTGAGATCGAAGGATATGGTGAGTTTAAATTATACATACAAGTTAAATGAAAATACGGCTTTAATTACTAATTGAGTTATTTATGAGATGGCGTAAATAACGTAGATCAAACTGTTAGATATCGTGAATAAATATGTTTCTGATTTTTTTTTCTAATTTCCAGATGTTGGCTGGCATTGCTCCCACTGTTGTTGGATATATCTTGATATTTGTTTTTATTTCAATTGCAAATTTGTCAACGCCTTTCTTCAATAAGCCGGCTTACGATTTGTAATATTTTAGGGTATTTTTTTACGTTTTTTTTAAGTATTTCCCACGTCTAGACATTTGAATCATAGCTGAATTTAATTATTTTCTACTTAAATAAATGAAGAATTTTTTTGGAATTAGACCAAAACTTTTTACAATCCCGCTGATGAATGTTAAAGGCTTTGCGAAAATATTTTTTTGTTTGGTTATAGAACAAGCCCTAATATAAATCACCACCAAAATAATTATTACGTTGATCTACTTTTTAAAATAAATTAAAAAAACCTCTGTTGAAATTTACGATTTTTCCAAAATGTTGTCTGGCAGCACTGGTTTTCGGCAAAATTTTGTTCGACAGTGGCATCACTGCTCACAACACAACTGCCACAGTGTGGTTGTGTGCGTGGATGCGTGTATAGAGAATGAAATCGAATGGAGGAATCGACGATTAGCAAACCATGTAATGGAAGAAACGAAAATAACCGTTTCATTCCATCAGTTCCATTCCTCACCTAAAACTAAACTACCTGACGCGACACGGAGCAGTGTTCAGTGAAATTCAAGTTGTCGTTAAAGGTGGTTTTACACGACATGCATACATTTTTCATATGCAAAAGTGACATGACATATGTAAAATACATGTCGTGTAAAACCACCTTAATAAATTTATTAATTTAAATCTAATCTAGTATTCCAATCAGCTCTTCCCAGTCATCATGAGGACGTTTTGCCCCTTTGTGGTAACACATAATGGTGTCACATATCACTCCTGGATGTCGCACTGTCAATGGCACTATTGGCCCTATTTGGGCACATTTAATGTGTATTGCGGCACAAATTAAAGTTTCCAAAATACCAACACTGCTATAGAGAAAAAATTAAATTTGCAGACGACAAAACGCCAGTGCTGAAGAGTACGACGCCGGGAAAAGACAGAAAAAAAACTGGCAGCGAGAATATGATGCTAGTGAAAAAATAAAATAATAATAATAAAAAATAATTATTAAACTTAGAATTAAGGCAAATTAACGGGTGAAATATTTGCAAAGATGGAAATAAGTTGTTAACAATTTTAGTTTACCAAAGAAGAATCATAATTTGCGGCTGTGAAAAGAAATCAATAAATTACCAACCTCACCCCCTGCTCTCTGTGATTACTACTGCTTTGTCTCGTCGGTGACCAAGACCCTTCTTCTGCGTGGCGTGGGTGTTATATTTTACGGGTGTTTTGGTGTTTGTACCAGCCTATTACCACCAGACCAAGTGTCCGCCTTCTGTGTGCGAGTGTTGATGATCCACGAGGCAGTTTTTTTTGGCATCTATTTGCGGAACTGTCTGTGGATGAGCAGTGGACAACAAAAAACAACAACGTGCTTCTAACTTTCGAAAATATTTTTTATTATTATTTCATCCAGTCATCTGTGTGTGTATTTTCAATTAAATTCAATTACATTCTCTAATACAAAAAAAAGAAAAATTCATTTTTGTCAATAAAACCAACCATCCACTGAGTGAGCCCCACAACATAACACAACACATACCAATTCATATTCTGCGAACGAGCAACGAGGAAGAGAACGTATAACGCAGACGGGGGAAAGTTCTGTCTGTTCTTGTGTGGTTGGCACTTTTTAATCAGTCTCCTCGACCCCTGGCAAATCACCTTGTGTACAACCCAGAAATCGTCATCACGGATTTTTAACTCTCCTCTCTAAGAACGAACTCACTGCCGGCACCATGACTTTGGTACAGCAGCTGTTGAATCATAAATATCTGAATAAAGAGCATCTGAATGGATTCGACAACTATAAGGTAATAAATAGAGTTGGTTGTCAATATATTGATATATTTTTGATATATTTTTATACAAAATTAATAATTTATTTAAATTTTATGTTCAACTACACGGAAGATTGTATATGTAGAAACCGTTTTATTGGAATGCGTTTTAAATCGGGTAACACACGTTCCTATCGACCGAGGAGCTACATTTCCATGTCGAAGTGACCACTTACCTATTTTGGACCGATATCAATGGCCAACCGACATATTATTTGTTCAGATATAGTGAAGTCAAAGATTATCTGAAGAAATGGCTGGTACTTAGCAATCGGTCCGTAAATCTGGCAGTTTGCTACTAAGACTGTATGAGCTCACCAACCCAGAAACCACATTATTTCCATTCTAGTACAGTAGCTTCAGGTAGAATTCTTCTTTACTAGAAGAGTAACGAATCGTTGATCCGCAAATTACAATGTCTGGTTCGTGAAATCGTTTAATATTTCAGGACTGGCTTGCTTTTCCAAAACTCTTTCCCTGCCGGCTTCTTGGCGAAGCCTATTTGGTTGATTTGCTCGAAGACACCAACTTGTGCGTCATTCACTCTAAGCGTGTCACAATCATGCCCAAAGACACCCAATTGGCTAGGCGGACGTTAATAAGCTTAAGTCTATAATTTAAAGGATACCACATTTTTTATGTAGTGAATTGGGACGTGGCCTGTGTGGTGTGAGAGTCCACCACAGAAGACAACATCTACCTTCATATCATCGTGGAACACTAACCCCCATATTCATAAAAAATTAAAAAAATCTTTGTTATGAAAAATTTGTGAAAATTGTTTTGTTGTTTTCATAAATTTTTCTTAACAAAGGTTTTTTAAATTTTTATGAATACTGGGTTACAAATTTTTACACATTTGAGAAACGATGTTCCTTCATGAAATTCTAAGGGAAATAAGTAATAAGTTTATTGACATAATGAGGCTTTCAAAACGTCTGTTATTAAAACGTTTTCAAATCTCTTATAACCTCCATCATGGAGTGTATGCATTCCCTGATAAGAAGACTTCCGTTAAAACTATACCTATATACTGTGCTGTACTCATACATCGAATACATCAGAAGATGTGGTCATTTAAAGTTGTGAGTTATATGAAATGTCAATGAAATGTTAACGAAAAAGATATGAGATTTTTTTGATTTTAACGACGTCCCATTATTTCCAGTGTCTAAACGAAACACCTTCCGTTTGCTCTATATGATTCTCAATGTGATAGCTTTAACCAGCACGTTTTTGGATCAGCCCAAGTATGATCTATGGAGATTATCATCCCATTAGGTAAGAGGTTGATGAGTTGCCACTCCACACCGAGCTCCCCCAGCAATTTTTGTATAAACCACAACCTCCATGAAGTCCGCTGGTGACCTGAAAATTTTCCGGGGGTTTGGATTAACCTTAGCAGCAGACATAAGGTTCCGACCAGACCTCTCGTTGTCAAACTGCCTCCATTTTGTGGCCCATAAAACCCAATACTGGTCGTCCACAATCGATCGTGGGATTGCTTATATGGAAAGAATCGATCCAATGAATGATTTTATTAACCATCATTATTGACAACTTTTTATTATAGACTCAACTAATGTCTGTAAATACCGATTCACACTATGCAATTTTAATTGCCGCAATTCTCATTTTGTTGGTAAGAGAGGTAAGGGGAATGGAAAGGGAATAAACTTGCTCGTACTGGCAATTCCTTTTGTATTTTGATATTTTGAAATCAATTTGTATTTGAAAATGCAATTCTTGTATGAACATACGAGGCAAGCTCACAAGGGAATCATACAAATTTGCCCCAAGTAAAATGGCCCAGTGTGAGTCGGGACTAAGAAGTGCCAAAAGCTCAGTGGAGATTTCTAAAGCAAAAAGGAGGAGAAATGATATCTGTAAGGAGTACATTTTTTGTCAACCCGACGAATCTAATATCCCATTGTGTTGACCATTATTGTAGACTATTAAAAATATTCAACCTACTGTTGTAAGATCATGATTAAGGTCCCCAAGTTAAAGGTAACATTTATTTTTTATACTCAATTCTGTTAGTTTTGTGTGGAATCTCCAGTACGATTACAATGTATTAGGGATCACATACAACCTAGCCATATTCCAAAATTGACCTGATATAGCAAACAACTGATTCGATGTATGCGGTCAAATATTCACGCCTTAAGCTTTTTTCCCATAGAAATCTTATGGCTATTGGGATTTAACTTTGTGTCCATGATAATAAATAAAATAAAATAATGGAATCGACAGAAATCAGCTCAGATCCTCACAAGTTAAACATAGCACCCAATACATTCTCCATCTAGAAAAAATCAATTATGTTTGCACATTAAGTTCAGTTCCAATACAATCCATACAAAATCACACCAGGTGCGAAATCTGTACAATTGTCAGGCAGCAGTGTTTGAGTTCGCTGAAAAGATTTTCACATCGTCAGCAAACATCAGTAAACGGAAGTCAATAATGGAATTGGGCAAGTCATAAAGAAATACAAAAAAAGTACTGGTCCAAGGTGGCTACCTTTAGACTCGTGTTATCAATGGTGATTTCCTTCCATATGTAGATGCAAGCTCGAATGATAAAGACTTTATAAACTTTTAGATTTAATTTTACTGAACATTTTATAATTTTTATTTCTTAATATATTCAAACATAAGCCCGTATAAGAATATAAACAGTAAAAACGGTGATGTCAGCTACAATTCTATTTGTGATAATTCTATTTGTATAATTATAAAGTTCTTAATATATTTTTAGACCGATATTAGTATTATCACGAAATAAAGTTGGGGGTTTCCAGTAAATATGTGACCATTCAACGGTTCAGAATTCTAAATTCCATTTCTTAACTCAAAACGGTACCAATGAAGTTACTCATAAGTATAATAAACAATAATTTTGTCTTTCTGGTGTTAAAATAAATGTTGGCGACAAAATCAATCTTAAGATCTTGGCGACCATTTGATCTCGTTGTTCCATGAGATGTGACAAGTGGTAACGAACCATCCTGTTGAAACCACAAACTGTTCAAGTCATTATCACGGTCATAGAAAATAGTTTATAATGTTCACCTTAACAGCGTTACAGGCATCATTATTAAACACTGACTCGTTGTGACTGCATAGTTTTTTCTCGAATGACTTGGAATGACAATGGTGGTACCCCAAATGTGGCAAGTTTCCTTGTTAATGCACATGTCCTAGCATCCAATAGAATTGGAAATGAATTGTATTTAACATTGAAAAAGTGTATCGATTTTTGTTTATACATTGCAAAATTAAATTCTTAAATATCGATCATGCGTTGCCCATTTCAAATAAAGCAGCTATTTTCAATAAATATTTCTCGTTTAATTCTAATAAACACTTTAAGATGTTTTAACATATTTTTGGGATTGATTGTAATTCAGGCCCCAATGATCATTATTTATAGATCATCATCTTCGCATTGTGTTTAGTTTTTGGATATTTTAGTATTGTTTTTCATAAAATTTTCGTCCAAAAAAAGACCAATGGTCATTTTTGGAAGGCAACCAGAACCAATTTTTGTCTTGTGAAGCAATGCACAGTGGGGAAATTCGTAAATTTGTTGGAAACAAATCTCGCATTTCTAAATGAAAACAAGTCTAGCATTTCTAACTGGGATTTGAATGACTTAATTATATTTTTAAACTGTTTTCGAGCTAACATTCCGAAGATAAGGTTGTACACTTCTTTCCAACGTGTGGCTCTGTCCAATGCTTATGTTTATGTGATATTTGTAGAACCACACTTAAACGTACAAATTCTGACGGTAGTTGAAATTAAATTGAGTTATTTTTTAAACAAATTGTTTGGAATTCGGAAAAGAACGATAAGTTTTTGTGAGAGAAATGAAAAAAGATTTTTAAGGGATTTGTCTAAGAAAAAAATGCGTTTACTACGACAACGCTCCATCCAGAAGAACAATACGTTTTTATGAGAGAAATGGAAAAAGATTTTAAAGGTATTTATCTAAGAAAAAATGCAAAGAAACTCACAATGTACCACTGCATGGATGCACATCCAATTAGGTCGGTATGGCTTAAATTTTTTTAACCTCACCTAAAATGAGTAGAGTCGACACAGTATAACTCAAAATCGTTAAACTTTTTGAAAACTGGAACTCAAGATCTACCACAATTTGTTTTTAAACAAATTTCTTCGTTTAATAAAACTCCGAGAAACTATTGTATCGAATAACTAAAAAATGCATATACCAAGTTTCGATTTCATATGGAAATAGCTCAGTATAACTCGAAAATTTTCAACGATTTAAAAAAGAAGTTATTCTCAGAGTTCTCTTATCATTTTCACCCCCATCCCTGTGTGAAGTTTATCAGATTTTTGTGCAAAGTCTTACCCAGAATCGTGGGACGGCCGTGGTGTGGTAGGTAGTGTATGCGACTATCACACAGATGAACCCGAGTTCGAAACCGGATAAGACCATCAACAATTTTTCAGCGGCTGTTTCCACCTCGTAAATGTTGACGATTTTACGAGTAAGAGAGCAATCTCTAAGCCATATAATATTTCTCTAGAAAAGCATTAGGCGTTCGAAGCCCGAAGTATACAGTAGGTACCGGTCAGAGGTAGTATCTAAAGTTTAATCGATCACAGCTCAACTGGGTCTTAATTAGACTTCACTCCAGTCAGACCAGCGATTTTTACAATTTTTGTGTAAAAACTTCCAATTCTTGTACTGTTTGATGAGATGCTCAATACAATTCATCAGATTTATGTGTCTATGTTTTCTTAACAATATTATAATATTTATACAACGGTGGCCGATTGTCTTAGACGCTAGTGCTTTATTAAGCATTGAATTGTATGTAGTCTTTTCGGTTGTCGCCAATCAAACATTCATAGTTATTGTTAAGTTCAGTAAATTCTAGAAAAAGTTAACAGAGTTGCATTCGTAAAGTGGAAACTTTAAATTCTTTAAAACTACATGAAATATATAAAAAAAAATAAATACTAATATGAATTTTAGAATAATTACAGCTTTTCATTAGGTATTTTGAGAGAACCAAGGTTTCTTGGGTTTGAATTATCTGCAGCTCAGATGTGGTCCCATTCGGTACATCTTCCACATAGGCTGTAAAACACCTCATCAAGGTCTATGTGAATTTTTATTCAAATCAGACCAACCAGTTCGAAATAGTTAAACACAGTTCGAATTCTTCTACTGTCCAACGTGTGGTTAGGCTGGCTCATATCTAGAGCATTGTGGCTCTGACCAACGCTTATGTTTATGTGATATTTATAGAAGCACACTTAAACGTACAAATTCTGACGGTAGTTGAAATGAAATATATGTCACGTACCAAGAGTACATATAAATAACCAAGAACAAGTTCTCAGAGAAATGCTGTCGGAATTTTTAAACGCCAAAGAACAACTGTTTATTCCCATAAAGTAGCTTTATTTCGAAAGCAGACCATTTATTTTAACACTTAACATTTTAAGTTACCGTAGATATACACACGTACAGTTTTATGTACTAAACAAGTTTTTGGAAACGTTTGCGTTTAGTTTATTTGACGTAGTCATGACGTAGCCAGAGTTCAAAGAACTTTTATATAAAATCGCCGAAATTATGCATACATTTTTTTTTATCTCATAACGATCACTCCTTAAGGCTGTTAATCTTTCGATCAATAAATGTTGATTTTGTTTTCGGTTAATTGTAATGCATGGCGTGTAATTATAATGTTGTATTTGTTGGTTATCGGTAAAACGATACTGTTCTACACTAATTTATAAAAATAATATTGATTTATTTTGTTCTTAATTGATTTGTTATAATAATCAATACGGTTTGCCGTACGTAGTTTATTTATTTTGTTCATCATCATGTATTTGCATAGGTTAGATGGAGGTGGCTTTATTTAGTGTGATTGACAGATGGTGTCGTGTCTACATTTTGTTAGAGCTCTGTTATGAGTATTTCTTGTCTACGTCGGACAATAATTGAAATAATTGGCTTGTCACTATTGAGAAATACTGAAGTATTCTTGCATATTTAATACGAAATTGAGCGAGGATTTTCTATTGGCCATGGTTGTATTAAGAATTGGTAAAAAAAACGTCTTTGTCGTCGGCATATAACCTCTTCCAAAAGGGAAGCGTATACACCGGTTTTTTCTCATACGTATTCTTTTGTGAATCTTTCACCATAGGATGGTGATAGCAGATCTCAAAAGGGTCCTCCTAATAACACACCAGATGCAACCTCTGCTAGTTAATATTCGTATGTGATATGTTTGAAAATGAAGATAATGCTGCTGAAGACACTCTTTTTTTTTTGGTACAGGTTGTGGGACCCCTTATCCGATTTTGGACCGCTAACCGATCACAACGGAATTTTTCCGGGAAGTACAGCCTAGTGTTGGCCCAATTAAGAATATTTTACAAATACTTTTTGGTCATTTCAAAGTTGGAGTTCAGTAACTAAGAAGATAGCAGTGTGGTCGTAGGACAGGAAGTAATGGTGGCGCAGTACTGAGTTTTCCCACAAAAATTGGTACTGAATTGTTGTTATCGCTGATAATTGCTGCCTGGTTGTTGTTCCATCATTAGGTTCTGTCCAGAATCTTCGTATAGCAGTTTTAAAGTTTATATTATCTGGAATACCATTGATTTTATGCATACAAGGGGTGTAGACGGTCAAAAATAATCTGTTAAAACAGAAAATGAAAGAAAAATTAATTCCTTTAGATCGCTTTGTCACGAGTCAGGGTTACAGTTTTTCAAAACTTCTGAAATTCATTACAAAAAACAATTGAGAATGTGTACACTGAAATTGGATTCCATATGAAGGTCATAAACAAATAGAGATATTTCAGTGTATTGAAAGTAGATCAACTACAGAAAAGGAAAATATATGTGCACCACGGTACCATTCACGTCGATAGCCATTCGGAATACTCATGGGGAAAACCCTAGTCTGTATATTTAATGGAATCTGCTTGGTGTCATACATATTTTATGATTTAATCCAAACGAACGATACCATTAGTGGTGTTGTCTATCGAACTGATCACCTTAGAAAAAACTTGGCAACTTATGGCAGCCACTATAAAATTATTCTCCTGCATGGCCATGCTAATCCACATGTATCGGCGCCTTAGAAACACTCTCTTGGGCGGTCCTAAACCCACAAGCCCCTTGTTCTCCAGCTAGCCAATTATAACTTGTTCCGAGAGATTCCAATTAACACTTGTTCCGATCGACAGCATATGACCTATCTAAGGCGCTACCAAATATTAGGGCAATTCCTTGATAACATCAAAAAATGGAAAAAGTTGTGGCTTTGCGGATTTTTAAATAAAATCAATCAAAATTTGAATTCTGAATTGCCAATACAATTGCCCTAAAATTGACCTTGACCTTAAATCAGCCTTGTGTGTTTAAAACGACTCAGGCGGTGTCTACTCCCAAAAGTAGGCCGAATATGAAAAATTAGTAATCGCTGGGCATTGATATTTCATTTTTATAAAACGTATAGCTGTTTCGTTCAAACAAGGCTACATTTTCAAAATACATTCGAATTCGTGTGACCCAATAAAACTGAATTTACTTTCTTTTCTCCTCCTTTCAACAATTTCGTTTTATGAAACTATAAAGAAATATCGCAACATAGTTTATCATTTTCTTTAAAACCTTTAAGATTTTGTGTAGTTTTTGTTACCCTTCTTGTTACTAAATAGGTAAATGGTATTAGTTGCTGTTTACACTTCGATTACTGACTTTCACAAAGTAATTGATTTGGTTGGTTGTGTTTACCCATGTGTCACCTCATGCTGTCATATGGGTTGCGCAATGGTTAATCTGGTTAATCAATGGTTCTTCATACAGTTCGTACGGCGGTCGGACCTAAAATATTCCCGAATAGTTTGACATCTCTTGAAGAGCGGGCGTACATCTGTTATAGACGCTCGTAGAAAAGTAGATTTTACTGTTTTTCTCTCCATTGTAACGTTGATTTCAGTGATGTAGTTTGTAGTCGATTGGATGGAGGCAACTAGCTGTAGGTCTAGTTTCCCTGTCGCATGGATGCGTTATGGAATTTCGTTTGTTAAAAACCAATGAATAATGGTAAAATACTCATGGACTTAAAATACATGCCATTGAATCATCAAAACCCTCCATGTCAAGCATATGAATTCAGTGTAAATGAGATGGTGAAATGTTCTCCGGTTGATGTTTTTTTTATAAGTAAACATATGGCAAACAGAGGAAGGCACAAAAGACAAACAACAAAGCAATCAAATAGTAAACATTTGAATGTATTTGATACATTTTTCAATGCCAATGGCTGTGGGAGAAAGATTATCTACTTGAATTGGCACATGGTATGGTATACGGCGTTTTTCTTACGCTTTAAATAAAATACTTTAAAAAATATTTCAAAAAATCTAAAAAAGTATTTAAATTTCTTTCATTTTCCTCTGTGGTTTCATGTGGTGCTATTAAAAATCTAGTGTCTTGCCTTTTTGATGGCAAATGTGTTGTCGAATTCAAGTCGGATGTTTGCAACACTACAACGATAATCCAACTTGTTTGTACAATTATCACTCGATACTCCGGATAATTTATAGCAGACCCCATTCCGCATTTCGATCATAAAATAATCCTTATAAAAAGAAATTTACCAACGTTTTTGTCTTTTCACTTTGCGTTTGGACAACAAAAATAGTTGAACCACACACTACACATTTTTTAGTTAACATTCCACTGACGACTCTACTCATTTCGTCCACAATATCAACTTCATCTAAAATATTTATATAAAGTTTTTTTTTTACTTGAGGCAAAAGAACCTTTTACATCCAATCCGGCTTAATGGATTGCAATCAATCCAGCTTATAGATTAGTGGGGTCCGGACTATCGAGTTTATACTGTTTCGATGTAAATGAGCTTGTTCATTTATATATTGATTCATTTTTTATTGATCAACATATTTTTTACAATTCATATTATTGCTAATCCCGTCACCCATTTAGGCTGCACAAGAATCAGACCATCGGCCAACCCGCTGGTACAAATTTTAAGTATGTTATAAAGGGTTTTCCAACAAAATGTGTTATTTTGAATCACCCGGTATTTCGGTAGCTGTTACTTTTGAAGTGTGTATCGTTCCATTTTTAGTAATGGCGTAGTTTCTTCATTTGACAAGTAGAAACTACGGCATTACTAAAAATGGAACGATACACGCTTCAACAACGCATTGAAATTATGAAAACTAAAGCATATTTGGGTCGCCGTGAAGCACCTTGTCCGACCCGAATACAGAAATTGGTGGACAAATTCGAGCTGTTAGGACAAGTTAGTGATGTGAAGAATTAAACCAATGCACGTCGCTCAAGAACAACTGAGAATATTGATGCTATAGCCCAATGTGTTGAAAAATTGGAATTGGGTATTCCACAAACGTCATTACACCACAAGAACTCAAGCCGGCCTATCATCAACAACGTCGTGTCTTTGCTGATTGGGTCCTTGAAATGCATGAAAATGATCCGGAATTCCATCGAAAAATCATCTTGACTGATGAGGCCCATTTCCACCTCGGTGGCTACGACAACAAGCAAAATTGTCGCATCTTGGGCCCGGAAAACCCAAGAGTTATTGTTGAGAAGCCTCTCCATCCTCAACGTGTGACTGTTTGGTGCGGTTTATGGTTCGGCGAGTTCATTGGACCTTATTTTTTCGAATATGAGGTTAGATCAACAGTTACGGTGAATGGATTGCGCTATCGAGAGATGATTAATGATTTTTTATGGTCAGAGTTGGATGATATTCATCTGAACAACGTTTACTTTCAACAAGACGGCGCTACGTGCCACACAAGCAACGAAACCATTGCTCTTTTACGGGAAAAGTTTCCCGACCATTGGCTGATCTTTACTATGAAATAAACATCCGATCATTTATGTCTTTGAATACCAAAATAATACGTCTTATTGAAATACCATGTATATGATATCATAACTTCCCTCTCTGTAGGAGGACACAGACTGGTCACCACTGCTTCAACATTTTACCCCTCCGGACGTATTTCTGTTGCGTTGCTTGAAAAGCAAAGTGTACGCTAACACGTGTTAGAGAATTAGTGTCAATCTTATGGAAAATGTAGCAAAATTAGTACGTCTTGCGGTGTTCAACAGAGACGGTCTCTGGATTGACATTCTGTTCAAAAAGTATTTCAAAGTAATTGTGAAGAACCAAATTAAGTAAAAATACCGTAGTATGAAATTGGTTTTTATTTATAAGTTATTTGTCATTTTCATACCTATATAAATGATGGCGCACCCTGAACATCTGGTGACAAATATTTGCAATTACAAATGAGCAAAACCATTTAATCAATCACAAAATTATTTTGTGAAAATATATGGGACATATTTTGGAATTTCCCCAAAGTCCTATCATTAGGGGATTTAGCTTATGTTTCACTTGTAAAATTAATTACTCATTAGTAATATGAAAATTAACATGTGGAAAAAATGCAAAAGAGAATGTAGGAGATCCAAATTAATATTAGCATTTTGCAAATTCATTTCCTTGCTCATTTTCCGTTTTCCGATTTTGCCTGCAGCGCCCAGCGGAACTACCATGCTCCACCCTAGCGTATACGTTGTAAACAAATGAACTATTTAAAAAATAAGATTGAGCTGCAAACGTATTTTAATTAAACAAGTGGTTTCAGTTACCTTTTAATTTATAGCAGTCGTCTGATAAGATTAACACATTCACTCTTTAGTAGTATCTTCGTTGGAATCTACATGCATAGGTTGTTGTCTACTTAACCCCACAGGTTGTTCAACACTATTTTCATTTGGTTTTCTATTAACTACAAACATCGGCCACTGATTCTGCATTCACATCACAGATTATCCGGCATTATCCGCTATTTAAAAATCAGTGTGTTTGTGAGACAATTTGAAAAATGTCAACGCCACACTCCCCGATTGTAAGGTCTTATTGTAAATATTAAGCTTGTTCATATAATGTTTAGTTGTAAGAAAAATAAACCATATGCCCATTTTCCACACTTTCCCGCTGTCACCCCATTTGACCCATTCAGCACCTTGTATTAGTTAGTTACACACAAGCAAAATTATATTCATTCCTTTTAACTCTTTCTGTTTTTTTCCTTTTTCCATTTCTTTACAGTATAGTGCACGCGATACCTCGCCGTTGAGCGTTTATGTTATGCATCCCTTTTGGAATTGGACTGTCAAGGTAAATGCGTCAAGCCAAGTCTGGCAAGCAGGGCAAATAAACAACCATATCCCGAGCTCTGAGGGAAACGAATAATACGGAAAAACTATAAAACGATTCGAAACAAAAGGCTAAAGGAAAACAAATACTCGTACCTTTGGCAACATTACACAGTATTAACATTCATACGGAGTCATACACACTGACAGTCATACATACATGTACATGTATATATATAATCTTACATATTTACTCACACAAACATAGTGTGTATTGTAATATGTTTACCCAACAGTGGCCGTCGCCAAAGAAGAAAACTAAAATCGTTAAAACAGCCATAATGATAGGCAGGTCCTTTAGTAGTAACCTTTGGAAGCACATGCGAATCACATCACAGTGGGCTGGCTGACTATTCTTTTGGTATCGAGTGGGTTTCTCTGATTGAAATTAAATCCCCATGGGGAGAGATCGTTTAAGTACAAATTAGTGACACCCTTAGTTGCACCACGGAAAATGTTTTTCATTTCAATGAGTTTACATCAAAGAGGAATTTCTTCAATTATAAAAACCGAAATGAGTGAATGAAATGAAAATCTTACAGCCTGTTTTTGTAAATTGAAACGAAAATAAAATAGGTTTTTGTAAGTCATACAAATTTAGTGGTCAGTACCTACAAAAAGATATTACAAAAAATTGTAAATTTGAATTTTGAATTTGAGTTGCAAAAATCCCAATTGAACAAAATTAAATATATGTTCGTTGTTTAAACGAAACATATAAACCATTCGAATCATAAAAAAATGGGGCTAATCAGTATTTATATCGACCACCATAAGTTGAGGTCATTTCATATACAACCAAATGGTGATTCCCCACCACATCGATGTTGATTATCAAAAATCATAAACAACTTCATACTAATTTTGGTAGATAGAATAAAAATGTTTCATATTTTCGTGTGAAAAATAATTAATTGTTGGATTTCAAAAGAATCGACAAAGCATATCAAACTTAGTATAAACTAATATTAACTAATATAGTTGAAATAAATTCAATCAGCTTAGAATTTCAATTTGAATTATTTTTATTGATACTCATATACATTTCATATTTTAAATAATAATCTAATATATCCGATAACGAACAAATTTTTAAATTTGTACATTCCCATTAGTTATGGAACACGATTTTATATATGTGGCTGCCTCGGCTAGCTTCGCGGTAGCGACTTTCGTTAACTTAATTTACCAAGAACTTGGTGAGGGTTTCTGGCTCTGTACCACGTAAGGCTTGCTTGAGATTCGCCTGAATTGTCTGAATAATTGCATTGCGTAACAGTATCAAAAAAAGTCGAACGCAGCTCTGATATCTGCGAAACGTCGTCGCATGTACGCTTATTTTACAGAAATTTTCGATAATATCTTGCAATAACTGTGGATCTATCTCGGAAATTTCAATCTTAGTGTCTTTTAAGGCAACAACAAATAGTCCAACGGCGTTATATCTGACGACCTTGCTTCAGAGTTTCGTGAATTTATTAATTTCGGGAATTTCGTTCGCAATAAGTTCACTGATGAGTCCTGATATTGTCAATATCAAAAAAAGCAGTAGGCTAAACAATTTGTCAATGTGTGACAATGTCGTAATCCGCGGACGTTAAGCCCAGATCCAGCTGCATTTTCAAAGTAAAATGCCCAGACCAAAATGCACACCAGCCAGTAACATGAGTCGAATGTTCGGTGCGTCACTGTGCTGTAATCTGTCGATTCCATTTTTGATCTCCGTCTTATGATGGCCAAACAGTTACAATTTGGATAAAAATACCATTGCTATGGTAAATAAAACTTGTTCTTTGTTTTATAAAACGGTGCCCGAAAGAGTTTACTGGCCCCAATTCAGCGTCGCCTTTGTTAGATTAATTGTGGAATATGACGCGGTTGCATGACATCCCCTATAGGATTACACTATGTTAACAGAATTGAACAATTTACACTTTTTTACTTAAGAAATCCTCACTGGGCTTCTGGTTCATCTTATGTTGAATCTTATTAAATTGCATATAATAAAAAGTCGGCAACCAATGACTATGATGGTTTATAAAATCATTTGAAGAATCGTGCTCCCGATTTTTTTTAAATGTATGTTATCTTACGGATGCCTAAATTATGGGTGGTCAGTGACCGCGTTTTATATAGCGAAAACTGGAGGTACACTTTGGCTACGAGAGGTCGGACTGGAGCTGTGGCTTCTACCCAAATCGCGGGGAGAGCTTTGAAATATATGCTATCTTACCGATGCCTAAATTATGGGTGCACAGTGACCGCGTTTTATATAGCGAAAACTGGAGGTACACTTTGGCTACGAGCTGTCGGACTGGAGCTGTGGCTTCTACCTAAATCGCAGGGAGATCTTCGACTCAGTGTGGAGTTGCATCGCAACCGAACATTTACAGGTTTCCATTCCACAAGGTATATTTCGAATGGGCCCAAGGACCTTCCAAATGTCACCACATTTCCATGATATATTCGATATGACCAGCCAATTGATTTCCCCGGCCCACTGTACACTGTGCTCTAGTTAATTTCGTGTTTGTAGCTCAAACATTCGTGTTGTAACAATATAAAACAAAAATCGATATGTCTTCATGTTCATAATACCTACATAATTGGAAGACTACTGAGGTTACTTGCTTTGAAGCATTGAAATTGAATATGATTGGCGTTATGGCCAACATTTAAAAGTAAGCCTCTCAAAACCTTTAGCTTCAGACCTTCGCTGCCATAACTCCATCTCGAGATACAATTTAAATAATTTAATTATAACCTCTTATGTATAATAAATAAATGGTATATGTCTATCATTACAGTTCTTTCCTCGATGGCTGGCGCCGAATGTCATGACTTTTCTGGGATTCCTTTGCACAGCATTGAATTTCTTCCTGCTCTCCTATTACGATTGGAATTTCTACGCTAGCTCTGGACTGGAGGGTACAACACCTATACCCTCCTGGGTGTGGCTGTGTACAGCCATAAACATCTTCCTCGCCTACACCTTGGACGGCATCGATGGCAAACAAGCGCGACGTATAGGCCTGTCGGGTCCCTTGGGTGAACTCTTTGATCATGGATTAGATTCGTACACAGCTGTATTGATACCGACGTGTCTGTACAGCATTTTCGGTCGTTCGCCCACATACTCAGTGCCGCCCGTACGTATGTACTATGTATGCTGGATGGTATTCTTTAATTTCTACGTTTCCCATTGGGAGAAATACAATACGGGTGTCTTATATTTACCCTGGGGCTACGATCTGAGCATGTGGGGCTCTACAGCTATGTATCTGGTCACATGGTGGTATGGTTTTGAATTCTGGAAAAGGGATTTACCTTTTGGTATACCTTTGGGTACGGCCATTGAACTGCTGTTGCACATCAGTGCCATGGCCAATACACCCATGGTGGTGGTCAACATCTATAAGTGAGTAAAGAAATTGTTGAAATGCAAAACCAAAACATCATCATAATTTATTTTGTCTTCCTTTGTAGTTCTTATGCTCAACGAACTGGGAAAATGCGCTGCTTCAAAGAAGCCATTCGACCCCTTTGGCCGTTGTTGGCCTTTATGGTTTTGCTATTGCTGTGGCCTTTCATATCACCCAATGACATTATGGAAAAGGACCCCAGAATCTTGTTCATGCTGAGTGGCACCATATTTTCCAATATCAGCGTAAGTTGTTTTTCCTTTTCCTTTATATTCCGATTGCCATGAATCACTTTCGACGAAGGCATGGACATGCATTGTCTGGTGATTTTGTTGTTGTTTTGTTTTTAACTCTCCTCCTTATCTGTTTAGTGTTTATATTAAATATTATTTGTTTTTGTATATTGTGGTTTCGAGGTTCTTCAAGGGGGAACCCAAATTGCTGTTAGTTATTCGATTTCTACATTATTTTGATTGGGCGCTGATAACACTCGAGTCTCGAGTGAATCATTAAGTTGTATACATTCTTGCCAAAGGTGATTTCATTTACTGTTCCTTCAGCTTTTTTAATAATACACCACAGAAAGCTAGCGGTGCTGATTGCAAACAGTCATTTCATATGATTTATTGTCGATAATTAAAAACGTGACAAATGGGTTAATGTGTTACAGCGGAAGGCCATCTGTCACACAGTTTGCAAATTTGATGACTGTAACGAAATGTGATCGGTAATACGGCCAAAGTCAATTTGTAGTGTTATTATAACGCCTACAAACTGTGACTTCTGGCTGCTCTTTATATAAGGTCACAGCTGCACAGGAGGAGCTCCCTTCCCTCGAGCATAGAAGTTATATAGCGCACAGCTCACTGTTTTGAGAGAAGTTCCTCGTTTGTTTCTTCATTAAATGTGGAAATACGTACGTAAAATCTGAATTCTAGCCACAAGTTTTGTGGCATTTCCATACAAATCACACAGTACAAATTTGAATTAGATTCCATATAACTTCTAGAATGCTACTAAAGCTAAATATAGCACTTCGCAATATTGTAACAACCAGGGTTGTGGAGTCGAAAAGTTTGTTCGACACCGACTTTTACTTACTTACATTTCCCATAAAATATATAACGTAAATGAAGACAAGTTATGTTAATATTGTTTTAAAATTTGAAATATTTTCGATTATGTGAACTATTTTTTTTTTGGATACAAACTCAGTGCAATGTGAGGTGCGTTTGTGGACTGAACTAAAATTTCCGAAATTTTGTTATTGAATCGCTGAAGTCGGAGTCGAGCTATTTATAAATGCTGGAGCCCTGGTAACAACACTCAGTGGGGTAAATAGAAAAATATTTGGAAATAAATCTGCCATTTGGAATTGGCTTGTCCGATTTGATTGAAAGTTGGACGCAGTGAATCTAGCCAGAGATGAGCTATAAGGGCACAAAGATAAATACCTCGGTTCTCAGAAAAAAAGTAAACTTTCACCAAGCTATGAACATCACTTTTGGATATTCCTTCTATGTTTAGTGGCTCAGGCACTTGTTGTTGGCGGTCATTCAATATCATTTTGTGAATTATCTTCACCATTTCGGTCTACAACACCCCAATCGGTTGACCACTGCGATACTCATTACCACAAGTTCGTACAGTCATTTCAAATGCTGTCTCCGAAAAATGTATTGCGGCGGACGTAAGCGCGTAAACTCTAAGCCAAGCAAAACTTCTTAGCCGTTCGGTGCAGCAGTAGCTCCGGTCAGTGAGTACACAAATTATATGTTGCACAGCTCACTGATTCGGGAGAAGTTTCCGTCAGTTCATTCATGTGCCGCTGCAATGTTAAGGGAAATAAGTAAGTAAAGGGTTTTCCAACAAAAGGTGTTATTTTGAATCACCCGGTATGTCGGTAGCTGTCACTTTTGAAGCTTTTATTCTTTGACATTTGACAAGTCGAAACTACGCCATTACTAAAAATGGAGCGATACACGCTTCAACAACGCATTGAAATTATTAAAATTCACAAAAATGGTGTAAATCTTCCAGTCACAGTTCGCAAAACGAAAGCATTTTTACGTCGTCGTGAAGCACCTTGAAGCTGTTGGGACAAGTTAGTGATGTGAAGAATAAAACCGGTGCACGTGCACAACTGAGAATAATGTTGCTGTAGCCCAATGTGTTGAAAAAAAACCCAGGTTTGTCCATTTCTCGTCGTTCTTTGGAATTTGGCATTCCACAAACGTCATTACACCGTATTTTGCATAAAGACTTGAGTCTTAAGGCTTATAAAGTTCAGTTAACACAAGAACTCATGCCGGCCGATCATCAATAACGTCGTGTCTTTGATGATTGGGTCCTTGAAATGCATTAAAATGATGCGGAATTCCATTGAAAAATAATCTTGACTGATGAGGCCCATTTCCACCTCGGTGGCTACGTCAGGAGTTATTGTGGAGAAGCCTCTCCATCCTCAAAGTGTGACTGTTTGGTGCGGTTTATGGTCCAGCGGGGCATTTGACCTTACTTTTTTGAAAATGAGGTTGGATCAACAGTTACGGTGAATCGATTGCGTTATCGAGAGATGATTTTTTATGGTGGGAGTTGGATGATATTGATCTGTACAACGTTTACTTTCAACAAGACGGCACTACGTATCACACAAGCAACGAAACCATTGCTCTTTTATGGGAAAAGTTTCCGGACCGTGTTATCTCTTGAAGAGGTGATCACATTTGGCCACCGAGATCTTGTGATTTAACACCTTGCGACTTCATCCTTTGGGGCCACGTTAAAGATAAGGTCTACGCCAACAGCCCAGCGTCGATTTAAGACCTCAAAGATAGAATTCGTGAGGCTATCGAGGACATAGGACAGCCACTTTGTGGTAGATTCCGAAATGGAAAAAATATAAATTAATAAATGATATCAAACTCGAACTAAAATTCAAGTTAGAAAGTACTGAAGGCAGCGGTCATTTTTGTATGTATTAAAATGTATTTCTACAAAAGAAGAATTTGAAAAAAAAAATCTCCATAGACAAAAAATGTCGTCCATTTTTGTAATCAGTGGACTACAGTACATCTGAATTGTATTTTTTATTCATTATTTTTTTTTCTTTTGTTACATAAATAAACAATTGTTGCTGTTTTATGAGATATTTCGAAACTTCAATCACCATTGTTTCAGTGGATACACATATTAAGAGAACAGTCTGAAACAAATGTTGATAATTATTATTAAATGTTTAATAAGAACCATTTATTTTGATAGTATTTTAACCCTTTACGTTATTTTTCCAGTGCCGTTTGATTGTCGCCCAAATGTCTAATACACGCTGCGAAAGCTTCCACTGGATGACGCCGATCTATGTCATCTGTATAGCGCTGGGTCTGTGGCTGCCCTTCCTAGAACGTTTCATGCTCTATTTCCTGTTTTTTGTAACTACGCTTAGCCACTGGCACTACGGCACCCAAGTGGTCAATCAAATGTGTGAACATTTCAATCGCATCTGTTTCAGTGTTCATATGCGCCAGCCATCTGTAGAAACTAAAAGTGCCGCTGCATTGGCCAGAACCAATGGCCAAAGCTCATTATTGTCATCGACATCGACGACAGCAACCACAAACAACACATCTACATCTGTATCACCAGCTTCCTCCAGTTTAGCAACATCTACGGAAAAATTAGAATAATATTTCTTTAATGTTTAATATAATTATGTATGTATTTATTAAAATTATTTATATATATTTTTTTTTTAATTTTTATTTTGTAATTTTAAATTATTTGTTTTAGATTTGTTTTTTTTTTCTTTTTTGTTAAATCAATTATGTGTACGATAATTTAAACCGAAGGGAAAATAAGTCAAAGGAATGATTTTGTTTGTTCGTTTGGCATATTTTCAAATGAGGCTATAATTAATTTATATTCTAATTAACTGAGATTACTGCAAATAACTATTTTTGTTTTGTCCGGCTGCGCGTTTACTGATTTGAATAGTAAAAATATTGTAGAGTGTGTTTCAACACCCCCCCCAATCGCAATTCTGTGAATTCTATATATCAAGCAAAAACCAATAACTTTCAATCATAATCTATATATACAGCTACAAACTTTTAGATTGTATTTTATAGCAGTAGTGCTTTTTTACTACATACCTATATTAATTTCTGTTTTAATTTCAATCATTTTTGTTTAGATTTTATTTATATTATTGTGTCTTTTCTTCTGCTCCACCCATACTCGAATACTTTTCTTTGTTCCTTAAATTATTTATTGTTTTGTCTTTTTAAATTGTCCAGTGCATTAGTCGTTTAATCAAGTGATCTGATTAATAAACCACCAACGTCGTTAAATGATTTACAATAGTTAATTATTAAAGTTTATTTCGAACTGTCCTCGCTCCATCTAAAATATAAGCCATATAACTTTTGAAGCATGTAATTCATACAAAAGTGGAAACAAAAAATGTCGCCAAAGAATCGTATTTGGCATAAATTAGTGAAAAAACTCAGTTTGGATTTTTAAGGAATTTTTGTTGTTGTTTACTTTCAAGCAAGTAATGTGGAATTTTCATAATCAACTGATCATGCATCTGTAAGCATCTTCCATCAGTAATAGAATATAATTCAATGGTATTTTACTAACAGTGTCAAATTGTTCGTTAATGTAGAAAAAAATATTGTCCATTATGACAACAATACCAAATTCGTTTCCTGGTAAGGACACTTATCATTTTTCAGTGCCCGGTTCCATCTCGAAAATGCCGGCGACTTTACTAGTAACAGAGTAATCTCTAAGTAAGGTTAAACTTTTCCATAAACGGCATTTGTCATCCATATCCCAGGTTTTATATGTAGTTCCCTGTCAGTGTAGAAGAAGAAGAATACAGTACACAGTTTACTGTTTCGAGAAAAGTCCTTTGTCTGTGTCTTCAAGAAATTTTTGTATTGAGAAATCGATTAGCTAAGTGTTAAACTCCATGACAGAAAATACATTAGTCGTTCCACATTAGTACATTAGTTGTTCGATCTAATGTTATTTTTATTTATTTCTTATATTATTTATTTGTATTTATTTAGAGGCAATGTTTGCTTCTACTATTTATGTCAAAATTTCTACTTTCGATTGTATTTATTGTTTTTGTAATACTACATTGAAATTTATAGCGAATAGATAGATCCTGACAATCTCCTGACTAACTAAATTTTATTTAAGACTGTAAAGAGCACAAAACGGACGGAGTAAATATTGTTTTGAATCATAACAATCTGTATTTCAATGGAAACATGACGATTACCTTTACGTTCGTTTGGAATTGTTTATTCAAAAGTTCATAATTTTGTTAGGTTCCCTAGGATGTGGTATGAAATCTGTTACGGTCATTTACAGATAAATATAAATTAAAATTTGAAGACGACTGCAGATTATCCAATCAATAATTATTTTGTTTCTGCCAAATATTTTAACAAAAGTAACTGCTGTTTTTCCAGCCATGGAATAGTAAGGCGAGAGAATTCCTGAATTAATAAATTATATTGAACAAACTGTAGCTAAAGAACATTAGGATTGAATAGAATTCAATTCATATTCATGATAAATGTGGCCACCACTATCCTCGGTCTAATTGTACTTGACAAAGATTCAGACTCAAAAGAATTCTACTCGTATCCAGGATAAATGTGGACATTACCATCCCGTATTTTAATATATTATATATACGGGTCAAAGGAATCGCGTAAGACCACAAATATATTTGGATTAAATCTATGTCATGTTAGTTTTTGTCATTTTGTTCATGCCCTCCTGTCTCGCAAGATAACTTTTGAATTTGACTAGGTATTCCAGGTTCAGCCCCCATCTCACATGTTCTGGAATCGGTAAATTGCAAGTCATGTTTATATAACCGAAGCACGAGTGGATTTGCAACAAATCCTGGTCAAATACAACAACACTTTAATTATCGTGCTCGTAAAAGTCTATGACAAAATCGAATCAGTTACAAGAAAACATGGAAGAATACTTTCTGGAAGAGATTTATCTATAGCAGACATTTTCATTTCGTCAGACAATACGTCATAGACATCCGGGAGAATGATTTCTGGAAGACTTATATGAGTTACATCCTTGCAAAGTAAAAACCGCTTATTCTTAACAATGGAAGGGTTTTCAATTGAATGTTTCTTGAAGCCGCTTTATGTGTAAACTTCATTGGACTCTTGAGACCAAAACAAGTTAAAAGCCTCTTCTTGATAATTCTCATTCTGTCGTGCACTGAAAGGCATTCAACGTTCTATAGCACTGATAGACAGCTTACTTTATGTCTGTTAGCTTTCGAAATTAGTACAATTATTCCTTATTTTCCTGTGTTTTTTTCTCAATATCAGTGTATATTTTTTTATCTGCATGGGCCTCAAAGACTACAATTCACTACTTCTTTACACTGTTTGATATTTTGTTTAAATTTATTTATTAAAAACAATTTTTTTTGTATTAAAATAGCATGTATTTGTTTCAATTTATTTATTAATTACAATTTTTTTTTATTAAAATACCATTTAGTTTATAATTTGTATCCACATTAAGTATATAATTTTTTTTTGTATTTTATTTTGGAAAATTAGTTATTTATATTTTTCTTTGTTTTATTTATCTATTTTTTTTTTACATTTCTTAACTTTCAATAACCATTTGAACCTCAGTTATTATGTTATAGTTTACATAATCACCTCTTAGACATGCGCATAATTTTTAATTATCTAAAATAGCAATACAAAATAATTCTCAAAAGTTTCTTAAAAAAAAACTAACTACTTTACCAAATATTTACATTATGTGAAGAAAATCTCATAATGTTTTTTGATCATTTGCCATTTAAAACAAAAGCAACGCTTAGTTACGTTTAACAATAGTTTTTATTTTTGCCTTTAGGAAAAAGTCAATTCAATATAAATAAATGAACAACTGCAGCATATTCTGACTTTCACAGGGAGTAATGAATTTAAAAGTTTTAAATTTGTTTCTTTGTTTAGTGTCTCTTCGGAAAGTGTGGAAAGAAAGAATCAAATAACAAATTTAAAAATAAATGTAAATTCACTTCACCAGCGGAATTCAGAACATGCTCCTATTACAGAATATTTACACTAACCTCACACACACTCACACTATATTTTGTAATAAAATAGTGATATCTGCTAAACAAATTATAAACCAATAATCAAGAAGAACAAAAAGACAAAAACGAAACCAAACAAACCCTTGTACATCATTTATAAATAATGTAAAGTTATATAAACAAACAAAAAAATAGATCAACGAAACTCCATATAACCAGAGTTTCAAATGTTTATAATAAAATATTATGTACTGACTAATACAACAGATATTATATAAATAGTAATGAGAGAATGAATTAATAATTTACCCGGAAATTTATTCAATTAAATAAAACATTAATATTTAATTACAAAATAAATATAAAAAAAAAATTTTGAGTTTGAAAATTTTGTAAGTGGAAAGTATGTGAAAACGTTTAAATGACAAAATCGTTTTAAATTTGTATAAAACCCTCGGACACAATAAAGATTTGCAGCCTTTTATTTGGATGTTATAAACAAAAATTGGAAATACGATGAACTACAGACAAAGGGACTAAAATATAACTATGCCAACTTTTTTTTTTACCGACAAAAAAAAATTACCTGTAAGCCAATGAAGCCTCATGTAATTGTCAAAACCACAAGGGTATTTGCTACGGCCCTGTAAAGTGTGTCCATCACAAATGTGGACATCTAATGGATAAGTCACGCTCAGGCGATTTCACTTCGCATTCATTTGCAAGATTAGCCACACATTCTAAGCAGTGCATATATTTTCTGGGCGACAAGTATTTATATTCGAGAAAAACAATACAATTATTAGTATTCATTTTGAAATGCCCTTTTCTGGGAAATCGGTTAATTTAGCATTGTGGCCAATGCAAATTCTATCAAGTTCCCTCACACTGTTGGGAATTTTATTAGGCGCCGCAATGGCTGTACCGAATGTGTGTATGGATTTCTTTTTTTAAAAATGAAACGATATTAAAAAAGAAGAAAATGATTTATTTTAATAATAAAATCAATACAAATTAAAAGCTTTTTTATTGATTTTATTATTAGTTTTTATCATAAGAACTGTTTGAAAAGAAAATACATATAATAATAATGGAAAATAATCTATTATTTTCTTTACTTATACATTTCTTCACTAGGATCGTGGGGCAGTCAAAGATGTTATCGGCCGCTTTCTGGACAGTGAAAGGAGAAGTCATTAAAAGTACTTTCCTGCCTTCTAAACGTTTTTTTTTTAATTTGAATGCCTTTATGGACCAGACCTAAATACGGATCAGCCTCACAAAAATATGAAAAAAAACACAATAATGTAAACCCCGCTTAATTAACTCATTGAAAATTTGTTTTTTGAGTGATTATCGGAGCAAATTAATTAAGTTTCCCCGCTTAATAAACTCATTTGAGTAAATTAGGGTTTTACTAAAAATAATTTACAACTTTTGTTTAATTGACGACGAGTGTTAATTAAATTTAATAAAATTTTATTAATCAAATTGAGGCAAACTGGCCCGCTTTACTACAAAAAATATATAAGTTGGGTAAAATCCAAAATAAAATATTTTTTTTTATTTACCTATTAGATAATCAAAAGACTATACATAGTTATCCTATTGAAGTTATCCGACGTCCCAAGTGGTCTTTTTACACATTAGTTCGGTTAGACACTCTAGATTAATCCTCAAAACTTTGTATAAATAAAATAATTTTTAAAATTCGTTTGCAAATTCAATAGAATTGGAAATGAATTACAAATCTTTTTTTTGCCGTTTTTATGTGAATCGATTCAAATCTCATTCAATTCTTTTTTTTTGTGCAAATAATTTGACATTTTTTTAATTTATTGCTTGAATAATTCGCGAATTAATTAATTCGCTTACGTAGAGATCGTCGATAGAAAACAGTCATTTAAACAAAAATTTCTTCCTTTTTGTTTTCCGATTTCTTTTATAATCCTACTTTTTTTTTATAAACTAATTAATTGTGACATTTATTATTAAATTTGGGCCGAAATCCCGGCGGTACTGCAATACCGGGCCAACCCGCGGCAGGAGTGGAGCAAGCCCCTAAACACCCCGCCTATTTCCAAAAATCAGTTTAACATTTGTTGTCCTCCGATGGAGGATCTATCAGATGTTAAGCTGATAAGAACAGATACTACACTTTGATCTTAGCCATAAGGCCGAGAAGCGATAACCTGACATGGCAACAGCTCCATCCTATGTACGCCACAGACTTTCAAGCCAATGAGAATTATACCGAGTACATGAGATAATCAAAGAATAGTACAACGTTGGAAATCAATGCGGCATACACAACCCCTAAACAACATAAACGTAGACAATTGCGTGTGTTTGCCCACCAGCTGTTGGGTTCATAAGTACTTGTGTTACTGCGCATGTACCAAATATTGCTGTGTGGTGGATTAGTTTGTCGGCAAGGGTTGCCTGTGTGATATGATTAGTCAACTGGGTTGCCGGTTGGTATTTTTAAAGGAGTTCCCTTAAGAGGTGCTATGGAATATAAAAAACCGCCAGTGGAGAAAATGGAAAAAGTTGGTTTTAGTTCACAATGCAAAACAAGTGTGAGGGCATGGAATGTTTTCACCTAAAGCGTTTTTATATACACTGGAGTCTCGTTTTGCGTTGCTTTTTATACCCTTCGGATGCCTCCCATATAAATGTACCATTCCGCCCACTTTGGAAATCATGTAGTAATATAATTACGCCCAACACAATCTTACCTAAATTCTCTACTTAGTAAAGCTGTATCTAGAAAAAAGCCAAGCAGAAGACCGAAGTGATGGGAAGTTTATTATTTAACAGGCTAAAATCAGCAACAGGTTGTAGAGTCAACAAGACGCTTACAGGACCATATCCTTTTCTTGAAATTTTCCATAACCAAATCGCAAAGTGGCTTGCCTATGTCCTCGATTGCCTCACCAATTATAATGTTGAGGTCTTGAATTGACGCTGGGCTGTTGGCGTAGACTATTTCATTCACGTGGCCCCAAAGAAAGATGTCGCAAGGTGTTAAATCACAAGATCTCGGTGGCCAAATGTGATCACCTCTTCGAGATATAACTCGGTCCGGAAACTTTTCCCATAAAAGAGCAATGGTTTCGTTGCTTGTGTGGCACGTAGCGCTTGTTGAAAGTAAACGTTGTTCAGATGAATATCATCCAACTCTGGCCATAAAAAATCATTAATCATCTCTCGATAACGCAATCCATTCACCATAACTGTTGATCCAACCTCATTTTCGAAAAAGTAAGGTCAAATGCCCCGCCGTACCATTAACCGCACCAAACAGTCACACGTTGAGAATGGAGAGGCTTCTCAACAATAACTCTTGACGTAGCCACCGAGGTGGAAATGGGCCTCATCAGTCAAGATGATTTTTCAATGGAATTCCGGATCATTTTCAGGCAATTCAAGGACCCAATCAGCAAAGACACGACGTTGTTGATGATCGGCCGGCTTGAAGTCTTGTGTTAACTGAACTTTATAAGCCTTAAGGATCAAGTCTTTATGCAAAATACGGTGAAATGACGTTTGTGGAATGCCAAATTCCAAAGAACGACGAGGAATGGACAAACCTGGGTTTTTTTTCAACACATTGGGCTTCAGCAACATTATTCTCAGTTGTGCACGTGCACGGGTTTTATTCTTCACATCACTAACTTGTCCCAACAGTTCGAATTTTTCCACCAAATTCTGTATTGCGGTCCGACATGGAGCTTCACGACGACCCAAAAATACTTTAGTTCTGCGAACTGTGACTGCAAGATTTTCACCATTTTTGTTGTGAATTTTAATAATTTCAATGCGTTGTTGAAGCGTGTATCGCTCCATTTTTAGTAATGGCTTGTAAAATGTCAAAGAATAAAAGCTTCCAAAGTGACAGCTACCGAAATATCGGGTGATTTAAAATAACACCTCTGGTTGGAAAACCCTGTATATAAAATATATATAATTAATAGTTTTTATCTTCGACCTTTCGGTAAATTTTAGTAAATGTTAATAAATGTTAATCAGACCTCGAGCTCGAGTTTTATTAACATTTACCAAAATATAAAATATATATGTACGTCTCGGAAATTGCGATTATTATATAGTAAAAAGATCTTCTTGTTGCATTTTGACGCTTTCGAGGTATGACTGATGAGCTTCGCCTTGGAATTAATTTTTCCAATTAGTCGCTCATTGGAATGAATGAATTGGAATACTATTTTGAATTACCAAATGAAGATAAAAGAATAGTATTTAAAGCTAGCACTAACAGTTGGAAAATTATAACCATCGAATCTGCATTGTGACAATAGACCATTTCCTTCCCCAGTTCAACATGAAGTTATTTTTAATCACCATCTTGTTGTGTGGACTTCTAGTGGGTTCTGCTGTAGCCGGACCGGAGGTAAGTGACACTTGTTTAATTTTAAAAAGAAGATTTAAACATTAATATTTTTTCGTTTGTATCCTTAGAAAATTGGCCGCTTCACTGTAACCAAAACCAAGGGTAAATGATTTTGAAAACAAATAAAAATTGAGGAAACACACAAGAAAAATATTTATAACTAATATGTGTTTTATTATTTGTTAAACGAATCTCTGAGAAATGGAAAGAGGGCAATGTGAGGAGATTAACGAGTAAAGCATGAATCTAAAAACTTCTCATAACTTCGTTATCAAATCAAAATGGGAATCTATTGACAGACACTTCGAGACTGCAGAGGATTTGGAAAGAGCTTGTCTCGAGCTTCTTAGCGACCGGAGATCCTTGTGATGAAAGAAACCTGCAACCAATCATAGATCATAAGTGTCGAATGTCCACCGCCAAAACCAGATGTGGTCAAAGCAGCAATTGGTCGGGCTAAGAATAAAAAGACTGCTTTATAAGACGGTAGGAGATGAGCTGAAAAAGTATATGCATTCGCAAGACTGCACCGTCAGGGAGAATTAAGGTCATGCCTGATGATTGGAACCTCAGCGTCCTATGTTCGATTTACAAGAAAGGAAGACACAATCGTTTGCCTCAAATACCCCGGAACTAGTCTCCTATCTCTCGTACATAAAATACAACCTGGCATATTGTGCAAAAGAGTGATCCGTCATACCCCAATACAAAAAACTAATTAGAACCCATTGTCCGAGATCACAGCGAAACTTGAAGGCATTTGCAGAATGATTTTGGTTGACACTGGATCCTCAGTAAAAATATGAAGCAACCTCTGTCGAAATTTGGGTACAGATGAACCATAGCTGGGTGTTTTCGAGAGAAAAATCTGTCGCCAAATGAATCGCAAGGCGTAGTTGAGCTAATGAAAATACAACGATGACAATGGCTGGGCCATGCCGAATGAATCCAAATACTACAGCAGGATGACAAGCAGGATGACGCAGAAGGTTCAGACGGGCGTAATTAAAACTCCGGTGGAAAGTTCTGAACTGCAGAAAGAACCCACAAGACCGAAGTGGTTAAGAATTAATCTATGAAGCAAGACAAGACCAACACAACATGTTGAAGAGCCAAGTTAAGTTTGTAAGTAAGACCACGTTATGTTGACTTGAACAGGACAAGGTTCTACTACAACGAGAGATTGGTAGAGAGGTACGAGCGCATAATATTAGCCAAAAATTAGTTCTATTTTCAAGAAACGTTTTTTTGAAGCTGTGCAATTTATTATGACATTACATTGGTGCCACCCAGTATCCATCGACCAGAGATTGCATTCAATTCAAGTACAGTTCTTCTAAGGAGCTTCACATACTAATTAGTTTAGTTATATTTTCACGAAAAGTGTATTGTACTAGGTTTTAGTATGTTGGGTAGATTTACATACTTAAAATCTTAATATATATTTACCCTCGACACTGATTCACTGACTCTGTCACGCAGTACGTAGGAATTTAAATAGGCATTCTATAATTCTATAATAAATAATAAAAAAAATAATATTTTTTTTTTGTACAGAAATTGTGTTTTCCCCAAATTTTTTTTTTCCAAAATTTTTTTTTACAAATTTTTTTTTTACAAAATTTTTTTTTCAACAAAATTTTTTTTTTTTACAAAAATTTTTTTTTTACAAAATTTTTTTTTCAACAATTTTTTTTTTTCCATATTTCAACGGGCACCATAGGCGCATTACAACTTACTAGTAAGTAAATAATTTCCAAATTGATTGAGATTTTTGTTTGAGTGTATGAAACTTTTCAAGTTCGTAAATAAAAAATAAATTAGTTCTATTTTCACGAAAAGTCTATTTGAAGCTGGACACTTTATTATGACATTACTTTTGCGCCACCCAGTATCCATCGACCAGAAAAATGCCCTTCAATTTAAATCAGTTCCTCTAAGGATCTGTAACTCACACTCAGCTCAGGTAAATTTTACTAGGTTTTAGTATGTTGGGTAGATTTACATACTTAAAATAAGTAAATAATTTCCAAATTTAGTTCAGATTTTTGTTTGAGTGTATGAGACTTTTCAAGTTCGTTGTTTTTTTTTTTATTAAATATTATGTTCGAAATAATCTTATAGAGTTCTTTTACATTATATCAGTCTTCAATAATCTCCAAATCTTAGCAAATACTTAAGATCAACATTACAATTATCACTTCACTTTGCCCCAGAATCGCCCTGTTCAATTTCGATGACCCCTCTTCAGAAGACCCAACAAATGGGCAATATACGATTTGGTTCTGGAACTTGGTCGGCTCGAAGGAAATTCGTCCATATCGTCCAACTGATGACGAGACTCAACATGTTTCTTGGGCACCGGAATTTCAACGAGCATCGGTGTAGACGAATCCGTTTTCGAGGGTACAAGGCTTTGTAGGGGTTTTGGATAAATGTCAAGATTTGCACTGGTGGGCGTTTCGGCAGGGTTGGCAACGGCTATAGAAGGCTGTTTATTTTTGCCTGAGGTCAAGAGTAAGTCTTCGTCTGCAATCAGAGGAAAACTTTATCAATGTTTATGGAGGTTGGATCGCAACTTACCAATATTTTCCAGCAAATCATCGGTGAAGAGCAGTAAAGCTGAGCTGTCCTCTTGCGGGAACCCTATAAAGAAACCATCCAATTTGAGACGATAATTCTCTTCGCCCTTTTGCCGCTGATCATAGTGTAGATCATAGTTGTCCTGGGGATTTAGCAAAGCCGTCAAAGCCATTAGTTCATTGAAATCCAACATGGACTCTTTGTTCTGATCCTGTGTCAGGGTCGGCCGGGCCCAGATCTCGTCCAACAAGGCCACTATGGAAAGTAGTGAGAACACAAATAAACGATTGTTAAATTTACACATGATCGTCGTCGGAATGTGTGCGTGGAGACGACAGATGTGGCTGCTGACGATGAGGAGTGTGTGTGCCGTTAGAACCTTCTGGTTAAGCTGTTAGTTATGCAATGATTTCTGGTTTGCTCTCAAACAAACCATGAAGCCATTCCCGTGATGGGCAAAGTTGTATTGTGGTTTTTTTTTCTTCTGCAGAATGCACAAGACCTGTTTCAAGATACCATCAACTCATGTACACCTTCATTTCTGTTCTTTTCTTCGGTGAATGGGAGAAGGTGTGTGTGTGTGTGTGTGTTTGAAAGATGATCATCCTCCTCAATGATTATATAACATCTAATTGAAGACTGGTTTTCATTTCGTTGCTAACATAGCTGCTCCTGGACCTTAACGGCCGGACAAGGAGATGGAGAAGGAGGTGGTGGTGTTCGGTCGTTTTTCTGCTCTGCTCCGTTGCATTCAAGGTATGTTTTGTTTTTGTTTGTTTGGTTTTCCGCCAATGATGCCTCCTCCTCCTCCTGTTGCTTGTGGTCAGTTCTTCTTTGCCTAAGAGATGATGGGTTTTTTTTTTGTGTTGCCAGAACATAAAGACTTCCGCATTTTTGTGCAATCATGAAATCAATACTTTGGCTGTAATCGTAAAAGTAATGGTAAGGTAATAACTGGCCACAATACTTAAAGACAAATAAAGTGGTTATAAGCGCCCCGGTAGGCGAGTTGGTAGCGTGCTTGCCTATCAGCGTGGGGGTTGTAGGTTCGATTCCCACCAGAGGCTTTGGTCTGTCGCTGCAAAAATCTAACCAAATGCTCTGTGTCACCCGGTTTACCCTTGGACCCAAAAATTAGAATATAAATTTACTTTGTATTGTAATTAATAATAAATAAATAAAATAAATAAAGTGGTTATGAAGAGCGGGACTGAAATACCTGATGGATGACTGGCATTTCCCACAGGAAATTGGGGAATTCATTGACAATTTCAACTCTATTGGAATTACAAATTACATTGGCTATCTGTATGTAAAACATATTTATGTTTAATAATTTGAGAAGTATAAAACTGGCAATTAAAATTTGTTAAGAAATTACTCCAAGACAATTCTGATGTACTTAAGTCTGCTGAGTACAAAAATGGTCGAATTTTATTTATTTTTTTTTTAAATTTTTTGTCACAACTCAAAACGATTTCGTTTAAATAAATTAACTTAAAAAAATTCAAAATTAAACACTAAATTATCTATAATCTTCATCTTTGGTGGCTTTTATTCTGAATGACAGTTACGGAGTTAAGTAGGATGAGTCGTTTTCAAGTTATGTCAAATAATGTTCAACAAATTTGACTTTAAAAAAAACATGAAAAATTCGACAAGTGTTTTTCATTAAAAAAAACTTTTATATTTAAAAAAAATTATTTATTAAAAAAAAATTAATAAAAAACACGGCAAGTGTTTTTCATTAAAAAAGACTTTTTTATTTAAAAAAAAAATTGTATTAAAAAAATTAATAAAAAACACGGCAAGTTAAAAAAAACTTTTTAATTTAAAAAAAAAAATTTTATAAAAAAAAAATTAATAAAAACCACGGCAAGTGTTTTTCATTAAAAAAACGTTTTTTATTTTGACATTCTTGACATTTTCTTTTGAAAGCCCTTCGTTAAGTCATTTTCGATATATCCATGTTGGCGGTATTGATCTCAAAAAATTTTAATGTGGTCCAAATCGGATGGCAAATGAAGAATTGATCTTATGGTTTTTTTTTAAAAACCTAGGTAACAGTTTAGGCTATAAATGTGCAACTATTTTCAGATTTAGCTAAACTAGGTCCGTATTAACCTTTAACTGTAGAGGTAGCCACATCCCCCTCATCCGTTAAAGCAAACAGTTTTAGAGACTCTTTGGACTAACAAAGGCGAGACTCAATTATTTGCCCTAAATCACCACATTCAATCATTCAGGCGTTTTAAATAAGATTTTTGTGACCTTATTTCTGAATACTCTGAAGGAGGCAAAATCTATTTAAAGGCGAATTTTAAAACACAATTTAATTCCAGTGACCCATCGTCGTCTAAAAAAATTATAGATTTTGAATATAGAATTATATTTCTTAGTCGATTGTCATTATTCTAATTACCTAAAAGGTATTTCCCCTCCCCAAAAGCCAATTAATCAAACCACTTTAGGTGTTATTGTTTTGATGCACAGACAACTGTCATCTTCAATGAATTTGTTTCCACGTATCAGCCATTGAATTTCATGCCAACGACCTTTTGCATTTCACAACAAATTGTAAACAAGTCTCTGTCTAAGGAATCTAATAACAACAAAATAATATTACATTTCTGTGCTAAATGCTACTAACTGTTAGTTTAATTAACAACAAATAATGGGGGGAAAGTGGTAAAAATTTCATTAGATTTTTTTGTAAAAAAAAATTACGTTGTTCTTAGTATTTTTATTCTTTCATGGCACCCAGCAGAGTATTGAAAGAGAAAGCCGTTTTGTATATCTGAAAGAATGTAATCGAAGACAGAAATACGAAAGTCAGTTGAAGTTCAAGTGATTTTTCTGGGGAATGAATAAAAATGACTTACATAAACCAACAGATTACGATCGAGTTCAAAAAATAATCCCATCAAGGAGGCATCCTGCTGGGAGCGCATCAATGGCAACAGCATCATTTTCTTTTCGGATGGATACATTTTCTCCCAGGGAAACTTATTGTAGATGTCATCACAGAGCATATTATTCTGTAGGTGGAAAAATTCCAAATTTGGAATATGAGAAAATAAAGGGTGTCTCAGTAAGAGCTAAAACCATGTATTTTTTGATTTGTTATTGAATGATAAAGATAACATTTTCCCATTTTCCGAACCCACTTATCAGCTGTTTGCCATTGCCATAGAAAGCATGCGAACGTTGTCGTTCGACATCGCGGCTTAGGCTGTTATTCATGCCTTACCTCACTCTTGATCTTCTCCCCGCCAAAACAATAAATCATCACTTGGATGGTTATGGCCGTAAAGACCATCGCATTGAACGGCATCATCCTCTTGTCCGAATCATTGTTCAGCGAATAGATGAGAAAACACATTTGCAGGCAACTAAAGGCAACCTCAGCCCAAAAGATCTGACCAAAGATCTCGTTCATATCATCCACGAATTGCAGCGTCCGATTATGATAGCGGACAATGGAACCGATGTCACGTATAAAATCCACATGATTGCCGTCCTCATCAATTTTCCGGGCAGCCTTTTCCACTTTTATGCGCAAAATGCGAAAGTGCCCGGAAACGGCATGAATCAACCAACCGAATAGGGTGTCAATGCCAATGGTCAGACAGAGTAGGGTATAGACATAGATCAACGATAGAATATAGTTGAGGATGAATATGGGTATGCCGTGATCCTCATAGGGGAATCTAAGTGTAACAAAAAGAAAGAATCTAAGTGTAGAGAAAATAGACAGAGGGGTTAGAAAACGTTCACTTACTCGCCATCAAAGGGTAATTTTAAAGTCACCTCGAGACCATTGAAATATTCGTAGCTCATAAACATAAGCGGTATTATGGCTGACAAAATCACCGATCCAATGCAAGCTGTGGAATAAACATTTCCAATCACCTTGGAGCGGCGATTCTCCGATAACCATTTCTCTTGTTCCGGTTCATTGGCTGTATGGTTGGCAAAGAATTTGCAAAATTGTTATTATCGGATAGATAACACAGGTTTGTTATCTAAATTCTTAAATAGATATTTAGGTGTTTTAAAACCAAAAAATAAAAAATAAAAAATAAAAAATTAATTTTTCGCAAAATACATTTTCATAGCTCAAGGGGCGATTTCCCTGAAATAAATTTTAAAAAATTTAACTCTTAATTTTTGGAAATTTTTGCTTTTGGTGAATTTGAATCCGAGTATGAGATTTAAGAGTTTTTAACAAAATTATGTGCGAACATTTATTTTTACTTAAAAAAATTGGCAATGCAATTTTTCGTGGTACTACAATGGACAAAAATCGAAAGAAAATAGTGTCCATTTGACTTCCATTCTGAAATTTACAGGGAATAATAGGGTTATATTGTGCTTTAAGAAAATAATTAAATTACGTAAACAAACCAATTTAAAATTATAACAATAAAATAAATTAAAAAAAATATATATTTTTTAAAAGAAGGTTCAAATACCATTAAAAGAAGGTATTAAACTTTAAAATCTATTCACTAGTTTATGAAAAACATCAGTTTAACAGTTAACATGTCCGATAACTTTTCACGATTTTCAAATGCCCATGACCTTTTGAAATATTTTTTTTTTTATTTTTTTTCTGGAAAGACGTGTAAAATATTTTTTAATCAACAATACGTACAACAATATTTTGAAAGATATCGGAGACATCAAAGCCAATTTTTAGCAAAAATCGTACGGTCTGACATGGAGAGGACCATTAAAATCGATGGTATATTTTCGATTTTATTCACAATTTAGTGAAGCGCTTATCTGAAATCCGTTTTTTATAAATCACACATAACCATAAATTTTTAACAGAAGTGTCATCACCAAATTTTACATAAATTCTAAAATACTCCATTGATTTGAATGGTCCATACCCCATTTTTATTGCAAGATATTTGGCTCTGTGATAAACTAAAGAAAATGCACACTTTATTGTGTCATTTTCGATTTTTTATTAATTTTTTTCAACCAAAAAAATTACGAAAAAAAATTTGTTCATCAAAAAAAAAAAAAACGAAATACAATTTTTCCGGCTTAACTTTGTTAAAAAAATGAGAAACTAAGTTAATGTGACTTTACGATAAATAACTGAAACTGGGCATGCTTTTGTCATTTTACTTTCTTAAAGAAATTTTTTAACAAAAAAAAATTATGAAATATTATTCACAAAATAACGAAATAAAATTTTCCGACATAACTTTGTTAAAAAACTCTGAAACTGATTCGGATTTAAATGCCACAAAAATTAAAAATAATTTTGTGATTTATTTTTTTAAAATTTATTTCAAAGAAATCGGACAATTCGTTGTCCAAATGCACGAATGGTTTTCAACAAAAAAAAAACTCCTATTTATATGCAATACACTTATTTTTTTAAAATGTATTTCAAAGAAATTGGACAATTCGTTTTATAGTTATGACAATTTTAGTCTCAAAAAATTTAATTTATAAAAAAAAACAATATTTTTAAAGAAAACCTGTTCATAAAAACAAGTTTTCTGTAAAACTTATTTAGTGATTAATTTTTTAAAATTTATTTCAAAGAAATCGGACAATTCATTTTATAGTTATGCAATTTTAGTCTCAAAAAATGTAATTTATAAAAAAAAAGAAAATTTTTAAAGAAAACCTGTTCATAAAAATAAGTTTTCTGCAAAACTAAATTAGTGATTAATTTTTTAAAATTTATTTTCAAGAAATCGGACATTTAGTTCGTCCCACAAAATTTATAGAAAAAAACATTTTATAAAAAAAAAAAAAATTTATTAAAAAAAATTGTTTTTGAATAAAAATGTCGGACATTTTTGTACTTTGTACTCCCACAACATCAGAAAATTTAAACTAATTTAGTGATTATTTTTTTAATTTTTTTTTTCAATTAGATCGGACATTTCGTTTTCTTGTTATGACAATAAATGTCCCACAACATTTATTTAAAAAAAAAATTAAAAAAAAACCTTTTAATAGAAAAAAATGTCGGCTATATTTCTACTCAGGGACTTAGCTTTGCTAAAAACTCTTTATCTGTGATTCGGATTCAAATGTACACATTTTTTCAATCAAAAAAAATTATGGAAACAAAAATTTCCGACTTAACATTGTTGAAAAAGTTTTTTACTGCATTCGTATTCAACTACAGTAACAGCGAAGATTTAAAATAATTCAGTGATAAATTTTTTAAAATTTATTTCAAAATAATTGAACAATTCGTTTTTGAGTTATGACAATAAATGCCCCAGAAAATGTATTTGAAAAAACTTTTAATAGGAAAAAAAATGCCGGCCATTTTGGTACTCGGGGACTTAATTAAACTCATTATCTGTGATTCGGATCCAAATGCACACATTTTTTCCAACCAAATTATTTCAAAGCAATTGAACAATTCGTTTTCGAGTTATGGCAATAAATAGCCCACAAAATGTATTTAAAAAAAATTATTAAAAAACCTTTTAATAGCAAAAAAAATCACAGTACATCTGAATTAAACCTTTCCGTGAATTTATCAAATATATTCGACACTTCATATGATTTTTAGCTCGCCAAAAAAATGTATTTGCCACGAAAAGGGTTAAATAGGGATAATTTCTTTTTTTTTGTATTTGATTATTGCGAGACTGGCGCCCAACATAAATATTTGTTGTACGAATATTATTGAGAATATCCGATTATTGGGGAATATTATACAGCATATTTTTAGAGGTTATGGTTTTGCCAAATGCACAAGCCCACAATGCGATGTTTTTCATCTGATAATTTCAATCATAACTTCCTCAAGGGTTCACATTTTTTCAAAGTGTTCTCCTTGAAATTTCATTCAAGTCGAATGCAATAGTTGAATTTATTTCAGATTTATTTCCATCCAACATTCGACTACCTCCACTGGATGTATTGGGTTTATTTCCCTCCACTATTCCAAATTCCTCCACTGTGCGACTTTTGTTCACTGTTACCAGATTCATCCCCAACCTAACAAATATAAATACTTTGTATCATCTCATCATCCCTTAAATGTTATTCGGGCATTTTCTACAAAAAAAAGTCTCCAGTTCACAGTCTCCACTTCACATTGTGGAAAGAATACCTTTAGCTATTATTTAAATAATTTTAACCCTCCCCCCACATGCATTTTCAAAACAAACATCTCTCAGCTAAGTTTAATACAGGCAGCCAGTTCAGGTATCCCCATTTACGATGACACTACACATTAGGGTGGAGTGAAATTCAAAAAAAAAAGTTAACCTTGGAAAGAGATGTAGTCTGGGGTCCTAATGAGGGGAAGAATAAAGAAAAAAATTTTAAAAAAATTTTAGGGGTCGCGCCTCTCCCTCGAAATTTGGAAATTATCGCTATTTTGGCGTTGATTTTAGAAAAATCCTAAAAAGTTGTATGTCAATAAATGTTTGCAATAGCGTAAACAATGAAATAAGGGCATGAAAAAATTTAAAAAAAATTTTCTCATTGTTAAAAAATTTCAAAAAGTAAAATAAGTCAAATCGTCCCTTCTTCAGAAAATTTACTGAACAATGAAATCGCCACCAAAGCTACAAATATTAGTCGATTATCCTCATATTTGCCTCAAATACTTTTGTTTGGGCACTGAACAAGCTCAAACTTTTAAATTTCGAATAAGTTAAGTCGTTAATTTTTAGGATTTTTCTAAAATCAACGCCAAATTTCGAGGGAGTGGCGCGACCCCTAAAATTTTTTTAAAATTTTTTTCTTTATTTTTCCCCTCATTAGGACCCCAAACTACATCTCTTTCCGAGGTTAACTTTTTCAAATTAAAAAAAAAACATGTTTTCACTCCACCCTACTACACATACTTACCCACTGAGGCCAACAGATTCATGTCCCAAATCAATTTCAACAAACGATCCGATTTGAAAACCAATATTCCCGCCTTAAGCATTAACAGCGAGCCCTGATTGAACATGGACAACGCTCCGCTTGCCTTATCGATTTGCACGCTAAATATATGCACGGCAAACAGAATCAAACCGTACTGCAGATAAGTGGTTATCACCGCATAGTATATGAACCGGCCCAGATGTTTCAGGAAGTCCTTGCCCCTCGTGGCGCCTATGTCGAGGCCCACCCTGATCAGAGCGCGATATTGGACATCCAAGAAATCCAAATTTTGCCGTGGCTCGTTGCGGTGCATTTTCGCCGGGGAATCTATAAACCAACTGACAACGATTGAATAGTTCGTTAGCAAATGTCGATTTGATTTTTTCTGTGTTTGGCCTCGTTATGAAGGATTAAGTGCGAAAAGCTGTACGTATCACACGAAGGTCTGTAATTTTCGTCAAATGCAGTGGGCGGTTTGTTTGTTGGCATTTTTTTTTGGCGGCAGATGGTTTAGCGTTTACATTTAATAGACGGTTTCATTGTGGAGGATTGGGGGGAAAAACAAGTGTCAATTGAAATAAATTAAATATTGAATTGAATTAAAACCAGTGAAAAAGTTGCAGTCGGGTAAACCGACTTGTATATACCACTCACTCTCAGTAAAAACATACAAGTCTTATATTCCATAATAGCAACCACAAAATACCGAATGTTATAGAGAACCACAAGGGGAGTTGCCAGACTTTTGTCCGAAACTTTGTCTGTCTATATCTTTACTAAATACAGCATTTGAGCAATATCACGTTGGTCATATTGATAATATTACACGATTTCTAAGGTAGGCGGGATGGTACATTTGTATGGGAGGCACCAGAAGGGGAGTTGCCAGACTTCCAAGTTTTTGTCTGAAACTTTGTACAGTTATTGGTTTACTAAGTACAGAATTTGGGCAAGATCGTATTAGGAATATTGATATTATTACACGATTTCTTAGGAGGCGGGATGGTACATTTGTACTGGAGGTACCAGAAGGGGAGTTGCCAGACTTCCATGTTTTTGTCCGAAACTTGGTCTAGCCATATCTTTACTAAATACAGAATTTGTACAAGATCGCATTGATCATATTGATAATATTACACGATTTCTAAGGTAGGCGGGATGGTACATTTGGATGGGAGGTACCAGAAGGGGAGTTGCCAGACTTCCAAGTTTTTGTCTGAAACTTTGTCTAGCTATAGATTTACTAAATACACAATTTGGCCAAGATCGAACTAGGCGTATTGATATTATTACCCGATTTCTAAAGTGGGCGAAATAGCAGATTTGTATGGGAGGTAACCGAAAGGGTGTGGCCATATATCCCATATGCAATTCCATAAGCAGTTTTGGGAAAATATTAAGCCATGCCAAATTTCAAAGCGATTGTTTAACTCTTTCGAAAGATATCGTGCGTACCAGCAGGACAGACGGACATGGCTCATACGATTCAGAAAGTCATGAATCGAATTTGGTTCAAAGACACCTGGCGTCTAATGTGGATATTTGTATGTGTTACACTTTTGAGCCGTATCAAATGATATATACCCTCCTATCCGTAGGGTGAGGGTATAATAAATACATGTGAGAAATTTAAATTGGCAAATAAGCATACAATTAAACCCTACAGTTTTAATCGGTATATTTATGTAAACGCCAAAAGGTGTTAACACCTTGAGAACCAATTAGTCAAGTAAACATTGTTAGTACATGATTTAGTTAGTGAATTGCAATTTAGTACTTATTCAGTATTTAGTTATAGGACTATTGAGTTAGCTATTCAAATATCTAATTATTAATTAGATTTAATTACGGAATACACCACACTGGTATGATAACTTCGAGCAGATGTTTCACAAATTCGTTTGTCAGAGTAACTTTAATTTTTCTCTATTTGTAAATTTTTCTTTTTTTACTTTGAAACACTTACAAATTTTCTGTCTCAATGTCACATGTCGTGACCAATATGCCGACGATATGCCTAAAGTAATCGATAATCGTCAATATTGTCAACGGAAATGCGAAAACACAAGAGTGGACACAAGACGACATCGTTTGGTGTTGATGTTGACTCCCGCAATACGGCTGATTTAAATACACTTCACGTCTTCTCTTTTGGCCAAAGTTAGTTAGGTAAATCCGCAAAATTTCTTACAACATCTGTAAAAGCTGGTTTTATTGTCGATATTTTGGTCTTTGTTTGATTAGTCGTATTTCTGTCTTATTTGATGATTTCTATCACCAAATCTTCTTGTTGCCTCAACAGCGTAGGGTATCATACAGCGCACCCTATTCCACTTTTGTAAATTTTGAAATGTTTTTTTTTAGTGGACTGTATACAAAATAAAGATCGAAAAAAACTGAACGAAAAAACTTTGTGGACAACAATGTTTATTTCAAAACAATATTTATTTTTAAAACTGTTCATACCGTGTGTGGTGTTTTTGGGTCACACTCTTAAAATTAGGCCTATAGAACTTGGCACGTTCGACTGAATCATATCAAAACTGTTGCCAAATTCTGGGAAGGGTGCTGGTCACTTTTGTTGTGTCCTTGTGATAAATTATGCAGTACACTATGCAACAGCAAGAATTAATAAAAATAACACTATGCAACAAAAAAAAGTATGTAATGAATAACCGCTGTATAATTCTGATGTATTGAGTTCAAAAATGGTAAATTATTTTTTTTTTAAATTAAATACATTTTAAAAAAAATTCAAAAAATATTTTCAATTACATTTTTGCCATGAACACATTTTTTTTTCCATTTTTTTTAAATGCGATTTTTGGTCTGGTTGAAATAAATTTTATGGAATTTAAAATCATAACTCGAAAACGAATTGTCCGATCTGGTTGAAGTAAATTTTAAAAAAAATTTTAAACATTATTTTCAATCAATTTTTTTTACATATATATATTTTTTTAAAATGCATAATTGTCATAATTTTTTTTTTAAATTAAATACATTTTAAAAAAAATTCAAAAAATATTTTCAATCAAATTTTTGCTATGCACACAATTTTTTTTTCCAATTTTTTTAAAATGCAATTTTTCAATGACTTGTCATAACTCGAAAACGAATTGTCCGATCTGGTTGAAGTAAATTTTAAAAAAAAATTTAAACATTATTTTCAATCAATTTTTTTTACATATATATTTTTTTAAAATGCATAATTGTCATAATTAAAAAACGAATTATTTTCAATTAAATTTTTGCCATGCACACATTTTTTTTTTACTTTTTTTTAAATGCAATTTTTGGTCTGGTTGAAATAAATTTTAAAGAATTTTAAAACTTGTTTTAATTAAATTTTAAATTGTCATAACTTGGTTGAAATCATTTTTTTAAAAATTTAAAACAGTATTTGCAATAATTTTTTTTCTATGTAAATTATAAAAATGAAGAAAAAAATATGGATACGTTTTTCATTCATTCAAACGAATTGTATGATCAGATAAAATGAATTTTAAAAAATTATTTTCAATTAAATTTTAATTTGTCATAACACGAAGACAACCTGTCCAAAATGGTTGAAATAAATTTACAAAAAATTTAAAAATCAGTTTCAATCTTCTTATGTTTTTTTCGTAAATTTTGTTGGTGAACAAATTCATAAAAAAAATATAAATGTCATTTTCAGTAATCCACATATCCTACAACCATCGATGGATGGATTTTCGCTTTTATTGAGAATTTAGTGCAGTCACATTCTGTTATCTTCCACACAGATTGAAAATAATTTAGTAACACATTTTTGTTAAATTTATTTCAATACAATAGGAGAACGTGTTTTCGACTAACAGCCGAAGCTGCGATGTCGAACGACAATGGAATAACAACGCTTTTTAAGCGACAAACAGTTGATAAGTGGCTTCGAAATCATCTGTTTGTCTCTTAGAAAGTATGCGAACGCTGATGTCGAAGCAGCGATGTCGAACGACAAATGCAGGACAACGCTTTTTAAGCGACAAACAGTTGATAAGTGGCTTCGAAATCATCTGTTTGTCTCTTAGAAAGTATGCGAACGCTGTCGTTAGGCTGTAAGTTTTGTTGCATGGTGCCAATAAAAAAGTAGGAATAAAAATGTACCCGAGTGTAAACAATTTTTGTACGTGAGTATGTGTGAATGTTTTGCACGTGAATGTGCGTCAACATTTTGAAATGGAACTGATTTAAAAAACAACACGATTTTGTTAAATCTTAATGAAAATAGGCTCTGTAAAAGTTTGTAAAAGTTTACACAAATTTTTCATAACCAAGGTGATTGAACTTGACCCCCTGTAATGCACCCTATGACTTTAAAAGTCTTTGTGAAAATTGATTCTAAATTTTAAAAGTTATAAGGATAGATACGGTTTTCATAACCGAGGTGGTGGTGCTTGACACCCTGTAACTCGCTCTGTGTTGACACCTCTATGAACAATGGTTATCGTTTTTTCCATAATTTCCTTAGCAGATTCGATTTTGAATATTTATAAATATAGATCTCGCCAAGTAGTGGACTGGTTGCAATAAAGTGCTGTAGAGGGAAATAAACTTTCAGAAATTTTACTGGGTGGCCACTATACTTCAAGACAGGGTGGTGTCAAAGTTGTGACAACACAACTTGGACTTGTAACTTTTACGGATATTAATATAGAACGAACTTGGGTATCTATGTGAATATCTATTCTAAATTTTTAAAGTTACAAGCAAAACGGCAACGTCCTAAACGTCCTATGTTAGTTCGGCTACACACTCTAGATGTCAGTAATTGGCATGGCAATATTTGAAAGGTTTTCACAGCAAATAATGGATTTTTTAAATAAAAATACCTCATTTAAAAAAAAAAAAAAAAAAAAAACAGTTTAAATAGCCTCTAGCAAACGTCTGCCCTCTGTATGGTCTTTGGTCTAATGTCCACAAAACGATTACGATTTTTTACCATTGTCAGCACTCCTAGTTGAAAGCTTTTTAAGATTCGACCAGGCGGAGCTTAATCACGTTTTACAATAGCTCAACGACTTGGAATCATTGAACTTAACCCGTATTATTTAGAAAATATTTGTATTATTTAGAAAATATTATCACCAAAGTATTTGTTAAAACAATTACTATGCTGCCATGAAAAACACAACTACTTCCTACTTTGGACCAATAAAATAATTGCCTCTAATTTTTTGTAAATATACATATGTACCTACATCCAAACACATGTGTGTGTATGTATTCACATAGTATTAGAATTAATTATTTTAGAAAGTATAAATAAGTATATTTTGTTGTTATTTATGACTACGAAATCATTTCGATGTCAAACATTCATGCATGCTCTCTGGGGGGAATGTGTATGAATTTTCAGTTACCATTTCAATGTTAATCAACAGTTTTTTTTTTCACCCTCCAGATTTGAATTATGACGAACGGCGACTCATCTTCGTTTGTTTGTTGTGTGGCTGTCGTAAAAATAGTTAAACTGAAAAAACACAAAAAAAATAAAATAAATAAATTGTTAAAATAAACATTAAATTTTGTTTATGTTCATAACAAAACTGGCGATCAATGTAAACAGTTGTTGGGTTTACCCTGAACCGAAACAGCAAACGGAAATTGTTTCATACTCCAATGTTTGTTTGGGGCCATGTTAGATTTGAGATTGCGCGAGGTGAGCTGAGTTCTCGGATGTCTCATCGCTTGGCCGACCTTTCACATATTCAAAGTTTTCGTGTTCTATGAGTGGCTAAGTTAAGCTTAGTTTAGCGGGTTAATTGTAAGTGGGCCTATGAAAACCAAGTGTTAATTGATTTTGGCCATAAAAGCGCAGTTTTAAATAATTTCATGTTTGGTCAACAGTAGCTGTAGTTGTTGTCTGCACTGGAGAGGCTGCATCGAAGATGATGGAGGATTTTTGGTTCGTTATCGATGTCGACGGTGGTGGTGGCGGTGGTGGGGTTAATGATCTGTGAAGTGGGCCAACTTTTCGTTGGAAATGTTTGGAATTGGAAGAAAAGAATTTTGTATTTAAAATATTTTTGGGCGGCATTTGCTTTTGAAACAGACTTCTGGAGTCAAGAGTCCAAAAAAAAAGCCCCAGCCCTTGCGCACAATTGTAGACCTCGGTGCCGGTTTAACTCATACCTCTGAAAAGAGAAAATCTCTCATTGCAAATCTGTGATCAAATTGAAGTTCAAGTTCTGGACAACAACAGTCTCTACAGTGTCTACTAAGACTAGATTTAATATAAAGGCGTCGTCTTGGTCTGTCATCGATCTGAAGTCATCATCGGAGATCACTCCGATCATAGATCATTTATCGAAGATCCCACTACAGAGATCACCAATTGATGATCACTTATCAAGGAACTACATTCAGAGATCACTTATCGAAGATATCCGATCATAGATCACTTATCGAAGATCTCCCATCAGAGGTAAGTTATTGCAGAACCTTGGTCGGAGTTCTGGCTCGCAGTTAATTTTTTTTTTTGAAATCAGTGGTACGAGAACACTTCTCTGGTTTCACTGATAGGAGATAACGTATCGAACATCAAAGGTTGGAGATTGCTAGTCGAAGTTTAGTGTTGGGTGATTACGTATTTGAAATCGGTGGTCGGAGATCAATAAATAAAGATCACTTAACGGAGGTCAGGGATCATCTACCGGAGATCTGCAGTCACTTATCGATGTTCGGTAGACGGAGATCACTTACCGGACATCAGTGGTCGGAGATTACTTATGGGATATTTGTTGGCACTTATGGGAAATCACTTACCGAAGACCTGTAGTTGGAGATCACTTGTCGAAGATCGGTGATCAAGAATCACTTACGGGGATCGTGGATCACTTATCGGATTTCCGCTGTCGGAGATCACTTGTCGATGATCAGGGTTCACTGACTGGAGATCTGTAGTCCGATATCAGTTAATGGAGATTGGTGGTCGGTGATCATCGAACTGAAATCACTTATCGGTGATCGGTATTCAGATATCATGTATCGGAAACCAGTGATCAGAGATTGTTTATTGGAGATCAGAGTTCGGAGATAAGTTTTCGAAGACCGGTGGTCACAGATTATTTAATGAAGATCAGAGGTCGGTTATCATTTATCGGAAATTGGACATCACTTACCGGAGATCGGTGGCGGGACATAACTAATCCGCGATCAGTGTTCAGACATAATTTATCCGATATCAGTGTTCATATTTGACGTATTGGTCAGAGATTATTTATTAAAGATCAGTAGTCATTTACTAATCGGAGATCAGTAAACGGATGTCAGATGTCGGAGAGCGCATGTCTGAGAACAGTAGTCTGAGATCACTTATTGAAGATCGGTGGTCGAAGATCATTTATCGGAGATCGGTGATGGGAGATGACTTACCAAATAGAATTGTTTGGCCGAAGACACCTTAACGGAGATTGGTGGTCGGAAAACAGTTAACGGACATCGCAGATCAGTGTTCTGAGATGATTTGTTTGAGATCAGTTTTCAGACATCATATGTCGGGAACAGTGGAAATCGTCTAGCGGAGATCACTTGACAGATATCGTTAGTCGGAGATTACCTATCGGAGAACCGTCTCCGGATATCACGTATCGTAGTCAGAGATTATTTACAGAAGATAACTAATCGGGATCACAGGTCGCAGATCACTTATCCGATATCACTCATTGGATGTCACCAACAAGAGATCATTTATTGTATTTTAGAGCTCTGAGATCACCTAGTTCAGATTAACTGTGGCAGTTATCATTTCTGAGATAAGTGATCGAAGTTCAATGGTCGCCTCTGAATAAATCAGTGATCTGATCATTATCACTCTACCGTATCACCATCATCACGACTAACAAAGTACAGATTTGCCAAAGGTCTGCCATGTTTTCCCAACAATGTCTTCTTCATGTTGTCGTTTCCCTGTCCATTGTATGGTAATTTCCAAACTACAACCAAAACAGAAACTTGTTTCGACCATTCCACCTGTCAGCATTCTCCACAAATTCCCACTCAAAAATATGATTCCCCAGTGAAAACCAGAGATTATTCTCACCGCTTTCCTCCCCCTTCATCGTTGAAACTTCAGATCTTAGGAATTTCTTGCTTTTGTTTGTCCTCTCCTTGCGAAGTCTTCTCCGATTATTTCTATTGATTGAAACTTAAGGCAAGTCATCGAACTTTATCGTTTCTTTTTTCTTCTTTAATGGCAACCACAAAATCCTGCATGGCGATTGCATCGAACGGTTGAATGGATGGTCCGGTCAACCAATCAACCAACAAAGATCATCGGTGATCTGGTTGGCGCTGCCGATGAAGTTCTATGCGAGTGGCTCTTCTTTAAAACGATAACGTTTAGTTGGTGAATGTAGTTTTAAGTTGATGGGGACGTTATGAAATTATGATAATTGAACAAACACATAAAAATGTTCGATAAAGTTGGCAGCTGCATTGGCAAGAACGACAAAACCGAAAACATGTTCAATAAAAGTGATTGATGATTTTTAATGATTCGTTAGAATACACGGAGAGAAACTATGGGGAATTTGGTAGTGTCGGGGGAATGTACAAGTGGTCAACATTCATATATTCTAAGGCGAGAAATCTTCCGGGGACACTGAAATGAAAATGACTGATGTTCTTATCGACATTTGAAACAGGATTTTTTGAGTTCTAGTCGCTGACACTATATTTTACAATACTCACAACTGGCTTTATATTTGATATTAAATTTTATTTTTACAATCCAATCGATGATATAGAAATGACACCCTCTCCTTAACCACGGAAACTATTATATTTAATCTACATGTTTTTATATAAGCTAAACATTGCAATAGAAATTTGTTACTTATTTCAACAAAAAAAAATGTTCCACCCTACAGTGAAACAGGGTGATTACAACTACCAACAAAGTCTAAGGTAAACAGACTGTGTATTCCCAGAATTAGGTTTTTTTTTCATTATTTCTAAGTAAAAGCTAGACTTTAGAAGGAAATCGTTTCAAATAGAAATGGTCGGCTTTAGATAATGATTTTAAGTTATTTTGAATTAAATTAATAGTTTTAACTGAAATGAAATCGAAATTAGACCACGAGAATCGTTAAAACGCTTTTATGGACGGAGGCAGGAAGTGTTTAACCAAATGTGGTTTTACGTTTTGTTTACTTGCTTTCATTTTCGAATTTCTCCATATAAAGAATTTTGGTTTTAGTAATTAAATAAAACAGAGAAATTAATTAATTACAATAAAACACTGTCTCAGCTATTTGGGAAAAATACTGGAGGTGCATTTAATTTCGTTTTAAAAGTGGTCTTTTGTTAGATTGTCAGTTATCAATAGATTGGGATATTTCTTTGCAGAGGATTATCAATGGTGTAGTTTCAAACTTACAGTTATAATCCTAATGTAGCAAATATATCAGCCACACTGTTTGTCATCTTGTGAAAGAGAGCAGACCATTTTTTATAGCACTGTGATTGGATATCAGTGGTCTGAGTTCATTTATCGAATTTCTCTGGTCAGAGATCACTTATTGAAGAACTCTCGTCAGAGGTAACTTATCGAAGAACTCTAGTCACAGATCACTTCTCAGAGATCACTTAGCGAAGATCTCCAGTCAGAGATATCTTATTGAAGATCTCTAGTTAGAGATCACTTATTGAAGATCTCCAGTCAGAGATCACTAAACGAAGATCTCTAGTCAGAGACCACATAGTGAAGATCTCTAATCAGAGAACACTTATTGAAAATCCCTAGTTAGAGCCAACTTCTTGAAGATCTCTAGTGAAAGACAACTTATTGAAGATCACTAGTCAGAGATCACTTCTCGAAGATCTCTAGTCAGAGATCACTTATCGAAGATCTCTAGTCACAGATCACTTCTCAGAGATCACTTAGCGAAGATCTCCAGTCAGAGATATCTTATTGAAGATCTCTAGTTAGAGATCACTTATTGAAGCTCTCCAGTCAGAGATCACTAAACGAAGATCTCTAGTCAGAGACCACATAGTGAAGATCTCTAATCAGAGAACACTTATTGAAAATCCCTAGTTAGAGCCAACTTCTTGAAGATCTCTAGTGAAAGACAACTTATTGAAGATCACTAGTCAGAGATCACTTCTCGAAGATCTCTAGTCAGAGATCACTTATCGAAGATCTCTAGTCACAGATCACTTCTCAGAGATCACTTAGCGAAGATCTCCAGTCAGAGATATCTTATTGAAGATCTCTAGTTAGAGATCACTTATTGAAGATCTCCAGTCAGAGATCACTAAACGAAGATCTCTAGTCAGAGACCACATAGTGAAGATCTCTAATCAGAGAACACTTATTGAAAATCCCTAGTTAGAGCCAACTTCTTGAAGATCTCTAGTGAAAGACAACTTATTGAAGATCACTAGTCAGAGATCACTTCTCGAAGATCTCTAGTCAGAGATCACTTATCGAAGATCTCTAGTCACAGATCACTTCTCAGAGATCACTTAGCGAAGATCTCCAGTCAGAGATATCTTATTGAAGATCTCTAGTTAGAGATCACTTATTGAAGATCTCCAGTCAGAGATCACTAAACGAAGATCTCTAGTCAGAGACCACATAGTGAAGATCTCTAATCAGAGAACACTTATTGAAAATCCCTAGTTAGAGACAACTTATTGAAGATCTCTAGTGAAAGACAACTTATTGAAGATCACTAGTCAGAGATCACTTCTCGAAGATCTCTAGTCAGAGATCACTTATCGAAGATCTCTAGTCACAGATCACTTCTCAGAGATCACTTAGCGAAGATCTCCAGTCAGAGATATCTTATTGAAGATCTCTAGTTAGAGATCACTTATTGAAGATCTCCAGTCAGAGATCACTAAACGAAGATCTCTAGTCAGAGACCACATAGTGAAGATCTCTAATCAGAGAACACTTATTGAAAATCCCTAGTTAGAGACAACTTATTGAAGATCTCTAGTGAAAGACAACTTATTGAAGATCACTAGTCACAGATAACTTATTGAAGATCATTAGTCAGAGATCACTTCTCGATGATCTCTTGTCAGAGATCACTAATCAGGGAATTGTGGCAGGAATGAACTTATTAGAAATCAGTTGCCGGAGATGACTTACTGGATCTTAATAGTAGAATATCACTTATCGCGTATCAGTAATCGGAGATTACTTATCGATTACCTCAGATAATCGATAAGTAATCTCCGATCTCCGAGCAGATGACTTGACAGATATCTGTTTTCGGAGAACAGTTATCGAATATCATTGAACGGCGTTCGATTATCACTTATCAAGAATACAACTACAAGTTGGGGTTACTTATATAAAATCCGAAGTCGATGACCCTTTATTAGAGATTTTGTATCGAAAATCCCTAATCAGTGATGGCAGATTGGTGGTCAGAGATGACTTATCGAATATCGGTGGTCAGAGAAAACTTACGTTAGATCAGCATTTTAGAAATTGTATCCCGACAACTTACCAGACTTCCCAATATAGAAACTCTCTCTAATTTGGCATCACTAGAACACTGAGAATTCTCCACTCGCAGTCGTTCGAAATGAGCACATGTCCAGTGAGCAGAAGCAGAAGATGCGAGAAAAAAAAACACAATCAAAATTGTCACTGCATTTGGAAAGAAAGCTGCTGGGACACAAAACAAAAAACGCTTTAACTATTTTCTTTTGTTTATGGTTCCCATGCTTCATGTAATCTGAGTAAATCCCATCCCAACTGACTGGCTGAAGAACGCGAATGAGCGAACGTGTGAGTGGCGGATCGAGTGACTAAAAAGTTTTCAGATGCGGCCAACAGACAATTCAAACCTGGCTGGCTGGCGAAAGTCAACAAAGCAAAACGCAAACAAAGTCTAACAACAACAACAACAAAGAGAACGACAAAGAACGCTTGTTTGTTGTGGTTGTTGGGTGGATAAATGTACATACATATATGGGCGATTCCATGTGATGTAAAGCCATGAGAGATTTTTTATACAAAGAGAAAGGAATACAGCTTGAAATGGTAGAGAATTCCGATAAGCGCACGCCTTTTAATTTAACAAATCGTTTTATTGAAAATAAAAATTAGTAACGATTGTTTTACTAAACGAAAATCCGCATTAATGCAAAATCATTTATATGAAACAGATTTTTAATGCCATGACATGATACGAATACCGCTTAAGAGAATTATTATGAATGGAAGGGCGACTAAACCGGGCAAATGATCTCAACAAATTATCTGTAAACCGCATTTAAGACAACTCAACCAAATGAAAATAATATTGAGCTCATTAATTTTTTAAATTTAAATCGTACAGACATGTATTTTAGTAATTGTGCCACAAGTTTCTATCTTCGTTTCATAGAACAGTTCGTTTAAATGAAAGAAGGTCCAATTATCCGAAGACCTTCGTATTGAAGACCTTGAGTGAAATAAATTTCACGTTTTTTTTTCATTTTCACTTAACCGACTTCGACTGTATACAGTCGAAACTGTTTATAACGCATTCCAAGGGACAGAATAATTAATTCGATAGATAATTCGTTTCATTAAAGTCGAACGAAAACATAGTTCGTTATGGAGAGTTTCGATTGTATCAGCCAATTACCTTTTTCAATAATATAAATAGAAATTAATGAATGGTGGTCGTGTGTGCGTCTTTCACACAATATACTCAGGTTCGTATTTAAACAAACTTATTTCTGCAGCCGTCTTCTCCACCTCAACTCTAGATAAAGCAGTCGCTCTTCGAAGCCATCTTTACAGAGTAGTCCATTGATTTGAGACAAGTCCTTAAGGTGATATTTTTTTAAGCCCATATTTTGAGGCTTATTCTAGCTGGACCAGTACAGTTGATTTATTCCCATATATGGGTTTTTTGAGGTCTAAAAAAAATCTAAAAAATCCAAACAGTTTGTTTGTACTTCTTTTGAAGTAGAAAATCAATACTGAACACGGACAAATGTGTTCTTTTCGCTGCGTTTGCCATCAATCCTTCGATTTCACCACGAATAATTTCTGATCCTCGTCAATGGTCGGAGGCTTGTTGGTTTGAATACTTTGCTTTTGAAATAACCCTACAAAAAGACGTCCGGAGTGGTCGAATGCCACCGTTTCTGACTGCACGCCTCCAGTAAATTCTATCTGCAATTTTTGTTTACAGTGTGAATGGTCGATCATAGGTGAGTTTCGAGCGTCAGTCTTTCGACTCTGTTGTCCTTCAGTCAGGAAGGAAGAGTCCGCAAATTTATTACGTCAACTAATGAACAATTTTTTGATAAAATAAGTTTTAAAAAAAAATCAATAACCAAATTGCTTCATTGCTTAATATTGTATTGACAACTTTTACCGAACTCAAGTGGAACTGCTCATATGCACTCATGTAGGTACGCGTTTGTTATTGTTAGTGAAGCTTGGGGAACATCGCAAAAGAATACCAAAGCAACAACAACAACCATTAGCTCTATGTTAGCCGTAATTTTAGCAGCGATAGTTAGACTGTCCAACCGATCATCTTTCGATATTTGGTCAAGTTTTTCTGTTGTTCCCACCACAGCCGGCTGCTTTGTTCTGTCGCACTCTCTCTCTCTACCACTACTCTCTCTCTCTCTGGTTACGCTGCTGCCGTTGCGTTGTTTGAGTAGAACGAAAAACGAAGTGTTAACCTGGCCAACAACATTGCAGGCCAAACAGTTGAGCGCGGATTGAGCAACGGTTAAGAACATTATCGGGTTATTTGATTTTTGCTTTTGCATCGGCCGGTGAAAGGAAAGAAAGTTTGCCAGTTGTCCAAAGAAGTGTAAAAAAAAAAAAAATTGAAATTGTAAAAAAAGAGAAATTGTGAAGACGATTTTGAAATTAACCAAAATGCGTTATGCATTCATATTGTGTGCCGCGTTTATGGGCGCTGCCTCAGCTTATATAGGAGGACCCTCTTATCTGAGTTCGCTGGGCGTTAATCGAGAGCCGGTGGGTTTGTCCGAAACCACCACTGCCTTGCAAGATGAGTTGACGGCCACCAAAGCAAGTGAGGAATCATCTGGTGGCTCCTCTTCAGGCAGCACCTCAGCCACCACCACCACCACCGAATCCATGAAAGAACCCAATGTTGTGCAAGAAATCGTCTCCGAACTACCCGTTACTTTGCCACCATTTCTACAGGAACTGGACGTGCCCAAGAGACGCATCATTACCTACGATCAACGTCAGGAGGGCCAGTACAATATACGAGCCGATCTAGATAATTTCATGTTTCTCCTGATACCCAGCGCTCCATCAGAAAGTTTCAGTCTCTTGGATATCCTTGGCAAATCAGGACTGCGCCGCTCATCCCATTCCTCATTGAATAAGAAAAAGAAACATTATCCGTCGGGTGCATCTCTGAAGCCGGAGGGAAGTTTAAAATACCGGCAGTCTATGAAAGTGGGTGATTATTTGCCCCGCCAAAATGAACACTCCTCGGTTGGTGCATCGTCATTGGGTATGGGAATGGCATCGAGACAGGGCGATTTCATTGAGGGTCGCACTCCCTATCATGTGGACATATCGGCACTGAACGAGGAAGATGTTCAGGCCCGTTTGAATCCTGACCGGCAGGTGGACGTGTTGCCGCCCTCATATCCGTTGGCCTATCAGCATCTGATGAAACCGTTTTTGGAAGCGGACGGATCCATTATTCAGGCACTGCCGCCAGCAGATTTGGGAACTCGACAGAATTCCGGTAAGGCAATATAAGGTCTGATCAATGAGGATTGATCACTGATCAATGACAATTGATCAATGATCGATGAGAATTGATCACTGATCAATGACAATTGATCACTGGTCAATGGCAATTGATCACTGGTCAAAGACAATTGATCACTGGTCAAAGACAATTGATCACTGATCAATGACAATTGATCACTGGTCAATGGCAATTGATCACTGGTCAATGGCAATTGATAACTGATCAATGATCGATGAGAATTGATCACTGATCAATGAGAATTGATCACTGATCAATGAGAATTGATCACTGATCAATGAGAATTGATCACTGATCAATGAGAATTGATCACTGATCAATGAGAATTGATCACTGATCAATGACAATTGATCACTGATCAATGACAATTGATCACTGATCAATGTGAATTGATCACTGATCAATGTGAATTGATCACTGATCAATGATCGATGAGAATGGATCACTGATCAATGAGAATTGATCACTGATCAATGACAATTGATCACTGATCAATGACAATTGATCACTGATCAATGACAATTGATCACTGTCCAATGACAATTGATCACTGGTCAATGACAATTGATCAATGAAAATTGATGACTGATCAATGACAATTGATCACTGTCCAATGACTACTGATTACTACTTTTCTAACTTCCTCCAGAGCCATCACAAAACTCCGGATTCTATCGCTTTGCCCGCTACATACGCGGCGACAACTTTTTGGACTCAAATCGTGTAACCAATTCCAATCGCTTAGGATCCCAGCAATCTCAACCTATCGCCCGCAGAATTACACAAATTCCCATTTATCGTTCTGATCTGTCGCTTGGTGCATCCCAGCTATACCCACCGATCGATGTGCCTCAATTCTCGTTCCATTCTACAGCCCGCAATTTCGAAGAGAAATCTTCAACGTCCGGTGAAGAACTGGAAGCCAAACAAACTTTGGATGGTGGTAGTGATTTGATATATGACGATGTGTATCTACCATCGGTCCATATCCGCCCATTCGAAGATGACTTGGAATTGGACCTGCACACCGACTCGCTGATTGATGGCGAAGCCAAGGCCCTACTGAGCGATGGCATCGAACGTTGTGCACCTGGCAAACGACGTGACAGTTATGGTGTGTGCCGCGAAATCGAGGGCTACTAACGTGGACCGGGGGATTGGTGAGAAGTTTAGGTTTAAGTTTTAAGTGAACAAAACGACTGCTTGTATAAGATTTTCTTATAATTTAGTTTAAGTTAAAAGGAAAACTAACATTTATAATTTGCTTAGAAATTGTTTGGAAAACATTACATACTAATTTAGCGTTTTAAAAGAAATATATTTAATTTAAAATAAATCATTTTATATTAAGAGACATTTTTAATTTCAAATAAAATAATTTTAATTTAAAATTGCATTTATTTAATTAGAGGAGGACGATTAGAAAATAAACTGAAATAAAATAAAATAAAATAAAATAAAATAAAATAAAATAAAAAAAAAAAAAAAAAAATAAAATAAAATAAAATAAAATAAAATAAAATAAAATAAAATAAAATAAAATAAAATAAAATAAAATAAAATAAAATAAAATAAAATAAAATAAAATAAAATAAAATAAAATAAAATAAAATAAAATAAAATAAAATAAAATAAAATAAAATAAAATAAAATAAAATAAAATAAAATAAAATAAAATAAAATAAAATAAAATAAAATAAAATGGATTGTCGAGAATCTAATGAATACTCACAGATTGACAGTTTGGAATCCTTTTTTTTTTGCATTGAAAATGCGATGGACTTTGGTTTTAGCAGCTTAAAATTAAACCGATTGGAATTTTTTTTGGTGATTTTTTTTTTAATTTTTTTATTTTCGCAATAACCGAACCACCTCAGTCAAGACATTAGGCCACCAACCCGTATTTGTAGATTGCGTGCCAAAGAGAAAATTGCTGCTGTGACGCCGATATGTCCAATCGATCCCACCAATTGGGTTGATGTTATTCGACCACCTGGAAGATTTTAGGTAAGGACCGTTGACCTACTACAACGGTGGATAAATGAGCATTAGAAAACCTCGACTATCACATTATTTTTTTGTCAACAAATTTTCTTCGGTGAGGGTACTTCAGTAAACAAAATTGCTGAATTTAAACCGAAAAACAGGCAGAGGCCGTTCAATAGCTGAAAGAAAGGAAGTGAAATGACAGTCATTGATTTATTGATTCAAATAATATTAAACTTTTAAAAATCACGATTTATGTACCATTTAAAAGCAATCAATTTTCTTACAAGATGGAGTGTTCCCAACTCCAAACATAGAATAAGAAGGCGTGTTCAAAAGAAGGTGTTAAAAAATACAATTAAAACTTTTTTGGTGATATTTTTTTCAGATATGAACATAACATATTAGATGGTGAGCTTTTATTTTATTAAAAAACAAGAAGGTTAATTTTAAAAATAAATCATTTTGATTTATTTGTTTGCCGGTGTTTTTTCAAACCTTCGACTGTAACGCGTAGGGTGTCATGCATGACATGAAGTCATATGGGGACTTACTGTTTCTCAGATTTCTAATTATGACTTTATGCTTGAAAGATTTTCAAGTTTCGTTTTCGGCTTGTATTATTTTAAATTACAGTGGTAAACAGATTTAAGATTTTTTGTGGTTATACGTTTATTAAGGATTACCTTCTCATTAGAAAATAAAAATTCAAAATTTTTTGAAAGTGTAGATAAATAGAGACTTGCTCAGACTGACCTTATATTTTATTTTTTTTCCATCTGCAGAGAATACCTTGATACCCAGTATGTTCAACGTCAACGGACCGCCAGTGTTCGCCTGCTTTCTAAGTGACAAACAGCTGATTGGTGACTTCGAAATCAGCTTTTTGTCGCTTAGGAGGCAAGCTAACGTTGTCGTTCTATATCGTGATTTAGGCTGACCATATATTTTATTTAGTGTTCATCTACAGAGAATACCCTGATCCCAGTAGGACAAATTTATCTATTTTTCTACACTTTTCAGAAATTTTTACACAGTATGTCCAACCAGTTGTTTGCTCAGATAAACAAATTTACTTTTCAATTTCGATTTTCTAAAAAGTCATTCGTTTTACAACACATTCTTTCACTTTCTATTTCCCTAATGAGAATGAAACGAACAGAGCTTCTTCCTCTGACCTGACTTTTTAAACGATGACACCAATTTCCTGACTCATATTTTGTACGACAGTGTTCTATATAATTTTCTAATTGAGTAATTTTGTTTTTGTATATTCTTTTTTCAATTGAATTTCATGCACACATGCACACGCTTGTTTTATTTTATATTCGTTTTCATAATAAATCCATAAATCTCGAAGACATCCGAATTAACATTCCCAACACGCACGTACGATTTTTATGCGGTCGCTCGCTTATGGCGACGATGATGAGGAGTCCCACAGTTGAAATGCTTTCGAGAAATAAAAAGTGGGTTTGTCATAGCTGGTGTGAGTAACCACGAACACTATGTAGACTTTTATGTTTTTGTCATGATTTGCCTGAATGCGGAATAAACGTCCATTTGTAGTTCCAGGTGAAACATTACCAAGCTCCTCACAAATATCAAACGGCTTACACAAAAGTGAAAAATCAAAACTCTCATTGAATTTCAATAATTCGTTTGCATTAAGTGAAATATTATTTAAACAATTTAAGTCAAGTTCAATGACTTGAGTGGCCGACAACCCACAATTCGTCAGTCAATGTTTGTTTATAAACAACAGTTTTCGTTGTTGTCACATTTGTTTACGGTCAAAAACTGTTAACCGTTTTATTGACCAGTGCCAACGAGTCGGTAAACAATGAAAAACCGGAAATGCAATGAGGTCTTTAAATTCAGTGCGTCGTAGTAGCGTCCGCAGGTCTGACAACAAGAATCAACAAAAGAAATAAAAGAGAATGACTGTTATGTGAGCGTATGAAAGAACAAAAGAAAGGGCACAAAGAACTTAAGCATCTGGGGAGGAAAATGGATTTTAGTTTGTGTTGTAGTCTTGACAAGGATTCCAGATCGACAAAAATGGCCAACAAAAATGGGGATGATACCACAAAGCAGTAAACCCAAAAATGCCACCCCCTTCAAAATCACCCAGAAGTAACGGAAATCAATATGAGAACGGGGGAAATGCTCTGGCCCCAAAACTAAAAATAATCAAGTGGCTACACAAACTTGAGGAAATCGCATAAATAAAAGAAATCGCAAATAAAAGAATCAAGTGGCTACTCAAAATTGAGGAAATCGCATAAGGATGAAAAAATAAAATAAAAAAAATTGTGGGCATGGCCAGCCACTACATTCGATCCGACACCCTTTATATAAGTGTGGGTACTCAAAATTCGTCAAATTGCATAAGGCTGAATAAAATGCAAATTGTATTGACAATAAAAGAATAAATTTTTCTTAAAAAAAAATGTAAATATTTTTTTTATTTTTATATTTATTTTTTCTATACTCTACCATTTTTATGCATTTCCCTACATTTTGAGTTTTTTTTTTCGATTCTGAGGCTTTTTTTCTTGGATCCCTAGATCCCCAGCAATTATGAATTTCTAAGAGAATTTGATAGTTTTTGGACTTGATAATGAATTTCATAGCATTCTGAAGTCACACAATATAAACAACTAGTAAGTTGTAATGCGCCTATGGCGCCCGTTGAAATATGGAAAAAAAAATTTGTTGAAAAAAAAAAAATATTGTGGAAAAAAAAAATTTTGTTGAAAAAAAAAATGTTGTTGAAAAAAAAAATGTTCTTGAAAAAAAAAATTTTGTTGAAAAAAAAATTTTGTCTTGAAAAAAAAAAATTTTGTTGAAAAAAAAATTTTGTGGAAAAACAAATTCGTTTTATTTTGCTGAAAAAAAAAATTTTGTAAAAAAAAAAAATATTTGTAAAAAAAAAATTTTGTTGAAAAAAAAATTTTTTAAAAAAAAAAAAATTTGGAAAAAAAAAATTGGTAAATTTACCATTTTTTTTTTACAAAAAAAATTTGGGGAAAACACAATTTCTGTACAAAAAAAAATATTATTTTTTTTTATTATTTATTATAGAATTATAGAATGCCTATTTAAATTCCTACGTACTGCGTGACAGAGTCAGTGAATCAGTGAATCAGGGAATCAGTGTATCAGTGAATCAGTGTCGAGGGTAAATATATATTAAGAAGATTCACATTCACAAGCCCAACACTTACTCACTATTGTGAATTATATGTACACCGAAATTTGCTTTTAAAAACCGAACAAAACTTTTCCTGTTGCACAAACAAGAAACCACCGAATTCCAAAGCTGCCAACAACAACAAATAGAAACAAGGGAAAGAATGAACCAACAAAAGAACGAGGAAAATTGGTCAAAACAGAAACAAAAACAAGTTTCTGTGTATGAGCAAAAACATCTCAGACACATGAAATCCAAGACACTGTCAGATATAGCACAGGAGCTAGACAAGGACATGACTTATCCACCGCTCACAGTGAGATATAGAGAGATATCGAAAAATATGTAATTTTGTATTTTGTTCAATTGGTGTGTCCATTTATTCTCTGGAAGTTATGTACCGTACAAAAATAGGATTTGGCAAAAGTTCTCCCTTTTCAGTATTCGAATTCCACTCACTATATACTTGTCCGTGTCATAATACGGATACAGAAGATATGTACCGTACAAAAATAGGATTTGGCAAAAGTTCTCCCTTCTTAGTATTCGAATTCCCCTCACTATATCCTCTTCCCTGCCATAATACGGATACGGAAGATATGTACCGTATAAAAATAGGATTTGCCGAATGTTATACCTTTTCAGTATTCGAATTCTCCTCACTCTATCCTTATCGCTGCCATAATACGGATATCAACAGGATATAAAATAATCATACCTTGTCAGTCTATCCATTTCTTCGGAGTTACTTCGACATTCGAACCGGTTCGCTGTATTTCTCGAAAATATGGTGTAATTTTGAATTCACCAAATTCATACCAAAATTATCCAAATTCGAGATGTGAGTCGAGTGAGTCGAAAAGTGTCACATAAATGTGTCGTATAAGACAAAATTGGATTAGAGCCCAAAAATGTAGCATCAATTCACAATAGCCATTCAAACGGTTCATGGCTGAGTTAAGTTGGTGGCTGACTCACGACCAATCACAATAACTCTGCAATGCAAAGTAACAGTCTTCGGTAACAGTTGGTATAACAGTTGCGCCGTTCTGTTAGCAGTCTGTGTTCTGTTAGCAGGGAACATAATAAAACATAGAATGTAACAGAATGGTTAAGATTTTGTTTACAGAAGTAGTATTTGGCAATATACATACATAAATATACTTTCAACTCTAAGGATTATCATTAAGGATTTCCCCCAGTTATTTCCCATTAAAGTATTATGTAAAGTATTCTATTTTGAATAATATATCGAGGCCTTAGCGCAAAAATAACGTAAGCGCCATTTATTGCGAAATAAAGTTCTTAATGAAATTTAATAGAAAAAGCACTTAATATGAAAATATGAAAAATTCAAAATTAATATTTACTGCCTGTTTTCATAAAACGAATTTTTTCGTATGTTACAAATTGTCGAAATTGAAGGCTCAATAAAATGGATTTTATCCGAAGCGAGATCTTATTCTTTTGGGATTGTGTTCCATATGTCGATATCTAACATACATATAGCTGAAAACCAGAATTGCATAAGGTCTGAAACACATTTTATAACGCTTCGAATATTGACGATTTGTAACGAACGAACAAATTCGTTTTATGGAAACAGGCAGTAAGAGCACTGTGGACAGTAACACAGCGAATTGGGAATTCTTGTAGCGTTGACTGAGACTACATTTTGAAGATTCCACATCTGCTAGAGAAACAATTTCTTTATTCAAAATTTCCTGCATAGCGGATATCCTGGATCTCGGTGATGTCAGTCTTATATTTTTCGTTAAAATTCTTCAGCTGAATTGATATATTTTTCTAATTATATTTAAGTATTATAACGTTTTGGTCGGGTCGTCCACACTTAGAAGTGTCCGTTTATTATTCTACTTTTTATATTTATGGCAATTATGTTGACGGCTTACAGGGCCAGACACTGCAATCTACTTTTTTAAAAGTACCACAATTCTGACAAACTAATTTTAAACTTATTTCCTCTTTAATCAATTTATTCTTATACAAATAACCTATCAAACTATCTTTGAACACCATAAAGGATTAATTTGATGAACTTTTCCCCTAGCAACAACATTCTTTTGACAGGAACGAAGTAACATTTTTTTAATTTCTTTACCACATCCTATGGACGTTTCTCTCCCCCCCCTACACAAAAAAAACAAAGACTTCAATAATTTAAAATAATTTACTCGTTATGTCATACATTAGAACATTTTATACTTTCCGCCGCATGCGGTCGTTTTGTGGTTTTGCTGATTTTTTGTTCTTCTTCTTTCTGTTCCCGTCTCTTGTCTATTGTGCGTTTGTCTAATTACATTTGAAATTTATGTCACGAATTCGTATAAAAATTTGTCGGAGACACTGAATAAACTTTATCGTTGGCAAATATTGGCTGAAAGTTTTACCACACAGGCACACACAGACGAAAATATACACAAGACCAAGACAAAGCAAACATGTGAAAGGCTTTGATAAAAAAAAAGAAAGAATGAAAAATGAAAAAAAATACAAATTGGAGGTTTTCAGAGAAAATGTGCGAAAATGACAGGAAACCGTAGGAAACGGAAACGGCAATTATGAAAACGTGGCAACATATAAACATTTTCAGTTAATTGTTTAATTACAAATTATAGTTGATAGAATTTTAAATTGTTTCAGTTGGCAAAGAAATGAAATATGTTTGTAAATATGGAAGAATCTAAGCACTTGAATTAAAAGTCTATTGAAAATGATAAGAGTTTGTGGGTTTCGCAATATGTTTAGAAACTAGTTTTTTTTGCTTCATCAGACATTTTCAATACTTTAAATATCTTTCAATGTTGTGAAGATATTTAAAATTTATGTTGTTTATATCGAAATTTGAAAATAATTAATATTAATCATACGACATGGAACACTAATAAATTAAATTTCTCAAATAATGGAAAGTTGGGTGTTTTAAAAATGTTAAAACTCCAATTTTATTTAATTTTAAAAGTATATTGTATATATTTTGGTTTAGATGTTATGCAGGACCGAATCTTTTACATCCTTAACCATGAACTTTGTGGTTCAGTGTCAAGGACGCCATAACCATTTATCGCATGCAAACAAACATTGACAGTGTTTTTTTAAATGACAATGGCCACATGTTCAAATCGAAAATGAGCTTAGAAACCTCACCCATCTCCCACACCTGTTTCTAGGTCATTCTGCATCCAAACAACGACTCATTTTCAAGTAAAAGAAATAAGCAATAAACATAAGTGTGACCTTTTAGGGTTAATACGTTAAGGAGACAAAATGGTCACCAATTTTTATATTTTTTAACCATCACATCCACACAGGCTTCTCGTTTATTTTTAGGCCATTGCAATGAAAAGAAGTTTGACCTTTTAGGGTTTATACGTTAATGAGACAAAATGGTCCACACAGACTTCTCTTTGATTATATTATTTTATTTATAGGCCATTGCCATTCTTTATTATGAAATTTATGGTGAAGTCATACAAAAGTCCTCTGGAAATTGTTAATTTTTTAGAGATTGTTTTATTTTTGACTCGGAACGAATACCCCTCACCCCTGCAAATAACTATGAGACATATCTTGGCAAAATTGTAATCCTTAAAAAGGATACACGAATCCCTAAAGTAAAGTGAAAGAAATCCGAATAATCGTTGATATTAAAAATTAAAAAAGGCGTATATTTCCGAAAGAGCCACAACCACTATGATTATTGTGGTAGCTCTCTAGTAGGTGAGTTGCAGTGTACCTTTTAGCATGGAGGTCATGGTTTTCATTCCCACGACAGGACTTGAAATGAAGCTGCGAAATAAATTCTTAACCTTCCAACAAAAACTGGAGTCAACATTTACTTTGTGATTTTGTTAATAACTCCTCAGAATGTCTGACTTTCAATGCAGCCCATGTGACGTATGATTATTATTAATTATATTTGTCATCGATATCAACTAATCATGTTTTGGTAATTTCCAATATTTTAGCGATACAAATTGAAAAATTCTAGTAAAATGAATATTGTTTTTAGTTTAATGGAGATTAATTTTTGAAACTATAAGAAAGTCAAGCAAACTCTGATAAATTCATTTTCTAAAGATTATTCTCACACACACGTCGCAGGTATTACCTGTAATACCACGGCCAACCACAGCAGATACTTTAGAAAAAGACTCGGAGTTGGCTTCAATAACAGAAACAGTTTCTCTGTTTGTTCTTTTAGAGATTGTTTTGGTGGAACTAATCACGAATGTGAGTATTAAATAGTTTACGATTTGCTATTCACAAATTTGAACTGGATCCAAGGGAACTAACTGTGCTCTCGTTTGACATTCTGATGAGGATAGCTGAGAACTTTATATTATGATGACTACTTTATTATGGTCTAAACTAATCTAGAAGTTAATAATAGAAAAAACTGTTTTTGTAATTTTCAAAATTCTCCGAATCCCCTGCTTTATAAGTGTTTATTGGGGTTTTCTCTAATGTGGCGTATGATTAATATTAATTATCCATATTTTATAGATTACCTCAGTTAAAATTCCATTATATTTTGAAACTTTAAGAGATATTTTATATACGCTTATTAGCATTTAGTTACGAGGTCTGATCGGAGACTTTAATCTGGTACCACGGATGGTCAAGAGCCCCCGGAAATTGTTCCGGCTTGCCAGTGAGGGAGATGATAATCGTCCATTTAGAAATACTTAAGAAAATGTACCAAAGTTAATGGGAATTTGATATAGTTTGTTGTGATGACTAGTAGGCTATGATGTGAACTTTAGGATACATTAAATGGGTGCTAAACAAATGTCTTTAAAGTAAAAGAACTGCTTTGAATTATCACAACTCTCGGATTTTCCTGGCTTCCAAGAGTTAATTGGTTTTTAGTCCATGTGGCGTATGATTAATATTAATTGTCTATGATTTATAGATTGTCCGACTAAAATTCGAATATCTTCTAAACTATAAGAGATATTCAAAATATTTCAACTGTCAATGAAAGGTAGGACTATCGTTTATTCAGAAATACTTTAGAAAATATCGGAATCAAAGAAGATTAACTGCGAATTCGAATAAATTTTCCTGACCAGGATATTTGATATATTTTGTATTGTGATGACTACTTGGTTACATTCTAAACTCTGGTATATATTATATGGATCTTATTAAATAAACCAACTGGTTTTATAATAGAAAACCTTTTTTTTTTGTATTTCCAAACATTTTCTAAATTTCCTGGTTCAAAAGAGATTATTGATTTTTTTTTGGACCATGCAGCGTATGATTGCCATTATTTATTTATACTTTTTTGATTTACTTCCACACTATAGGAGATATTGAAAATATTGAAACTGTCAGTTGTGAACTATTTAATACTTTGGAATCTAAGAAGATAAACTGTTCACGCAATTGAGAATTACCTTCTCGTATATCATGTAAATTATATTTCACATATGAATGTGGGCGAATTGGCAGCGGTCTTGCCGACTAGCATAAGGATTGTGGGTTCGATTCCCACCAGAGGTTTGGTCTGGCGCTGCAAAAATCAGTAATATGGTCCGTGTCACCCGGTTTACCCTTGGACCCAAAATTACAATATAAATTTACTTTGTATTGTAATGAATAAAAATAAAATAAAATTATAACAAATTTAAGATATTTGGTATTGTGATGACTACTTTGATATGCGCCAGTAAAATGTAATTGTTTAATTTTTAAAAATTTTCACAATTACCAGATTTATAAAAATAAAATAAAAAAAAATTGAAGATATTTTGTATTATGATGACTTCTTTTACGAGCGTATAATGTCATTTTTTAATTTTTAAAAAATTCTCACAATTACCAGATTTATAAGAGTTTTTTGATTTTCGGCCCATGCAGCGTATGATTAATACTAATTGTCTATGTTTTTTTTTTTAGATAACTTGAGTAAAATTCCCATATATGCCAAACTATTGGAGATATTCAAAATTTTGAAACTGTTAATGAGAGAGAAGATAATCGTCTATTTAAAAAATATATTTAACTATATAATTTTTTGAAATAAAGTCCCTCAAATAATGCACTTTTTAAAGTGATTTCTCAATACTTCTATAGACCTTTAATCCTTTAGCCAGTTTGTTGCTAAATTATTGCCTTTCTACATAACTTTTTTTAAACCAATTTCAAATAAAACCTTTTTGTTCGAATTCCTTCCATAAGGGAAATAAAAAAAAAACTCACGCCCTGCTCTTTTGCCAGTGCAGAAGTGGATATTTCTTACCATTTCTGTGCACTTGTCTAATTTTCGTTTAAACTTTAGCCATCCATAGTGTAGGCCACAGAAACTCAAACTCTGTTACGTCGGCCATACTTCGTTCTACAAACGCGCACTCGTCCTTCTGAATCCGGGCTGTAAGACAATATGCATACAACACCAGAAAGGGGCAGCAGCAGTGGCAGTGGCAGTGGCAACAACAACAGCCAACTGCTTATTACACCACTAACTTCACATAAAAGTTAACGGAGTAACAAGTTCACTAAAAAGGTTACAAACGCCTTTGATGTGATTGTAATTGTGCTCGATGACTGGCTGGCTGCTTGGCTGGCTGGGTGGGTTAGATCGTGAGAGTTCGTGGGAGTTTGACTTTGGAGTTTCGAGGATGCATGTCCTTTGCGAAGTTGAAAGTCTACGGTTTCTTTCTCAGTTACAGCCCTTTGGCTAAAATTAATGAGGTGATAGATTCTTGTTTAAAATCAGCCAGTGCAGTGGCAGTGCAACAACAATAGCAACAGCAACAAAATGACTCAATGTGGCAGTAACAGGAGGTCGTCTTTTATTGTTCCTCATCCACTTGCCCGCTCTGCTTGTTTCTGCATGTCGTTGGGTGGGCGGTTGTGGTTCGTTTTTTGTTGTTTTTTTTTTTTCTCTCTTGCTTAGCTAGTATTTGTGTGACTTTATGATAATAATTTTGAAAATGCAATTTTGTTTAACATAAAAAAAAGAAGAAGAACTTAAATTGTGGCAAACAGAAAAGTTTCGGTTAATTTATGTCAGCCTAAGATTGAGGCAGGAGCTATAAATATTTAAACCGCATTAAAAAAGTAATTAGATGGTGGGATAAACTGAAACTGAGTAGATGGCGACAAATGGCAAGTTTGCTGCTGCCGGATTAGAGCTAAGGGAGGGTGTGACAGCGGGTGTGTTTTGTGACCCAACTAAGGAAAGTTTAATAGTTCGCTGTAACAGGAAAGTTGAAGCGCAACCGAAAATTAGAATATTAATGTATTTTGAAGTGCAATTTATGCATAAGTGAATAAGCAAATAAATTTCTATAAAATGTCCATGAATTCAAAGGCAATAAAATGTAGACTTAGAACTTCGCAAAGGACTGGCGTTCTCGAAACTCCAATTTGCTGGGAGCGAATCTTATATGGATCCGCCTCAAATAGTTTCAAATACTTGTGCAATTTTTTTTTAAGAGACATCCCCTTTTGTGTTTTCCTTACATTGTGATATCCAATCAATTCCTTTCTTAGTATTTTTAATTTGACAGATTTGTAGTTCTATTTATTAATTAGATATGGTGTTCTTATCTTAACAACTTTCTCCCATTTTAAAATTTCAAATTACTCTAAATTCTCCAGTTTAAAAGATTTTTTTTTCCTTGAACAGAAGCGTATGATTGATATTAATTATCTATGATTTACAGATTACCTGAGTAAAATTCCAATATCTGATAAACTATAAGAGCTATTCAAAATATGATTACTCTCAATGACAAAGAAGACAACCGTCTATTCACAAATACTTGGAACTAACTAAAAATTTGGGATCTAAGAACATTAACTGTTCTCAGACTGCCTGCGGAGGATATTTGGAATATTGTGTTCTGGCGACTACTTCTATACGACCTGAACTCTAAAATACATTATATGGGTCGTATTTGATGATACAAAACCTATTTTGGAATTTTACAAATCCTCTAAGTTCTCTGATTTATAAGAGTTTATTGATTTTTAGCCCACGTGGCGCATGATTAATATTAATTAACAATTATTTATAGATTACCTGAGTAAAATTCCTATATCTGCAAAACTATGAAAGATATGGAAAATATTGAAACTGTCAATGCGAAAGAAGACGTTCACCTATCTTAATATATATTTACCCTCGACACTGATTCACTGATTCACTGACTCTGTCACGCAGTACGTAGGAATTTAAATAGGCATTCTATAATTTTCTTTTTCTATAAATAATAATAATAATATTTTTTTTTTACAGAAATTGTGTTTTCCCCAATTTTTTTTTTTACCAAAAATTTTTTTTTTCCAAAATTTTTTTTTTTACAAATTTTTTTTTCCAATTTTTTTTTTTCAACAAAAATTTTTTTTTTTAACAGAATTTTTTTTTTCCACAAAATTTTTTTTTTAACAAAATTTTTTTTTTCAACAAAAATTTTTTTTTTCAACAAAATTTTTTTTCCATATTTCAACGGGCGCCATAGGCGCATTACAACTTACTAGTTTACAAATATTTTGAATTAAATAACAATTTGCGATCTAACAAGATTAACTCTACTCATAGTTGAGAAAGCCTCAGACATCCTGAGGAGGATATTTTAGATCTTTTACATTATACGGGTCACATGCGGCCGTACTTTTTATATGTCTCGTATTATATCAAACAAATGTCTTTGTGATTAAAAAACTTTTTTGAATTTTCCAAGTTCTCTGAATTCTCCGGTTTATGGGAGTTTATTAGTTTTTAGCCCCTGTGGCGCATGATTAATATTAATTAGCAATAACTTATAGTGTACCTTAACAAAATTTCTATATCTGAAAAGCCATCAGAGATATTGAAAATATTCTTACTGTCAATGAGAGCGAAGAGTATTGTATATTTATTGGACAGCATCAAAAAAGAAATGATGTCTGGTTTCTCAAAAGTAATGCGTATCAGTTAAGGTTTCAGAGAACCAAGATTTAGAAAAAAACACCCACAACGCTTAACTCCGGTTAGGCCTATTGAGCTAATATTTTAGAAAAATTCTAAGCTTGGTCAGTGTGAAATTTTATTAGCCTATTACGAACCAAAAAAAAAAAACAGATCTATTAAAAAATAATTGGTTTTCACCCCATGGGTTGAGTATTAGTATGATATAAAGCTCATACTCATTTGATGATTTCTGTTAGGAAGCTTTTCAAGCATGTCAAGGAATCTGCTCTCAACGTGAGACGATTTTTCATTAAACTGGAAAGTGGCACAACAAACATTCTACTAATTCTTCCTCTTTGGCGATTCTTCCGGATAATCTGAAAGGTTTTCGAAATACTGGCTGACTTTCGCATGTCCGCAATATTCCTACACTAAGGTGTTAGGAAGCTAATTAAAATACAATCGGAAATTTGAACAGAGAAGTATCTCTGTGAACGATTTAAAAAAGAATCGATGGATATCCTCGATGCATGTCCTCGATAGCCTCACGAATTCTATCTTTGAGGTCCTGAAACGACGCTGGGCTTTTGGCGTAGACCTTATCTTGTACCTGGCCCCAAAGGAAGAAGTCGCAAGGTGTTAAATCACAAGATCTCGGTGGCCAATTGTGATCAACTCTTCGAGAGATAACATGGTCAGGAAACTTGGTAGCTTTTTAACTGTGATTGGTAGATTTTCAATATTTTTGTAGTAAATTTTAATAATTTCAATGCGCTGTTGAGGCGTGTATCGTTGCAGTTTTAGTAATGGCATAGTTTCAACTTGTCAAATGTCAAAGAATAATAGCATCGAAAGTGACAGCTACCGAAATACCGGGTGATTCAAAATAACACCTCTTATTGGAGAATCCTGTAGAAGTGGGTCCGGTGGCGTATGATTAACAACAATTTATTTATTTATTTCTTATTAATTGCAGTACAAAGTGAAGTCATACTTTAAATCAGGTGATGCAGACTATATGGCTAGATTTTTGCAGCGACAGACCCAAGCCTATGGTGGGCATCGAATCCGCTACTAATTCGCCTACCGGGGCGCTCAATTCATAACAATTATTCTGATCATTTCAATATTTTCAAAACTATCCAAGATATTTCAACAATTTCAATTGACATAGACAACTACAAATACAACAAACACAGTTTGCATTCATGTGTGCAGACTTCTACCAACACTTCGGCATTCACCGTTGATCACTTCGTTACTTTATTATTTGTGAAATTCTGAGTAAATATTTAAAAACTTAATTAAGTAACATTATTTACCCACACTGTCATACACTTCCATTTTGTTACATTTCCACATTGTCTGCAAATCTAACAACGATTATTTACAATGTCATTCCATTCGGTAAACGTTGGTATAGTTTCATAGATTTTCCATGTCGCCTCCCTGCCAGCTCTACGAAAATCTGAATGTGAATGTGAGTGCAGTTTTGTAATGACTGTCTATTTAGTTGATGTGGCAAACTTAAAATAAATAACAAAAAAAAATCCATATCAACTATGGAATCGTATGTCGGTGGTGGTACTGGTTGTCTGTCTGTCTGTCTGTCTGCCGGTCTGGTAACGTCCTATGACAAATTATGCAAAACTCCAGAGTAACATTTAGCAGCTTTGAAAGTAGCTGCGGAGGGAGGGGAACGTGCACGCGACAGTATAGTAAAATGATTAAATGGTAGTGATTATAAATGTAAACACATGTCAGGATTATGATTGGGGATTTTTACAACAACAACAACAAAAAAACCCCATGGAACATACATTTTATTTAAGTCCTAGTATTAAAATATTAAATGACATAACAGCCTGAAAATAGACAGTGATGGTAGAAGGGTCTTATCGATTGTTGTCATCGATACTTGCATGTGTGCTCTGTTGACTATTGGCTAGGTTGGCGCAATGACAAGGAGAATGTGCCAGTAATGAAATGTCTCAGTAAGGAATGTGGAGGATGATGGCACCGCCACTTTCGAAATCTGATTTCACACAGACCTAGCTCACATATTTTCGATGGGATAATGTTGGGACAATTGGAAATGATGGCTGGGTTCTCAAAAGTAATGCGTATCATTTAAGGTTTTTAGAGAACCAAGATTTAGAAAAAAACACCCACAACGCTCAACTCCGGTTGGCCCTATTGAGCTAATCTTTTAGAAAAATTCTAGGCTTGGTCAGTGTGAAATTTTATTGGGAAAGTTGTGCTGATTCGGGCAGAAAATACGAAAAAAAAGTTTTTTTTGTTTTAAAAAAAAAAGTTGTGTTAGGTAAGTACTTGATTGTGCCGTTTACGAAAAATGTCTATGTGCATCAGTTTTTGAAATTTTTTTTCGAAATATGTGTTCAGTGGTTTTCAAAAAAATTGGTTTATTTAAAGAAAAATTAGGTTTCGGGGGAAAAAACAGTGAGAGAAGCGAATGTAGTGGTACGTAAGTCCCATCCATCAAGGGCATTGGGTGCATCGTGGAACTTATTAATTTAAAACTAATCGCGGTATTGTAAATTTTTTGAAATGGTTGGAACTGTTTCGACGATTTAGAAAAGCCCAGAACCACTTCAAATTTTCAACGAAATGCGGCTGTTGGCCACTTTTTGGAAATTGACTACTTTTTTTTGAAAACGACTTCATGTACTGAGCATTTTTTTTTTTTTTTTTTTTTCGAATTTTGGCAATGACGGTGCCAACATCTTTCAGTTGTTTCGAAAATGGCGCAATCATGTACTCACATAGCATAACTCAGCATCAAATTTAGTTTTGTTAGAAAAAAGAGGCGGTGATGGCACATTTTTCCCATTCAACCACTTCGACATGCTTCACGTTTTTTCATAGAACCACGGGAATGATTGTGTTTTGCCGGCAGTCATCGCCTAAAACTAGACAACAGTTTTTATGTAGTTTTCACTTTTTTTTCTGTTGCTGTTGGCAATAGCTGATGTTTTGTTTCTCGAATTTAGAAAGTCCACAATTATGTAAAAAAAAATATATGCATTGTATATCGATTTATGGCTGTTGCCTCCTAAAAATAGACAACATTTTTAATTATTACTTTACGCCCCTGGATAAAAGATAAAAACGATAAAACATGCCTCAGGTGTTTCTGGTTTTCATGTTAATTATTTCCAACACATTAATTTCATTCATTTTTGTATTTTTTAATTTAAATTCCCCTAACATTCCCTTCGCCTACCCGTGTTGCCCATCTGCTGCAAACTGAAAATATTTACATACTGCAGTCGCTTCATCGAGTTTATTATTAATATTTACATTTTTTTTTTTCTTCCTTTCTGTTGTTTCAATAGGATTCCGATTTTGTGTTTCCTTTTTTTTTCTTTCGACTTCACAAACATATTTGTACTCGATATGATTTCATTACATTCCATTTGTCAGATTCAGGAACTTGGGATTTTTGTTCATTAAGCAGACATTATACGCCACCGATACACATACTCACATGAACAGGTGGCAGTCGTGGCATGGAGCTTCGTGTGGCGCGCTCCAAAGACAGATAGTATGCTAGGACAGACAGAGAGACAGACCGACAGATACAATCACCGGATAGGCTGGATAAAGTGAAATAAATGATGGAATAAAGCTTATGCCAAACGAAGATATGAGAAATACTCTGGTTAAACTCCATGCCAGTCGAAATGAACAGAATTAAGGACAATCGCTAAAGAACATGAGATTTATGTATGCCAGAATGCACACACACACAGACACACACAGACACCAGTGTGTCATGCGTTTGTGTGTCTGCCCGTGTGCTTTGTTAAATGATTAATATATGCATGGTATTACATTTAAAATTAATATCATTAATATGATATGCATATGAAATTTTAAACTACACTTTGTTGTCTTTTGAATGAATTTTAAACGGTTTAAATATCTGATGTGCTTGAGAAGTTATTGCATTTTCATTAAAGTCATAGTTTGATGGCGACAATTAATATTACGCATACGCCACCGCAAATAATAATGAAAACATTAGTTGACTATGGAATATTAAAGACAAAATCGTTGATTAGGGTTACATTTGGTAGACTACTCTAGTCCAGATTTAAATATACGTAAGAAAAGATTTCCGAAATTTGTGAAAATTTTCCGAGATATTTCGAAAATACAAAAAGCTCCAAAAACTCAATTTGTTTCGTTTGTTTAAAAACTACAATTGTTCTAAATAGAAAAAGCAAAAAATGCTAGTTTGAGAAAATCGCTTATTTGTTTTGGAACTTTTTTTCACGTCAAATCTGTTTTTTGCCGACTTTGTTAAAATTTTGAAAAAAAAGCGAAATTAGTTCTGAATTGTTCTATTACAGTTAACACGCGGAAACGTGAACTAATTATTGTTGAGGGTGTTAATGTTTTCGAATTCTTCTATTAATTAATGCAATACCCAGTATTTTTTTAAAAAAAAGGTTTTACTGATAAAAAAAAACAAATTAATTTTGTGTAAAGAATAACTAAAAGTCTTTGTCCAAAGAAAATTAAAAATTAGAAAAACAATTCAGTTATCTGTTATTAGAGACCTTTGTCTAGACAGCAATATGGTGTTCACGTTTCTGGGCCGGTCATGTTTTAGAATGTTCAGGTTGAGTGTATTTCGAAAATTGAGCAATGGATTTGGAAAATACGAAAAAAGTTTAATTTTTTTTAAAAATCTGCAATTGTGCTATTTAATGTGGTGATTAGAGCAAAACTAGGGATAGTGCTATTTTCGAAAAAAAAAAAATCTGGTTATGAGAACATTTTTAATTTGTATTTGGCAAACTTTTTTTTTGTCATTTTCGAAAGTCATGGAAATTAAAGTACTAATTTCTTTTACAGGTATTCTGGTTTGTGCTGCAAAAAGTTATGGAAATTTCGAAAATTCGGAATTCGACAAATTTGACATAAACCAATTTTTTGAAAGAAAAATTTTATTTGGCAAATTTTTTTATCTTTTTCGAAATTCAAAAAAGATAAAGTTCGTGCAGAAAAACGGTTTTGAAAATTAAATTAACCGAGATATTTCGGAAATTCAATAAAATTTGCCAGAAACCAAAATTTTTTTTTTTGAAAATTTTTATTTGGGATTTGTTGTTGTTGTTGTCGTTTTCGTTCTGAAAATTTACAGAGATATTTTGGGAATTCGAAAAATTTTCCAGAAACGAAAACATTTTTTTAAAAAGTCTAGTTCACAGAAAATTGATAATTTATATTTGGGCAATTTTTCAATATAAAGAAAATCGAACACAAATTTTTAAAATTGAATTTGCCAGAAACCAATATTTTTTTTGTCGTTTTCGAAATTAAAAAAAAAAAAGTTCGTGCTGAATAATTTTTTTTTTTAAATTGTAATAATTTACCCAGATATTTTGGGAATTCGAAAAATTTTCCAGAAACGAAAACATTTTTTTAAAAATACTAGTTCACAGAAAATTGCTAATTTATATTTGGGCAATTTTTCAATATAAAGAAAATCGAACACAAATTTTTAAAATTGAATTTGCCAGAAACCAATATTTTTTTGTCGTTTTCGAAATTCCAAAAAAAAATAAATAAAGTTCGTGCTGAAAAAAGTTTTTTTTTTAAAAATTTTAAAAATTTACCGAGTTATTTTGGGAATTCGAAAAATTTTACAGAAACGAAAACATTTTTTTAAAAATTCTAGTTCACAGAAAATGGCTAATTTTTATTTGGACAATTTTTCAATATAAAGAAAATCGAACACAAATTTTTAAAATTGAATTTGCCTGAAACCAATATTTTTTGTCGTTTTCGAAATTCAAAAAAAAAGAATAAAGTTCGTGCTGAAAAAATTCGAAAATTTTCCAGAAACGAAAATATTTTTTTAAAAATTCTAGTTCAATATAAAGAAAATCGAACAAGTTAGAAACTTTTTTGTATTTTTTTTTTAAATATTGTGTAGATTTGTCTTAGGTGAGTACATAATTTTGCCGTTTAGCCAAATTTCTGTTTCCATTCGTTTTCGAAAAAATCGAAAAATTTGGAAATCTTACTAAGAAGAGAATTTGACCGTATAATAAGAAAGGACAAAATGTAATTTTGCAAAAAAAGATATATTATGTTTCCAAATATAGATATGTTTGTGGTCGGTTCTTGAACTCTAGAATACTGACTTCAGAGATTTTATCGCCATCTGGCTCTGGCTCATACTGTTAGCGGTTATGACGTTTCCTCCCAGCCATGAAGATAGTTCCCCGATCGCCATTATTTCTACAACCGTAAGGTTTATTTATATTTGTCTTCTCATTATATTAGACTTCTCATTTGTATTTATCGCACAACCTGTGAAAGGATTATCCCGATAATATTTCCATTACTGCGAAAGCCTTTATCCTCATAGTATTTCGGTAGCCAGGTGTTGTGGTTGTTTTATTTGTTAAATTTGCTTTTGGATTTTCAAAATTTCGCTGATTTTGTGGTTTCTCAACGAATTTATTAATTTCAGCCCCTGTAGCGTATGATTAATATTAATTGTCTTTGCTTTTGAGGCAATGCCAGTAAAATGCAGATATCTCTAAAACTACCAAAGCTATTTTCAATGTTTAACCTTGCCCGGAGATGAAATGGTCCATGTTTTCAATAAAAAGCAAAAAATAAAGACAAAGGATGTGAAATTTACCAATTGACTTTGTACTGTTATTGTCTTTCTATCTACCGCCTATACGATTTTCTGTTCTGAGCCCTATGCTTCTTGTTTGAACACACACAGAAACCGTATTTTACTGCATTTGAAATAACTTTACTTTACATTCCTCTGTTTAGGGCTCTCTTTCTCTCTATCCCTTTACCAAAGGAAAAACATTGTTTCCGTTTTTTTTTCTGTGTTGGGGGGTTTGAAGAACATAACTACAACCATATTTGCCATTATGATCCTTAAGTAAATATTAGTGTATCTTTTTGACTGGCTCCACCACAAAAAAGCAAAACTATTTCAACAGAAATGACAGAACATTGCTGGAAATGCGGTTGGTGGCATTCTACCACAGACAAAATCATAAAGAAGTCCATAAACTCTTAAACGAGTTATTCAAAGTTTTCCCAGTAATTGAATAAGAAATCTGGGATTTTCTTTGACAAAACACAAGCTCACACACACACACACTGAGAGAGATGGTAATAAAAAGTATAAGAACATGTGGAAAGCCAACTAAATTTAAGTGCAAAAAGAAACTATTAAAGGGAATATTAAAGTACTGTTTATTATTTGCATAACAAAGTTTAAATTTATGATTTTTTTTTTATGATTGATTTGTTTAGATTGTCTCGTATTTCTGCAAATCACAATATGCCCACACCTAGTCTATATTAATTAGAGCTGATATCATAATATTTATATTTATAAAATATTCTCGATATTGTTGTTGTTTATGCTCAGGCTACGGGTGTGTTGTTGCCACACACACACACATGCATGTACATACAAATATTTTCATAAACATATTTCAAATATTTATTTAAAACAATAAACAACCGTACTCCGGCAATAGAAAACTGAAAAATGTATGAAATTGTTATCTGAACATTTCAACTTGTCTCTCACATTTCGTATGTGTCTGTTTGTGTGTGTGTGTGTGGGCGTGTGTATGTGCAGTTTGGCTGGAACTCACAAAATGTAATTGAAAATGTTTCCATTTATCACTGGATGTGTGTGAATGGCAAAAAAAAAAACTCGCATGGTTTATGTTTGTAATTAAAAAAGGAAAATTTAAAAAAATTCCATTTAATAACATTTTAATTGGGAATTGAATTTCATGGCATGTGTGGCGTATGATTAATATTAATTTGAAATTCAATTGAGGTTTATTGTACACGAAACAGTCTTACACCGGGAACACAGCGCTTTAATGATAGTTTTCAGTCATTGAGTAAATGAAAGCCCTGCGTTATTCTGTTATTTTAAATAACAATTCGATTTTTGTACAGTTTTTGGGAATTATACATATCGCACCATTAACTACAAAAGGATCACAACTCAAAATGTTCTAAAACTGACTTTTTTCCCCATAAATATAATTCATTAAACACATCACAATCACACTCACAATCTACTTTAACGGGAAAATACAAAGGCTTAGCTCTGTTTATGTACAATCTTTAAATATTACAAACATTTTCTTGTCTGTCCAGGAAATTTTCGAATTTTGAGTTGTGATCGTATTTGTATTTAGGATGCGATATGTAAAAGGGAAAAATACCATTGATTTTGAGTTTTTTTTTTTCATACAGCACTTCATGAGTTTTTATTTACGCTTTCGGCCAAGTTAATATAATTGTGTTGTTAATTAACTGACGTTGTCAAATAGGCAGATACATGTTCGTGTGTAAAGTGTTGGAAGCATCGGTGGCCTTATCGATTTAATTTTGTATACACTTCAGATTATATGTTCAGGCAATATATTTAAAAAATATTTTAAAATAGTTAAAAATATTTAGAAATGTTTAAAAATATGTAGAAATGTATAAAACTATTTAAATATACATATTTAAAAATATGTAGAAATGTTTAAAAATATTTAAAAATATTTTTAAATTTTTAAATTAAATAGAAATATTTAAAAATATTTAAATATTTACAAATATGTAGAAATGTATAAAAATATTTAAATATATTTAAAAATATTTAGAAAAATATTTTTAGATATATTTAAAAATATTTAAATATATTTAGAAATATTTAAATATATTTTAAAATATTTAGAAATGTTTAAAAATATTTTTAGATATATTTAAAAATATTTACAAATATGTTAATAAAGTTAGAAAAATATTTTAGATATTTTTAAAAATATTTAATAAATTATTTAATATTTAGAAATATTTAAATATATTTAAAAATATTTAGAAATATTTAAATATATTTAAAAATATTTAGAAATATTTAAATATATTTAAATATATTTAAAAATATTCAAATATATTTAAAAATAATTAAATATATTTAAAATATTTAGAAATATTAAATATATTTAGAAATGTTTAAAATATTAAAAATAATTATTAATATTTAAATATATTTAAAATTATTTAAATATTTAGAAATATTTTAAAAATATTTACAAATATTTAAAAATATTAAAATATTTACAAATATTTAAAAATATTTACAAATATTTAAAAATATTTACAAATATTTAAAAATATTTAAAAATATTTAGAGATATTTAAAAATATTTAAATATATTTAAAAAATATTTAAAGGTATTTAAAAATATTTAGAAATATTTACAAATATCTAGAAATATATATTTAGAAATATTTTAAAAATATTTACAAATATTTAAAAATATTAAAATATTTACAAATATTTAAAAATATTTACAAATATTTAAAAATATTTAAAAATATTTAGAGATATTTAAAAATATTTATAAATATTTAAATGTATTTAAAAAATATTTAAATATATTTAAAAATATTTACAAATATCTAAAAATATTGAAAAATATTTCGAAATATTTAAATATATTAAAAAATTTTATAAATATTTACAAATATCTAGAAATAAATATTTTTAATAAATTTTTAAATATTTTTTAAATATATTTAAAAATATTAAATTTATGCAGTGATATCTTGAACATTTAAAATCTATACTTTCATACTTTCTAAAGTGGGTCTGCAAGTTAGAGAGTAACCTATAGGTGATGTTTGTCCAGGAAAAGCATGGCTGTAGAACTGCTGTAGCTGCCCATGAACGAGTATCCAGTTTCGATCTGGGTTTAGAACTGTCCCCACTGGGACAGTTTGTACAATTTTTCGAAATAAATCTGCCATTTGGATGTTGTTAATCCAATTGGACTGAACGAAAAGACTTTTTTGAAATCATGGCATAATATATTCCACAGAGTTCTTTGTCTTCTCCAAGTTCTCAGCAGATATTTGGTGAGTTTGCAGTGGCAGTTAATCGTAATATACTCCAAAATAGGGAGAAGACAATCCCCCTCCCTCCATAAACCCGGTTATCTTTAATATGACGACTTTTCTGTAAATAGTAAAATTGCGTACAAATTGGTGACTTTTAATAGAAAATCTTCTAGCGAAATGTTATCGTGCAAAACTTCCATCGGTGACGATTTTCGCTTCAGACTAAATTAGTTTAGTTTTACAAACTTTCTTCAAGACGGAGTTGGAGTCTGATAATTTCTCACTAACCCGAATGTTTGCTGAAGAAATTAAGCTCTAGCTAACATTGATGGCATAGAGAGACCTACATTAGACGAGGTATGATTGCCGAGCCTCAGAATACCAGCTTGGGCGAAAACTTTGCTAAATTAATTAAATGTCTGTTTGCCTAAAAAAATTTCTCCGTTCGTTGCAAATCCTCAATATTCAAAGAATTATAAAATGAGTTTCTGAATACATTCAATTCTGGGTTTTAGATATCTTCTAGATGTATCTGAGAGCGCTTATTATTCTAAAAATAAATGAGACAATAAAATCAAATCTTATGAGAGTTTAAAAGATACAAATTGTTTTTATTTCCCCTTCTATTTTGACAATTTGTGACGAACGATCAAATTCGTTTTATGGAAACCGACTGTAATATTTCATTGGGGGGATTTTATTTCTGGCCCCATGTGGCGTATGATTAATAAAATTTTGAACTACAAACGAGATTGAACAAAAAACTGATGCATCGTAAAAACGTTTAAAGCTTTTTATTAAAGGCGATACGGGCAATGAAAGCAATGAGTTCCGTTTTTCTTTTGGAATTGGATGTGTTTTTCTCATTACTTATGATCGGATTAGAAAAACGCGTGTAATGTAACATGTTTAGAAGATATTTTCAATAGAGAAACAGAACAGTGGTATTAAACCATAAACATTGTGGACTTGTGCAGTGGGGGCAAAAATATGTTTATTGTTTTAAATAAAAAAAATAAAAATAAGTCTAAAATGAACGTTGATGGCTGTCTATCATTAAGGAATGTTACCTGGGCGACATCAAAAGTGACATAAAGTCATTAAAATTTCCCCTGCTCATTATAAGTACATATAATAAGATCCATTGAAATGAACATGAGTTATTTTATTATTTTTTTTTTTGTTATTTGCGGGAGGCTGAAAAACAGCCTGCCCAAATTTCCAGTACAGTCGTCCTGTAGTTCATTGCTTGATTTGTAGAATTTTCTCCTGTTGTTCATTTAATCGCTGCTCATATTAACATCCTTACCTAGTGCTTCTGTCTGCTGTCATGGATACACTTTTCCACGTACAGCATTCAGCACAACCTTCCCCCTTGCAAATATAAATAAAATATCAATTCCTAAGAAAACTTTGCTCCGTCTCTTAGTGATTCCAGGTATAAGGTTTCCCTGTACAGCAACATGTAAAGACAAAGGGACTAAACATCACATATCATATGTTAAACTGCTTTTGTCAAAATCCAAATCTTATTAACAAATCGTGTGCAAGCCGAGTACCTTTTGAATATGCCAAAAAAAAAAACACTGGTATTATATTTAAGACACATGATACTCGTATAAAGATGTTGGCTTTATGTCAATTTACTCGATGTAATGTTCCATTGTGGGGTTGGGATTTGCAGTAAGACAAAGGGAGATAGGAGATTGAGGTGATGTTGAAATATGATTTTGGATTATTATTGATTCTTATTGAAATAGCATAGGGGAAGGAGGTGTGGGCAAAACCACGATAGTAAGACATTTGAGTGAGTGAGTTCGGGGATGTAATCAAGGAAAGTCCTAACGCTGGCATTACTTGCCATTTAATGACATGACATTTTGGAGTGGGAGTGGGCTAGAGAATAATTGAGTTGAACTGCCGCTAAAAGTAAGTGTTCATGAAGAAGAATTCACAGAGTACTGCGGAGACTCTCATAAAAAGTTATTTCAGGAATATTGAGGTCAAATTAAAGATAGGACTCCTAATGTTTTACTTAAATCGATAATCGCCTGGAAAATCGAAAAAGACACCACTCAGCACAAAATGTTGTTTTGTCAACAAAAGAAATAGTAGATTTTTGGAAAAAGACACAACTTAGCACAACAAAATCGGTTTTTTTTTGTCAAAAATAAAAAAAATGTCGAAAAAGACACCACTCAGCACAAAATTTTGTTTTGTCAACAAAAGAAATAGTCGATTTTTCGAAAAAAAAAAACACAACTCACCACAAAATTTTGTTTTGTTCAAAATAAAAAAAATGTCGAAAAAGACACCACTCTGCACAAAATTTTGTTTTGTCAACAAAAGAAATGTTTTGTCCAAAATAAAAAATGTAAAATTTCGAAATTGTCGATTTTCGAAAAAGACACAACATTGTTTTGTCCAAAGTAGAAACTGACGGTGCTCAACATTTTTCGAAATTGTTTTAATTTTTTTTAAATCACTTTTCTCAAAATATATTTCAGTATTCTTTAACATGAATAAAGAACTTAGAAAACGGTTGTCACAAAATGGTGATTCGTCAAAAAAAAAAAAAGAAAATGGCGGTCCTGACACTTTTTCGAAATTGGCGAAAACACGTTTTTCTTTTATTCGAAATATTTCGGTAAATTCTTTTACATGAAATATGTGACAATTGGAAATTAGCAAACGTTTGTATTGTCAGAAACAGAATATGTCGTTTCTTTCTCAGGACATTTTTGAAATTGGCGATTTTTCGAAAAAAAAAATTGTTTTCGTTTTTCGAAATATGTCGGTAGATCTTTAACATGAAATGTGTGCCCAATAGAAATTAGCAAACATTTGTATTGTCAGAAACAGAATATGTCGTTTCATTCTTAGGACTTTTTTGAAATTGGCGATTTTTCGAAAAAAAAAAATGTTTTCGTTTTTCGAAATATTTCGGTAAATTCTTTAACATGAAAAATGTGCCAAATAGAAATTAGCAAACGTTTGTATTGTCAGAAACAGAAAATGTGGTTTCTTTCAAAAAAGGCACAATCATGTCAGAAAAAGAAAGTTGGCGGATCGAAATTGGCGATTTTTCGATAAAGACTCAACTGAGAATAAAATTTTGTTTTGTCCAAAAATAGAAAATGGCGGAGCAATTTTTCGAAATTGGCATTTTTTTTTAAAAACAAAACACTTTTTTCGTATTTTTAAAAATATTTCGGTAAATTTTGATGCAAAAATCGCTAACATGAAAAATAGGCAAAAACAAAATTAGAGATTTTCTCTGTATTTCTGTATTTCTTTTCAACAAAGGCCACTCAAATTTCTATTGTTCTATTTAGCACATTTTTATATTAAGCTAAATTTTCAGTTTTCAAAAAATCTTTTTTTTTTGCCACTTTTTTGTATTTTTGAAATAATGTCGTTTAATTTTCGAATCAGCACAATTTCTAAATTTCTCAAATTTCTATTGTTCTATTTAGCACATTTTTATATTAAGCTAAATTTTCAGTTTTCAAAAAATTGTTGCCACTTTTTCGTATTTTTGAAATAATGTCGTTCAATTTTTGAATCAGCACAACTTTCATTTTTTCGCGATAAATAAATCCATAAATAATTAGCATACTTTTAGGTTTTCCCAGATGAGACATTTTCAGAGCATATTTTAAGGCTATTGTTTTATATTCAAGGTTTCATTTGTTCTCAACCTTCTTAAATACACCAGTTCTTCTTAATTATGACTGTGACATTCATTACCTGCCCATACTCTGCGACAAATTTCCATTCTCAACATGTGCAAGATTTGAGCCATTCACATGCAATATCCTGGTGACGTTGCCCTCGTCTGTCTGTCCGTCTGTCTACCCGTCTTTATTGCATGCAATTTTATCACTCTATAAAAATCCGAAAAACAAGCGACACACATGCAACCTAATATCTAATTTTCAAACTGGCAGCAAGGCACTAACAATTTGTCCTCATAAGCTCTTGCCGCCCCAAAAATATGCTACGGCAAAGAAACTCTAATCAGACAGACCAAAGCTAGTGGGGGTAAGGTACGACTGGCGGTCAGGCTTTTGTAGAGACGCAGAGCAAGTCATCAGCAAATCCTCAGTCTGTGCCCGAGCACTAAACTTTCGGAGTTTGTCAGCAGCTTTAAACGTCCACTGGCTAAAAATAGCGGTATTATACAGTCTATGACTGAACGTTGCTGCTGTTGCTATTGTTGCTTTGCAAACATGGTGCATATCAGTGGGATTTTTGTGTTTTTCCAGGAGTCAGATAGTAAATATCAACCACGGCCATACACCAGCAATCACAGGACTCAGCAATGTGCCAGGACAACATGTTACGGAGTATTCAGTATGTCTCCTGCTTTTGGTTGGTTTGGTTTGTTTTTGTTTTAACTGCCTGCAAAGCTGTAATGTTTGATGTTGTTGTGCCTGCGAAGTGACACAATCGCATCAACTCTTCTCTGACGCGGCCGAAATGGGACGGATTTTTGGAGACTGGTCAGAAAATGTGGCGTGGGGTACAGTGGCCTGGTGATTATTTAGAGTAATTTTCACAGAGATATGTCGTTGGGTCTGCGTTTTTTGTATGTTTTGTTTGTTGCTGTACTCTACCGAGATAGGGAAAGTACAGTCATTAACAAGGCCTGATGGTTTGCAATTCAATGAAATTAGTTTGAGGTACGAATATGCCTGAAAATAGACAATGAATTGGGTTTAATTTGGCTATCATTCGAGCTATGCAACATATGCAGTAAAAATCAATAAAAAAAAAAAGGAAAGGCAGACATTGAATTTGTCTGGCACATAAATATGAGCCTAAATGTATGCTAGACATTTGCATTTCGATAAGGGCGAATGTGTTGCCTACGATAAGGGATTGCAAGTAAATGTCGTATAATTTAAAGACAATCGTTTGCATTAATTTAATGGCAAAATTATTTGCGATTTCATTGATATGGAAAAAAAACTATTCAGATATGAATACATATGAGTCATTTTGCTCACAAGGCAAAAACTGTATGCCCAAAAGAAACAGACTCAAAGTTATTGTACAATTGCGGTGTAAGTACTGGTTTAGGGATACAAGCAGATGGGACAGCTTTTCTTTACATGGTAGGGTACTTTTTTTTTGTAATTGGAAAATTTCACACTCTGAAAGAGATCCAGTTTGGTAACCTTAATAAGGGAAAACTAAGGAAACAAATTAAAACTTTTTGAAATTGTTTGTTGATTTGGAAAAATCCCAAAAATTAATGAATCAACTTAGTTATGGATCGCTTAACTATCGAAAACGGGGAGGGAACGACTGTTACCGCCAATTCGGAGCGTTATGGTCGTATGATAAGCGACTTTTATGCCTGCTATTGAAGAATACGACTTGGAGAATATGTGGTTTCAACTAGACGGTGCCACATTCCACACAACTCGAGCCAATATGGCTTTAATGCAATAGACATTTCCTGGCCGCGTAATTTCTCGTCGTGGCGACTTCACGTGGCCACCAAGATCATGCGATTTGACACCATTCGACTTTTTTTTTGTGGGGCTACATGAAAGAAAGTATTTAACGTATTTTTTTAATTTTCTATTATTTTTTTTTTTTGTAAATCAATCATTTCCATAATTGACATATTTCAAGGGCGAGACTCGACCTCTAAAATTTTTAAAAAATGTTTTTCTTCTGTTTCCATTATTAAGAATCCCAAACATCATCTCTTTCCGACCATAGAATTTTTTCTTCAATTTTCTATTATTTTTTTTTTCGGAAATCAATACCCATACCATAATTAACATACTTTAAGGGCGCAACTCGACCTCTAAATTTTTTAAAAAATATTTTCCTTAATTTTCCCCTTATTAAAAATCCTTAACTTCATCTGTTTCATCTGAATTTTTTTTCTTTAAATTTTCTAATATTTTTTTTTTTGGAAATCAATACCAAAATTTCCATAACTGACATACTCCAAAGGCGAGACTCGACCTCTAAAATTTTTAAAAAATATTTTCCTTAATTTTTCTCTTATTATGAATCCCAAAATTCATCTGTTTTACTCAATTTTTTTTCTTTCAATTTTCTAGAATTTTTTTTTGGAAATCAATACCAAAATTTCCATACTTTCCAGATTTCAAGGACGAAACTAGACTTCTAAAATTTTTAAAAAAAATTTATTGTTTTTCCATTATTAAGAATCCCAAACTACATCTCTTACCGACCATACAATTTTTTTTTTAAATTTTTTATTATTTTTTTTGGAAATCAACACAAAAATTTCCGTATTTCAAGTACGTAACTCGACCACTAAAATTTAAAAAAAATGTTTTTCTTCTGTTTTCATTATTAAGAATCCCTAACATCATCTCTTTCCGACCATAGAATTTATTTCTTCAATTTTCTATTATTTTTTTTTGGAAATCAATACCCATACCATAATTAGCATACTTTAAGGGCGCCACTCGACCTCTAAAATTTTTAAAAAATATTTTCCTTCCTTCCCTTATTAAGAATTCCAAACTTCATCTGTTTCATCTGAATTTTTTCTTCAATTTTCTATTTTTTTTCTATACTTTACAGATTTCAAGAACGAAACTCGACTTCTAAAATTTTTAAAAAATGTTTTCCTTAATTTTAGCCTTTATTAATAATCCCAAAATTCATCTCTTTCCGACCATACAATTTTCTTTTCAATTTTCTATTTCAATTTTCTTTTTGGAAATCAATACCAAAATTTCTATAATTGACATATTTCAAGGGCGAGACTCGACCTCTAAAATTTTTAATAAATGTTTTTCTTATTTTTCCTTTATTATGAGTCCAAAACACTTTTATATCTCTCTCCGAACATAAATTTTTTTTTTATTTTTTTTTTTGGAAATCAATAAATAATTTTCCTTATTTCTTTCTTTTTAAGAATCCCAAACTACATCTCTTTCCGAGTGCGTCTTTTTTATTCTACTTCACCTTTCTATATAGTCCATTAGCTACCAGACAAACTTCTTTCTAGGCAATCGGACAATTCGTTACATGGTTCGAGCTATTTAAAAAAAAACTTTAATTATCGATTTAATTATCCACCTATTTATATGAGTGCTTGGCATTCACATTAATATTACTCATACGCTCCAAAAATTGGCTTATGCTATTCTAGAAAGCAAATGTGAATTGATACACTTTCAAGAATCATTCCTAGGAAGTTCATATGTTCTAGAAAGTTGTTTAATGAGATCTTAGGTACATTTTTGTAGTTGATTGTTTCCTCGATTTTTCAACGATTTGCTGTCTATGGACCGGAAGAGGTTAAAGGTAAAAACTTGATTTTGTTTTAAGTTTTTTTTTTGCGATATTGACATTGTAGATGAAGTTTCGCCTCAGAGAGTAAATCAATATATGAACCGGACAAAACGATCACTTTTTTGCAGAACTGACAACGAGGCAGCAAACCTTTGGTAGCATGACTTTGGGCAAAACTGGGAGTCACGGTTCTTTTTTTTGGGCTTTTATCACGTAGTGGTGTCCATGGCTTAAAAAACTACACACAGTGTAATCAAAGGCATATGGAAATAGGCAATTTATGTCGTTTATGGTCTAAGGGAAATAACGTCTAACATATGATGAACATTGTTCTCCAAGTGGATCCCAACTCTTTGGATATCCCGACTGAGATAGATTCCTAATAAGGCACGGAGGATATTAAGCTTATTGGACTTTCCCAAAGAATTGGAGAATATGGAGAATGTAACATTCGTGTGCCGGCGGTTTGACGAACACGGAAGATGTAGAGTCATACAGAGGTGAGGACTTGAAGGCAGACAACATTCTGAACATTATGCTGTAATTGGATAGAAACTATGGCACTCACACTAATTATTTCATAAAAACTGCAAACGAGACGTTTGTGAAGCCTATTCTCGAACACGTCTGCCCACTACCTACCCAAAGAGTAGCAAAGGATTGGCTTTTCGGACGTACCGGAATTACTTGATTGATTCACTGGCTTTACTTAGTACTCGTGGGGGACGATGATTAGTTAACCAGGTTGCGATGGCACTGACCCCATGGTTCAGACCTTAAGGGTGATAGTCATGTATTCATGTAAAACTAGTCTCTGTGGTACTCTAAACAAACAAACCCTTAACATAAACTTTTTTATTTATTCTATAAATACTCTCCTGTATTCATAAACATTTAAAAACCCTTTCTGAAGAAAAATGTTCTTATCACAAGTTTTTCACTTTTTTATGAATACGAGGGAACGGACTTTTAAAGAGTATTAAGTCATTGTCTGACCTTTCCATATTCACAGCCCAAAACATATGAATTATTTAGAACCTCGCCACACAAATTATTACGCTTTTCATAATTTTTTGAACCCTTCAACAAAACAACACTTTTATCCGTCTAGAAGTTTCATCAGTCGACAATCATCATAAAAATAAATTTTTAACTGCAATTTACATGTGTCTCCGGGTTGGTTGGTTGGTTTGTTTGTTTTTTGTACGACTGGCGGCCTTTCAAACTGTTGCCGACACATTTCTTTCTTTTATTAACAACAGGTTGGAATAACCCAACATTCCACCCAGCACCGCCATCAGCAACAGAACATTCCTAGACGTCAATTGCCGTTTGCCCCATTTGGAAGTGAGTGTTCTATAGGAAGCAGATGACTGTAATACAAAAAAAAAAAAAAATACAAAAAATACAAAAAACGAAATACAAACGACAAAGAATGTCATTTACAAATTTTAACATATGAAAGTTATTGGTAGTTATACCAACACACACATGAAAGACAGTACACTCGCTAAAAGAGTAGAGGAAACAAGAAAAATACGCAGAGGCAACAAAAAATATTGACAAAAAAATGTGCCCCAAAGGCCCACTTTATCTTGAGTCATAAATATTGTTGACTGTCTGAGTATGGACGTTCACATGTACACATGCATGTGTGTCTATGTGCATGTGTTTGTGTATCTGTATATGATGGATTTTCGTTCATGTGTTTGTGTTAAATGTGATAATGAAAATTTTCGTAAATAAAAAGGGTTCCATTTCATTGTCCTTGCGGTAGCCGGGCTGGCTGGGCGTGCGGGGGGCGGGAGTTGAAGCATTGTTATCTACAAACTCAATTGTAAAATTGTAAACAAAAGAATTTATTGCATTTCATAAGGACATCAAGTGGGGGGTGGTAGGGTAAGGGGTTTACAACAATGTTGCAAAGAAGGAAAATTGCGATAAAAATATTTTTGGGGCAACATTTTCCTTTAGCGATTTGAAGTTATGCTCTGCTGTTCGGGCGAGAATTTCGCAATATGCCAAAACTTCAAAAAGAAATTGTTAAAGTAGAACATTTTATTAACAATAACTAAAATATATTTTTACACAAAAATGTCTGTTCCTCCGCCTAGGTGGAAACAAAATTCAATAACAACCGATTTGAAGTTTGTCACGGAATATTTGTGGAGAATTTCCATTACGTCCCATGCAGGGATTTTTCAACTTCGAGTTTTTTTTAGTATACAAAAAAAAAATCAATGAATATGCCTGAAAGTATGCAATATATTTTAATTTTGCTACATAATATTGGATGAGAATTTTTATTCTGTGCAATAGTCAACATTTCTTAAAGATTTTTTCTTTGTGCTGGGATTTTGCAACTTCGAGAGTTTCGAGAGCGTTGTCATGAACGACTCAGAGTTGAACATCTCTATACAGTGAACTGAACTCCATTACCTATATAAACCACAAGGCCTCTGTGTAAAAAGAAATACAATAGCATATTATCACCAGAAATGCGACATTTAGGACTTCTTCACTTTCTCGATGTAGTTGTTAGTCCGTGGAATCCAGTCTGGTCTTCTAATGGCGGTAGCCTTTCGGCGGATTGTGATGACTTCAAGATGATGATCTGAAAAACAATCTGCACCTGTTTTAATTCTTACATCCAAGAGTCTTCTACGCCTAGTTTGGCTGATGGTAATGTAATCCATTTTGTTTTCTGCCGTTCTGGCTGGTTCTACCCCGGTTAGATTTTTTGTCTTAATGTACCTGCAACGAATAGATTGGAATTGTTGCACATTTTAGTGAATAGTTTCCCATTTTCTATCATTGATCTTATTAGGGCTTTTGATGCCGGGTCCTATCTGGACATTTAAATCGTCCATGAGTATCACAATATTTCCATGAGGTGTACTCGGTATACTCGGTGTACTCGGTGTACTCGGTATACTCGGTGTACTCGGTGTAGGTGGCTGTACAAATTGTCTTTTACTGCAGCGTATGATATCGCTGTCTGTATGTAGCACTGAACACATGTGAGGATCCTTCCATATTTCAATCAGTTAACAAGGTTTATTGTGTCTCCGCAAGGGTTCCCTGGAAAGTAGTATGTCGATTCTGCTCAGTCTTTGCTGATCGACTAAATCGGGTATTTTGGTTACCGGTTTAGTGTTCAGTCCGATTTTCGTTGTCCATTTCAAGCTGAAGGTCGTTATCCTTGGGATCCCATGATTTCCGTAATTCATTGCGGTTTCGGTGAACCTTGAGATTTGACATGGATGAGTGTTTGGGCCTCCTCATCAGATCCTGAGTCCTGTTGACAGGGTATATTATTTATTTATTTCAGAAAATATCACGCCTAAAACTAAGCAAAGCAATTAGAGGATATTACAGCCAAAGGATAGGCAACGTTTTTTTTTAACAAACACTCAGGGTTAGCGATAGGTAATAAGGTTATTGGAGGAAGGAAGAAGGCATTAGTGTTTCTTCGCCTTTGGATTTGTATCTGTACTATTAATTCCTTTGATTTCCCATCACAAACAACTAAAAATGTTTCCCAACTATTTTCCCCTTTAAATCCCAAAAGTATGCCCCAATAAAAAATACACTTAAACTACATCGCATTCCTTGATGATTGGCGAAAAAGAAATATAGTTTTTCCAATATAGAATGCAAATTCCTAATCGATTTACCGAAAGCAAAACGAAAGCAATTCCAAAACTTTCTCCGAAAGTTATGCTCTCTTTAAACTTTCCATTTGTCAATATTACCTACGAATGAAAAATGAAATTGTTAGACAAATACTTGTTAGTTGTGGACTATGAAATCCCCAGTAAGGCACAAACTTCCATTCTACACAGGCTATGGTCGATATGGTTACCAAACCTGCACAAACACATATGAATAATGACTAGGCTGAGTTACATATAACCGATGTTGTATGTTTGGTTATTTGGCCCCACTATCTTGTTTTGCATTGGCCGGGATGAGTACGTCGAATCTGATGAAATGATGTTGACACATCCTAGACATGATGTCTGGCCAAATACAATGACAAGCCAAAAAGACCCCTAGTCAGAGATACACTTTCGCCACCTGCCTCACCACCCACACCGTTGGTTGGATGGTATTCAACTGTTTGAAGGGGATTTCGGCTGCCCAGAGTTTGCATAGCCAGACGGACAGAGAGACACTCTCTCAAACTTCAAGTATTATTGGATTATTATGAAACAATAGACAAGTTAAAGTATACTTTTAGGCATTCATTGATTACCGAACAAACAACTCTCATCACACTTTCCCAGGCAGCACCGGCTGCACTTTTGCCATTGTTGGCACTCAATGGCAACGGAGATGAACGTGTTCACAATCATGTTTCAAGTGTTCGCCACGAGGCAACCCGAGCAGCCTAGCCACTTTGAGGCAATCAAAAGTGCCGACCGGAAACACCGCAAAAATTCAATTTAAAAATTTAAAATCAAACACAGATTTTACCTAAACTTTTTTTTGCCGTTTTACAAACCTTGTGGTTTCATCTATAATTTTTCGATTTCCATCGCCTGCAAGTCTACTTCATTTGTATGGTAATTTATTAAGGCTAATTTCATTGGTTATTGTGCTGTGATATTTTACACTCTTTTCAAGCATCGCTTCACATGGCCATTCACCCACCATTCCACTAACTCTTTTATGGTAATTAATTGGTATTATTTAAAGCCTAGTGCCCCAACCATCGCTGCCCGCCCCCCCCCCCCCCCCCCCCCGCCCTCCTCGGTTCACTCTATTTTGACGCCTGGTTAAACTCTGGTCTTTATGCGTCTAATGCGTTTGTGGTTCGTGACTGAAATTCATTGCATAGTTTTGGGCTGTTATTGGGTGTAATTAAATGAAATGATTTTAAAGGCCGATGGCAGAGGAGGAAGGCCAGTAATGATTTTGTTAAATCCTCGAGTCCTTTGATGTTCTACCATGTGTGTGTGTGTGTGTGTTTGAGTGGCTGTGGGTGTATATGTGAATGGAACGCCCTTGCACTGCAAATGAATGAATAATTGTTGTGGAAAATTGGGGATTTGAAAATATTTGTGGAAAATGTTGCCTACCTTAAGGGTTGTTGTTCAAACGAAAGTATAAGTACTGTATTTTATAAAGGGCGAAATATTATTAAATAAGGATATGTCTAGGACGAATGCATGAGTTTATGGTAATACCGTTTTTTTTTTTGGAAAAACTGATTTAAATTGGAAATTTTGTTTCGTTGTGTTATTGTTGATAGAAAATACCACTTTACGATGAAAAATCTATGAAGAATGAAGAAAAACTACAAAGTAAAAGGTTTCATAAAATGGGGAGGTCTGTGGGGAATACTTTGGCCTTAGGCACAACAATGGGAGTTGTGTCTTACGCCTCACACCTTATAGTCTGAACCTCTTGGAAGTTTCATATACTGATGATATTTCAAAACCAAGGGATTCGGAATAAGAACACCATTTGAAGTTACAATTATTACAAGTCGGTGAAGGGTTAGAATCGGTTTGCAGGATGACTTTTCATTTAGAGTGAGCAGACAAAAAAAGGAAAACTTGGGCTGAATTGAGTTAGGTGAGTACACGACTGTGCCATTTCAATCTGCAACTCATTTCAAAAAATCACCAATTTCAAAAAAATATCAGCACAGACATTTTCTTTTTTGAACAAAAGAAAATTTGTATGATAGGTGAGTACACGATTGAGCCGTTTTTGCAAAAAATTCTATCTGCAGCTGTTTTTGCCATTTTCGGAAATGTGCCCGCACAGCCACTTTGTTTTATTTGAAAAAAAGGAAAAGCTGTGAGCACAAGATTGTTTTGAAAAGTGAAATTTGTGCTGTATTGAGAATTCGTCTTAGAGAATAGGGACGTTTAAGAAAAAAAATCTAAAAAAATCCTGATTTCAGAAAATTAACAGTTTTTGTACCGTTCTTTTTTCGAAATCGAGATAAAATTATAAAAAAAATTTCTGTTTTCTGGAATCGCTAATTTCCATGTGGCAATTATTTCGTTATAAAATATTTCAATTCTAAAAAAATATAAATTTTTGAAAAAAAAACGCAAATTTTCATTTTCCCAAATAAAAAAATTCGCGCTCAGTGAATCCAACAATGGCCTCTTTTACAATTTCAATGTAACAAAGGCACTACTTTTTCAATAAGTAACAACTGTGCTGGATTGTTCTCACTGAGCCCAACATTGTCCCTTTTACAATTTCAAAATCCTGAAAATTATAAAAAAATTAAAAAAAAAATTCTGTTTTCTGGAATCGCTAATTTCCATGTGGCATTTTTTTCGTTATAAAATATTTAAATTTTTTTTTTTGCTAAAGTAATTCTTTACTTTAAAATTATTATATCGTTTATAAAAAAAATTCTAAAGTGAATCCAACAATGGCCTCTTTTACAATTTCAATGTAACAAAGGCACTACTTTTTCCAATAAGTAAAAACTGTGCTGGATTGTTCTCACTGAGCCCAACAATGGTCCCTTTTACAATTTCAATGTAACTTTGATAGTAAACGAGAAAACGCAATGTTTAATTTTGGCGATTTTCGAAAATCGCTAAATTAATACGAAAACTGAAAATATATTTACTCAGGCTGTATTTACTTTGGCTTATCTCAATTTTATTCCCTAGATCCAATAGTTCTCTAAATAAATCAATTTTTAAAAAAAAAAAAAATCATTGCATACTTCAAGGGGGAATTTTGAAAGAATGCCTAATTCTTTGCAAAAAAAATTAAAATTTTTGAAATCTGAGAATTGGAAAAAAAATCATGTTTCGATATAAAAAAATTTTAGTTTTTTTGTCTAAATAAATAATTCTTTAAAATTATTGTGTCGTCTATGAAAAAATTAAAAAAAAAAATTTTAAGGAAGTCGTTTCCATTCCACATTTCCTTTTTTCAATATTAAAAAAAAATCGAAAACACAAAAATAGAAAAAGTGCTGGATTATGCTTACTGAACCTAAAAAATTACATTTAAATAGAGAATTCTTTAAAATTAAAATTTTTTTTTAGGAAATCGCTAATTTCCAAAAAATAAAAATTAAAAAGTGAAAACTGTGCTGGATTGCTCTTACTGAACCCAACAAACGCAGTTTTTCAGAATTTTATAATAAACGAAAAACGCATTTTTTAATTTAATTCGAAAACTAATAATATATATATACTCCGATGTTATTTGTGAACAGGGCTCACCTAGCACTTCTTTCGCCTGTCTTCCTCTTTTCTCCATATCCAATTTTTCTTTAAATAAATCAATTTTTTTTAAAATTATTTTGCAAAAAAAATTCAAATTTTTGAAATACGAGAAAGAATCCTGTTTCGATATAAAAAAAAATTATTGTGTTGTCTATGAACAAATTAAAAAAAAATATTTTTCAGGAAATAATTAATTTCCATGTTTCAATATAAAAATAATCGATAACACAAAATTTTTGAACAAATTAAAAAAAAATTTTTTTCAAGAAATAGTTAATTTCCATGTCTCAATATAAAAATAATCGATAACACAAAATTTTTCAAAAATAGAGAAAACTGCGGATTCTGCTTACTGAACCCAACAAATGACATTTAAATATAGAATTATTTTAAATTATTGTGTCGTTTCTACAAGAATAAATTTTTTTTTTGAGGAAATCGCTAATTTCCATTTTTCAATATAAAAAAAAAATTAAAAAAGAGAAAAGAGTGCTGACTGAAGCCAATAAACGTAATTTCCACAATTATAAATGAGGTTATGTAATAAACGAAAACTTTTTTTTTTTGAATTTTGACGATTTTCAAAAATCGGCAAATTAATTCGAAACTAAGAATATATTTACTCAAGTATCATTTATGGATAGGGCTCACCTAGCACTATTTTGGCTTCTGTCACATTTTCTCTCTATATTCAATATTATTTTAAATAAATAAAAAAAAATCAAAATCATTGCATACTTCAAGGGGAATTTTACAAGAAATACTATAACTTTTCCAAAAATTTAAATTTTTGATATCTGCAAGTTGTGCTAATTGTGGAAGTTTCAATCCAAATCACCTCTAAAAGTAGTGTCTACTTTTAGGTGCGGCTGGTTTTGATATGTTTGATATGAAATGTTCTTCAACTTAAATTTAGCCCCTCCCCCCCAAGTCATGCCAAGCATTTCTCCGAATACGTCGCTTAATACCCCAAAGGTTTCAGAGTGTTTTCTATCATACACTTTGATGAGAAACATTACAAAAACATACACATATAAAATCATTGCCTACTTTTCGGAAATGACAAACATATTTCATAACACAGCATGTATGTGCGTCCAACAATAATATTATATTTCAAAAAAATCGACTTAAAATGATTGAAATAAATCTCGTTTCCTTTGTCAGCACATGACATACACACGCCCACTTCCTATGTCCACTTGAGCAGCTCCATCACAGATCACATCCCAATCAGAGAAAGCAGCGATGTGGGGTGAAAGGAAAAAAAAATCAATCTGTTCACTTTTTTTCGCCACGACACATACAGCACATAATATGTTATTTATTGTATGTGTATGATTAAGTATTGTCGAGTATACTTTAGACTTAATACTTAGTGCTTACAACAAAGCACCAACAACAAAACCTAATAATAGAAATCATGTTCATCATCATCGTCATTATTATTATTGTTATATAAGCTGAGTGATACAGGAAAAGAGAAACTACCAATCATGGCGATTACCACCCCTGCCTAAATTGGGGAATCCATAGAAAAACGGTGCCACAAAAGATGTTAAGGATAAGGCTAAGGTTGGCAGACATACGTGGTGGAAGCTGTAAAGGTGATAAATGAGATTGGGGTGATTTTTAAGGTTTAGGTGATGATGCCCTAGGTAAAAAAGGTAATTTAGTAAAAGCAATAATGTATTTTTAAAAGTTACTCATCACATTTGAACTTTTTGCAATTTTCCAATTTAAAAGCCCACCAAATGAGGCTGCTCCACAAAAAGGTGATTAGTTAAAAAAAAAAACACGTCGATAAACAATTTTACAACAATTAGTCATCAAAATGTGTATCTATTTTTTTCTTCTTTCAGATATTTCCATTTCACAGCATATTTGCCGGACCTGAAAAAGTGATTAATGTGAAGCATACTTTACGGATAAATATTTACTTAAGTTTAACATGATAAAATTTGCTATGACTGTAGTCACCATTACGACTTAATGAGATTTTCTAGGAATGCCTCTGGTGTGTTTATCGTTACGGCTGACATCAGCGTTGAAAGGTCAGCAGTTATTAAGGTTTTTCTTTTTTAAATGTCAAGCATGCCTTGAGGGATAATATCAGCAATATAACAATTAGAGATTGTGTGAAAACCTCTAAAGGTCACAATTTTAATCGAGAACACGGGGAACATTTTAAAAAGAACATTAGTAAGAGAGGGCAGTGAAATGAGTTCTACAGAGTAGACTATTAAGTATTTACCAACGTCAAGATTTCGAGGGGAAAAGAGCGGTCACTTTCAAATAAACATATGATTAAAAAAAACATTAAACAGACATGACAGGTATATTTGCTAGGCGTTCCGGTCGATCATCGTATTCTAAGGCCGGATTTAGGGTTTCTGTTAAAGTCATGATTATTTACACGACGGCTTTTTGATTCCTCTTTTTTGTAACAAAAAATGGGATATATGAATTTTTCCCTTTTCTGTCAAATTTTAGGTTGGGGTGATATTGCATAATGAAAAATGACCCCAGTCTTTTCTTCATACTTTAAAAAATACACTTTTTCCATATTACGAAAATCTATTGTTGTATTTTTGTGGTATTTTTCATAATATTATTATTATTATTATTTATTAATTACAATACAAAGTAAATTTATATTATAATTTTGGGTCCAAGGGTAAACCGGGTGACAAAGACCATTTGGCTTGATTTTTGCAGCGACAGACCAAAGCCTCTGGTGGGAATCGAACCCACAACCCCCACGCTGATAGGCAAGCACGCTACCAACTCGCCTACCGGGGCGCTTTTTTCCATAATATTTGGGGGATTTTGCAGTGGGTAAATTTTCATAAATTGTTTGGTAGATTTTTCAGAATTTTTGGGGACATTTTCATATTGGGTTTTGGGGGGATTTTTAATTTATTTTTGGGATTTCTTCATTATGGGCATTCTTCAATTTTTTTTGGGGGCGTTTTTCATAGATCCGATTTTTCAGATATGATTCACATTTGCTTTGAAAATGTCACAAAAAAACTAAAAAATCTTAAAAATTAAAAAATTGGGGGAAAAATCATGAAATATTACCTAAAAGTTATGAAAAAATTCACAATTTTGTATGAGTTTTTTTTTGGGAATTCTTAATTTTTTTTTGAATTCTTCATGTTTTTTGGGAATTTTTCATTTGTCAATTTTTTTTATTTTTGAATTTTCCCCCAAAAAAGTTAAATTTGCCACCAACGTAAATTTCCATTTGGTGACTTTTTGCTAACCCTGTTGCCTCTCAATCCCCTTCACTACCAACCGTCGAAAGTCCAACTCTCCTGGGTGAAAAGTCATTGTATAAATCCGGTCTCAGACTCAGCCTGGTTTGGTTTAGGATTTCTCTATCCAAAATTGTAGATTACTTTTAAATAGAGAGAGATTCCCGTGAGACTCCCGCCTTCAATTGTTTATTTCCACATCATAAGGTCATGGGATCTCTGAGTAGTGCTCATAGCCTCGGCTAACTAACTCACAGATTAAGTGGTCATTTTCATAGATGTCATTATTGGAAAAGTCAAAAAACCCCCACTCAATTTTGTTCCATGACTTAAGGTCGTGTTATCTTTTTGCAGAGTTCATCCCTCGTTGTCCTTAACCCATAAAGTGAATAGACGTTCCCATACATTTCATTATTGGGAAAGGCAGAAGACTCTCACACGATTACTCGAAAGTCGTGGTACCTTTAACCAGGTTCTTTTTTTATGCTTCGTTTTTTTACCAATTGGTGGAATGGACGTTTCTATAGTTTCCATTACAGGGAGAGCTGCAGGACTCTGCCATTCAATTTTTTTCCCTTCGAAAGGATAACGTCATGCAGCAAAGTTCATCCATTGCTGCCAATAACCCACAGATATTGAAATGTCGATGGACTTTATAGCTAAGTTAATTCCTCCTTGTCAATAATCTGTGGGTTAAAAGGACACTTGTCTAGATTACATTACCATCCAAAAGTTTGATTTGGTTTCAACTTCGTAGGATCGTGGTATCTTACACACAGTTCATTCCTCGTTGGCAATAAACCACAGATGGTTTGAACGTTTCCAGAGATTCCATTACAGGACGAGCTGCAGGACTCTGCCATTAAATGGTTTCCCTTAAAAAACCTTAAGGTCATGGTACCTCGGAGCAGAGTGCTTTCATCGCTGTCAATAACACACAGATGTGGCATTTCACAGCTGAGTTCATTCCTTGTTGCCATTGATCGGTACATTAAATCATCTTCTGGTCGTGGGAACTGAACACAACTGAGTTCATAACCAGGTGTCATTAATCCGTAGATTGAATGGGCGTTTTCTATAGATTCCATTAGTCAGGAGCGAGACAGGACATCTCCATACGATTCTTGTTCTTAAGGTTGTATGACCTTAAGCTGAGCTCATACCTCGTTGTCATTAAACCAAAGATTAAATGGACGTTTTCCATTTGACTTGGGGTACCGCTAAAGGTGCTTTTATGGATCAAAAAGAAATGATGCTTAATTAACCAACCATGAGGTGGCTCAAAGGGTGAGTTCGTCCTCAGATTGCCCTCGATCACTTTTTCTGGCTTGTGTTTGATGTATTTTTGGTCAGCCGGATCGATTTCGAACGCGTAATATTGACCAATCATTTCCAGGCACCTTTCCATTCCTAGCTTATGATTTCATCAATGCTTCTTTAAAGTAAACCCCGTAAATTTACAATTACTCTTTTGAACCCCACGATTATAAGCCCCTTAAAAATTCACCGGAAAGGTTACATGGAGTCTATCACTACCTAGTGGCAATTGTTCTGCCCATTCTCCTTCTAGTCGGTTTGTTTATTTATTGTGTTTGTGTGTGTGTGTGTGTGTGTGAGTAGGAGTAGTATATTTTAAATTCCTTTGTCCTTTAATCCTTGACAACTGTATGCCAGGACCCGCCAGCACACCACATTTCGACTGAGCTACTGTTACTTCGTACATGACGACTGTCATGGATGAATGCTGGCTCCTGCAGGCAAGGAGGAGTGCTCATATTGTCGCATGCATTCTAGGCTTTTAGTGCGTTAAACTCTGACAAGTCCATGGAGCAAGAAGAAGGCGGAGGCAGGTGTTTATAGTCGCTCGCAAAGGGCGAGGGAAGAGAAGCTAGCCCACACGTACACCCACACACACAAAGAACAACATGGTTGTCATGGTTTATCAGTCACTTACCATACGTTCGAAGGTCTGTCGTTCTGTCCGTGCCTCCTCCAGTCCGGTACCGTTCAGTTCATCCATCCAAACAATCAAGCATCCAAATGTTCACTCACACTCATGCAGTTCTTTCATTCATTCATATATTTTATGTTGTGCAGCATTCATACGTTTTGCAGCAACAATCGGTTGGTTGCCTGGTTCATTCAGTTTTCATTTGGGTTTTCCCTTTGGTTTCCTGCTCACTACATCGCATCCTTCCTTTCCACCCCTTCTAGGGTAACAGTCAGAGTGGTGGGGCGTCGGTTTGTTGTCTGAGAAGGTGGTGGTGGTGGTGATGGTGGTTGGCGGTGTTCCTCTGGTTGTTTGTTTGATGTTATTGCTCATTTGTTGCTATGACAAAATTCGTTGTTGGGATTTATTTGTTGAGTTCCCACTGCCATTTGCTTGTTTTGCTGTTATTGTTGTTGTTGCTTTCAATTTTCTGTACCCGCATTTATTTTATGAATTTTTGCGAAAATATGTTTATTTCGATGTTGTTGTTGTTGTGGCCATTGTCGAAAACAAATTAATCGTTTGTTTATTATTTTCACAAAATGTTTCACCAGAATTGTTGCATACCTTGAGGGCGTGCTTGGCGAAAGGAAATTCTAGCATACTTGGGGGGGCTAAACCGAAAAAGCTAATAAATTATGTGATGTAACGAAGGAGAAGAACTGCAAACAATTTTATTTTAGAAATTTATAAAGTCAAGGACAAAGAATTTTTGTTTGTTAAAGGTGACACAACTCAAAATTTTAAATTTTCCAGAAAATGCGAAAAACTGTTTTTGTGATGAATATTGCTTTTTTATTTAAATAACTAGTAAGTTGTAATGCGCCTATGGCGCCCGTTAATTTGATTGAGAAAGTATTTGTTACTTAATTTTAAAAATTTTGTAAAAAATATTTTGAGAAAACTATTTTGTAAAAAAAAATTTCAAAAAAAAATAAAATTGGAAAAAAAAATTTTGTTGAGAAAAAAAAAGTTGTTGAAAAAAAAAAGTTGCTGAAAAAAAAATTTTTCTTGAAAAAAAAAATGTTTGTTCAAAAAAAAAAAAAAAATTTTGTTGAAAAAAAAAATTTTTGTTGGAAAAAAAATTTTGGTAAAAAAAAAAATTCGGGAAAACACAATTTCTGTACAATAAAATTTTTTTATTATTATTATTTTTTTTTTTTTTTTTTTTTTTGAAGGCCAACTCTTAGGGGATGCCCCCTATAAATGCAATGCATTGTGTTAGCGGAAGGAAATTAGGGTATCGGAAGGAGGAAAGAGGGAGTAGTGTTTGTTGACATTTGTTTTGAATTTCTGAATGTCACAAATGGCGGGAAACACACTTGCAGGAAGATTATTCCACAAACGAACAGTCCGGCTGAAGAACGAATTTTCTCTATAGTGCGTCGTCCGGTCAACCGGCCATTTGACAATGAACGGATGAGAGACCCTGGATAGCCGTGGATTCCGACTAAATGTTCTAACGTCAGGGACCAGACGACGGATATCTTCTGAACAGATACCATTAAAATATCTATAGAATAGCGATACACAACCCACATTTCGGCGATGCTGTAGGGAGACAATAGAGCTGGATACCCAACCATCCCCTATCAACACCACCGCTCTCCTCTGTACACGGTCCAGAAGCTTCAAAGATGATAATGGAGCCCCTGCCCATATATGCGAGTTGTATTCCATTTTAGGCCGTATGTAAGTGGTGTAAATATTTACGAGATCAGATGGAGTGAAGTATTTCTTGCACCGCTTCAAAAAGCCTAAACACTTGGATGCTTCTTTCGACACTTCGAATATATGGCTAGCCCAGCGAGCATCACCCTGTATGTTCATGCCCAGAACATCAAGAGTGTCTGATTCGTCGATATCCACACCACCCATAGAAATTGACGACGATGCTGGATCTGGTGAACGTTTGTGTGACAACAAACAGCACTGGGTCTTTTGTGCATTAAAATCTACTCTATTCATTTGGCCCCACTCACAAATCGTCGCCAAATCGCGGTTAAGTGAGTTATTCATCATTCGCCTTTTGCCCTCGACCTCCAGAGGACCTGGCCGATGATCAAATGAGTATGAATGACATAGGTTACTGTCATCCGCAAAGGAGTAAATCGGGTTCACAGTCTGACCCAACAAGTCGTCAATGAAAATAAGAAATAGAGAGGGAGAGAGGACAGAGCCTTGTGGAACTCCTGCGGTCAACCTATGCTTTGTTGTCTCCACGGCATTAACACAAAAACTGGAAATTTAAAAATTTTGAGTTGTGTCCAACCAATCTAAAAGGAAGGGAATTAACCTAGGAGTTATCAGATAAAACCCGATGACTGTCGCGGGGTGTCACCCCAGCTATTGGGAGACTTAGCAGCATTCCAATGATTATTGAAAGCACCAATGAAATGTTTAAAAATATTCCAAATATTTTACGAACATTGCTGGTCACAGATTTTCCAAAGCACGCATAAATAATTAATGGGCTTGCAGCGAAGGCTCAACTTTCTCTCTCTCTCTCCAATTAATGGATCATATTTACTACTCTTTTCATACTGCCTTTATACGCTCAATTTACGCACATTTGTTCTCCATTTGCCATTGCATATGTTGAGGTGCTTTTGTATGTTGAAAAATGAAGCATACTTAAATGGTGCCAGTTTTCATGTGTAGGTCGCCGGTATGTGTATTGCAGTTTTAAATAAATAAACACGCACACACATACACACATAAGCTCTAGAGCGGGAGTTATTATGGCAACTCCTCATGATAAATGTTTGCTAGACACAAAATGTCACATTGTCAGTGATGAAGGCCAACAACGCAACGGCAGCTATCGAGAGTGAAGTCCTGTGCCGTCCAGACTACACTCTGGCTCTGGCTCGGGTGATGTTGTTGTTGAAATGAAATCAATTATTCATCCGCTTGACTCTCCCGGAACAGAGTGTACATTTGCCCACCTGCTCGCCCTTAAGCTTTTATAGGCATTGGCCTCCCACAAGTATGCAAAGCATTTTTTGTTGTTAATGCTGGCGGATAGAAGTATGCAACAGTTTTTTTTTTTTGGGCCAGCCAGAATCGGTGGCAGCGTTGTGTTTCTCGGTTTAATGTTATTTCTGGTCTGTGATTAAACATGAATTGATTTTTTTTCTTCTCCCTCGGCCCCATGGAACTTCAATTTAACAGAATATTTTTGGCAGAGTGTTTGCGTCGTTGCTTTGTTTGGGGTTTTCCTTTTTGGTGTTTTGTTGAATTCGTGCCAGCGAAAAAGGGAAAACTGAGTGGCAAATATTTTAAATATCAGCATTCATCAAATTTGTCGACAGTTAATTCAAATATTTGCCTCAAACGCCACACAGAGTAGTAGTCCGGCTGTCTCTCTTCCAGATAGCAGACAATTGTAGCTGTCAGTTCGATATTTGTTTGTGTGTGTGTGTTTTTTTTTGCCAGGCCAACAAATATATCTTCAAACTTTTGTCAATTTCAATACAGACATCGGAATATCTTGTCAATTACAGTTTGTGACATTATTGCACACAGATATTTCCCTCGGCACAAAAAAAAAAAAAAAAAAAACAAAGAAAAACACTTCAGCTTCATGTCATTTTCGACCGAACGGCCAACGAGCCCTGGACCCCCCTTAACCAATACCAACCAAGTGTTGTTTAATATTTTGTTTTTTTTTTTCGTAGCTACAATATTTTTCCACCACTTTATCATGTTTTATAGAGACAAGATTGATTTTTAATGTCACACAGTCGCTTTGGTTTACAGCCGCAGTTTGCCTGTGTCCGCTTCCTTGCAGTATCGTGCCGCTTACTTCCACATCCATCGTCGTAGTTTCGTTTCTTTGGTCTATGGTCAGGGGGACAATTTACATTTTTCTCTCGCCTCCCTCCTTTCGACGACGTGATTCATGTTGATGAATACATGAACTTAATTAAACGTTTTGTTGTTTTTCATTTTCTTATCTCCGGCACAAAAAGGACGCTGGGGAAAAGTCGACAAAATGGAGAAGAAATCAAAGTTTCGTATCGTTATGTTGGCAAAATACATTGAAAATAGTTGCAGTGCAGAGGGAAGCACAAATTTTAAATTTTTCTGAATTGTGTTGCATACATTTGGGAGGCGGATGGGGGCGGTCGGGGGTTCGATGGCTTTGATTGATATGATATTGCAAAGTGTCCATAAAAGTTCAACAAAATTGTGTTAGTCAGTACAATGGTATCAACTTTATGGAAAGCCATTTTCCCTAAAAGGATCTTAATTGAAATATAACGAAAGCATCATAGAGTGTTGCATATTTTTATGGGGTTTTAAATTCTATTAGGAAATTTTCGTTTTCCACATATTAAGGCGTTATTTATAGCAGCGACAGCAAATCTTCATACTTTGCAAGGGAGTAAAAGATAATTGCGAAAGTATTTTGTATTCAGAGTCTCCGAATATCAAAAAAATATGACTCCTTTTTATGGCTAACTTTCAGGCGATGCCCCCTATGAATGCAATGCTCTGTGTTAGCAATGGGAAATAAGGCCAATGGAGGGAGGAAAAAGGGAATAGTGTCTGTTGAGGTCGCCCGTGAACATGAGAATGTCATAGAAGGCAGAAAACACTCACAGGAAGATTATTCCCCATAAGAAAGAATTTTCTCTATAAGGTGTCATCTGGTCAACCGCCCGCCCATTTGATATTGAACAGACGAGAGACTCTGGATAGCCGCGTATTCCGGCTAAATGTTATTATTTAAAAACAATTATACCATTGGATCGAATCCACGATTGAAGTTAATCCAGTCATCTGCAGAGCCTATCTAAGTGTATTCTAACGGTTTCTCTTGTATAGGGTCTAATTCGGTAAATGATTTTTGGAGTCAGGTTTACCATAGAAGTCTCGGGGCAAACGGAGTCGCAGTATGAAACGATCAATGGGAGTCGTTGCGGTAAGTGATGATCGTGTTGAAGTCATCGAGGCAAACGATAGGCGGTAATTTTGGAAGTAAACTATTATCTGCGGGAGACTTCCCTTTAACAGATATAATTTTGAGAGATGACACTTTGACAGATGTCATTTTGACATATGTCATTTTGACAGATGTCATTTTGACAGATGTCATTTTGACAGATGTCATTTTGACAGATGTCATTTTGACAGATGTCATTTTGACAGATGTCATGTCGACAGATGTCATGTCGACAGATGTCATTTTGAAGTCATTGACAGATGTCATTTTGACAGATGTCATTTTGACAGATGTCATTTTGACAGATGTCATTTTGACAGATGTTATTTTGACAGATGTCATTTTGACATATGTCATTTTGACAGATGTCATTTTGACAGATGTCATTTTGACAGATGTCATTTTGACAGATGTCATTTTGACAGATGTCATTTTGACAGATGTCATTTTGACAGATGTCATTTTGACAGATGTCATTTTGACAGATGTCATTTTGACAGATGTCATTTTGACAGATGTCATTTTGACAGATGTCATTTTGACAGATGTCATTTTGACAGATGTCGTTTTGACAGATGTCATTTTGACAGATGTCATTTTGACAGATGTCATTTTGACAGATGTCACTTTGGCAGATGTCAGTTTTTGTAGAACAAATTTTTTTTATTAACAAAATTGTCACGTCGGTGCCGTAAATTTTGGAAATGTGGAAGCCCTTAGAACACACTTTGGGAACCACTGGTGTAAACTATTGATTGTATTCGTTGAAGCAAACAATCGACTGTAGTCATCGAACGGGACGGTAGGGGGACAACAATGGTCTGATGTTATCGGATAGAAGATAGTCTAAAGTTATCGGTGAGAATCATCGGGATACACGATCGATTATTACCGAAATAAGGTTTAAAAAAAAAACAGGGAAAGAAAAAATAAACTTAAAAAAAACATCTAAATATAAGCTACGCCTATCAAAAAAAAAAAAAAACCAAAAGAAGAATGTATTTGACTTAAACATTGTGCCGAATTTTGTCCTATGGTTTATGGGCCAAATTAACATCAAGTCCTTCTGCAATAGCGTCGGTGCTATACCCAATGTGAACATAAAAATCCGTCATTTTGTCACACGAGTAGTGAAGGCGCTCCTAATCATTCCAAACCGTTACTTACGACAAATCTCGCGTGTGCTTTGCACAAACGTGATAACCAACATAACACACTGTGGCCTATTACGGGATAACTGGCAATTAACACATACACTTAAATGGAATTTGTGTAGGGCTCAGGAAGCCGAAATGATGAGATCACCCGCACGTAAGCCAAAGAGGTAAAAGGCCAACTAGCACATGGAGAACAGCTGGGGCGTACATGGCGTGAAATGAAAACATTAGCGTTTTGCATAAAGCGAATTTCAACTATTTACTAATTGCCATAGAAAAAAGTTGTTTTTGGCTCAAGGAAACAAAAAGTCCTTTCATAATATTTTTCTCAGTTAGATGATGGCGATGCCAGGGAATTTCCACACCGGGAGATTGGATTAAAATCAAATTGTGAATTAATAAATAGAATTCAGGTGGTGTTGGTTATTATAACAACAACATCTTATACTTTACTCTGGCGTCCCTTTACTGCAACATTCCCTCAGTCGCCTGGAGGACTAAAAATAACACTTGACACATGCCTGAATTGTTTCAGTCAATGAGGAACATTTTGTTTTCCTTTGCGATTAAAGTCACCTAGCTATTGATGGAATTTTGTGTCGACATGACATTTCCATACCCCTTAAAATTCCCATTGTGACGTCATGTGGGGAGGAGAAATACCCCCTTTTCCAGTAAAGAGAGTGCGCGCATTTCCAATACTCGCTCTCACTCTCGCCTTGGAATAAATATCCTTCCGCTCTTGTTCTCTGGCGGCTAAGGGATATCCTCTCTCCTTGTTTCTATTTCAGTCTCTGCCACTCTCTCCAGATTTTGCTGCGCCAGAGAAATGTCCTTATTATTATGGGATTTTTTTTTCGCCTGTCATTTGATAACAATCATTAAACGCCTAACAGCCGGCAAAGGGATTTATCGTTGTGCCATTGCAGTTAAGTGGAATTGTGATGCTTTGCAATTCAGTTTCAGTGGGTACGCGTACCTTGAACCGGAGGATGATGGCAAAAAACCGCTGTAATATAGAAAACCATTGGCAATGTTTATACTCGTGGTTAACTGTATGGTAAAGCAATATCCTAAACAGCAACACCAAGCCGCAGAGAGAACGAGTCGCAGAGAGCCGCAACGCTTTAAAACGAGTTGGCCGGAAAGAGTAAAGGATACCTGGTGTTGCCTGCTCTATGGTGGTATCATATTAACTGGCATAGTGGTTGTTGCTGGCGTGCTAGTCTCGTATGTGGCTGTGTGCTCGGCTCGGCTTGGCTTGGCTTGGCTGGGTTTGGCTGACGGCAGACTGGGGTTTGGGTTGGGTCACTGGGTTGAATGGAAACACCAGTTGCTTATAGTTACTTTGGGATATCTGCCGTGTTGTGTGTGTGTGTGTGTACCTTAGACGATAGAGTGTGTATGTATGTATGTGGGTGTGTGTGGCTGTTTGTCCTTTGCTAGTTATTTGTTTGTTAAATGCATAATGGTTTCTGGTTTAGTTTGACTTGGCTCGGATCGGCTTGTTGTGGCCTCGGCTGGCCTAGCCTGGCAAGGCAGCGTTGTTGTACAGCTTGGCTACGTTACGTTTGCCTGGTTGTCTACGTTACGTTTCTGAAAGGCTTCGCATGCAAAAATGTTCTCGTTTGGTTTTGACATTGTATTTAGTTAGCTGCAAGGATGGCAGCAGTACGACCTGTATCTAAATGTGAGTGTGTTTGTGCTTGTGTGCCTAGGACTAGGGTTCTGTAAGCGTGCGTCTGAATGCGTTTTGCTTGTGGCGTCCCATGTGTCTGTCGGTCCGTGCTGTTCACAACAAGTGTTCTCCGGCTATAGCATACTTTTAGGTGCGTTCTTGCGTTTATTGGCTGTGTACGTCCTTTGCCGTTCGTCGTCTGTCGGTATTGGTTTTTGACATACTGTGTATTAAAAAAAGAAGAAGAAGAAAAAAAAATGAGAACGCCGTGGGTTAGAAGGAAAACATATCTGCCTTAATAGACTCACGCTCTTTGTGAGTGGTATGTGCCCGGTGCATGCTTGGTAAACATGACACTAAAGGGAAAATTGTACGAAAATTAACTGACTAATTGAATTTTTAGTGAAAAAAAAAAACCGAGAGAACTGCAAAAGTAACAACAGAGTATGAAATTGATATTCGAAAACACTTAAGAAAATGAAAATTGTTGCAAGGTAAACAAAAATGAAGAGACTGTAACTGTTGGCTTTATTGGATATTTGCCACAAAGTATGCAATGAATTGAAATTCATAAAACATACTATTAGCAACGATAAGCAAAACTGTTGGAGACGGGCTTGACCTTTTGATGATAAGAAAAATGTACACCGCATTGTAAGCGGGATATCGGTTGTTTTGAGATATTGCGGTTAAACCACTATTAGTTTTGGAGACGGTAATGTGTCGACAAAGGAGGTTAGGTTGGAGGTGGTAAGAATAATCTGCAGGAAACTGGAGTAATTTTTTTAAAAAAAAAGGGTTATCCATTTTGCTTATTAAAAGTAAACGTAAATAAAACGAATATACAATTTTTTTTTCATGATATTTCTTTTTTATTACAAAGTTTGAATGTTGACATTATGTGTGCAATAGGATGGAGTGAAAACATGCTTTTTTTTTAATTTGAAAAAGTTAACCTCGGAAAGAGATGTAGTCTGGGGTCCTAATGAGGGGAAAAATAAAGAAACAAATTTTAAAAAATTTTTAGGGGTCGCGCCACTCCCTCGAAATTTGGAAATTATTGCTATTTTGGCGTTGATTTTAGAAAAATCCTAAAAATTAACGACTTAACTTATTCGAAATTGAGCTTGTTCAGTGCCCAAACAAAAGTATTTGAGGCAAATATGAGGATAATCGACTAATATTTGTAGCTTTGGTGGCGATTTCATTGTTCAGTCAATTTTCTGAAGAAGGGACGATTTGACTTATTTTACTTTTTGAAATTTTTGAACAATGAGAAATTTTTTTTTAAATTTTGTCATGCCCTTATTTCATTGTTTACGCTATTGCAAACATTTATTGACATAAAACTTTTTAGGATTTTTCTAAAATCAACGCCAATTTTTTTTTTTTTGAATTTCACTCCACCCTAGTGTGCAATACTAAATACATTATTTGAATGACCACCACGCAAAGTGTTGCAAGCATTGATTCTTTTGAGGTAATTTTGGACCACTTGTTGGCACATATTGGGCGGTATTTCCGCCATAACTTGACGAATGTTGGCTCAAGAGTTAAAGGTTTATCTGCATAAATACGTTCTTTCGCTTAGCCCCACAAAAAAAAGTCGAATGATGTCAAATCGCATGATCTTGGTGGCCAGTTGATGTCGACACGACGAGAAATTACGCGGCCAGGAAATGTCTCTTGCAATAAAGCCATATTCGCTCGAATTGTGTGGCACCGTCTTGTTGAAATCACCACATATTCTTCAAGTCGTATTCTTCAAGAGCAGGCAAAAAAAAAGTAGGTTATCATATTCGACCATAACGCTCCGAATTGACGGTGACAGTCGTTCCCTTCACGTTTTCAAAGAAGTAAGGTCCAATCACAACTTCGGACCAAAGAGCGCACCAAACAGTGACTTTGTGTGCATGTAATGGCCTTTCTTCAATTACTTGAGGCTTCTCAGAACCTCAAATAGGACAATTTTGTTTATTAACATACCGACCCCACCGATTGAGAAATGTGCTTCGTAACCAAAAAATCCGTTACCAAAAATAGATTTTTTTCTGTCCTATGAACCAAATTTACTTTTTCGGAAAGGGGATAAAAAATAAAAATACACGTGTATCGGCGATTTTCATGTACACGTCAGATTTTTTTTTTTTTAAGTTTGAAGTATAAAGCTCGTAGTGGCCTGTGTGAAAGCCTTTGGACCGATATTTAACCCTTTTTCAGTGATCCAATCGAGCTGATTTTTGGCAGGCAGACTCGTGGAAATGTCAAATTTTTTAAAAACAATTTTTATCAATTCTCAGATTTTCCCCAATTTTTATTATTTTTGAAAAAAAATATTTTTTTCACTTTTCTCTGCATAACTTGAAGAGGCTCCAAATTTTTAAACTACTAAAGCGTTACGAAAAAAAAATGTTTTTTGAACTGAAACTTTAAAAAAAACGACAACCATTTAAAAAAAAAAAAAAAAAAAATTTAGGAAAACCTACGAATTGATAAAAAAAACTATTTTTTTTTAAAAATTTGACGTGATACAGACATTTCCACGAGTCTGCCTGCGAAAAATCAGCTCGATTGGATCACTGAAAAGGGGTTAAAAATCGGTCCAAAGGCTTTCACACGGGCCACTACGAGCTTCATACTTCAAACTTAAAAAAAAAAATTCTGACGTGTACATGAAAATCGCCAATACACGTGTATTTTTATTTTTTATCCCCTTTCCGAAAAAGTAAATTTGGTTCATAGGACAGAATGTGTGTAACACGGTGTAATCTCCTCTTAAAGCACGATATGTGGCTGTGCCACAATCACCATTTTCGTAGTAGATGTGAATAATTTGTACGTGTTGTGTGATAGTAAAACGATCCATTATCGTTAATGGCAGACTTCCAACTGAAATGAAAAAAAAAAACAGGTTAACAACTTAGTTTAACAGTGGATAACCCTATATAACAACTATGGATAACCCTATAGTTTTCGAAACTTGTCCAACTAATAACCACCGGTTGCTGAAACGGAATTTGGAAGAAGAATTCTAAAATTCTATGCTCTACTCGACACACTTTGCCTGTGTGGACTTCAAAAATGTCATTGTTTTCTCTGACAGGACATTGGTTGTCCAAACATCCTCTCATACCTTTTCTCTATGGTTTCATTCAGTTTATTGTTGCCTACTTTCCGGAGTAAATAATTTAGTATAACAATGAAATTTGCCAACAAAGCCAAACATTTGCATGCTAAATAGTTCAGTAATAATTTCCTTAAATCCTTAATATTCTCTGTACAAACACACACCGAAATTGTATTGGCATATTTTAGTTTTTTAAATGTCTTACTTTGTTTTGCCTACTCTAAGCCCTTTGTTGTTTATTGCCATGGCAATCAATTCCCAGTTTTAACTAATTACCAGTCCAAAGACATTTTAAATTTTCCTATTTACTAATTACTTCAATATCTGTTTCCACTTAATTCTAATACTTCAAACAAAAGCTCTTCTACCTACGGACTATTGAAAAGATATTTCCCATCGATTGTTGTTGATACAACAATGTGTAGCCTACTTTAAGGCATCGCTGTGTGCATGCGAGTCTGCGTCTGTGTGTGAGTGTCCGTCTACGACATAAATACATTTTAATTATAATGGAAATTTTCCCTTTTGCATTGCTGGAGGATTTAATAGCTGGTTATATGCGTACGCAAATAAGGATGAAGACTGGAAATAAAAAAGGCAAACACGAAGAGGAAGAAGTGCAGGAAGTATGTTGATTATGTAACAGAGAATTAATTTGCTATTATAGTGATAATTAGAAAATAACAAGTCCGCTCACACACACACACACACACACGTTGGCATTCTACAAAACTCGATAATTGAGATGTGTTGTAACGATAGAAATGGCAAATTGAATTTAAAGCATGTCCTTAACGAGTGTAATAAAATTGCTTGTACAGCTAAATAAGCAATGGCCTATTGTGGTTTAAGGTGAAATTTGGCAACACAGTGGCACAAACAATGTTATATCTATGTGGTAGTCTGGTATTGATACCACGTGCCTAACATTTCATCAATTTCTGCGGGCAGACGCAAAAAATTGCCATAAATTGTCTTAGACAGTTCTATGGAATTTTTTTTGGTGTTTGACTTGAATCCCTGACGATTCGAATTCGACGAATCTTTTTCCATTCTTCTTTGTTTTCCGTGTTTCGGTAGCCCATAGCAGTGCACACTTTCAAGTAAATTTAAACAACAGTTTGCCTGCGGATTGCGGGTAGAAGTAGAATGTTTAAAAGTACAACAAAAGCTGAACTACATTTTAAAACACATTTTAAGCTATGTTGCCCAGAAGCCAAATGTCACCCATCAACCAGAATCACAGCAGCAGCGGTGAGAGGCAAGACTCAGCTCCTAGCGAAAAGGAAGGATTCGTCCACAAGGTAAATTTACCAATTGGCTCTCCAGGCCTACACGATTTACTTGGTAGGCAGAGGGAATGTGGTACTTATCCACAGTTGTGGCAATCATGTACAAATTATCAGACTTGATTTCAAAAAGCGCACAGTGGTTTGGATTTCCTTCCCTTTTCATTCGATGGCCAACATTTTTGAGTTTTTTACAAAATAGGTTGTAGGCAAAGACACTTGACCCGACTGGAGTTTTTGCGATATCTTAATATATATTTACCCTCGACACTGATTCACTGACTCTGTCACGCAGTACGTAGGAATTTAAATAGGCATTCTATAATTCTATAAATAATAATAATAAAAAAATAATATTTTTTTTTTGTACAGAAACTGTGTTTTTCCAAAAATTTTTTTTTACAAAATTTTTCTTTCAACAAAAATTTTTTTTTTACAAATTTTTTTTTTCCCATTTTTTTTTTCAACAAATTTTTTTTTTCCACAAAATTTTTTTTTCAACACAATTTTTTTTTTCAACAAAATTTTTTTTTCAACCAAATTTTTTTTTTCAACAAAATTTTTTTTTCCATATTTCAACGGGCGCCATAGGCGCATTACAACTTAGTAGTTATTAAATAAGCCTCCATAAGAGCTTTCATCTGTGATTACTTTTTGTTGGACTACAATTGTATATTCCTTTCGAAAACTTAAATCCTCCATAACTCCTTAAAAAATCATCCCTAGTTTTTTGTACAAAATTGCAATATTAACGGGGAAAACTTAAATCTTTCCTATTTTTTCGTACAATAATTCATTGTTCCATTCGAAAACTTAAATCCTCCATAACTCCTTAAAAAATCCTCCCTAAAGCTGTGATCACTTTTGTTGTACAAAATTTCAATATTAATTGAAGAACTCAAATCCTTCATATTTTTCTTAAAATAATTCATTGTTTCTTTCGAAAACTTAAATCCTCCATAACTCCTTAAATAATCCTCCCTATTTTTTGTACAAAATTGCAATAGTAATTGGAAAACTTAAATTCTTCATATTTTTCTTACAATAATTCATTGTTTCTTTCGAAAACTTAAATCCTCCATAAATCCTTAAATAATCCTCCCTATTTTTTTGTACAAAATTGCAATAGTAATTGGAAAACTTAAATTCTTCATATTTTTCTTACAATAATTCATTGTTTCTTTCGAAAACTTAAATCCTCCATAACTCCTTAAATAATCCTCCCTATTTTTTTGTACAAAATTGCAATAGTAATTGGAAAACTTAAATTCTTCATACTTTTTCTTACAATAATTCATTGTTCCTTTCGAAAACTTAAATCCTCCATAACTCCTTAAATAATCCTCCCTATTTTTTGTACAAAATTGCAATATTAATGGGAAAACTTAAATTCTTCATACTTTTTCTTAAAATAATTCATTATTCCCTTCGATAACTTAAATCCCCCATAACTCCTTAAATAATCCTCCCCATTTTTTGTACATTGCATTGCAATATTAACGGGGAAAACTTAAATCCATCATATTTTTTCTTAAAATAATTCATTGTTCCTTTCGAAAACTTAAATCCTCCATAACTCCTTAAAAAATCCTCCCTAAAGATGTGATCACTTTTGTTGTACAAAATTCCAATATTAATTGGAAAACTTCATAGTTTTTCGTAGAATAATTCATTGTTCCTTTCGATAACTTAAATCCTCCATAACTCCATAAAAAATCACTTTTGTTGTACAAAATGTCAATATTAATTGAAGAACTCAAATCCGTTATATTTTTCTGAAAATAATTCATTATTACTTTCAAAAACATAAATTCTCCATAACCTCTTAAATAATCCTCCCTTTTTAGTACAAAATTGCAATAGTAAACTTAAATCCTTCATATTTTTTTTACCATAATTCATTCTTCCCTTCGAAAACTTAAATCCTCTATAACTCCCTAAAAAATTCTGCATTTTTTTTTTCCATTTTCCCATTTAGTAATGGGAAAACTTAAATCCTTCATATTTTTTTTTTTACTATAATTCATTCTCCCCTTCGAAAACTTAAATCGTTCAAAACTCCTTCAAAAAACCTCCAAGAGCACAAAGTTATTTCATCTGCGATTACTTTTTATTTGAAAAAAAATAATATTTCTTTCGAAAATTTAAATCCTCCACAACTCTTTAAACAAAATTTTTCGTACAAAATTTCAATATTAATTAGAAAACGTAAATCCGTCGTAGCTCTTTAAACGAACATCCTTAAGCGATCAGGGCTTTTATCTGAGAACAGTCTTTTTATAAATGACTTAAAATTCTTTTCGAAAAATAAAATTTTCCATAACTCTTTAAATAAGCCTTCTAAGGCTATGATCACTTTTTTCACTTTAATTGGAAAACTTAAAAGCTTCATAACTCTTTAAAGCCAAAAGGATTTTAATCTGTGATCATATTTTTTCTAACAATAATTGACTTTTTTTTTTTTTTTACAAAAATTTAATATTCCTATTGAAAACATAAAACCTTTATAACTCTTTAAATAATTCTCCTAGTGCTGTAATCACTTAAAATCTCTATAACTGTTTACAACAAAGACGGCTTTAAACTGTGATCATATTTCTTCATACAATAATTCATTATTGCTTCCGAAAACCTAAATCGTTCGTAACTCCTTAAAAACGCCTACTAGAGCGATAAGGACTACCAGATGTGATCACTTAAGTATTTTGTATAATACTTCATATTTCGTTCCGAAAACTTAAATCCATCTTTACTCCTAGATCGACAAGGAACAACTGCAACATAATTAAGTTTTAATTGCTTAAATTATTAGTGAATATGACATTGATTGGATATGAACAAATGCACCCTTTTTGCTGCAGATGTTTTAAATTTTAAGCGATTTTGAGATTTTAAGCAATTAAAAAATTAATCAACCTAATTATGTTCCTTGTTGCCCATTTAATAAAATTGGCCTTTTTTTGCAATTGTATCGAACATACAAATTAACTGGCTGTTTCGTTTTCTCCATGGTATTAATACGTGTTATAATCCCATTTGGATAACTGCAATTGCCACACTTCAAATCCTTTTCATAAACTACAGTTTATATGTGATGCCCCCACCCATTAGACCGGCTGACAAAAAGGAAAACAGTTTAATTAGATTAGTGTTCCGTGCAGTTAGTCCTTGCATTTTTCTCATACTTCACGTTATTATCTCAAATGGGAAATCTCAATGCAATGCAGTCGTTCACAACTACACGACCGGTGGTGGGGGGGGGGGGGGATAAGTGAAACGTGTCATTGCAAATATTTGCATAGAATAACAAGAAAAATAAATCTCCGGTCTCAAGTGCTTATCATGGCTTTTGCAATCTATCTCCCCACCCACTCAATTCTGCCTCACAGTCTCTGTTTCTTCCACACCGAGTCCTTGCCCTATGATAACAGCTTTTAAATGCAACATTAAGCGAGCTTGAGGGAAATAAGGGGGGTGGGGGGGGGAGTGCCAAAGAAGCAGCAGCAGATTAGTTGATACTAAAAACGCGCTCGCGGGCGGGATTTGTAAACTAATGCCGGGCCATTGGATAAAGTGAAAACGACCGCAGTTTTTGAATAAAATGAGAAGACGAGCAGAGCAACCGATACTTTTCTGCTACAAAACAAAACAAGAACGAACGCTGAAACAGAAACAAAACTACGTGATGCTAATCTTTTAATTTCATGTTTCGCACTTGAAAACCAACAAACAAGGGTGGGTTTTTTTGTTTGGTGTTTTGTGTTACTCGTATTTACCTTAAGTTCCCCCGCGCTAAGTTGCACTTGGACGTAGAAGACATAATTCATATTTTAATTCGTCCTGGCAGGGCCGGGTAGACACTACCAATAATATTCGAGTAAAGGAAAAAGTGCGATGTGTATTAGCAGGGGCGTGCCGGTGCGAGCGGGGGAGATCTGCCACTAACACTTTTGCATTAAAAAGTCCACTAATGAAAATATGCACATTACGGTTAAAGAGGTAATGACGATGTGGTGGTCTAAGTTATTTTTTTCCCTTCATATTTAATTTTGTAAAAAATAAAAAATAGAATACTCGTCTCTAAAAATTCATCCGTAGGCTTCAACTCAAATTTAGCAGCGTCCTCTACTCTACTAAATATATGACAATTTCATATCATGCTCCATGGACAATGGAGGTCTTTGAAAATCACATAAAATGAAATTGAGAATCGAGCAGAAGACCCCAGTAAATTGTGGATTTTCCCCCATAGAGGTCGGTTTTAGCTTTTCTTGCGAAAGAGACATAGATTTTCCACTACAGACTCAGTGAGATTTGGAGTTTGTACATATACTTCCTATACCCTTTGTAGCGGGCAGACGATCTAAATTTGTTTGCGGACGAATTAGTTGGACCGCAAATTCCAGATGTCGTTAAGAATTCCCAAAAACAGATGAAAAATTTCCCAAAAATTGACGATGCCAGTAATTTATTTATTTATTTTATTTTATTTAATTACAATAGAAAGTAAATTTGTATTCTTATGTTGGGTCCAAGGGTAAACCGGGTGACATAGACCATGTGGATAGATTTTTGCAGCGACAGACCAAAGCCTTTGGTGAGAATCGATCCCACAACCCCCAAGCTGATAGGCAAGCACGCCAATAACTCAACAAGCGCGTGCGCCTTCCCAGTAATTCTTTTGTAGAAATTTAATGGAACGTTTAGTAGAAAAAACCATAGCTGCAAAATGCCCCAAATGATGGATTCTTAACTAAAAATTCCCCAAAATTTCCGAAAAAAAAATTTATGAAAAAATGGACCTAATTCCCAAATATAGATAACAAAATTCCCCAAACAAATCGGAATAAAACAATTTTCAAAAAATGACCCAAAGAATTGAAGAATTCCCAAAAAAGATGAAGAATTCCCCAAAATTTCAGAAAAAAATAATTTTCAAAAAATGACACGAAAGAAGAATTTCCAAAAATAGATGAAAAATTCCCCAAAATTTTGAACAAATAATAACTTATGAAAAAATACCCAAATAGGAAATTTTCATAATGACTTTTTGCGGATTTTTTTTACGAAATGTTCGCATGTGACTTAGAACGTCTGTCCAATAGATTATCATTGTTGGCACTATGAAAAATGCCCTAAATGAGAATTCCCAAAAATAAATGAAAAATTTCTGAAAAAATAATTTTTAACATTCTTTTTAGAAAAATTCCAAAAAAATAATTAAAAAAAAAAAATTACCAATGTTTTATATTTTATCATAATCAGATTTTGTATGAAATTTTTCTTACTAAAAGAATGCATGTGACTTACAGTGTCTGTCCACTAGATTATCTTTGTTGACGCTATGAAAAATGCCCCAGACTGAAGAAATCCCACAAGTAGATGTAAAATTCCCAAAATTTCTGAAAAAAAAACATTTAATAAAAATTAAACTAAATAAAGAATTTTCAAAAATATATGAAAAATTCCCCCAAAAATTCGGGAAAAAATCCCCAAATTTTCCTATTTTTCATAATGACATTTTGTATGGATTTTTTTTTACGAAAAGTTTGCATGTGATTTAGAGTTTCTCTCCACTAGATTAAATTTGTTGATGCTATGAAAAAGGCCTGGTGGAATTCCTAAAAATAGACGAAGTCCCCAAAATTTCTGTAAAAAATTATTTATAAAAAAAATCCGCAATTTTTTCTATTTTTCATAATGACAAAAATGTCATGGAATTTTTTTCACGGTAAGTTTGCATGTGACTTGGTATGTCTGTCCACTAGATTATCTTTTTTGACGCTATGAAATATGCCCCAAATGATGGCTTTCCGAAAATACATGAAAAATTCCCAAAAATTGACGAAAAATTCCCCAAAAAATTCGGAAAAAAATAATTTCTAAAAAATGACTCTAATGAAGAATTCCCAAAAATAGACGAAAAATTCCCCCAAAAATTCGGGAAAAAAATCACAAATTTTTTCTATTTTTCATTATGACATTTTGTATGCGATTTTTTTGCGAAAAGTTCGCAAAACTAGATTAGTTTTTTGAAGCTATGAAAAATCCCCCGTATGAAAATAGATGAAAAATTTCCCAAAATATTCAGGAAAAAATAATTTATAAACAAATTTCAAATTTTTCATAGTGACATTTAGTAAGGGATTTTTTTAAAGCATCTTTCCTTTTTAAATAGTCCCCCTTGATCAGGTCATCTACCCTCTAGATTTTCTTTGGTTTTTGCATTTAATTCTTCCACTCGGCTACAATTCTTATCGTTACACCTTTTTAAAATCATTACTTCCTATTAAAATCGTTACTCCTTTTTTGAAATCGTTACCCTTTGCATAGGCGACGCCTCTGATTGCGCCATTCTTCAGTTTGCCGCTTGATTTATGCCGCTATGGCATTGCAATCAGAAGTGCATGTTAATTACATTTATAAAACGCCCTGGGGAATTGCGTGGCGGTGACGGTGTAGTCGACACGAAACCCTTCTAAATTATAAAAATGTTCAAGATATTATTGCGGCGAAGGAGGGGGAGGGTGGCAAGTGTAAAATACTGTGTATTTGTATAAATGCCACCATATGATGGAGTGTATATTTAAGTTTTCCATTAAGTTTGTGACACACTGAAATATTGAAGAGTCAGCCTGTAAAGTGGACGGGGTGGTTCATGTAGTTGTTTCTTTTGGAATCATACGTTAGTGTGACAGTTCTTTGCGACAGAAAGTCAGTGGAACGAAATGAATTGCTGTATGCCTGAACAACTTTGTCAAATAATGCAAACTTATTTCTAAAGTCGTTGATGTGTAGCCCAAACAGGGGGTTTGGTGAAAAGAAGATTTGGCCGATATGAGACGGCCAGCGCGGCTTCTATGCGGAAACTTTGTTCAACAAGGTTACGGTCCTCCTCGTCACACGTTGCAAACTGACGAGAAAAAAGTGCTGGCGCAGTCGAGAGAATGTGACCCCAACTCAATCTCGTTAGACCCGAGAATTCTCCTTGTTTTCTTGTAATCGAGATTGCCACAGGTTTCTTGTGTGGTTCCTCCCTCCTGTTTCTCTTGCCGTCTGGAGACATGGGTCGTCTTCATCCATTGCCTCAACTTCTTTTTTGTCTCCAGAAAAGGTTCAGACAAGAGCAGAGTATTTTGGTCGGATTCCCTTCCCATTTTGGTCAGTTCGTCGGCGCTGGCATTGCCTGGAAACCTTTGGTGGTGCGGTATCCAGTTTATAAATATGTCGTTATCTCTCGATACTTCCAGCCCGATTATGGAAACTCCCTGGGAGATAATTTCCGAGGAATTTTCTTTTTTCAGATAAAAAGCCTTTAATTCTGAACAGACCGAGAGTCAAACATAAAAAGCTGACTCCGAATAATGGAATAGGTCGGTCCCTTATCACTATTCTTCAGAAGTTTTTGAGAAAAAGAGGATATTATTCTCGAAAAAATTAAATAAATTCCCCGGGAATTATCTCCCTGGAAGTTTTCATAATCGGACTTTCTTAGAGTCCATGAGTGTCGTCGATTTGACGCTGTCATCCCTAAAGGATCTGATTGCGTGAAAATACGCATAGTTTTGTCTGTGATCCTATTCCGCAGACATTTCAGTCATTCTGTGATGACCCTGATCTCTGTTTATAGAATCGTTGAGTATTTTGGTAACTGGTATACCAATTCGGCCCTTGGATTGTGTTTGTAGATTTTGGGGGTTAAGTCATTTTTATTTGGGGATTATTTCACTAAATTCGGGTGTAATTTCATTGTTTCTCTTTCTGGATTTTATTTCCTTTTTTTTGGGATTTATTTCATTTTTCCTTTGTTAACTTTGTAATAAACACAACTAGTGTATCAGCCTAATTTGTATTCTAGGCGCTCTAAGAAAGAAAATCTCATACAATTTGATTTGCTTAGTTTTTGTTTTGGCGAACTGAATGACACTTTTACAATTAGGAAATGGTTTCGTTCAGTCCTACACTTAAGCCAGCTGAATTCAGACCCAATCAAATTACATAAGAAGTATTTAAAAAAAATTAGCATAACTTTTGTTATTTAAAAACCCTCCTAATTCTCCGAATCTCAACTGCTTAACCCTTTGGCGGTGTGAGGGGGTCCGCCCGACTTTAGCTGTTGCTGATTTGATTTCTTATGATTATTTGGAATTTAACCTTTTTTTTCTTTTTGTGCTTGTTAGTGTTGCCAAATTTCATTTTGATACAATGAAATTTGTAACGTTGCTTTTACTGGGTGATTTCATTCACGAATTTGTAGCTTAATTTCATTTATCCTCTTAAAATTAATTTAACGCAAATCCCTCCCTCCGTTCGCACATTCCCCGTCATATCGTTAATTTAACTTAAGATTTTCTTTTTTCTTGTCTTGTGTGTGCTGTTGTTGTTGTTGTTAGCTTTTGCTCCTTTTCACATTTTCTTTTGGCATTTTGTCTTTGATCTTTTGCGCTAATATCTTGTTTTCATTTATTTTCTGCTGTCGCCTGTTTTTTTTCTTTTCTTTTCGATTCGTGTAAATATTTTCACTTATTTCATTTTCAGTGTCTTCCTCTTAGACGTTTGGTTATTTTTTCTTTTTTTTTTTGAGTTGGATTAAATGACATTTGTAGCAATCATTTCACTTGACTAGACACCGGGACCGTTATACTTTAAGTGGGAGAAACCAACTCCTTCCACTGCCACTCCTCTTCCCCCTCGCCCAGCCATTAGCAAATGTGGCGGGTGTTAAAGGCACATTAAAGGACCTACCTACACTGGCGAATGTTCTTTGGAAAGTTCTTAAAATGTCTTTTGAGTTTATCTATTTTGTCATCCTCTTTTCGTTGGCATTTTCGGTTTTTTTTTTACATTGTGAAATAATCGTATGTCCTTGCAAAAGGAATATTTGCTGTGTATTTACTTTGATTACCGTTGACAATTTCTTTATTTAGTTGCTCTCCTCCATTGTCGTAGAAGACGACGTCTCCTTCTTCGCTTTTTTTCCCCCCCGGTCTTCTTTGGTGTCACTTAATGTTCCAAATACCGGCAGCAGTTTGAGTTTTAATAAATGGTTCCTGATTTTGTTTCATGTGACACCAGTGCTAGTGTTCGAGTGGTGGGCATGTGAGTGAGGCTTTCCTCGAGCTGTTTGGCTACCAAACGCTTCACTGCGTTTTACAACGCTTTCGGGGCTTATTTGGTATGAAAGTTGTTTATTTACATAGGATTGAAGACAATTCGATTTGTTATTAAGTTTTGTTTTTGGCAAACAGGAAATCGGAGTGAGAGCATGAAATGTTGTCTGGGAATTTATTACAAACAAATGACTTGGAGCATGGCTAATCCGGGGGGAGGGGGGGATTTTTTACGATTTTGATTTGGGGCGAAAATTAAACACAGAACTTTTTTCAATGTGTCGAGATCATGAGAAGTGTTAAACAATAGTCGATGAAGCGTAAACAAATAAGAAACTTTAGTTAGAAAATTCTTGGTGAGATGTTTGAAAAAGAAACAAAATCAATAGTTCGATAGAATATATGGCCCTCTACACTAGCATGCAAAGGTTGTCGTCATGAAAATAACACTAAGCCACAAAAAAAAAAAAAAACTTGGACTTGTACTGAATAACCACCATACAAGTCTGATGTACTGTGGATGTAAGAGCAAAAATTACCGTTTTTTTAATCTATTTCAAAGAAATCGGGCAAATTGTTTTCGAGACCTGACAATTTTTTTTTTTTTTAAATTCTTTTAACCCTTATATTGTCAGATCTCGAAAACGAATTGCCCGAATTCTTTGAACTAAATTTTAAAAAGTTTATCACTAAATTATTTTAAATTTTTGCCTTAAGCATATCTAAATTTGAATCTCACTTTCAGAGTTATTAACAATGTTAAAACGGAATAATTTGTATTTTCATATTTTTTTTTTTTGCTAAATAAATTTCATAAAAAATCGAAACTGACAAAGAGTACGAATTTTCAGTGGTTTATTGTAAAGCCAAATATCTTATAATGAAAATGAGGTATAGATCATTAAAATCGTTGGAGTATTTTAGATTTTATTCACAATTTAGTGAAGGCACCTTTTGGCTGATGTATTCTCTCTCCCCTACTCCTAATTTCCTAACGCTAACACAGTGCACATAACCACATAAATAAAGACATGTACCAATTCTCATAGGAATAAGCGACATGTGCCATAGTGGGACATTGGTGTCAAGAAAGACTTATTTTTCGGCCACTAAATTTCATAAATCTAACGATGAAGTTTGTTTAAGGAAATTTTTAAATATGAAACGCGCGTATATGTTTTTTTTAGAAAATTAATTTTTCAAAAATTTAAGTAAAATCCCCGCAAGAGGCTAAGCATATGTCCATATGTATACTAATTTCTTGATATTTTCATTTAACTTTAATAAAGGGTTTTCCAACAAGAGTTGTTATTTTGAATCACCCGGTATTTCGGTAGCTGTCACTTTTGAAGCTTTTATTCTTTGACATTTTACAAGTAGAAACTACTTACTTACTTATTTCCCTTAACATTCCATGAGGGAACAGACGGGGGAACTTCTCTCGAATCACTGAGCTGTGTACGATATAATTTGTATACTCACTGACCGGGACCTACTGTTTAAAGCCGGCTCCGAACGGCTAATGCTTTTCTAGAGAAGTTTTACATGGCTTAGAGATTGCTCTCTTAGTGTGCGACTATCACACAGAAGAATCCAAGTTCGATTCGAGAGAAGTTCCCCCGTATGTTCCATCATGGAACAGATTTATTTACAAACATTTTTCGATTTCTCCCACTGTACGCTGATAACTTTGCCGCTGACCTCCAAAATGTCCATAACGAAAATGAAGGATTTTCTCCTCTTGTGGTTGCCAGTCACAGACTTCCTGGGCTTAGCACCGGCTGGCTTGGCAATCACGTGGCTTTCTAAAGGCAGGCTTTCTCGGTCTCAATGTCTTTGCCAGCTGGAGCCTTAGTATCTCTCTTAGGATAATTTTAAATTCCTTAAAGCCTTCAGAACTCTTCGCCACTTTTTTTCGGTGGCAGCTTCAGGTTTCAGCTTCTTCCGCATGTGCCTGGTGCAGAATTTGCTGGATCTGCAGTTTTGTCGACATCAGGTTTGTCATTTAACGCATTGGTGACATAGTTACTAACAGAGATCATGGATTTTTTTAATCTGACAAGATTGTACCGGTTGAACAAACCAATTCGTATAACTTACCAGGACTTTCTGTGGCTTCCTAAAGGCAGGTTGGCCAGCTAGAGCCTTCGTATCTCTCTCAGGAGAGTTTTAAGGGAGAGAAGCTTCCTTAACGTCTTCAAAAGTCTTCTTCATTTTTATCGGTGGCAGCTTCAGGTTTCGGCTTCTTCCCCCACTTTTTTAATCGGACTAGCTTAATACGGTTTATCAAACTATTTCGTATAACTAAGCGAGGCTAATTTTAATTGGTATAAATCCTTTTGATAACTGACTTTTTCGCTCTTTCGTCGCCCTTGATCTGACAAGCCTTCTATCAATCATATGGTCGGTTTATTTTCTGTGGTCTGTCGTCAGCAGACAAATACATGTTGTTACCTTTCCCAAGTTCTTAGCTGAATACACAATTGAATTAGGAGTTCGCACAAGCCCATCAATTTCATTAACCTGCAGAGAAATTTAAGATTTCAGTATTCTATACAACATAATTATCGCAAATTAATTAAAGCTGTCAACAAGAGTTCCGACACCAAAGCCCCCACAAATACACAAAGTGTTTTTGGCATATTTTGCACCTGCGGTTTTGTTGACTCTGACTCTGACTCTCCCAACAACAAACACACCGACTAACTATTACAAAACCCACCCACAGACACACACAGGCACACACCCACAAAATATGTCTAAATAGTTTAGAAACATGTCAGAAGATAATCAGCAAACAAATACGCATTTTATTGTTTTGGGAAGTCAAATTTACGCAACGATGAAGATAAGGCAATGACAGCCGACAACAACAAGAACAACAACGGAGTTGAGATTTTCTTCCAACCGCAACATAAACCAGCAGGAAACCGAAACGGTAGGAGCCGCCACATGAGAAAACAAACGGCAACACCAACACAAAACTAATTTCGAGTTTTAAAAACTGTTTAAAGTGTACTTTAAATCTTTTTATTGCAATCATCAGGCCACGCTTCTCCTGCCTCCTGCCATATAAAAATCTTTCACTTATGTTGCCGTACAGATATGCAAAGCTAATTTTTATTTTCCACCCCCTGCCTAAAAGTATGCCATAAAAAATGTTATCTTCATTCCCTACGAGCAGGCAATGATTTCCGGCTTCCTGTGTTGCCAGCACCTCTCTTTAGTATAACTTTTATCGGCTTTGCTTGCTTTACTTTATCGCCGTTTTTTTTTTTTTTTTTTACTGTAGAAACTAATTCATAGAAGTTTTTGTTGCCTTTGCTGGTGAAACCACCTTCAATCTGTGGCTCAGTTTGTTCATTCTCTTCATTTTTTTTTTTTTTGTAAGTAACTAATAATCATATTTAACGTAGTGTGATTTTAGGCGTTGAAGCGTAAAATTGCAGAAAATTGCTTAAAAGAGGTGCAGAAGTTTAAAGGGAGTGTGAGAGAGAGAGAGGTGAGTCTGGAGGTGAGAAAGGAAAACATGATTTTAAAATTGCTATATTATGGAAATATGAAAAATGTATGTAAAGGGAGAGAGAGAGGGAGGGAGAGGATGATGAGAACTAATGGTACTGGAAACAGAACAGTGGGACCATGATAAGATGTCTGAAAATGTCTGAAAAGAATGTGACCTTACAGTGGTTCAGTCTACTCTATTCCATGGTAGCTTGGCTCTGAACAGCATAGCAGAGGACCACTCAGAGGCAAATATCGATCTGTGATGGGTTTAGGAGGAACATAGAGCTGTGAAAAATTCTTTCTATGGGCCAGAAGATGCGCATGATTTTTTGCTAAGCAGCAGTTGATAAAGACCTACAGAGCCTACAATTCTTTGTTGGCTGTGTTCTATGGCTCGGATATGCCAACAAGGTATTTTAGAGAGATAGAGAGAAGCACGTCATTGGTGGCCACAGATAGTGATAGCGTTGGAGGCAAGAGAGACAGACTGCATGGCAGGTGAGGGAGAGAATGATAACGTTGGAGATCATAACGAAAGAGAAACCAATACAGCATTAGAGACGAAGGAGAGAGAGAGAAAGACGCCTGTGAAGGTGAAAGACAAACAGCTTTACCAGTATTCTCGAGCCCCGCAATTATGGTTCAAACTTTTTGTGTTGGGAAAATAGAGAGAAGCTGTGGGTAGGGTAAATCCAATTGATGCAATGCTATCAAAATGGCAGTTCACATGACAGAATTATTTAAATTCACAGTTGTATTGAAATAAAAAAAAATAAAAAAATAAAAATAAAAATAAAAATTAAAACAAAAATAAAAATAAAAATATAAAAATAAAAATAAAAATAAAAATAAAAATAAAAATAAAAATAAAAGTAAAAATAAAAACAAAAATAAAAATAAAAATAAAAATATTATAAAATAAATATTATAAAATAAAAAATTTATAAAATAAATATTATAAAATAAAAAATTTATATTTTTTTTTGCTATTGCACGGAGAAAAAAATTTGTTAAAATACCATTGCATGCAATCATATATATGTTTGGAGATGGGTCCAATCATATGTATGTTTGTGTGTAAACATATTATGTTTGCACACAATCATAATGCATACAATCATATACATGATTACATTCAATCATATAGATGATTGTATGTAATCATATATATGTTTGGGAACATCGATACTAGCCCAAATATAATACGTGTGGGACATGCTCCAAACATATATCTGTTTCCTGCAAAATAAGTTTGGGACAATATGTTACAGAGACCGTTTTTTTTCCTCCCTGTGTATATAAAATATCATTCATGACTATTGTACCTTAGCGCCAAAGAAAGGCGGTCGTGATTTCATATTTAGTGATTGGAACTGTTACCCAATAAACTCAGATCCATAAATTGGTAAGAACAGCGAAACCACCTTAAGGAAATTACTTACTGATGTCGTCACTTAATACTGCTTTTGGTCTTGGCCTAAGTAAAAAATTTTTACCAAGCACTTACCCAGTTCCTCTTACCAGTAATTTACAAGTCTTACTCCACTTGGTACTTCCACCGGAGTCTTGGTCTTCCCGGTTGGTACCTTCAGTTCGTCCATTCCAGCACAAACTCATTTCGATCTGAGTTGGAAATAGATCATTTAAGCCAATTCACACTAACATTTTTCAATTCGTTCATCAAAATGAAATCACAATAAATTCAATTCAAATCCATTATACAAAGTTGTTTATGAAAAATGAGTTGTGATGCCACCACCATTTTGACCAGACTTTAAACTCTTTGTAGTGACGTGTTTTTTTTTCAGCCTTTTCTGGAGAATTGTGAGAAACCATTCAGTTTTATGACTTTAGAGAGATAAACTAATAGAGTGCAAAAGTAATGGTAGAGCGAATCTATCAACTGGTCACTTCCACTCGTTGTTTATTTCTTTTATTGAGTGATTGACAGGACCAGACAATCAATCACATCTTCCATCCGTTTCGATTAAGAGACACGTGCCGTATGAGTAGTCGTGTAGTCGTGACCATTTACGGAATGGGACAGATGCTGCAGAGCCAGGGCAGTGAATCATTACTTGACATGGTCAAACATGAGGGATTGGGATATACGTCGTATTTCGCCATTAAGTAGCGTTATTTTCTTGCTGCGGGTCTTCAACATGATAGTCGGCCAAGTTCATCGACATCTGAAACTCCAAAACAGAAGAAACCAGTAATAGCTAATGTGAACAGAAGACCAGCACATCCGGTTAAAGTCATTCGATTGGATCTCTATGATTACTTTCTTTGTTGGCTTCCCAAGAATAAGCCACACATTTTGGAAAAACAAAATCTCGAGCAGAGACATTTGAAGGTCATGAAACGAGGTACCCATGACTTGAAAAGTAACCAAAAGGATGTTGAAATGGAGAGGGGATCCCCAAGACAGCTTTCCTCGCTCTCTCTCTTCCACTATCGCTCTCTCTCTTCCACTATCGCTCTCTCTCTTCCACTATCGGTCTCTCTCTTCCACTATCACTCTCTCTTCCACTATCGCTCTCTCTTCCACTATCGCTCTCTCTTCCACTATCGCTCTGTCTTCCACTATCGCTCTCTCTTTCATTACCGCTCTCTCTCTCTCTCTCTTCCACTATCGCTCTCTCTTCCACTATCACTTTCTCTTCCACTATCGCTCTCTCTTCCACTATCGCTCTCTCTTGCACTATCGTTCTCTCTTCCACTATCGTTCTCTCTTCCACTATCGCTCTCTTCCACTATCGCTCTCTCTTCCACTATCGCTCTCTCTTCCACTATCGCTCTCTCTTCTACTATCGTTCTCTCTCTTCCACTATCGCTCTCTCTTTCACTATCGCTCTCTTCCCCTATCGCTCTCTCTTCCACTATCGCTCTCTCTTCCACTATCGCTCTCTCTTGCACTATCGCTCTCTCTTCTACTATCGCTCTCTCTTCCACTATCCCTCTCTCTTCCACTATCGCTCTCTCTTCCACTATCGCTCTCTCTTCCACTATCGCTCTCTCTTCCACTATCGCTCTCTCTTCCACTATCGCTCTCTCTCTCTCTTCCACTATCGCTCTCTCTCTCTCTTCCACTATCGCTCTCTCTCTCTCTTCCACTATCGCTCTCTCTTCCACTATCGCTCTCTCTTCCCCTATCGCTCTCTCTTCCACTATCGCTCTCTCTTCCACTATCGCTCTCTCTTCCACTATCACTTTCTCTTCCACTATCGTTCTCTCTTCCACTATCGCTCTCTTCCACTATCGCTCTCTCTTCCACTATCGCTCTCTCTTCCACTATCGCTCTCTCTTCCACTATCGCTCTCTCTTCCACTATCGCCCACTCTTCCACTATCGTTCTCTCTTCCACTATCGCTCTCTCTCTCTTCCACTATCGCTCTCTCTTGCACTATCGTTCTCTCTTCCACTATCGCTCTCTCTTCCACTATCTCTCTCTCTCTCTTCCACTATCGCTCTCTCTTTCACTATCGCTCTCTCTTCCACTATCGCACTCTCTTCCACTATCGCTCTCTCTTCCACTATCGTTCTCTCTTTTACTATCCCTCTCTCTTCGACTATCGCTCTCTCTCTTCCACTATCCCTCTCTCTTCCACTATCGCTCTCTCTTCCACTATCGCTCAGTCTTCCGCTATCGCTCTCTCTTGCACTATCGTTCTCTCATTCACTATCCCTCTCTCTTCGACAATCGCTCTCTCTTCCACTATCGCTCTCTCTTCCACTATCGCTCTCTCTTCCACTATCGCCCTCTCTTCCACTATCGCTCTCTCTTCCACTTTCGCTCTCTCTTCCACTATCGCTCTCTCTTCCACTATCGCTCTCTCTTCCACTATCGCTCTCTTCCACTATCGCTCTTCTATTCTCTCTCTACTTCCTCTTTCTCTACCTCCTTCTCTCTCACCATCCTCCACTTTGTCTCTCCTTCTTCTATATCTCTCTCGATCCTTCTTCAATCTCTCTCTCTCTCTCTCTCTCTGATCATGTATATCTTTCATCATTTAAGTAGCTCTGTAGACAGTGGGGAATATTATTCTTCGTGTTAGTTAATCATCTGCCCACTGTAATCTGTCGCAAAATCATGTGTATATGTTGTATTAGTTCAAAGTGGTTTTAAGCTTTAATGGTTTCTTCTGTTTAGTGCAGATGATGATACCCTTTCCATAATATTTTTCCAAAGGTCTACTCTCACTCTCTTCACACACACACACATGTATTTGTTCAACTTGAAATATTCCTAGCAAATTCTAGTCTACGTTATACACGTACATGTATCTATGTGTGTGTGTTTGTCAATGAGTGTAGAAATTTGATAAATTATGCGTGTTAAGGTTCCATATGTGTAAATGTATTTGTTTAGATGCTTACTCACACACACACTCACATATGCATAAGTGTTGAGTCTGTTTGTTCCTCAAACGTAAGTGCCTTATGAAAGCTACTTAAAAATGCCATGAAAAATTATGTCAGAAATAGCAGCATCCTTGCATCCTCTACCTTTTCTAGTCGATGTGTGTGTGTGTCTAGCTACCATAAACCAAAACATCTTTCGACTTTCATCTTGGGTTGCGTGGCAATGCCATGCGATGTCCTTAAACATGTGAACGGGTGTCTGTTTGGTATTTTATGTAAATTTCTAATGATTCCAGTCATTTATTATAAATTGTTTCCACCCAGCCACCAAACAAAGGCCATCATCCCCATGAACATGAACAAGGGCTCAAAACATAAATACAGATTAGACATCGTTAAACTTGGAAAATATTCATAAATACTACATTTACAATAGTTGTACACTAAATGGAAAACTAAGTAAAATTGTTGGCTCGTCCTATCTAAGACCATAAGGCGGCAGTTATATGTGTATAGATTGTATTGTCAAATAATTAACTATAACAGAGTTTAACTTTGAGATATTTGATTAATTTACATTTTTTAAATATTTTCAATTAGGAAAATTAATTAATTCTGATGAAAGATATTTAAGAAATGTCAATTCTCTTACAAATTCTTATATCCCTTAGCTTAGCTTCTTTCCCTCTCTCTCTCACTCGCTCGCTTCTTTAAAAACCTTTTTGAAGCTATAGCAATTTAATGCTAATGCTTTGAAATTCTGAATACTTAATTTCCTTTAAATATGTCTCGTCCCAAACTACAATCATTTCTCGAAAGTCACCAATCCTCCAACCACTGCTAATCTCTAACCTTTTTAGAATACCTTCTGACCTTTCAACACATTTATAAATATATAATTAAGCCCACGACCCTACAACATGTGCTTCAATTCCCAACAATTTGTCAACACACACACCCACACACACAGAGAAGTAAGTGGCTCCAACCTCATCGATAGGCCAAATGCCAGCCTAGTCAATCAACTCACAAGGATAACATTCAGGAAATGAACAAAAGCACTGGGAATGGGGCACGGGACCGGGAGATAAAGGTCTCCCTTAAAATATCATCAAAAGAATAGCCATTTAGGGCCTATAAGCACACACACACACACACATTGTTTCTAACTGCCAATTAACCTTAAACTTCCTTGTGAGACAGTTTCAAGGAGAATATTCGCAACCATTTCAAGTTTATATATTTGTTTGCTTAAATTTGTTTCCGTTTCCGCTTACAGTTAATGGATAAAATACTCAAGTGAAATTGGAGAAAAACGTTAGTGCCGTTTACCAGCAAGTATGTCCCTATTCGTCCTTAGGTTTAGTTTTGTTTCTGCTCTAGTCTGTCCAGTGGTGTGTCTAATACTCGTGAGTCTACCAGATATCTGTCCGTCCGTCCATTTGTCCTTCCGTTCGTCTATTATGATGTTTATATATATTTTTTTTTTTGGAGCGACTTTGTCTGCTTTTAATTTACTTCATACACTAACCCCGAAAACAAAATTGTAAACTCAATTCATGTTGGATTTTGTTGAAGTTTTTAAGGAGGTCGGTGTATAATTGCGGTAAGGTAGAGTTTAAAGAAAAGGATAGTCCAAGGAGAATTTCAGGGTTGGAGTTCTGTTAAATTATTTAGCAATCAATTCTGGCAATTTTATTTAAAAAAAAAAAATAAAATGGCAATCTTAATATATCGAGGGCTTATATTCAATAACCTCTATCTACATTTTGACGAAATTTTTTTTTTATGCCAAACTCATCACTGACCCCATCTGCATCTACTGTAAAAATTTCAATTGAAAAAACCTATTTTTAGTACTATATATGCTGTATTTTATCATTTGTTTATCTACAAATATACTTGTTTATGAATTTTATAAAGGCAAAACCCTCTATCTACATCATATAATTGTTTCGTTTTATTTAATTTCAGGCTATTTTTTAGTTAAAATAATAGTACTGATTTGAAATTTACCACTTCCCACTTCTGGTCGAGCAAAAAATTATCCGACAGTATCCCAACTAAGACCTCTCTTATATTCGCCAAGTGGTAGCATTCAGTTTAAAGTGAATTTTGATCATAATTACACTGAAATACCTATTAGAATCAAGCAATATGAAGATCACATAGAACCAAAGCTATTGCATACCGGTCGACTCCCAATCCAGCAAAACAAATGGAAACATTTACAGGATCTAAAGGTGGTAATTCCAGAGGAGTATCACTATTTCTATGATAATCTCAGCCAGGCGCAGTAAAAATTCTGAAAATGTATTATAATCCTTTAATATAGCTTTCACTACAAAATTATAATTACACAAGTTTTTTTTTCTGTGTAGGGTGCAAATGTTAGAACAGGTCCTGCCATTTTTCCATCCCCAACATTTCTTGTGAACATATCTACCCCCTATCTCCCACCTTTTTGTGGATCCCCATACAAAAACCGTAAAACAAACTTAATTTTAAAATAAGGCAATACCCTCTATCTACATATTATTTTCCTACGCAATGATTTCATTTGTGAGTCAATACCCTCTATCTACCAAAGAAGCTAAAATAACTCGAATTTCAACAAAAATTTTAGTTAGGGTGTTTGTAAGACACATTTTGTTAATATTGTGGAAGATGAGTTCATTAAAATTGTTGCTAATTTGCGAATAAAACAGTTTTTTGGCTTTCCTGAAAAATTGTGTTTTTGTAGATAGAGGTTATTGAATATAAGCCCTCGATATATTTACCCTCGACACTGATTCACTGACTCTGTCACGCAGTACGTAGGAATTTAAATAGGCATTCTATAATAATTCTATAAATAACTAGTAAGTTGTAATGCGCCTATGGCGCCCGTTAATTTGCTTGAGAAAGTATTTGTTACTTAATTTTAAAAATTTTGTAAAAAATATTTTGACAAAACTATTTTGTAAAAAAAAATTTCGGAAAAAAATAAAATTGGAAAAAAAAATTTGTGGAAAAAAAATTTTTGCTGAAAAAAAATTTTGTTGAAAAACAAAATTTTTGTGAAAAAAAAAAAAATGTTGTTGAAAAAAAAATGTTTGTAGAAAAAAAAAATTTTTGTTGAAAAAAAAAAATGTTTGCTGAAAAAAAAATTTTTTGTTGAAAAAAAAAATTTTGTTGAAAAAAAAATTTTTGTGGAAAAAAAAAATTTTGTAAAAAAAAAAAAATTTTTAAAAAAAAAAAATTTGTAAAAAAAAAAAATTTTAAAAAAAAAAAATTTTGGTAAAAAAAAATTTCTGTACAAAAAAAAATATTATTTTTTTTATTATTATTATTTATAGAATTATTATAGAATGCCTATTTAAATTCCTACGTACTGCGTGACAGAGTCAGTGAATCAGTGAATCAGGGAATCAGTGTATCAGTGTATCAGTGAATCAGTGTCGAGGGTAAATATATATTAAGATAATAATAAAAAAAATAATATTTTTTTTTTGTACAGAAATTGTGTTTTCCCCAAATTTTTTTTTACCAAAATTTTTTTTTCCAAAATTTTTTTTTTTACAAATTTTTTTTTTTTACAAAAATTTTTTTTTTTACAAAATTTTTTTTTTCAACAAACATTTTTTTTTTCAACAAAAATTTTTTTTCCACAAATTTTTTTTTTCCAATTTTATTTTTTTTCGAAATTTTTTTTACAAAATAGTTTTCTCAAAATATTTTTTACAAAAATTTTTAAAATTAAGTAACAAATACTTTCTCAAGCAAATTAACGGGCGCCATAGGCGCATTACAACTTACTAGTAGAATTATACAATGCCTATTTAAATGCCTACGTACTGCGTGACAGAGTCAGTGAATCAGTGTATCAGTGTCGAGGGTAAATATATATTAAGATAATAATAAAAAAAATAATATTTTTTTTGTACAGAAATTGTGTTTTCCCCAAATTTTTTTTTTCCAAAATTTTTTTTTTTTACAAACATTTTTTTTCAACAAAAATTTTTTTTTTACAAAATTTTTTTTTTTTTACAAAATTTTTTTTTCCATATTTTTTTTTTTCAACAACAGTTTTTTTTTTCAACAAAATTCTTTTTTTCAGCATTATTTTTTTCCACAAAATTTTTTTTTTCAACAAAATTTTTTTTTTCAACAAAATTTGTTTTTTCCACAAAAATTGCTTTTTTTCAACAAAATTTTTTTTTTCCCCAAAATTTTTTTTTTTCAGCAAAGTTTTTTTTCATATTTCAACGGGCGCCATAGGCGCATTACAACTTACTAGTGTTGAATAACCTGAGAAGGTAATCAATGTCGGACAACGAAAAGGCGGTCAATGATCCTTTGAATTTATTTGTAGGCTCCTTTTAAAGTCATTGATTGGACGAACTTTGCGAACCCAGTGCCATCTTTGTCGACTGCATCTCCAGTCGTCTCACAGATCTCAGCCGGCAGCCGCTGAGTTGAGCGGCGTGCCAAACTCCTTAGATTTCCCTCGATAGACCAGGTGGTGTAGTCTAACATTTTACGCATTTAACAAATGATATTACTTACTTTTTACACACACACACACATGCACATTCAAACATAGAGCACTACAACTAGTGAAAAAGGTCGCCATTTCTACTTTTCCTAGTTGTGTGTGTGTGTGTGTGTGTCTTCATTTCCGTTTGTATGCTATTTGACTGTTGTTGTTGTTGTTGGCGGTTGTTGCCTTTAGGGATTTTTCATACTCATTTATAAAGTAAAGTGTTATGTCTGCAAAGTTTTGCCCCCCAAAATGTCTTTTGTTTGCTGCTGCGGATTTTTTGTTGTTGTCCGTGCGCGCTCTGTCAGTCTCTGACCTGCTCTCAGGACGCGTTTTTCATATGATCAGACAGACGACACTCGGTATACAATTGTATGTATTTCACATACAGCCAGACTTACTTCATTTTGCGTGGAGGGTAAATACAAATATTATTGTCTACCTTTAGGCGCTTTTCCTTTGTAAACGAATTGCGTATGTTTTTGTTTGGCTGTTTGTCTCGCTGTAATAACGTGTGGCTGAATGCGTGTGTGTGTGTAAAATAAGGATTTAAATGTTTGGAATGCGATACAGAAGAGATTTATCTGTCATTTTGAATCACAGCAACCCACATCACACAAAGATTTCTGAGTTGAACGTTGAGTCATACAAAGATTTTTTTTTTTATAATAAACCGAATGGAAAGTAGTGTGCAAAGAGCTCTTGAAAATGTCAAGAGACAGGGGCCGGAGAGATGTGGCCCAATAGAATGACGGAGACTGGTGGTCAAGACAACAGGGAAAAAATTGGTTTTATAGTCAAGAAAGGAAAAAGGGTAAATTAAGCAAACAAAAAGTGGGTTATATAAACATGAATCATGAAATAATATTTCAGAGGTGTGTATGGTAAAAAAAAAAAAATGAAAAACAAAAATAAAAAATAATAATTAAAAAACTGTGAAGAGGATAAAGATTAAAACAAAAAAGGGTTTCATGATATTTGTAAAGGACAGGATTGTCATTTCAGTTTATAAAAAAAACGTCATTGCAAAATTCATTACTTAGAAATACAGACAACACAGGGCCGACCTATGCTCCTTGCAGGAGGAAAATAAATAAATAACTGCAGGGTTTTCCAACAAGAGGTGTTATTTTGGTATTCATAGGAAAATTACATTTTTTGAGATAAATTATCGGATGTTACTTTGATAACACCGTGTTACAAAAAATAGATTTTTTGCTGTACTATGAACCAAATGCACATATTCGGAAAGAGGGTAAAAAATAAAAATACACGTGTATCGGCGATTTTCATGTACACATCAGAATTTTTTTTTTTTAAGTTTGAAGTATGATGCTCGTAGTGGACTGTGTGAAAGCCTTTGGACCGATTTTTAACCCTTTTTCAGTGATCCAATCGAGCTGATTTTTGGCAGGCAGACTCGTGGAAAAGTCTGTAAATTTTTTAAAAAGAAGATTTTTATCAATTCTCAGATTTTTCTAAATTTTTTTTTTTTTTAAAATGGTTATCGTTTTTTTTTAAGGTTTCAGTACAAAAAACATTTTTTTTCGTAACGCTTAAGTAGTTTAAAAATTTGGAGTCTCTTCAAGTTATGCTAAGAAAAGTGAAAAAAATATTTTTTTTTTCAAAAATAATGAAAATTGGGAAAATCCGAGAAATGATAAAAATTGTTTGGTTCATAGGACAGAATGTGTGTAACACGGTGTTATGCACCGACAAAAGGACATATTTTACTCGTTAAGTCAATTTTTTTCAATGCCTCTCGGCTTAACAACAAATTAACATTTAGAACAAGTAGAAACTACGCAATTACTAAAAATGGCACGATACACGCTTCAAGAACGCATTGAAACTATTCAAATTCACTACAAAAATGGTGAAAATCTTGCTGCCGCAGTTCACAAGCAAAAGATTTTTTGCAGGCAGACTCGTGAAAATGTCTGTATCACGTCAAATTTTTTAGGAAAATCTAATTTAGGAAAATCTGAGAATTGATAAAAATCTATTTTTTTAAAAAATTGACGTGATACAGACATTTCCACGAGTCTGCCTGCCAAAAATCAGCTCGATTGGATCACTGAAAAAGAGTTAAAAACCGGTCCAAAGGCTTTCACACAGGCCACTACGAGCTTCATACTTCAAACTTAAAAAAAAATAAATATTCTGACGTGTACATGAAAATCGCCGATACACGTGTATTTTTATTTTTTCCCCTCTTTCCGAATATGTGCATTTGGTTCATAGGACAGAAAAAATCTATTTTTTGTAACACGGTGTAATGGATGTGCCATCGATGCAAAAAAAAACCAACCGTCCACTTTTTTTTTTTTGGCAATATCGTAATCACGTCTAATTCTATAAGTCTAAACTCGTCCGAGCTCCCAGCAAATATCCTAAAGTCGATACTGCTTTCCTAAGAAAAATGTAACTTCTCCAATTTTGGTAGTTTTGATATATTTTTTTGATATAGAATTTTATCTAACCGGGCGATATTGAAGCCTTGGACAGACAGTTGGCCGTCAGTTCGTTTGTATCTGTAGAGACTTTATCAGGTAGTATAACTTTACAAGAGGCTGGACTTCAAAAAAAAAATTATTCCCTCTTTCCTCCTTCCGATACCCTAATTTCCTTCCGCTAACACAATGCATTGCATTTATAGGGGGCACACCTGAGGGTTGGCCTTAAAAAAAAAAAAAAAAAAAACAGTTTGGCTAAGGATGATCTTTCGATGCTATAATTTTTGAGTTATCAATTTCAGAAATTTCACGCTTGTCTAGTCTGTGGATGGCTTGCCATTTGTACTTGTCTGCCTCGACAGTTATATCCACATAAAGTTGAAAAGCCATGAAAAGGAATGCCTTTTGTGCACATCATCATTTGTCCTGGCTGTTTAAATTCCTTAAGACCAACGCAAACCCGTTTAGAACCAACTGAATCTCCTTTTCAGCATTTTTCTACTTATTGAAAAACAAAAGCCAACACTGTCAGCAAATTAATTAAAATCCTTTATATTTTTTTTCCATTTTACTTTATTAGTTTTAACTGCAGCCAAAGAAAAAAAAGAACAACGCATCCACCAATCATATCAAAAGGAACGGGAGCAAAGGCAACAACAACAAAAATTCCAGAGACCATTAAAAATGGCTTAAGGGCTTTTGCCACACTGACTGCAATTCATTCAAACACTTGGGTGAATAAAACAAAAAGGATAAGGAAAATATAATCATACAAAAGAAAAACGATAACAAAAAAAAAAAAAACACCCCCGACGCTCAGCTATTTTTCCGCTGATAATGAGGATAAGTAGTAGTAACAAAATGCAATTCATAAAAGTTGCTGTGTGACAAACGTGAATTCCAAGTGTCATTGCCTCTTTAGCGTGAATATGACAACTTCATAGCCCGAGGCGTAGAAAAGTTCGAAGGCAAAGAAATGGGGACAAAACTAGGACACTGACATACATTTTAAGGCCAACGGAGAACGGCAAATCATTTGAGGGACAGCAGAGATGATTAGCAGAAAACCAAATACGATGACATAAGACTTTATTGAAGGAATTTATAAAAACGTTCCTCTTCAATGGATTCCTTTAAAAATTGATATTCTCTATTAAAATGAATGCCTTAGCAATGCACTTGCTTATATTTAATTTATATGCCCCTCATACACCGGTTTAAGTGTTAATCTATAAAATACGAGTATCAATGCATTTAAATGAATCCCCAGAGACAAACGAGTCTGGGGCAAAAAAGAACGCTCGCCCGAATGCAATGTGATTTGATTATTTTAATATTGACACGTTTCAAGAGACACATAAAATGCAAACATGATTTGAGTCTTAAGTGATCAACGAACAATGATTCGCTTGCCAATCAATGGCAGTAATATTGAGGATGCAACATGCAGGATGCACCAGGGTATGGGTGGAGGGCTGAATGGGGGTCACAGGATCCACACACACACACAGACATACACTAAACTTTCAAATGCATTGAATTCATACACCAACAAATAAACAGGCATACAAATACATGTACGCACACACACACACACGCACACTCTCACTTAAGGAGGAACAATTCTCAGCCAATGGACTTTAAACACATTGACATTATATTATTACCTTAGGTCATGACATGCATTTCGAATGGCTGTGTGATACTTTGCTCTTTGGCCTTTTATCCGTATAGGTGCACTGCCAGAAAAGGTCATTGCCATTAGGAATGATATACCTTGTGTCTCCTAGAAATGTAGAGAAAACATGTTTCACAATAAGATAAGTTCAAGAAAATACCGTAAAATATAAATTATCAAGGGAAATCGACTCAAATTATTTAGTTTTCATGGACTGAATGTCCTTGCTCAGTATGAGACCCAGGTATGTGAAGATTTTGATACCCAGGAATTTCACATTTCTGTCTATACTCTTTCTCTTTTCACAGAGCTCTCTCTGGTGCTGTGTTCCAGAATCAGCAACATTTGGATTTACAAGATCCAAAAGTAAATTCCCTTTACAGAAGCCCAAACCTGAATGGCTTCGACGCCCATTCCTACTCCATTTTAAAAATATTTGAATATTTTTTTTTTTTTTTTTTTTTTAATTTTTTTTTATTTTATTTAATTACAATACAAAGTAAATTTATATTCTAATTTTGGGTCCAAGGATAAACCGAGTGACAAAGACTATTTGGCTTGATTTTTTGCAGCGACAGACCAAAGCCTCTGGTGGGAATCGAACCCACAACCCCCACGCTGATAGGCAAGCACGCTACCAACTCGCCTACCGGGGCGCTTAGTTTGAATATTATCCGAATTGCAGTTACCGGGGATTTGAATGCTCATACTAATTCTTGACTTTCTCATTCGAGCCATACATCTCCGGAAGCTCAGTACACTGAGCTATTCGTAAACCTTCAAAGAAGCTGTCAGATCTAAGAAGGCAGCGTTCTGAAATTGCCGTTTTAATAAATGTCTCATCTGAGCAGCTACGCAAGTGAGCAAGATTTCCATCGTGTGCCAGAGTACTTGGCCGCGAAAAACTTTGTCACGAACAGCGTAATCGTGCCAAAGTTCTTTCTTCTCCAAATAAGATCTTTTGGTAATTTCTTAAAAGGGTAAGGGACAATTTGTCATCTTATTTCCCAATTCTCGTTTACGCATATCAAATATTCACTTATTCAAGCACTGACTTAAATATTTGAGACAATCGTCTTGGCCAGAGGGCACTCAACCACTCTCCGTGATCGAAAACGTAAAGGGTGTTTTTTATTGAGGTATAGAACTTCGAATTGAAATAAAACACAAGAAAATCGTTTTAATGTCCATAAATTTGGCTTTATTGGAAGGATAATTTTATGCCATTAATGTTTAAATATGATTTCGGGCATGTGGCCGCCGCGGCTGGCTCGAATAAAGCCAATTCTACAGGTCGAATTTTCAACCACAAAAAAAAAAAAAAATTTTGTTGGAAAAAAAAATGTTTGTAGAAAAAAAAAATTTTTGTTGAAAAAAAAATGTTTGCTGAAAAAAAAAAATTTTGTTGAAAAAAAATTTTTGTGGAAAAAAAAAATTTTGTTGAAACAAAAAATTTTGTGGAAAAAAAAAAAATTTTAAAAACAAAAAAAATTTTTGGTAAAAAATAAATTTGGGGAAAACACAATTTCTGTACAAAAAAAAAAATATTATTTTTTTTATTATTATTATTTATAGAATTATTATAGAATGCCTATTTAAATTCCTACGTACTGCGTGACAGAGTCAGTGAATCAGTGAATCAGGGAATCAGTGTATCAGTGTATCAGTGTCGAGGGTAAATATATATTAAGATAGGTGTGCCCTTAGGCTAGTGTGTCCTGTGATGACCCCAACTAGCTTACTCAGTTCATTTTTGTAAAACCCGAGTATTCTCTTTGTTTTCTTGTAATCGAGGTTTCCCCAGGTTTCCTTTGTGGTTCTTGCCACCTTAAGGCATGGGTCGTCTTCATCCATTCCCTCAACTCCTTTTTTGTCTCTAGAAAAGTTGTCCTTTGTAAGTGCTCATCGACGTTAGCGCGTCCATTGCGTTGGAAAGTTGCCAATGAATGGTGAGGCTACAAATAATGCGAACTACCGTCCAGTTTTCTGAATGATCGGCAGTATGGCTTCCGTAGAAACCGACTTCTCTCAATTCATAACGAGGTCTCATCCAACGAGCACAGGTTAACCGCAGGAGTGCCACATGTTTCTGTCCTCTCTTCTCCCAACAACCTGTTGGGTCAGACTGTGAACCCAATCTACTCCTTTGCGGATGACAGCATCCTCGTTCGACGCTTCTTCGGGAGCCAGCATTTTCTCCAGACTTCAAGTGCGAAGGCTGTTTTTTCTTTGAATACACCCAGCCCCGCTTCATTTGCTTTCGCAGGTATCCACCATAAAGAAACACTTCCTTGGCTTCCTTCGATAATGAAATCAGTGTTTCTATTGATGGCCGGGCCAAGGTGGACAAATTATATCACTAACTCGTCCCTGTCGGCTTCTACTGTGTGGCATTTCTGTTGTCGCAACGTTTGTCTAGCATTGCAAGGATATGTTTCTATTTTCTATGTGTTTGTTCACAGACTCAGATTTCCATAATTTATATGGAATATTTTACAGCATCATTTCTTTCAGTGTGTGAATTTGCGAGTATCTAAATACATTTGCTCTTCGATGCCAGAATATATGACACGAATACCAGTTGTGTATGCAACTCAAAATGTCTCCAAGGATATGTTAGACTTTCCTGCAACATGTTGAAACATGAACTCTATGCATTCACATATGTGTGTCTCCTATGGCTCTTCCGACATTTGGATGTACATTTGTCCCAACGAGTTGTTCTCAATTTTTCTTGTTCTAAGGATTTCCAAAAACAAATTGGAATAATAAATTATTTTATGGCAATAACGTTTTGTTATTGGCAAATGCTTAGAGCATGATTCGAACGGCTTGGCCAAAAATCCAACACACACAGAGGAATTCGCTGCCAACCTACATCGAGAAAAGTTCATGGCCAAAATCGATTGTCCTGCGAAATGATACAGAGAGTGAGTGAGTGAGTGAGTGGACAAAAGGACATACTGAACAACAAAAAGTTGGACACGAACTTCACTTTGCCAAATTTGTTTTTGGTTTTGTGTGGAAAGGGCCGGGGTTTTAGACGTTGTTTATGTTAAAATAATGGACTGTTTGTAAAACGGAAATGGACATTTGATTATTTTCTAACTGTAAATACTTTAACTAACAGTTTTACGTTTCGGATTTAATGGTGTGGAAAATTAAAAACAGTCAAGACTGTGATTGCCAGAGGTGGGAGTTAAGGGTCAACCATGGCGATTTGTTAAATCAACAACGAAGTAGACAAATGAACCCGGCCAGCGATGAGGGGGAGATACAGACAGAGAGAGAGAGAGAGAGCGAGCGAGTATAAACGAAACAAACTTGAATTACAAATGTAAATGTGCGCTCTGGTACAATCAAGTAATAGTCCTACGAGGACTTATGTTCTAGTTCACATTATTATGTTGAGCAAGAAAGCAAGAAAATACAAAAAAAAAAGAAATGGTCCAAAAGTGGACCAGAAAATAAGTTAACCATAAAAGTGTGGTCTGGTAAGAGAAACGGTTAGTAAAGAGTATGAAAAAAAAACTGTGAATGGTGATTTGGGTTTTTGACAAACTATTACCAAGTCATCGCTTCGCTCATCTCAGTAGGGGATGGCAAGTAAATGTACGTTTTGCAACTTTTCAAGTTTATTTTGATTGAGTTCGCTTGTTCCACAGAGAAAACCCTTAAAATCAATTATGCCGCAAAGAACTGTGAAACTGTTTGTTTTAAGGAACAAAACGAGAGTTTTTGACCTAAAAAAAAACCGCCTCACACATATGCGGCTCTTTAAGAAAGTTTCTCCTGAACATAGATAGGTATGTATGTGTCTTTTAACATTCCTTAAGGGAACAGAAGGGGAACGTCTCTCAAGTCAGTGAGCTGTGCACGATATAATTTCTATAAATCCGCTCCGGGTGCTACTGCTGAAAGCTGTCTTCTAATTGGAATTAATGACTTTTTCAACAGAAGTTCTACTTGGCTTTGAGATTTCTCGCGTTATTGTAAAGATGACGGAACTTACGAGGTGAAAAATGAATTAACAGATTAATTGATTGATTGATTAACTTATTAATTGATTAGCTGATGAAGTGATTAATTGATTCAATGTTTAATTGATTAATTGGTTAATTAATTAACATATTAATTGATTAGCTGATGAAGTGAGTAATTGACAAAGTGATAAGTTGATAAATTGATTAATTGATTCAATGATTAATTGATTAATTGAATAATTGATTCAATGATTAATTGATTAATTGATTAATTTATTAAATGATTAATTGATAAATTGATTAATTGATTAATTGATTAATTGATTAATTGATTAATTGATTAATTGATTAATTGATTAATTGATTAATTGATTAATTGATTAATTGATTAATTGATTAATTGATTAATTGATTAATTGATTAATTGATTAATTGATTAATTGATTAATTGATTAATTGATTAATTGATTAATTGATTAATTGATTAATTGATTAATTGATTAATTGATTAATTGATTAATTGATTAATTGATTAATTGATTAATTGATTAATTGATTAATTGATTAATTGATTAATTGATTAATTGATGAATTGATTAATTGATTAATTGATTAACTGATTAACTGATTAATTTATTAACTGATGAAGTGATTAATTGATTAGTTGAATAATTGATTAACTGATGAAGTGATTAATTGATTAGTTGAATAATTGATTAACTGATAAATTGATAAATTGATAAATTGATAAATTGATAAATTGATAAATTGATAAATTGATAAATTGATAAATTGATAAATTGATAAATTGATAAATTGATAAATTGATAAATTGATAAATTGATAAATTGATAAATTGATAAATTGATAAATTGATAAATTGATAAATTGATAAATTGATAAATTGATAAATTGATAAATTGATAAATTGATAAATGGATAAATTGATAAATTGATAAACTGATAAATTGATAAATTGATAAATTGATAAATTGATTCAATGACTAATTGATTAATTTATTAACTGATTAATTGATTAACTGATGAAGTGATTAGTTGAATAATTGATTAATTGATAAATTGATAAATTGTTAAATTGATAAATCGTTAAATTGATAAATTGATAAATGGATAAATTGATTTAATGATTCAATGACTAATTGATTAACTGATTAATTGATTAATTGATTAATTGATTAATTGATTAATTGATTAATTGATTAATTGATTAATTGATTAATTGATTAATTGATTAATTGATTAATTGATTAATTGATTAATTGATTAATTGATTAATTGATTAATTGATTAATTGATTAATTGATTAATTGATTAATTGATTAATTGATTAATTGATTAATTGATTAATTGATTAATTGATTAATTGATTAATTGATTAATTGATTAATTGATTAATTGATTAATTGATTAATTGATTAATTGATTAATTGATTAATTGATTAATTGATTAATTGATTAATTGATTAATTGATTAATTGATTAATTGATTAATTGATTAATTGATTAATTGATTAATTGATTAATTGATTAATTGATTAATTGATTAATTGATTAATTGATTAATTGATTAATTGATTAATTGATTAATTGATTAATTGATTAATTGATTAATTGATTAATTGATTAATTGATTAATTGATTAATTGATTAATTGATTAATTGATTAATTGATTAATTGATTAATTGATTAATTGATTAATTGATTAATTGATTAATTGATTAATTGATTAATTGATTAATTGATTAATTGATTAATTGATTAATTGATTAATTGATTAATTGATTAATTGATTAATTGATTAATTGATTAATTCATTAATTGATTAATTGATTAATTGATTAATTGATTAATTGATTAATTGATTAATTGATTAATTGATTAATTGATTAATTGATTAATTGATTAATTGATTAATTGATTAATTGATTAATTGATTAATTGATTAATTGATTAATTGATTAATTGATTAATTGATTAATTGATAAATTGATTAATTGATGAATTGATGAATTGCTTAATTGATTGATTGATTAATTGATTAATTGATTAATTGATTACCTTCAAACCTAGGCATTTATATCACTCACTCATGTAGTTGCCAGTCCTGAAGTTCTATTTTTTTCCTATGGAAAATCTTTCTCTCTTACACCCACGCTTCTGAAAAGTTGAGTTACAGTAGTTGAATATCCACATCAACGCGAAGGTGTTACTCCTAGATATCTATGTATTTTCCGGATTTTTAAATTTGTCTTCATTTCATGACATATTCATTGATATAAATGACAAGTACATCCTCCAAACCTAAAATGATCGCTTCCTTTTGTGTTGAATAATTTCCATTTAAATCCCCTTGTATTAAGTAATAATTCACTTTTGTGTCTGTTTGTTCATTTTCTTAGAGCGTCTAAAACTCGCATGTGTGAAGACAATGAATCCTCTTTGACTCCTCCCCCCCCCCTCCGCCACCGCGACTTCCATATGCGAGGAGTATCATATAATAACCATCAATTACTTCCGCTGTTTTCATGACTATGACGCAGTTGTTTTTGTTGTTGTTGCCATAGCTTTCTTTGCCTGTTGATGACTTCTTGGAAAACCCAATTGAAATAAAATACACGCGAAGCTCAGAAGCAAAAAAACACACACAGAGACAGAGTGTCAAAAGGTAAGAAACAGAAAAATAAACGCACACACACACACACAGACAAAGCAACGCTGAAATCTGAAAAATACGCATAGAAAGAAGAGGAAAACCAGAAGAAAAAAAAAAAAGATACAAATCTTCAAGAATACCAATAAAAAGTAGCTCCTCACCTTTTTGGCAAATAAATCACTTTTATTGCTTCATAACGCCAGCGTCCGTGCCCACACCACAACATGCTGAAGCCAACCAAGAACAAAATTTCGATGAAAAGCAGTGGGTAGGAAACTCTCAAAGAATCTGTACTTCCGGTGTTGACAACCTTTTAAATAAATTGAATTTGCTCAAGTACACGGATGTTGTCCTTGTTCGTTGTACGACTTGTACGACTACGACTACAAACGACACCTATAAAACCAATATGAAAGTGTGTGTGTGTGTGTGTGTGTGTGGGTATGTATATGTATATGTGTGTGAGTGTGCCTTGTACAAATATTGTTAAAAGAAATATTTAATTTTATTTATTCTTTTACTGATTTGTTTCCCCTCGCTTGTGCAACAAATGTAGAGCGTTTTCATGTTCATGTTCTTGTTTTTTTCCTTCTCTTCCTTTTTGTTCTGCCTTTGGGTTTGTTAGCTTTGAGCAAATCCTTCAAATGAGAGTGGTTGCGTAGCGTTGGATACAGTGGATGCCATTGGAGGGTTTTTCTTTTCTTACCGACAAAATGTACTCTTCCCGGTAAAAACAAACCTTCCATGCGGCATTTGGGGTAAATTGTATCAAAGTGGGAAATTTAAAAATTGGTTATCGTTTGTGTAGGGAATTGCTGGAAAACTGCAAATAATAATATAATCTTAAGATAGCTAGTACCATACTTATGTAAAGAGTTACCCGGTAAAACTTTAAAATGTGACACAGACAACTGTCGGCCCCGCCACTTTTCTAAACTATAGAACAGCTGTTAGTGTAAAAGATAGGGGAGCAATGGCGCCACGGTGGAGGATAAATAATATCTTATAATTGGAGGGAACATCCTTTTGAATTTTGAGACTGACCAACGCCGGAGATTCCGAAGTCACAGAAACAAACGCCAAATGAATTTTGATTTTATCATTTTATTTTGTTTTTTCTTCGGAAAATTGCAAACATAAACATTAAGATACATATATAATGGCAACTGAAACCAAAAAAAAAAGACAAACCTAAATTTAAATTTAAAACTAATTACTCGGGAGCTTGTTGGGACTCCGCTGCGACCTACAGCACGACACCACCAACCCTGTGCTGTAGAGGTTGGACTAATCCAGTGCTAACTAACAAACATACATCAACCAGGGTCTGTCGGACCGCAATACAGAAATTGGTGGAAAAATTCGAGCTGTTGGGACAAGTTAGTGATGTGATGAATAAAACCCGTGCACGTCGCTCAAGAACAACTAAGAATATTCCTGCTGTAGCCCAAAGTGTTGAAGAAAAACCCAGGTTTGTCCATTCCTCGTCGTTCTTTGGAATTGGGCATTCCACAAATGTCATTACACCGTCGTGCTATTAACCAAATTTACTTTTCCGGATAGGGGATAAAAAATAAAAATACACGTGTATCGGCGATTTTCATGTACACGTCAGAATTTTTTTTTTTAAGTTTGAAGCTCTAGTGGCCTGTGTGAAAGCCTTTGGACCTTTTTTTAACCCTTTTTCAGTGATCCAATCGAGCTGATTTTCGTGGAAATGTCTGTATCACGTCAAATTTTTTTAAAAATTGATTTTTATCAATTCTCAGATTTTCCTAAATTTTTTTTAAATGGTTATCGTTTTTTTTTACGGTTTCAGTTCAAAAAACATTTTTTTTTCGTAACGCTTAAGTAGTTTAAAAATTTGGAGTCTCTTCAAGTTATGCTAAGAAAAGTGAAAACATTTTTTTTTTTTAAAAATAATAAAAATTGGGGAAAATCTGAGAATTGATAAAAATAGTTTTTAAAAAATTTGACGTGATACAGACATTTTCACGAGTCTGCCTGCCAAAAATCAGCTCGATTGGATCACTGAAAATGGGTTAAAAATCGGTCCAAATGCTTTCACACAGGCCACTAAGAGCTTTATACAGTGCAACCTCCCTAATCCGGACAGATATAGTTTCGACCTTTGTCCGGATTACTGAATTGTCCGGACTACAGTACAAAAAAATTTAAAGTATCTAGTTGGTTGGGTTTTTTACATATATATTTAGTAAGACAGTTCAAATAAAAGAAACAAAAAATAAATAACATAACAAATTCATTTACATAGATTTAATTCATTTATAGTAAAGATTTAGAGTAACCACTTTCAGTCGCATTTGTTTGTTCAGCCCACGAAATAGCTCTTCCAAACAGTTCAACTGCCTCCTTATTCGATACTTTATCTTCGACTTCTTCAAGTTGGTCAATACTGCTGTCGGAGTCCATATTTTCTTCAACATTTTGGTTTAACAAGACAGACTGAATAATATCTTCTTCAGAAAAATCGTGGGCATACTCATTTACGCCGCGAGCCCATTGGTCAATTTCGGAACTGGTTAAGTTAGCAGAGGGATTCAGAGTTGTAATGGTTGTATGAATGCTATTTATGTCCTGACAGGTACTATCTTTTTCTCTCAACTGAGAGAGAGGTATATCGTCCTCATCCTCCCAACCTCGTCCTGAGCAAATCTCTGGCATCAGCTTCGACCAACTTTTGTTTATATTATTTTTAGTAACATCAAGCCATGCAATGTTTAAATAGGAAACTGCATTCCGTAAATTAAACGATTTCAGGACGCTTCCAATGTTTGCATCATTTTCTTTGAGAATAAATGAATGAATTAAATTCTGGTCCATTGGTTGTAGTATTGCCGTGCAATTTGGAGGCAAAAATAAGACTCGAAAGTTAGGGTCAGTATTGATTTCCTTTTCTTTTGGGTGTGATGGTGCGTTATCCAATACCAAGAGCGCTTTTATTGGCTTGCCAGCGGTGGTCAAAAACTCTTTCACCTTTTTAATAAAAACGTTTTTGAACCAATCTTCAAAAACTAATGTTGACATCCAACCTTTTTTAGTTGCCTTATATGTTACAGGAAGCTCGAAATTTTTAAAAACCCTGGGCTTTGCAGACTTGCCAATTACAAGTAGGGGCAACTTATGCAACCCACTTGCGTTAGAGCATGGCATAAAAGTGAATCTATCTTTTGATATTTTTCTTCCAGGTGCTGAAGTCTCCGTTGGGTGAACCCATGTTTTTGTTGGGTCTACAAAAGAGAGCAGATTCATCTGCATTATATATTTGATCTGCACTAACCCCCATTTCCTTGACTGTCTTCAAAAATTTTGCCTTAAACGGCTCGACAGCTGAAAGATCACTTGATAATTGTTCACCGCATATTTTTAAGCATTTGATACCACTTCGAGATTTAAATTTTTGCAGCCAACCATTGCTAGCAGAAAAATTATCATGTCCCGCAATTTTTCTGTGAAAGTACCTTGCTTTGCTTTTTATAAGATCCGACAAAATTGGCACATGGTAATTACGCTGTTGAATGAACCACGTCATTAATGCTTCTTCAACCTGCGGATTATCACCATGTCTCAAAATTTTTCTTTTTCCTACAAGAAATATAGCAGTTATAACCAACTTTTTAAAATTCATATCTCTGTCTGTAATGTATTCGTACCTGGTCCTTTAATAGTTTGGGAAACATATTTTCTTATTTTATTTTTTTTTAGCTTTTATATCAAATATAGTCGATTTTGAAACTTCGAATTGTTCACCCACTTGTCGGATGGATTTTCCACTTTCAATTGCATCTAATATTTTACATTTTTCAGCCAATGTCAATGTTTAATGTTGCCGTTTATTAATTGGTGCCATAATTCACGTCTTGACTTCACAAAGATTTAACAACACTGTGACAACACGCAAATTGACATTCCCAATCCCTCACATTTTGTTACTATTGTTTTCGTTTCTAAACAAACGGTAAAATAACGTACAATTGCTGCGACACAAACAAACAAATATTACTGTCCGGACTATAGAGGGAAAAATTTCAAAAGTGTCCGAAAAATTGAGCTGTCCGGACTACTGGATAGTCCGGACTAGCGAGTGTCCGGACTAGAGAGGTTATACTGTACTTCAAAATTAAAAAAAAAAATTATGACGTGTACATGAAAATCGCCGATACACGTGTATGTTTATTTTTTACCCCCTTTCCGAAAAAGTAAATTTGGTTAATAGGACAAAAAAAAATTTATTTTTTGTTACACGGTGTTATTAATGGCATACAATCCACTTTATTATGAAATAAACATCCGATCATTTATCTCAAAAAATTAAATTTTTCTTTAAATACCAAAGTAGCACTTCTTGTTGGAAAACCAGTAGATAGAACCCAGCCATCAAGCTAGGATTGCGCCTAGGTCTACAGTCGTAGGTGATAGTCTGATGGCTAATGTAATTTTTAGATGTTTTTAACACTGCTTTTAATTTTTGAAGACACCTTCATTTTCGAGTTGAAATCAGCTCTGCAAAATGTTTGAACGTTAAGCTCTCCTCAAGGTTTACAACAATCGAACTACTTATGTTGTGAATGTTTCACTGAATGGTGAAGTGAATGTTTGACAGTTCTATGAAACACACTGTAGTTGGTCTGAACTACAATATCCGGATAACACAATTTTATTCATGTATGTGTAGAACACACATACATGCTCATGTAAATACAACCGTATGAACAGCCGGAAACCGAAGTAAAGCAATATCACACACACCAGCAACATGCGAGCAAACAAGCTACCAACTTGTACGATTGTCATTTGTTCTTGTTGTAATTGTAGCAATAGTAGTAGCAGTAGCAGTGAGTTACATGTACAACATGTAGTTGTATTAGTTGATATTACACATACCATTACAAACAAGTTTACCTACTGTGCTGCAGTTGTTTCTTTTGATTGTCCGTTTGTCTGTTGCTGCTGTTTCGGTGTTCACATTTTTTTTTTTTTACTTTTAATAACATTTAGAACAAAAGTGCAAATTGCTCTGAAATCACTTAACTGTAAACTTTTATTTGATTGTATACGAACGTAGCAACGATTCGAGTATTTTTATAACGCACATACACATGCCGTCGAGAGCGTGTATGCGTGCGTGTATGTGAGAGCATCCGTAAACTTCCTGTAAATGGAAATTTGTAGCTTTGTTTGAATTGGTGTGTGTGCGACTATATTTTCTGTGTATGTGTGTTACGTTTTGTGCAAAGGACCACAGAGTAAAATGGAAACCGAATGGCTTTGCTATGCAAACATAATTGTAGAAAAATGCCAAAGGAGAAAAAAAAAAAATAGAAACGTTGGAATTGAGTCTGTGTGTGTGTTCGTATATTTGATATAAATGGTTTTTCACTTGGCCATCCATGTATTCCCAGAAAGCCCAACTCCTCCATCGGCACCGGCACCGACAACGACTCCTCCACCTCTTTACCTTCCGTCTGAGCCGTACATGGTATCTATGCGCTCGCTGTAAGCCTTATGTGTAACTGTGTCCATAAGCATTAGCAAATGTTTGGCATTACCACTGGTAATTGTTAGCATTTCAATTGTGGCTAAGAGAGTCATTGAGTTTCTTTATGGCTGTTTGCTAAGTTTTATTATCATTGTTAATGTCAATTTTCGTTCCGTTCTGTGCATTCGCTTTTTTGCGTTCGCTCTCTCTCGCTGTGTCTTCTTAACTTTTGTTTTGTTGCCGTTCTGCCATTAATGTCGAGTTATTATTTTTAAGTACAATTTGAATGGTATGACAGAGATTATAAATACGACGAAGCAATAGAAAAACTTAGCACAACCAACGACTGTTGGCTAATAGATAAACAAAATGAAATGGCAAGAAAGGGACTCAAATGAAAGGATCATTACAAAATGACGACAGCAAGAAGTCACAAACAAGAGGCGATTACGTTAAAGGCAACAAACAAACAAAAAACAGTTAAAGAATCGGTAAACAAAATATTAAAGTTAAAGGCGGCGTAGACATCTGGGTCTGTTCGAAATAAGACAACAACTTTCAACAACAGGGGAAACTGGTTAGTTGATTCATTGATTGATTGATTAATGTATTAATTGATAACTTAATTAATTGTTTAAATGATTAATTGATTAACTGTTTCATTGATTAACTGTTTAATTGATTAATCGATTAATTGTCTAATTGATTAATTGCGTAATTGATAGGTTGATTAATTGATTAATTGTTTAATTGTTTAATTGTTTAAATGATTAATTGATAAATTTATTATCTGATTAATTGTCTAATTTATTAATTACGTAATTGATTAATTGATAGGTTGATGAATTGATTTATTAATTAATTGCTTAATTGTTTAATTGATAAATTGATTTATTGTGTAACTGATTAATTGTCTAATTTATTAATAACGTAACTGATTAATTGATAGGTTGATTAATTGATTTATTAATTAATTGCTTAATTGTTTAAATGATTAATTGATAAATTTATTATCTGATTAATTGTCTAATTTATTAATTACGTAATTGATTAATTGATAGGTTGATTAATTGATTTATTAACTAATTGCTTAATTGTTTAATTGTTTAAATGATTAATTGTTTAATTGATTAATTGATTTATTGTGTAATTGATAAATTGATTTATTGTGTAATTGATAAATTGATTTATTGTGTAATTGATTAATTGTCTAATTTATTAATAACGTAACTGATTAATTGATAGGTTGATTAATTGATTTATTAACTAATTGCTTAATTGTTTAATTGTTTAAATGATTAATTATTTAATTGATTAATTGATTTATTGTGTAATTGATTAATTGTTAAATTTAGTATTTGATTAATTGATTAATTGTCTAATTTATTAATAACGTAACTGATTAATTGATAGGTTGATTATTTGATTTATTGATTAATTGTTTAAATAAATGTAAATATTTGAAAAATTTATTATTTGATTAATTTTCTAATTTATTAATTACGTAATCGATCAATTGATAGGTTGTTTGTTTAATTGCTTAATTGTTTAATTGAATAATTGATAAACTTGATTAATCGATTCATTTTTATCATTAGATACGGCTCAAAAGTGTAACACATAGAAACATTCACATTACACCCCAGGTGTCTTTTAACAAAATTTGAGTCATGACTTTCTAAATCGTTTGAGCCATGTCCCATACAAATCGTCTATTTGGCCCACTTTTGAAATCATGTAATAATATCAATATGCCCAACGCGATCCTGCCCAAATTCTGTATTTCGTAAAACTATAGCTAGACAAAATTTCGGACAAAAACATGGAAGTCTGGCAACTCTCCTTCTGGTACCTCGCATACAAATGTACCATTTCGCCTCCTAAGAAATCGTGTAATAATATCAATATGACCAGCGGGATCTTTACCAAATTCTGTAATTAGTAAATCTATAACTGGACAAAGATTCCGAGAAAAACTTGAAAGTCTGGGCTCGCTTCTTCTGGTACCCCCCATACAAATGTACCATTCCACCCACTTTGGAAATCGTGTAATTATATAAATGTGCTCGCCTCATCTTTCCGAAATTCTATATTTAGTAAAGCTTTAACTACATAAAATTTTTTTTTTTATTATTAAATTTTACATTGGTGCCCCAGCGCATTGGTGCCCCAGAGACAAAATCTCCATCCATTTCGGGGTTTTCTAAGGCCCAAACTGAGAAGCAATAGCGAAGAGAATGGTCGTGATAAGTTAAGTAAGTTGTTGATCCTATCGTCGAAAATATATCAATCCTCGATATTAAATAAATCGTGTTAAACTTAATTCCCATCAAAGTATCATGTACATCGAGGGATAGTTGTGTATGTCACTGTTCCACAACATATTCATACAATAAAGAATTTTATGTTTTCGGACTATGGCCAAAACACACTACACTGGAGACATCCAAGCTAATAAAATAATAAACAAATAATTGAATATTTTATAAATCGCAGAGTTGGCAATGGTAGCTTGCTACCCTGTAAAATGAATTGTATGTGTGCGATACTGGATGCACTTACTTTTTTGCTCCAGTGTGATTTGTCTACCGCACCCCGCCCCCCCACTAAACACAAACACAACGCCCGGGAGCTTTTGTCATCATAAATATCAACCGTTTAAGTACTTTGACTTTAGCCATTGTAAATTTACAAACACTTGAAAGAACTTAACATAGTTGAAAGTACAATCATGGCAATGCATTCATAACAAACTAGTACTTAGTTGGTATCGAGTATCGATTTCAGTAACTCTCTCAACAAATGCACAAAGTACATGCTTGAACCCATTATGCGGGTTATTTATGGCGAGCAGTCAGAGGCGCTACTCCTTCCGAATTTGTCAACTGAATGCATAAAGTGAAAAATGATGAGACATTTGGAAAAAAAAATTCCGGTTTACAAAAGGAGTTTTCATATACAAATTGGCAGCCGGGAGACATTTCCATAGTCCTTCCCGTTTTTTTTTTATTACTTGGCACCTACGCTCCTCCTTTTGTTGGCCAAACAAATATTTACGTTCCTTATTTTTTTTTTGTGTTCTCCCTCCCTCTCTGCACATTTGCTGGGTGGGGGGGGGGGGGGGGGATACTTGAAAACTTTTATAGTTTTGAAATTTATACTAAAGTTGATGTTACCCGTACCATTGGCCATGCCCGGGGTAGTTGCTGTTTGCAGCGTCGTCGCTGTGTGTCGCCATTTGTTAAACTCTCCAAACCCAAGTAACGATTTTGTTTAAATGAAGCCAATAAATTATCGCTTAAATGGTGAACAACACGAAAGTTTCGGATTTTGAGCGGAAACCTAGTAACGACAAATGTTCGAGGCGCAGGAGGCACTTGTGGCTCAGCAGTGGGTGAGTAACCAGCACGGGAAGGGCTGAATGCGGGAGTTCACAACAACCCGTGTGTCCCTACACAATGAAAACAAAAATGGGCCACAGTAGATTTACCCGTGGCTAATATGTGCGCTTTCTCTCTTTATATATCCCTTAAGATATGTGAGTTTTTCATCGTAGGGCATTAACCTACCAATTTGGAGGGGATGTGCCGCCTCAAGACCACTGACCTTAATTTTATAAAATATGGCACAAATCTTAATATATATTTACCCTCGACACTGATTCACTGATACACTGATACACTGATACACTGATTCCCTGATTCCCTGATTCCCTGATTCACTGATTCACTGACTCTGTCACGCAGTACGTATAATAATTCTATAAATAATAATAATAAAAAAAATAATATTTTTTTTGTACAGAAATTGTGTTTTCCCCAAATTTTTTTTACCAAAATTTTTTTTTCTTACAAATTTTTTTTTTTACAAAATTTTTTTTTCAAGAGATTTTTTTTTTCAAGAAATTTTTTTTTCCACTAAATTTTTTTTTTTCAACAAAAATTTTTTTTTCAACAAAAATTTTTTTTTCAGCAAAAATTTTTTTTTCCACAAAAATTTTTTTTTCAACAAAATTTTTTTTTTTCTACAAAAATTTTTTTTTTCTACAAAAATTTTTTTTTTCAACAAAAATTTTTTTTTTCAGCAAAAATTTTTTTTCCACAGATTTTATTTTTTTTCGAAATTTTTTATAACATGATTCACGTAATGACTTTAGCTTCATACATAATATATGATGAAAATATGTCTGTGAAGAAGAAAGAAGGTGTCAATATATATAGTCAATATAAAACGAAACACTAGATTCTTCTGCAAAATTTTGTAAAAACCCTGTTTGCCTTCAGCATTCCAAATGTGCTTTAAATGTAACCAAGACTATATATGATTTTATAAATATGTTCTCCATTTTAAAGATTCGACTCAATTTTTTTATTTTTTTTTCTTGTTTTGTTTTTAATTGTAATATTTTTTGAGTATGAATAAAAAATATAGTTAATTTCAAAAACCAACAAGTATATTTTATCAACTTCCATGTAGTAGCAAATGAAGTTCATACAAAATACAAGAGGTCCCAGCCAGGCCCTGGGGTTCGTTTATGTAAAACCTTTTTGGTGTTTGCTTAAGGGTTAAAAAAAAACTTGGCTGCAGTTGTTACAGCTATGAAACACCCCTGTTGGAATTAATTTTGTGTCACTTTTCCAGTCTCCTTCAAAACAAATGTTGTGATGAAAAACCATTTTTCTTTTTTACTAGTTTACTGCTTTCAAAATCCTGAAAATTTTACAGTCGCCATTTCATCATTTTTTTCTTTTTGAAGCATATGTTATTTTGACAGTGACCCTTTTCGAAATCTTGACAAAATGTCAATATCATATCTCTGGATATCATGGGACTCTCATCCGTTCGTTGTAAAATGGCCGATTGACCGGATGACGCACAATGGAGAAAATTCATTCTTTAGCCGAACCGTTCGTTTTTTGTGGAATATTCTTTCAGCAAGCGTGTTTCCTGCCAGTTGTGATATTCTGAAATTCAAAAGAAATGTCAACAAATACCACTCCCTCTTTCTTTCTTCCGTTACCCTAATTTATTCCTACAATGCTTTGTATTTATAGGGATATCCTGGGAGTGTGGATCTTCAAAAAAAAAAAATGGAAGATTAGCCAACCATCTCAACGTTTCACATACCGGCCTAAAACGCAGACCTCGCATTATTCGCTTACAGTTTCCAAATAATAGCAAACGACCCTCGGCTTCATTGTCGCTTCTCAGTTTGGTTGTTTCACGCAAAATCATCTTTTTTTGACGAATTTCAATCAAAACACCGTGTTACACACATTCTGTCCATGGTACAATAAACAAGGTAAGGTCATTAGCCCAACAACAAATAATCAGATACAACTCTGGTACTCTATATTGTCAAAGTTGTATATGTCAAGAATATAAAATAAAGTTACTGACAGTTAATTTTTGTTATTGTTGTAAATATTTGATACAAAATATCATGGTACAATAATAATTTCAATAATTTGAATAAACGTTTTTTGAAATTTCAACAGTTGCCTGAATGTAAACAAAAACATCGAATGTCAACTATGACAATTTAGAGTGCTGCGAGAAAAAATTGTAAATCAGCTGATTGCTTGGCCTTACCTTGTTTATTGTACCATGATTCTGTCCTATGAACCAAATTTACTTTTTCCAAATTTTTAAACAACTTAAGCGTTACGAAAAAAAATGTTTTTTGAACTGAAACCTTAAAAAAAAACGATAACCATTTAAAAAAAAAAATTTTTTTTGGAAAACCCGAGAATTGATAAAAATCTATTTTTTTAAAAAATTTGACGTGATACAGACATTTCCACGAGTCTGCCTGCGAAAAATCAGCTCGATTGGATCACTGAAAAAGGGTTAAAAATCGGTCCAAAGGCTTTCACACGGCCACTACGAGCTTTATACTTCAAACTTAAAAAAAAAAAATTCTGACGTGTACACGAAAATCGCCGATACACGTGTATTTTTATTTTTTCCTCTCTTTCCGAATATGTGCATTTGGTTCATAGGACAGAAAAAATCTATTTTTTGTAACACGGTGAAATTGCCCAATGAATATCTAAATCTATATCCTCTCCAATTTGATTAGAGCAGTATTCGGTTGGTCGGTGGATCGTAGAGGATCATCCTTTGAAGTAGTGAGCATTCCATTCTCGTCTAATAGGGACCAGGAATACCCTGTTTACTTGCCAGTCCTCGTATTTGTACGGGTCTTTATTTCGATTGCGTGGCGACAGCATGTATAATTTTTTATGGTCTATCAGCGTGGGCGTTTTGGGTTCGATTCCTACCAGAAGCTTTGGCCAGTCGCTGGAAAAATCTCGCCAAATGGTGTGGGTCCCCCGGTTTACCCTTGGATCCAGAATTAGAATATAAATTCACTTTAAATTGTAATAAATCAATAAATAAATAATTTTGTTATGGTGCGTATGATTGATATTAATTTGAAGGCATTTGCGATAAAATGTCTATAACATTTGAACTACAAGAGCAATCGCATCCAAACAAAGTTTTAACTACAGAAAAAATATTGATTGATTATTTTCCTGTAGATGTCCTCCCAGTTTAGTTTGGAATTAAAGATTAGCTAATGTAACAATAAAAGCAAGGCAGGACCAAATACACTCTCATAACTAGCGAGAGAGGTGAATTAGGGCAAACCCATTTGAAGAACTGATAACCTATGGTACGGAACTGACTATCCTTTGACTAACTTCCTAACTAATTAATTAGCCAATGGCTAGCCGTTGTCTTCTTAATGAATTGTAGAAGGAACATTCTGTATTGAATATAGTAGGGATACGAATATTTGTCGTTTTCCTAAAAATGCAAAAAAAAAAAAATTATAACACAAACCAAGCCATAGATTTGGCGGGGAATTTGTCTTTCCATGTTTCGGCGGCTGACAGAAGCACGGGTAGAATAACCGTTCTGTACAGTGCAAGTTTAGCTTGTCCAGCGAGGACTTCGTTTGTGAAGTATTTGCTTAGCATGAAGATGTGTCTATTTGACAGCACGATCCTAGACTTTATGTCCAATGTGTCATTACGGTGTCTATGGAAATGGCAGCCGAGGTAGAAAATCGATACTGCAACTGGCGGTCTCAACTATGACTTTTTTCGGTAAATGCAATGGTTCTCGGATAGTTGCATCCGACCCGATTCCTTCTCGATATTTTTGATCTCAGCATATGTTTCATCCACCAGATCTTTGGATATTTGAAAATCCCATGACAATTTTTCCAATTTTCGCGGACTTAAGGCAAACTGAATCGACAATGCCTGACAGGAGTATAACCTGGAGTTCGGTTTGTTTTGGAAACTCTGCGAATTAGGACACTCTATCTTTTGTATGTGTTCCATCCAAATTAAATATTTCTGAAAATTTTAATATAAAAATGATTTAAAAATATATGACAGTTGAAAATGGAACTGTCATATATTTTAAAATCATTTTTATATTAAAATTTTCAGAAATATATAATTTGAAGGTGCCAAAGATGAGAAACGTAAAAGTTAAATATCTCAAAACTACGAAAATGGAGTTGTGCCTCTCTTTCAAAGGAGGGCAGTATTGTAGAGCCATAAAGGAAAACTTAGCCGTAGAATATTTGTTGTGCGCCTCGCTCAACATGGAAGCAGATTCCTTGTCTACCTTCAACTCTGAGTTTCCTAGCGTAATTTATCGAAGGTATGAGTCTAGCCTGTACAAAATCATACTCCAACACTCTTTTAATTCCCCTCCTTCATTGAAGCAATCGTATAACAATGGGGTCATTTTTATCGCGAGTGATCCCGGCCCTTCAACCTAACCTTTGCATTTCAATTTAACACAATTCTGCAGATCAATTTATTTGATCGAAATTGTCAGATATCGCTGTCATCTTCATTATATTTCTACTATAAGATGAGATTTCCACTTGTGCCATCCAAAAAGTATACCTTTAATTTTTGCCATGCATAATTTCTTCTTTGCTGTCATTTCTCTTCAAATATTCATGAAAATGTAAACAATTTTACACTACATTTTTTTATTTATATTTTTTTTTTGTTCTCCACCCGGCCGTGGGTTTCCGCGGGACCTGGCAAACCACAAAGTGAAATCCAAAGTTGAGGATTATATTTAGTCACCGACAGTCAAAAAAAAAAAAAAAAAAAGAAGAGGAAGAAATGCCAACATTTGCTTTCCGCTGACTCGGGTAGCTCGCTGCCGCCCCGGACTTCATATTAAATAATTCAGATTTCATACGAAAACGGAAGGTGACAGACAAACAGCATTTAGAACGTTTGGCAACAGGACGCAAAGCCCACAAGAAGATTCCCCGCCCCAATTCTGTTCGGGGTAGGTTTTTTTTGTCGGTCGTTGAATCTTCTACTCAGACATTTATAATAAAATTTATGATTTTCTAGGTAAATGGGAGTATGCTGATGTGTGTGTGTTAGGTAAATATTAACAAAAAGCTGAGATTTTCTGTCAGGTGGCGGTGGCGTTGGCGTTGGCACAAAATGTCACCTTGTTTCCCATCCAAACACCAACACTCCACCATCAACTCCCCACAGAATGTTCCGCCAACATAATGTACACTTTTTTCGCCTTAATGTATGCTACGTATTTTTTTTTGTTTGTCGTTGGCTCGAAAATCATTTTTATATCTAAGTGTTAATAAAATGCTTGTTTTTCGTCTCTTCTCGAACTGAAACTCACGACCGACAAAAAAAGCCAAAATTGTAAAATACAACGAAATGAAGAAGAAGCATAAAATCGGGGTATGGCAAAATAAAGAGCGCAGACCATAATGTCAATGTGCTTTGCATAAATAAATAGTTTTTCCCCAGCAGCTGACTCAGTAAGCTCTCTCCTCTGCGCCGTTCACCAAAGTTGGCATAGAAAAATATTGGCGGGAGCTGAACAGGAAAAAAAAAATTGTGTTCAATGAATTATGATTGCCAGGGAAAAGTTAATTTTGTTCAAGATATAAATTATTTATACATTACCTTATTCCCTACCACTCTGTGTAAGCCAAAAAGTATGCTTACGATATTATTGAAAATTACTTTTGAGAAAAAAAAATCAACAGGCGGACGGGTGGTCTGAACTGGAGGTGGGCAAAGCAAAGTCAAGTAAATTGAAAAATAAAGCATAGTTTAGGGAAATGTTGCAAACATATTGTGCACGAAGGACAAAATGATGATAGTATCGACACAATTTTAAAGCATATTTTTATGGGCCGAGAGAGAGGGAGAGAGAGAAGGCCTTCTAAAGACATGCTATGAATAGGAGAAGCAAAGTGGGAAAAGTTGAGAAGAAAAATAATGAAATTGTAGCCATGGAACTTTATTTTTCTCGAAAACAAATTCAAAGTATACCATAGAGAGCTCAATACTTAAAGCTCTCCAGTGTATGCCTTTGAATACATCATTTAAAATTTATAAAAAAGAAAATACTTGATATTAAACTAATTTAAAATATTTTAAGGCGGTTTCTTTCGGTTTAAATGATTCGGTCACATTAAACAGTAGATTTTTAAAGCCTTAAAAATATTTAGCACATTATTTGTATGAACAGGATTTGTTTTAAGTAAAGGCAATAGAAACAGATATTCCGAAAAGAAAGTGGTATTGGACAAACCGTGAGTAAACCTGCTTTCGATATCGTAGGTGGAACGAAATCAAATCATTAGAATTACCTACACTTAAGTGAAAAATGCGTGTAATGACCCTCACAAGATCGGAAGACAGAAATTCATAAAATGTGGAAAATTCCAAGTATTAAATATGTATTTATTTAGCTACAGCTGTAGAAGAAGAATACAGCTACAGCTACAGCTACAGCTACAGCTACAGCTACAGCTACAGCTACAGCTACAGCTACAGCTACAGCTACAGCTACAGCTACAGCTACAGCTACAGCTACAGCTACAGCTACAGCTACAGCTACAGCTACAGCTACAGCTACAGCTACAGCTACAGCTACAGCTACAGCTACAGCTACAGCTACAGCTACAGCTACAGCTGCATCTTTAACTCCATTTTCATATCATCTCAATTTGATTCCCTGCTGTCAGGTTTCCTTCTATGCTTTAAGTTCCATCTAATGTTTTATGCTTAACAAAGGCTCTCCATAATTAACTTTTGTTGTTGTGCTTTGTGTTGGCCATTCTATGCAGGGTTTTTGTCATTATTCCCTAGGACAATACAAAGAGCATACACCCACACACACACACAAATCCTGTTTCAATTTAAGGATTTCATATAATTTCGTGACCATTCGGATGGTCATGTCCTGCTTCACCCAACCAAGCAGTAACTTTGCCGCCCCCCAAAAAAAAATAAGAGAAGATCTTGTGAAATCATAAAAAATAATTTTTACAACATTTTCATGTTTTGTCATTTATACTCCCATCAGTATCAACACCATTATTGTCATCATCAGCAGCAGCAACACTGGCAGTGGAGTCCTTGTCCTCTACATGTCCATCACTGTGTTGGGACAGATGATATGAAACTTTTTGTGAATGAAGGTTCCCCTTCGGTATTTGCTGCGAGTTGTTTCGGGGAACTTTGGGTTTTGTTTTTGTGGAATGGAATTCAAGTCCCAAATGTTATTTAAAATAATATTTCGTCATGTTCGTAATTTATGCTTAAGCTTTGCATACTTTCCGGCGGTTGGGTGGATGAAATGATAGTAGTATGTGTTTATTTGTGCGCCAAAACGGTACGCCTGAATGTATACTTTATACAGAGTTCAAAATTGATTTTTTTCACTTTTTTTTAATGTTATAGGTATACTTTAGGGCGATATTTTTTTTTTTTTAATTTGAGTAAGGTATTTTTGTCGTGCCGTAATTAATACAATTAATTTATCAACCAATTTTGGCTTTACGAAGAGATACAACACTGTTGTTAGGAAAATATTCTTTGCCTAAAATTGTGCTTTATAAATTATGCTGTACGGATTTCTGTTATGTACCCTTGTTCTAGGTTACAGCAGACGTTTAGAAGAACAACTTTTGAATGCATCTCTCTCTCTGTTAATTACATTTTACAATGTGCCATAATTAAACCAATTAAATTGTTAAACATTTTTGGGTTGTGGGGAAAACCGCATTCCCCAAATTGAATAACACACTTGAATAGTAATTCAATATTAATTAATATTTCACAAATGCACACATACGCACAGGCCCTAAGAGTACAGTTGAATGCGACTCAAAGGAATAGTATTTATACATGAATCACACGAACGTGTTAAAGGAGCTTATTTGCCAGAGACTGACTGGAGGACAGACGGAAGCACATTCACCTGGAACCTATATCCACACACACATGAATTCCTGGTCACATTCTCAAGGATTCCCTCTATCAATGTGAAATGATTTAAAATTCTCTATTTGCCCGAGAGGACGCTGCCTAAAGTTATCTGTCATTTAATGGGGAGGAATTGGCAGAAAATTATAATGCCATAATTAAGCACCTTGTTTGTCATCATTGTCGTCGTAGTCGTCATCGTGACGATGCCACATACACATGGTCTCAAAGGATTCCATTCGAATCCGTGCACTTGGAAGAGACTCGAAGCTATTGAACGTCACCAATTCGAACGATTTACTATTGAATGTCTCCTTATATGTCTGGGGCACTGTCTGTCTGCCAGCCTCTATGAAGAGCCCTTTCAACATTTAAAATGTTTGCGGCTTTCACATGCTCATCATGGCGCTGCACATTTTTCATAGTTTTCTAGTTGCAGGTGCAGGTGCAGTTGTTGTAGTGTTCGGTGTTCGTAGCTCCGTGCGGCAAAGTTTCAAGTGTTCAAGTTGAAGTACGAGTGCATTTGAAAATCTTTCTTTTGTAATTCACAAGTGTAGCAGGCTTATGGCATGAGGAGGTGGTCCAACAACGAAAAGAACTGACACGCACAACGAACTACCAGCGAGAGGGTGGGCGAACGTTTGAGAAGACCGTTTCTTTTCTCTAACGCTTTTCCTTTCAATTATCTGTGTATGGGTGTGTGTAAATGTGAAAAGTTTAGTTTTAAGTGGATTTTCTACAATTGATTGATTGTAAATGAAGTGGTTTTTTTTTGTATGTGTTCAATGAGTTTCTTTTGAGGAGAAACTCAAAAAGCAAGCAAAACTGTAGTCTAAACTCTGTAAAATGGCTGTAATTAATTAGATTTGTTTGTTGGACGATTTGAATTGAATGAAACGTGGTCCAAAGGATTTAAACAATTCTAAAGGGTAATTAGTTCGAGATGTTTGTGGGAAATTGTCTGTTGTTCAGATTATGTTCATATTTTTGGCCAACCTAGTGTACATGACATGCGGACATACTTTAGGAATTTTTTTTTCATTTCATTTTCAGCATTTCGAAATCTTTATACACATTGCTCATTTAATTCAATAGTGTGACTATTCAAAATTCGCTTTATATATTTTTGCCCAAGAAAAAGATGTTAATCTCTAATTTCATTTGACTTTTGTTCTGTAGTGTTTTATACAGGCCTCTAGTTTATTGAGGAAACTTATGGTTTTTCCGATTTTGAAAAATTGAATTATCGTATTATGAGTTATGACACTATTGAAGTAAATGAGCGATATTAAAAAAAAACACTTGCCTGACTGACTGACTAACTGATTCAGCAATGGTCGGACCAAACGACTGAAGCCAGGATCATGAAATTTGGGGAGCCTAGACATGCCGCCCAGACATCCGCTAAAAAATGGGGGAAAACGGGAAAATGTATTTTGAAAACCCTTCGAAATACTCAAGGTTGTTGAAAAATTGGACCACAACTACGATTGGCAACAACAGATGGAAATGGGACGAAAAATGGGACGGGATAAAAAAGAGCCAAAAAGGGGAAAAATATAAAAAAGGGTAAAAAATGTTGGGAACTGCATGTGGAGAATGTTTAGAGATGGGACGAAAAAGTGTTCAAAACCTACCAAAAAAGGATATTAAAGGTACAAAAGGGGAAAAAACAAAAATGTGCTAAACAAAATTGTAATTGACAGGCCAAAATGGGAAGTAATGAAAAGGCGGACTAAAAGGGTTCAAAACGGGCCCAAAACTATTAAAATAGAAATGACAAATAATCTACATACGAGTATATAAAATTCTTGAGTGACTGACTGGCTTATTCATTCTGTCCTCACCAATCGACTGAAGCCTAGAATCATGCAATTTGGGGAGTATGTAGTCCTTGTTGCGAAAACATTTTGGTAATTCGTATTGGAAGGGGATACAAATGGCGAAAACGGGAAAAATGTGGGACACGCTTCGAAATACGCAAAAATACAAAATAATCAAATATCGTGATTTTTCCTAGAAAATTGGACCACAACTACGATCGGCAACAACAGGTGGAAATGAGTTAGATCTCCCATATCTAAAGGTACCATAACAGAATAAAAAAGGGCCAAAAAGGGGAACAAATTAAATAAAAAGGGTGAAACAAATTTTTTGGCAACAACAGGTGGAAATGAGTTTCACAAAGTACCGAAACGGCATAAAAAAAGAGGAAATAAAAGAAGGGTGAAGCAATTTTTTGGCAACAACAGGTGGAAATAAGCTAGAGATGAGTCGAAAAAAAACGGGGAAAAGGCAGGATATAAATGGGACAAAAGGGGAAAAATAAAAAAAAGGATGAAAAAAAAATTGGGCAACAACATGTGGATAATAGAGGGGACGAAAAAGTGGTCCAAAAGTATCAAAAGGGTCAAAATAAAAGAAGGGAGAAGTACATTTTTGGCAACAACAGGTGGAACTGAGTTAGATATGAGTCGAAAAAGAGAAAAGATATAAAAATGGAGAATGACATTTTAGCAACAACATCTGGATAATGAAAGGGACGAAAAAGTGGTCAAAACGGGATAAAAATATATACGAAAAAGGGGGACAGACGGGTACAAAAACGGAAAAAATATGAAAATCGAGAATGAAACTTTGACAACAACATCTGGATAATGGAAGGGGCAAAAAAGTGGTCCAAAAGTACCAAAACGGTATAAAAAAGGGGAAAAATAAAAGAAGATAGAAGCAAATTTTTGACAACAACAGGTGGAACTGAGTTAGATATGAGTCGAAAAAGGGAAAAAATATAAAAATGGAGAATGAAATTTTAGCAACAACATCTGGATAATGGAAGGGACGAAAAAGTGGTCAAAACGTACCAAAATGGGTTAAAAATATACAAAAGGGAAAAAAACTAAAATTGTAATTGGCTGGAATGTCCCCAAAAATTGGAAAAAATTAAAAATGGGACTGAAGGATCTAGAACTAGAAGTAGAAATACGCATTTCAACAGATGTTAGAATTGTATTGTAAAGGGGATGAAAAGAAGTAAGAAAAGGTACAGAATGAAGCCAAATGAGGGAAAATTAAAAAAGTGCGAAAAACTACTTCACATTCGTCGATTGACTAATAAAAACTTATTCACTTTATCAATGTTTTCGTCTGTTGTTGACGTGCTCGGGCGTCCGGCACGCTATTCGTCCTTCGCATCTTCTCGGCCTTCTAAGAACATTTTGTATCACCGATAAACGTTGCTTCACCATATGCCACAGTCAACATTCGGAATGTGTCAGCGCACTTTATTCTGGTTTTCGCACAAAATTTTATGCAGATTCTTTGATCCATTTTCTGAAATAGATACAAGTTAAAACTCATCCAAGCACAACAGCTGTCAAAAATTAACTAAACATTCAAAATGGCCAACCTTGTCGGCATATGTAAGGGACATGAGTTGTTGGTACTCTACACTACAAAAATATCAAAAATCAAATACACATAGACTGCGGAAATTACAAATTCACGATATTTTTTGAACATACCTCGTACTCTCTCCTTGCAGACACCTCTCATAGACGGACAGTTTTTAGTACCAATTGACTGCAGTCCTCTTGTGTACTTCTCTCATAGGCGGACACCTCACATAAGCGGTCAAAATTCTGAGTACCTTGTCCGCTTATGAGCTCAAGGTAGCTATCATTTTCAACGTTACTAAATAAGTGAGAATTATGAAATCTTTCCTGCTTACCTATTTTAAATTCGTTCATTTAAACGGGAAAATCGTAAACTTCTAAATGGGCTTTAAGCAATTTTCTCTGTAAACCATTTTGTAAGGGCTTAAAACAAAATTTTAACTTTGTTTAAAATCAAAACAAGCACACCCATGTGTGCTTCATGTTAATGAATTCTTTCACATCCCAAATGTGTTCATATTATCATTCCAAACCAGAAAATAGTTACGCTCCGTTTAGAATAAATCTCATCTTTTACAGCTATGACATAATCTTTAGATTAATTATTCATAAACATTTTTAAGAGCATTTACAACTAATTATCACTTTTGTCTACAATATTTTATTACCTGAAGGAGGCAAAGGGACACAGCCCGCTCATTTATAGGTTTCCCAAAACCGAAAACTTACACCGAATGAAATGACCTGGAAAGAGAAAAGATTTCGAAATGAAATACAAAAATATCGTTAAATACTCATTATTGTGTTAACAGCAGGCAATAACAGTAACAATAAAATAACAGCAGTATTAAAGTCATCCCCACACACACACACACAAGCGCATACATTAATGTAAAGATATACAATCTAAAACACGCACACTGTTACAGCAACGGCATTAACTCACACATTTACAGGGAAATATGTGCCGGTGCGAACAGAACAAGACAATCTCATAAAAACTAAATGCAAAACCTCAAATGTGTATGTGGGTGTGTGTGTGTGTAGACAGCTGGGTGCTTTTAATATTGTAATATTAATACCTCAATACAGGCACAGAGCCATACACACTAGGGTGGAGTGAAAACATGCTTTTTTTTTAATTTGAAAAAGGTAACCTCGGAAAGAGATGTAGTCTGGGGTCCTAATGAAAGGAAAAATAAAGAAAACAATAAACAAAAAAATTTTTAGGGGTCGCGCCACTCCCTCGAAATTTGGAAATTATCGCTATTTTGGCGTTGATTTTAGAAAAATCCCAAAAATTAACGACTTAACTTATTCGAAATTTAAAAGTTTGAGCTCGTTCAGTGCCCAAACAAAAGTATTTGAGGCAAATATGAGGATAATCGACTAATATTTGTAGCTTTGGTGGCGATTTCATTGTACAGTCAATTTTCTGAAGAAGGGACGATTTGACTTATTTTACTTTTTGAAATTTTTGAACAATGAGAAAATTTTTTTTAAATTTTTTAACAAACATTTTTTTAGCAAACATTTATTGACATACAACTTTTTAGGATTTTTCTAAAATCAACGCCAAAATAGCGATAATTTAAAAATTTCGAGGGAGTGGCGCGACCCCTAAAAATTTTTTAAAATTTTTTTCTTTATTTTTCCCCTCATTAGGACCCCAGACTACATCTCTTTCCGAGGTTAACTTTTTTTTTGAATTTCACTCCACCCTAATACACACACACACACACATGCATATACATCGTGAAAATATTCACAAGTCGCTGGGTTATGTTCACACACAGGTACAACATGAACGGCAACAGCAACAACTACCGTCATGACAATCGTATTCATGATGATGATGGTGATGATGGTGCTGACGATAAAAGCAACAAAAACGACTCCATGATAATGTGACTTTTGACAGTTAGTGCGTGTCGACACATTCACCTCCAGCTCTCACACACACACACACCCAGGAGTTCATGGCATAACAATAGCAACAAAACCTAAGTACTCATACGTAAATGTTTAAGTGAATAACGAACAATATTTGAATGTTTGCAGTGTGAACCATTGCATGTGTATGTGTGTGTGTGTGCAAGTGCCTGTATGGGATTAGTGCACGAATGTTTGCGTTGATAAAAATGTATGATTTCCGTTTAGGATTATTTCCTGTTTCGTGCGTTTACTTTTTCGTTGTTGTCGTTCACTCATTGCAATGGGCTGCGACTGCTACAGCAGTTGGCAAGGATTCAAAATCAATTTTCTAGGCAGTGCCTTTGGGGATAAATCGGCATGTTGTTGTGTGTGCGTATCTCGAGGTGTTGGATTAATTTAGGAGGGTTATAAATGGATATTGAAAGAAAAGCTGTAGATATTTCATTGCGGAAATATCGTTGTTTTTATGTTATTAGTAAAACAAGTTTATTCCAGCGGTGTTGGGTTTTTTTAAACGTTAGTAAGTGGATTCATGGCAAAACTAACTTACTTACTTTACTTATTTCACCCGTCAGTTCCTTCATGGAATGCTAAGTGAAATAAGTAAGTTAGTTTTACCTTGCTAACCAGCCTACACGACATGGCTCCAGCTATTAAAGTTTCAAAACAACAGAACTTCTCTCGAATCAGTGAGCTGTACACGATAACAATTTTTTTGGCGGAGTGGCCATTGCTATGCACGATTCTTCATACTGGCGCCTACATACTAAACCACAATCCCTCACATTACAACCACTCTCCCACCACGGGACAGAAGTTAGAAATTACATCGTGGGGGTCTGGTTAGCAATCATGCTATCACCGTAGCCCAAAGTGTTGAAGAAAATCCAGGTTTGTCCATTCCTCGTTGTTCTTTTGGAATTGTGCATTCCACCAACGTCATTTTGCATAACGACTTGGGTCTTAAGGCTTCGGAAGTTCAGTTATCACAAGAACTCATGCCGGGCTATCATCAACAACGTTGTGTTTTTGATGATTGGGTCATTGAAATGCATGAAAATGATCCGGAATGATGAGTCCTATTTCCATTTCGGTGGCTACGTCAACAAGCGAAATTGTCGCATCTGGGGTTCGAAAAACCCAAGAGTTATTGTTGAGAAGCCTCTCCATCCTTAACGTGTGACTGTTTGGTGCGGTTTGTGGTTCTTACTTTTTTGAAAACGAGATTGGATGAACAGTTACGGTGAATGGATTGTGCTATCGAGAGATGATTAATGTTTTTTTTATGGTCGTAGTTGGATAACATTGATCTGGACAATGGTTACTTTCAACAGGACGGCGCTAAGTGCTACACCAGCAACGAAACCATTGGTCATTTATGGGAAAAGTTTCCGGACCGTGTTATCTTACGAAGAGGTGATATCAATTGGCCACCGAGATCTTGTGATTTAACACCTTCTTCCTTTGGGGCCACGTGAATGACAAGGTCTGCGCCAACAGCCCAGCATCGATTCGAGACCTCAACTATAGAATACCTAAGGCTATCGAGGACATTGGGCAGCCACTTTGCGATTTGGTTATGGAAAATTTTCTGTAAGCGCGGTCGTGATGGCCATTTGGCTGATGTTGTTCTTCATTATTAACGGCACACCTTTCTCTTTATTATGAAATAAACATCCGATCATCTATCTCAAAAAATCCTATTTTTCTTTGAATACCAAAATAACACCTCTTGTTGGAAAAGCCTGTATCTAAAAAAAAAAGAAAAATAAAAACAGAGGAATATAAAAATTTGTTTACCCCCTTAAAACGGAAAAATAAAATTAAAAATTAAATGAAAAATATATTGGAAATATTTCCAATCGGAAATTGTTAAAAAACATAATTAATTAATTTTTTACAGAACCCAAAAATGTCGACTAAATCAGAAGTTACAACAGGGGGTTAGCTGATGGAATTGCATACTGGACATGGGAGCCCCGTTTTTTTTCTTTCAAAATTACCACTCTTTAAATATTAAATATTTCGGTTTAATTCTGTACAATCATAACACCGTGTTACACACATTCTGTCCTATGAACCAAATTTACTTTTTCGGAAAGGGAATAAAAAATAAAAATACACGTGTATCGGCGATTTTCATGTACACGTCAGATTTTTTTTTTTTAAGTTTGAAGTATGAATCTCTTAGTGGCCTGTGTGAAAGCCTTTGGACCGATTTTTAACCCTTTTTCAGTGATCCAATCGAGCTGGCACACTCGTGGAAATGTCGGTATCACGTAAAGTTTTTTAAAAAAATAGATTTTTATCAATTCACAGTTTTTCCTAAATTTTTTTAAGGTTTCAGTTCAAAAAACATTTTTTTTTTCGTAACGCTTAAGTAGTTTACAAATTTGGAGTCTCTTCAAGTTGTGCTAAGAAAAGTGAAAAGAATATTTTTTTTTCAAAAATAATAAAAATTGGGGAAAATCTGAGAATTGATAAAATTGTTTTTAAAAAATTTGACGTGATACAGATACAAAAATACAAAAAATTCTGACGTGTACATGAAAATCGCCGATACACGTGTATTTTTATTTTTTTTCCCTCTTTCCGAATATGTGCATTTGGTTCATAGGACAGAAAAAAATCTATTTTTTGTAACACGGTGTAATCATTGCCAGACAATTCGATTTTGTAAATTTTTCTAAATTATTAAGATCAAATGATTCTGAATGGTTGTGCAAATCACAAAGCAAAACTATTTCGGGTTCAAGTTGTTGCAATCAGTGTAAGTCTTATTGTCTGCATCTCAAGTCGTCTCACAGATCTCCACGGGGTAATTCCTCGGCAGTGGAGTTTCGATTGCCTCCAATTCAGGATAATAGGTTGGAGTTATGCTTGTAACTCGCTGTGCTAAAACAGCATTCTAAATGCATTAAATTAAACCAAACGGACTACCCTAGTGGGTTTAAATGTCTATGATTTACGGATATACACTGGGAATGTACGAATACTTCTCAGGCCTGGAGCCTCCATCCAACTGCCGTGTGTCCCCATCCTGCAGACAAGCCATGTTGGCTTCGTGGAATTAGCAATAAAATGAATTGTATTAATACCATACACAATAAACCTGAATTTAAAAAAAAAAAAAAAAAAGAATACCGAGCTGACATCACCACCATCCAGGGAATACTATGGAAAGGACGTGTTAGTAATAAAATGAAAAACTGCGACATGTACCACAGCTGCCAGGAAAAGCAGTACTAGCTCCAATAAGGAAGCAAATAACTCATCTGGTGGTCCATTGCATTTTTTGAACGCATTAGTCATTGGAGTGTATATAAGATTCGATCCAGCACTCTTTAAAATAGTTTAAGTATTTCCAATGTGACAACAGATTTAAAACTTCAATGTTATTTTGCATTTAGAAATATGACATGATATTAACCTGAAGTTCAGCAAACATATTTCCCAAAAAAGACCCTTCCCATCTTATGTGAACATCTAAAACGGTTTACTTTTTATTTTAAATATTCACTTTGAAGCATCTAAGGCAGTTCGGCATTGTTACAACTTCATATGCTCAGTCTTCGCATTCTTTAGTAAACTTTAAACAGTTGCCTTTGATTTTAATGAAATTCACCAAAAAAAAAAAAAAATGCCATTAACAAACATTTAAATTCCATTGAATTTTAGCAATTTGCTGCTGGTGTTCGTTCACACACCGACCGACCAACCAACCGACCGATAGTCCGACATAAAACAATTTTATCATGTACTCGAGAACATTTTTTAACACTCTGCCACATATTTTAGCCCCGCTATAGTAACTGAACAAACATGGCCAAGAGAAATTGTCGCTGTGAACTTTATTATGCTTTAACCGCAAATATGGTCGGGCTTTTCAGTTCACTTCAGTTCAGTGGCAGGGATGGCGGTGCTGTTGTTGCAGCCGTTTTCGTTCTTGTTGTTTTTTTTGTGTGTGTAAACTATTGAGCCGTACATTTTTTTGCGCGCGGCCTGCAATAACAGCGGACCGAACAACAATACTCGCAGGCAGCCAGTGTATGTTGTTGGCATAATTATTGTCGTTTACATAATAGTTAGTTGCTGATGGCGGTAGGTTGCCGATGTTGTTGCTATCGTTGGCCATTGTTTGTTGCTGCCACCACTACTCCCGTCGGCCAGTGTTGGTGGTGTAGCGGTGGCAGCTACAGCTGCTGCTAGTTGCCCATGTCGTACAGTGGCAACTGATGGAGAGACATGGTCTGTTAGTCTCCCTAGTCTCTGGTAGTAACATTTTAGTGGTTTTTGATGGCTCTCTTGTTGTTTTCGCCGACTTTTATCCGCTTCTTGCCCCGCCTATCATTGTCGTTTTCACTTCAGTCGAGCACAACATCAATTGAATGAGGCGAATAAGCGGGAAAAAAACGTTTGTCGCCTATTTGTATGCAACACTTCCGTATGCTAGTAAAACTTACCCACAAAAAAAAACAAAAAAAATATTAAACAACATCATCACCATTGTTAGTTTTTTTTCTGTTGTGAGATCACCACAGCGGGTTTTTTGTGTGTGTGTCTATGATAACAAAAATGCAGGTTAAATGCCGGTAACAAAGGACTGCAAAATTAGCATATAAATAGTGAAATCAAAAACGAACATGGAAATTAGCCGGACAAGGAAATATAAATTTGTGACAAGGACGGTCTGTTGTTCCGAAGGCAAACAGTTCAGTAGATGTAAACATCAAAATGATACAAATTGCAACGGGGCAGCGGAAAGATAGTTTAAATGTATGAAATCCGTGTTAGGAGCCACAGATTAAACAAAATGTGGAGTAATTTAAACATTATTCAATTATTTAATTATTCACTTATTCAGTTATTAAATTATTTAGTTATTCAATTAATCAATTAATCACTTAATCACTTAATCAATTAATCAATTAATCAATTAATCAATTAATCAATTAATCAATTAATCAATTAATCAATTAATCAATTAATCAATTAATCAATTAATCAATTAATCAATTAATCAATTAATCAATTAATCAATTAATCAATTAATCAATTAATCAATTAATCAATTAATCAATTAATCAATTAATCAATTAATCAATTAATCAATTAATCAATTAATCAATTAATCAATTAATCAATTAATCAATTAATCAATTAATCAATTAATCAATTAATCAATTAATCAATTAATCAATTAATCAATTAATCAATTAATCAATTAATCAATTAATCAATTAATCAATTAATCAATTAATCAATTAATCAATTAATCAATTAATCAATTAATCAATTAATCAATTAATCAATTAATCAAATAATCAATTAATCAATTAATCAATTAATCAATTAATCAATTAATCAATTAATCAATTAATCAATTAATCAATTAATCAATTAATCAATTAATCAATTAATCAATTAATCAATTAATCAATTAATCAATTAATCAATTAATCAATTAATCAATTAATCAATTAATCAATTAATCAATTAATCAATTAATCAATTAATCAATTTATTAATTACATCCTGCAGACAAGCCATGTTGGCTTCGTGGGATTAGCAATAAGATGAATTGTATTAATACACAATAAACCTAAATTAAAAAAAAAAAAAATTAAAAAATGTATTGAGTTTATTAAAAAATTTTTTGCGTTAATTAAAAAATTTAATTAATAAAAAAATTAATTGACTTAATTAAAAAATTAATCGAATTAATTGAAAAATTAATTGAATTAATTAATTGAATTAATTAAAAAAAAATTGAATTAATTAAAAAAATTAATTAAATTAATTATAAAATTAATTGAATTTATTAAAAAATTAATGGAATTATTTTTTTTTTGTTAGAATTCAGGTTTATTGAGTTTTAAAAAAATAATTGAATTAATTAAAAAAATTAATAGAAATAATTAAAAAAATTAATAGAACTAATTACAAAATGAATTGAGTTGATTAAAAAATTAATTGAATTAATTAAAAAAAAATAAGAGAATTAATAACTGAGTTGATTAAAAAACTTAATTAATTAAAAAAAATTAATTGAGGCAATTAAAAAAATAATCGAAGTAATTAATGGAATTAATTATAAAATTATTTTAATTAATTAAAAAACTAAAAAAAAAATCTCAATGAATCAATTAATCAATCAATTATTCAATCATTGAAACCGACAAAGTTATAGTGAGTCTGAAGCTCATGAGGTCGAACGGTTGAAGTTTGATAGTGCCAATTGGCAATTGACGTCCTACCGTCAAACTCAGGGAAGTGGTCATCATCACTGTGCTTGCTTCCAGCTGAGATTTTAGTATCTTGGAGCAGTAGCCATGTGTCCGTAGATATTTTCCCTTGCTTATCATCCATGGCCTTGCCAATCTTTGATCGGGCTTGAAGTTAGAGATCATCCCCATTGAATTCTGAAGGACAAATTCAAGGCAAACGTAAACAAAACACTACTTCCTTTGACCTACCTCCAATATCTCATAGGGGTGTGCAAGTGTTAGTAAAAAGAAGACAGATATGGAAGTTGTATTATATCTAGTAAGAACCTAAATCTACTTAAATATAGATAAGGAAGTTATTATATCTAGTAAGGACTTAAATCTAATCAAATTTTCTCCCTACAGCAACGTGGACTAAATGTCAGCTATATTGGAGCGCTTGTTCGGGCTTCAATGAAGCTCCCTTTGGCGAAACCTGACATACCCAGGTGGATAAAAATCGAACTACTGTTTTAGCTTTCTGCTGCATTAAATTATAATGGACTGTTATCACATTCTTAGCCCAGCAGCTGCTCTTTGATGGATTTGTGTATTGAGAAAAATTCCCCACCTTGTTCCTCAATGACAAGTTAAGTGAAACATCTATGACATTGTCTAGTATTCAAAATGCATTCAAGTAGTCTTAACAGTCAAACACATTCACCGCAACTGTCGCTTTCATCAACCTTGACAGTTTAACTGCAGACATCCACACAGCCTTCAATATCCTTCAATCGTCATTGCACATACGATGCGATATTGAATTCCATGCATAAATCTACAACTTTCTCCCATTTCATTTTATAGTTTTGAATACTCGTCGTACCTGAACTATTCGTTCTTTACGTTGAAGACACATTGTGATATTAAAATTGAGTATCACTTTGCACATTGTTATCCCGGGGAAATATTTCCCGAGCATACATGACATTCCAGTAGCAGGACGTAAAACTCATCGTCATCATCATCATCATCACTTTATCCGGGTGGTGTCATATTTTCACTGTCTTCCAAAGTCTAGACACATGCACCTTGACAGTCCGCATCATAATAACCAGACAAATGCCAACGACAGCAGGTGTGTGTGTGTGTGTTGGGGTGAGGGGAACGGCGCGGCGTCTGACGATGACACATACCACTTTCCCAAATGATATGCAAAACATTGCGCATTCTCTTTGCGACAATAAAACGAAAGACAGACGGCGAATAAACTGAAATAATAACAAACGGCAAATAGTGGCAAACAGGTACTCAAACAATGTCAAATGTAATGGAAAATTAATGGTCACGAGTATCAGCAACCATGTGGCAAATAATGTAGACTGATTGATGGATGGCCAAGGAAGCGCTGAAGTCTGTAGTCGCTTTGGAATCCGGAGTTAGAACTACCAAGTGCAAGAAATGAGGTGATGATGATTTTTGTGGAAGGTTAGACAGGTGGTATTTTGGACTGAAGATTAGTTTTTTGGGCGTCTCAACCTTAATTGGCTACTTTTAGCAGAAATTTAATTGGAATTGAAGGACGGTGTACACTTCGGGCTGTAGTTTTGTGCTGGAAGTGGACTGTATGAATATGAATTTGAATTTCCCGCAGTTTGCCGTTTTTACCAGAGGAAAAACAATTGCATTTTTGGTTTGCGTTATAAACCTTTATTTGTTCAGCGATGTTGCTGCTTACCGCTTTCGGGTGTAAATCCTCCAACCTAAGGTTTGCCTGGCATGTTTAATTTTCACTAAGTGCCTTTTTGTGCTCATAAACTCCTTTTGCTTCTGAAAGCAAGAACGTCCAACTGTCTCCGTCTAACTTCTCTCAACCGTGACAAACGGGCCTATTTCACTTTCACTTCCGTCACTTTTATGACTCAGCCGACAGCCAACTGTTGTCCTTTTAACTCGCCTGTCCTTTTTTTTTTTTTTTGGGAACATTACTTAAGTCCTGGTTTAAATTGATGTCGTTGCTTATGAAGTCCATTTATTGTTCTTTGGAATTGAAACATATGTATGCAAATAAAAGCCCATTAGTTATTTACTTTTTACTCAAACGACTGGAATCTACTCGGCAAATATGTTTTGTGTGTTGAGTTTTGCTGTTATGCATTTTGTGTGTGTTTTTTTCTCTTCTGCTTCTTCTCATGTTATTTATTTATTTTCACAAGATTTATTTGACTAAGAAACCATAAATCGTACCGAGTGGATCTGTACTGCACCCACAAAGCTGGAGTAAAACACTCGCCCACACTCGCAGCATTAAAGGGGGGAAGGGGTGGGGGGAAGGGAGAGAGATGTAGCTGGAAGTTACTTAAAACACATTTTCCTGTGAAATTGAATCTGTAATGCTTGGTATCTTTGAAATACACATTTGACATAGTCTTACAGACACACACACACACACATACACACTCTGTTAGACATAGATCAAAGGATTAGAACAGTAGATGGCAAACCTGGGGCACATAAGCGAATATACGGAAATAGTTCTATCTGGAAAAAAGCATCTTGTATCGTATATGCTCTGGTTGGCTCTATGGAAAACATGAGAGGATCTCGACAAAATGAAACCATTTTTCTGGCACTGGTGACGATTTCCAGCGTAGGAGTACCCCGACAGTGGAGAACAATTTTGCTATCACGCTTGACCAACTCAATCCTACTCTATCTCCCGTCTAGGTGGGAGAGAAGATGGTGAGTGATGTTAAAATAAATATAGAAATATTTATTTAACCTTAACATTTACTAGAATCGTCTTATCGCTGCCTAAAAGTAGGCAATGCAGCTGGAGGAAATTTCAGCCGAAGTCTAGGCAACACTATATGACATTGTCGGAAAGGGTCACGAAGCGACAATGCCCTTGTACATCACGTCAACCTTCTCATTTACTAGAATCGTCTTTCCGCTGGCTTAAAGTAGGCAATGCAGCTGGGGGACATTTCTGCCGAAGTGTAGGCAACAGTATATGACATTGCCGGAAGGGTAACGAAGCGACAATGCCCTTGGACATCACATCAACCTTATAATTTACTGGAATCGTCATATCGCCGCCTAAAAGTAGGCAATGCCGCTGGATGAAATCTCAGTCGAAGTGTAGGCAACTCTATTGAAAAAAAAAATTTTGTTGAAAAAAAAATTTTCTTGAAAAAAAAAATTTTGTGGAAAAAAAAATTTTTTTTGAAAAAAAAAATTTCTTGAAAAAAAAAATTTGGAAAAAAAAAATTTTGTAAAAAAAAAATTTGTAAGAAAAAAAAATTTTGGAAAAAAAAAATTTTGGTAAAAAAAAAATTTGGGGAAAAAGACAATTTCTGTACCAAAAAAATATTATTTTTTTTATTATTATTATTTATAGAATTATTATAGAATGCCTATTTAAATTCCTACGTACTGCGTGACAGAGTCAGTGAATCAGTGAATCAGGGAATCAGGGAATCAGGGAATCAGTGTATCAGTGTATCAGTGTATCAGTGTATCAGTGAATCAGTGAATCAGTGTCGAGGGTAAATATATATTAAGATTGCGAGAAAGGGTAACTAAGCGACAATGCCATTGATATTGTCGATATCAGCAGTCTCTACAAGAAGGTTCTACGAAGAAAATCGCCCAACTATGATAATTTCGACCAAAGACCACATACAGGGCGGACGATCCAATTCGTTTGCAGACTCATTAGTTCGGCTGAAAGCTATACTGACGTCCTAAGAAAAAAATGCCACAAGCGCCAAAACTTTAAAAATTGAGATAACGCCAGATTCGAAATTGTGAATAAGATTCTGATTTTTGTGTTAAGCTTACATGACCCAGGCCTTCGTCGCATAAAAACGTTTGATGTCAAAAATACATTTAAAACTGTGAGATGGATCGTTGTAGTACATGTTCTGCGGAGAAGGAATGCAATTATTTGGCTCTATAACATGGTCTTGGAATACTAGTCAAGCGTCGTCCATTATTAGGTAAGATTTTATTATGTTGGATTCGGTTAGTTTAGTTTTGGATTTGGATGGGCTACAATAATCCCACCCAGAGAAAAAACTGATGGCCATTTTTAAAATATAAAATTGTACTAAGCTTCAATCCAGCCCAGAGAAAAAACTTGGTGATCACAAGATAATTTATAGAATTTTAGAAAACTTAAATCTCACAAATATTTTCGCTCCCCGCCGTTTTCATCTTACAAACATTACACCCACCTCTGTAATCATTTCCATTTGCAGAACGATTCCGAACATATGCATAATGTTGCATAAAATTGCAATTTAAATAAAAAGGGAACACAAAAATCTCCGGAGAAAATGACAAAGACGACCAAATAAATACGCACGCAAATACATTTGATTCCGTTCATTTTTTTTCTTTCTTTTTCCTTCGCCTGGCCCTTCCCTGGCAGGCATTCAACAACTCTCCATAACAGATTTCTGCAAAACGACAAAGTATTTTTCAACTCCGTTTGTCATTTGAAAGTGGACTTTGGTTAAAAAGGAAAAATGCCAAACATTAAAAGAAAGCCAGGATATGCATGTGGCTGCTGGTAAAACAGCATCTGGAAAAGAAGCATCTAGAGTAGAGGAAGAGTAGGAGGAAGGATGTTAAAGAGTAACAAGAAACATTTGCATTTTATCGTTGACCACATACTACAATCGACCAACATATGTGAATCGACACAATGAGGGAGGACGAAGGACAATCAACGGCAGCAACATCAAATGGTTACTTTTCACATGATAAATCTTGGCAAATATGTTGGAAGTCATAGCAGTTGGAAGAAGGCAACAAGAATGAAAGATATGCCAGCGAACGGACCGGTCACAAAAATACCACACAAGGAAAGAAAATAGAACGCAAAACAACAGAACAGCAGGAAACGGATGTCAAATTACAAACTAGAAATAAAAGTTAATCTTACATTTTATAAGGGTTAGCCGAACAGAAAGATTAGAATTTCAAACATATTTTGCACAATAATGAATGGAGACCATTCGGATCTATGTTGGTCGGTTTTTGGGGTTTGGCACATTTTAAATTCAATTTAAGGTGTCACCAATGGCAATGCTGCAACAGCAATGACAATTAAAAGCAATTTGCAGCGGTGAGCAAAATATTCACTACAGAAAAAGAACAACTAAAGCAAATAGTATATGTTTAATTCTAAAAGAAAACTAAATGAGAGAAAAGCAAAATATAAATGAGAAGACTGTTAGGTGAGGTTTGAAAGAAAGTACACATTTTTATCAGGAACGCCTGAGGTGTGAATTCGAGAATACGCTGTGTGTCCTGAGGTCTTCTAAGGAAGTCCTCCGTAGCTGAGGTCTTCTAAGGAAGTCCTCCGTAGCTGAGGTCTTCTAAGGAAGTCCTCCGTAGCTGAGGTCTTCTAAGGAAGTCCTCAGTAGCTGAGGTCTTCTAAGGAAGACCTCAGTAGCTGAGGTCTTCTAAGGAAGTCCTCAGTAGCTGAGGTCTTCTAAGGAAGTCCTCAGTAGCTGAGGTCTTCTAAGAAAGTCCTCAGTAGCTGAGGTCTTCTAAGGAAGTCCTCAGTAGCTGAGGTCTTCTAAGGAAGTCCTCAGTAGCTGAGGTCTTAGAAGTCCTCATCTACTTCTTTAGAATACCTCAGTTGTCTAAGTAGACCAATACCAATACGGACCAGATCTTCAATAAATAAATAAGAACCCTGGGATCAAGACAAGTGTAGAGAAGGTGTATTATAGAATCCCTCGTCTCTTCATCACAATAGTTTCTACTGTTGTTGCCAGTCGCAACGTTTTCAACGAGACAGTGGCATGACAGACACAACCCATGATACATCGGGTCTTGAAAGCATTGAGTGATAACATTTCTTATCCAGTCGGAGTTACATTCGTCTGAATTTCCAGCAGCCTCAGACAGAAGTGATTTGTTGCTCATACAGTTGACTTTCTGGGAAAGTTTTAAATTTCATCAAATGCCTTTTAAATGTCTTCAACAACTCCTCCGTAATAATTCAATTTAAGACTTTTCAATATTCTTGCAACAAATCACATCTATCACCACCTCTCGAACAATCTTTTGATGCAATTAAATATGCATATCCAACAAATGTAAATACATTTTGTAAAATGCAACACAAGTCAAACAATGCCTTGGATGCATGTGTATTTATTTATTTGCATATGTGTGCAACATCTTCCACAACAAATCCTTGGCAATTTTCATTTTCCCACTCTCCCCATCTTCTGTTACGTTGATGTGACATCACCAGCAGTGATGAAATTTAACACTATCGTATGCATAACACCCGCTGCAACAGACCAGCCCCTCCCACCGCCATTCCCCGGCAAACTCATCACCAAGGCAACGTCACTACAATGACGACGACGACAGCATCAACCAGCAAAAATTCTTACAAATTTCCTAATTAAAAACAAATTTAAACCATAAGCTTTTGTTGCACACGTACACTTACTTACACATCCATACAAGCATCAAGGATGTAAGTAAATATCCCAAGACACACACACACATACATTCATCGATAGCATATACACTACAGGTGAACACACACACACACACACACACACACATACAAATACTCATGCCCTTTGTTTATTGTACACACAATTTGCCACTAATTACTGCCACAAGTAGAAGTAGTGGCACGTCACAGTGACGGCGGCAGCGGCAAAGGCAAACAACAGTTGGAACAGCAGTTAAAGGTTTCGCATTGTATTTGCTTAGCATTGAATATTCATTATTTGCGGATATATGAGAAAATTCGTTAAGAGAGGTGAGGGAGCATAAGAAAGGAAAATCAGACAATGGGAAAGCTTATCCATAGGGAAAGTTTTTGATTGTTCTTTTAGGAAGCAGGAAAACTCATCTGCTGAGGACTTCTTTAGAATACCTCAGCTACTGAGAAAACTTCTTTAGAAGAAATCAACCACAGAGAGAAATTATTTATAAGACCTCGGCTACTGAAAGGACTTCTTTAGAAGATCTCAGCTACTGAGAGGATTTCTTTAAAAGACATCAGCTAGTGGGATGACTTCTTTAGAATACCTCAGCTACTGAGAAAACTTCTTTAGAAGACCTCAGCCACAGAGAGAAATTATTTATAAGACCTCGGCTACTGAGAGAAATTATTTGTAAGACCTCGGCTTCTACGAGGATTTCTTTAAAAGACCTCAGCTAATGAGAGGTCTTCTTTAGAATACCTCAGCTACTGAGAAAACTTCTTTAGAAGACCTCAGCCACAGAGAGAAATTATTTATAAGACCTCGGCTACTGAAAGGACTTCTTTAGAAGATCTCAGATTCTACGAGGATTGCTTTAAAAGACCTCAGCTACTGAGAGGTCTTCTTTAGAATACCTCAGCTACTGAGAAAACTTCTTTAGAAGACCTCAGCCACAGAGAGAAATTATTTATAAGACCTCGGCTACTGAGAGGACTTCTGTCGAAGAATTCAGGTACTGAGAGGACTTATTTTCCCGACTTCAGTGGCCATTGTAAAACCTCTGCTACAGTTTGGGTTGGAACACCTGGTTACGGTCTCGGATCTTTAGAATTTATCCTTCCAGTCTTGTTCTTGTGGGGTCATTGGAAAATAAAATTGTACACCAGCGCGCTATAAACCATTGACGAGCTTGGGACAAACATTCGTACTTAAATCATCGCTCTTCCGCCCGAGTTGCTCGAGAACACTCAGCAAGAATGTCGCTAGTTGTCGGGCTACAAATAACTACTAACTGCTAAATTACATATGGTCCAAATTATATAAAAATATTTTGGAATGGGACTTTTTCCGGAATATACAGGATCATCTCGTTTCATTTTCCACACTAGTCTATAACTTACCTTCGCATACCACCCTCCAACCACTATGTTTATGTACATTTTCTCTTAAGGGATCGATGGTTTGTTGTTAGCATTTACGGCACGGACGAACGTTCGAGGACGACGGGGGAATAATATTTTAGAATCGCTTGTTGTGTTCCTCGAGAAACTCTTGTATATCCTGCTGTTGCTTTTAAATGTTGCCAGTTTGTTCCTGGTGCCGTGCCGTTGTTGTCGTTGTTCAACATTTGATGTGTATCCTGATATGGGTGGAATATTCTTCACATATGCATGGTGTTGCATACATGCCGGTTTGTTGCACAGAGGCATCATTTGCGGATTCGTGCTTTCGTTTGTTTATTGCTGTTGTTCACTTTTGGAGCACGAAAATATCGCGTGTTAATTTAAATTAATTTTACGAGGGGGAATTTTAAAGATTTTTCGATGTACATTATTTTATGGCGTGTAGTGTTTCGGCGGAAATTGAATAATATGGAAAATAATCAGATGCAGTGTTAAGAGAAGGAAGTTAACAAAATAATGATCGGCCGGGGAAATCGATGATAGTTGCGGCCGGCAGCTAAAGATAATAATCCTATTTTTATGGATGACAAGTACAACACGCGTGCTTCTTTGGGGAGGTTAGGTTAGGTAAGGTCAGAGTGTCAATCTGAGGACTTCCTTAGAAGACCTCAGCTACTGAGGACTTCCTTAGAAGACCTCAGCTACTGAGGACTTCCTTAGAAGACCTCAGCTACTGAGGACTTCCTTAGAAGACCTCAGCTACTGAGGACTTCCTTAGAAGACCTCAGCTACTGAGGACTTCCTCAGAAGACCTCAGCTACTGAGGACTTCCTTAGAAGACCTCAGCTACTGAGAACTTCCTTAGAAGACCTCAGCTATTCCTCTCCTCTAACCGTACATCCACGGGTGAAATTTCCGAAACCCTTCCCATTTGTCTTCTTCTGATTGCGAAAGGTTCGCTGTTCGCAGATAATGAAGTTGGAGAGTCTGGCGATGTAGATGATTATGTAAAGGTAATGAGGAGGACTTTCTTGCGATTGACCGCCTGACCGACTTCTCTTCTGTTGATTATACTCTGCTCTACGCTTAATCTTCAAGGGGCTGTTACAACTCTCGACTGTTAACAATCTGGAATCGATCAAGATCATTAGCGCTTGAGAGTGGCGTCGTCTCTTCTGTTGGTTGAACTTAAAATCTGGCCATTACGCTAATTTATTTATCATGAATTCGCGTTGCCTTTCCAATGCATATTAATGAAATATTTATGGATTATTTCAAGCACAGGATATGTCAGGCCAATTTATGAAAAGTTCAAGGTCTTTCAGAGATTGTTTCGATTGCAATTTACGGCTGAGTAGACCATGGCCTGTCACTTAAAAAAAATGTTTTGAAATTAATTGAACTGGAACAATTTTATATAACTAATGTCCATTTCATACCCCATTATTTAACAACCAGCTGTTTGGCAACCTCAACTAAATAATTTTCTAGATTTCCTTCAAGTTGCAACTAAATTATCTTATAAATCATCATCTTATTCACGGAATGTTGAAGTTGCAGTATAGCCGCATTTTCTTCTGTGACAGACAGTTACGAAGACAGAAACGTTTCATTTGATTTCCCTAATGAGTTGACGACAGAGAAAACTTGCAAATCGACGTTAGTTTTTGTCTTCGACATTTGCGGCATTTGAATGAGATCCTTGCAGAGTGAATTTTATAATTCCACACAATAATTTGCTATATCATTGTCGAATGTTATGTAACTCTGGCATTTTGCTGGCAACAAAATGTAATTTAATTAAAATTAATCATACGCAACGATTTACCACAGAGAGTGTGAGAGAGAGTGATGTCAATTAGAACCATTTGCTTATTAGGAGAATTCCGAACCTCAGCTCTTCAAATGCCTTAACATCATCCTTACACTTCGCTACTGTATTGAGAACATTTTTTTTTCTGTACATCAAAGTGCGTGTTCCGGGCCAATTTCAAAGCATACTTTAGGGATCAACATGTTGTGTTTTTGCGTTGCATACTTTTGGGGCATTTATTAATATTAATACCTCATTTGAGGTTCTTACATTTATTATCGTTGTGCGTTTTCTGGTATCCTTGTCATGGCGATTATTTCAATTCGATACGACATTTATGGCGAGTTTTACGACTTTAATTTTATGATGTCGTATTTTTTTCCATTCTCATTTTGCCCGTCCATTGTTGACATCAAAGCCAATGTTGCGTAAATAAAATCTTGTGTACATTTAATACACCAGAGATCAAACAAACCGCATAAAGAGAAAAAGGAAGAACAAATTGTGAAATTATATCAAATATTATGTGGACGTTTGAGTAACAAATGAAATAACACGGCATGCATAAATAACTAAAGAAAGGAAAATTTTTGGCCGTAAGCCCCAAAGTATGCTTTAAAAAGTATTGGGTAACAACAACCGAAAATTATTAACCTTTTCCAAGATAAAAAAAAAAGCACACTTTAAAACAATCTTGACATGAAACTGTGATAAAGGACACCACACCAAAGGAATGTCTTGGTAGTTTTGGGTATCTTTTTTCTTTTCGTTGCCGTAATGGTGTAAATGTCACTTTTGAGTGACGCCACAATATGCTAAAATCCCATATGTTGACACCAGCACAAAGATGTTGTTGCTGCTCCGTTTGCTTCGTTCTCCAAGTAACTCCAATCCACCCTGCCCAAATGTATGCTATGGTTTTTAGTTTCTCCTACTATGTTTGTCACTTTGTTTGCTTTACTGTCTGTTTTTGTGTTGGCATTCATAAATCATGCTGATGTCTTTTAATGAATCCTCAGTTTTGTATATGTTTTGTCAGTGTTTTTTGTGGGTTTTTTTTTTTTTCATATTTTTTTTTCTTTCTTTCGTTTTCATTTTTGGGAGATGTAACGCCTTTGGCGGTGCTCTTTATTATTTATCATAACTATGTATGTATGTGTGTGTGTAATGCAATTTATTTGTATTCTGTTGCATAATTTTTGGCATATTAACAATATTATCATTGTTGCTCCAGCTCTACCAAATGACAAAAAACAAAACAAACAAAAAGCAAAAAAACTCTACATTTGTTATCATGTTGACGTCTGGAACCGAGGCCGTAGAGATATGGTGTTGGTTTTTGTTGGTTCACTGAACCACAATAATTGGCAAAACTGTATTTTGTTTTGCAGGCTGAAGGGCGAAATACAAATGTAAACCCCCCACTCTCTGTCTCTCTCTCTCCCTCTGTCCCATTCACATGCCTTTATTATGCCCTTTCATAACTTTAGCATTTTTCTTCTGTTTTTTATATGACATACAATAATTGCTTACTTTTGGGCTATTCTTTTATTATTTCACATGTGCTGCATATTTTCAGGCGGCCAACTGTGCTACATGTGTTACTGTGTGGTATGCGTGTGTGTGCTATTTATAGCCTATTGCCCCTTGGGGGTTAGCTGCTTTTTGTTGTTGTTGTTGTTTTTATATTTAATTTATTTCTTGATTCCTTTTGTTTCCACACATTTCTGACCGTAAGCCAAACTTATCATCACAAACATGTCGGAAATTTCAATTAAAACTTTGGTTGCACTCTAAGCTGCCCGAAGGCCTTTTGGTGGGGAATTCGGTAAATCTTTAATATGGCTAATCCTATTATTCAGTAATGTCCTGGCCGGTAATAACAAAAAAACATAAGGCTGACCGCAGTTGGGGGAAACAAAACATATGTAATCCTTTTCACAGTCATTACATCTGCGGCAGATGGAATGGACATTTGAATGGATGGTTAGCAGGGGACGGCAACACTTCACTTTTTGGGCTTAGCAGACAGTTCTAGTATTGATGGGCCCCTGACCAGCCCAAACTACAGGGTCTCTTGTGTGGAACCAAATTATCGTCGTAATGACCGGAATCATGGTGTGCCATCTTTGGCACAGAGCCAGTAAACGGCTCTATGAAAAATGTCCAAAAACAAAAATTCCCCACAAAAAATAGTTTTTATGAAAAATTCACCCCTAAAAATTAAGATCTTCCTAAAATAAATGAAAAATCCCCCTAAGAGCCCGAAATGAAAATTTCCCCAAAAATTCGATTTTCAGAACAATTTATGAAAAATTACCCTACCAAGACATTTACTCATAAAATGGATTATCATAATATACACTACTGTTTGAGAAATATGTTTATTCCGACCATTTGTATACCCTACAAAGGTTTTACATTTTCAATCCAAATTCAAAACGTTTTCTCATCACTTAACAAAAATAGTAGTCTATGCCATGTTTACATTGTTTTGTTGTATAACATTTCTTGTAGTCATTCCATAGTTGTTCGTTTTTAACATGGAATTCCCAAGTCTAAGTGAGTAAGTGATATTAAATAATAAAATATAAACTTACTGCGCCACGAAACCACCAATAAGAGTGAAAATTGATCAAGTCTCTGAATGCTGGACTGGAGTAGGTCATTTCTCTGTGGCATCGACGGATAAAATGATACCTGAAACGGATGAAGAGGATGGTAAAACCATAGACATTGTCGGCGATGCTGGACCAGTGGAACGTTTGTGTGACAGCAAACAACACTGGGTCTTTTGTGCATTAAAATAGTCTCTGTTCATTTGGTCCCACTCACAAATCGCAGATAAGTGAGTCGTTCATCGTTCGCCTTTTGTCCTCGACCTCTAGACGACTGGCCGATGATCAAATGAGTATGAATGGCAGAGGTTGCTATCATCCGCAAAAGAGTAGGTCGGGTTCACAGTCTGACCCAACAGGTCGTCAATGAAAATAATGTAAGTAATGATTACTAATCATAATAATTAGTACTTAAATTACATTTTCTTTGGAGGTACAGTAATGATTAAATTACGATTACATTCAGTTTCTCAAGACTTACAATTGATTACAATCTTAATATATATTTACCCTCGACACTGATTCACTGACTCTGTCACGCAGTACGTAGGAATTTAAATAGGCATTCTATAATTTTCTATAAATAATAATAAAAAAAAAAAATTTTTTTTTTTTTTGTACAGAAATTGTGTTTTCCCCAATTTTTTTTTTTTTTTACAAAAATTTTTTTTTTTACTAAATTTTTTTTTTAATAAAAATTTTTTTTTTTACAAAAAATTTTTTTTTTTACAAATTTTTTTTTCAACAAAAATTTTTTTTTTCCACAAAATTTTTTTTTTCAACAATTTTTTTTTTTCCGCAAAAATTTTTTTTTTGAAAAAAAAATTTTTTTTTCAACAAACATTTTTTTTTTCACAAAATTTTTTTTCCATATTTCAACGGCCGCCATAGGCGCATTACAACTTACTAGTTACAAATAATCTAAAAGTAATCCGGATTACATGCGATTACTATAAATAATCGTTATTTCTCGATATCTGTTTAGATGGTGTATAATTTTTGAATAAAATAAAATCAGGCACACTGATAGGCGAGTTGGTATCGTACTCACCTATCAGCGTGGTGGTTGTGGGTTCGAAGCCCACCTTACCCTTGCACCCAAAACTATAATATAAATTTACTTTTTATTGTAATTAATAAAAAAAAAACAGCCTGTGTGATGCGCTTGAGTTTTGAATGACATAATTATGTTATTAATATATACATTGACTACAGAAACTTGGTCAGTTGGCTGTCGCAATAAAGCGGCCCTTGCAGGGAAGCGTGCCACGGTTCAGGCGTTTGCGGTGATGTTCATTGAAAAACTCACAATGTTCTCTAAAATTGAAGGCGTTTGAAAGTGAATTCTAAGTACGAAACTAGAATAATCTTAAAGCTCTCCATCTTTCTCGCCCATATAAATAATACCGAATAGTAAGACAACGTGTACGAATCCATCTCTTAGCCATTGCCCACTAATACGAGCAACGAAATCAATTCCCAGCAACTTTTCCATTTCTTTACAGTTGAATAATTTCTGATTATAATTTTCCATTTGCCAACGTTTATGATAATTGATTTAACGCTATTTTATTAGAGGCTCGTTTATGGATTACACACACACTCACACAGCGGGAACAGATAATGTGTTCACCCAACACATACACGCACATGCTCTCAAATGATGTCAAACAATGTCATCATTATAAGCATTTGCAGTGTATTAGTTTGAAGTGCATTTCCGATATTAGTCGTTTATAGTTGTGGTGGTGGTGGTGGTGTGTGTGTGTGTTTGTGAGAGTGCATGTCTATTGATGTGTAAGTTAGTTTATAAATTTGCCTGTGTGTCTGTGTGAGTGACTGAGTATGTCTATTTGCCTAATTGTGTCTCCCTGTTAAAGCAATTAAAAATGCAAATTAAATGCCCAATATTCCCGTGGACTTTATCCCATGCACACATATGTTTATCATTCGTGTCCCCATCCTCGAGCCTTTTACTGTTGCGAATATTTTGCCTGTCCATTCTAATACACACACACGCACACATATGCAAAGTTCAAACAACAATGATAACTAATAGTTTACGCTCCATAGACTTTTTGCATAAATTTTGAACACATTTGACATTTGTACAATTCGCCATAGAGAATAGTTCATTAATAACTGAATAGTCATTTGTCTGTTTTCGGGGGCGAAAATAAAAATTAAAAACTCACACGCACACACACACTCATTCATGGCAAATAATGGTTAAATAAATTATTGCGGTTTTTCTGTTTGTCGGAAAAGAAACGAGAGTGGTTTTTGTGCGCGAAACTACCGCATTTAAATTAGCCGGATATTTTTGAAAAACACAGATGGCTCCTGAAAGTATGCACCAACACGTGATGGATATTATGGCAAAATTGCCTACTTTTGGGCACATGTGCAGTAAGTGGTGCCTATGTGTAGGCGCTTTGGAGTACAATTTCTGTTGCGTTTGTTTCCGGAAAATATAACAAGGGCAAAATTGAATCAATGGGGGACCGTTTGCAGTAGTCGAAGTTAAAGTCGGCCTATTTGAAATGCCAGAGTCGGAGTCGAGCAATTTTTTCCCATCTTCACAGCCCTGGATGGGACCGAAAAAAATCTATTGAATGTTTCAAATTGCATATTCTACGATTAAACAAACTAACGTTGTCCAATCTGTAACCTTAAAAAAAACATATTATTTTCCTAGCAGTCTCAACAATAAGTTCATGTTGGCAAACGTTTAGCACACACGTTCATCCATTACGGAGTTCATGTGTCATTTTTATGACTTCCTTAATTAATTTAAACGCACTTAAACTTCCGCTGAAATTAATATTATTAAATACATAGTCAGTAAATACCAACATTGTATGTGTAAACCATTTCTATAATAAGAGTATATGAAATAGGGTGTCCTGGAAAAAGATTTGCCGGAGTGCAATGTACTTTGACCTTGTCTTTGTTTGCTCATATTTCGGAAACCAGTCAGGGCATCAAATAGCTATTACCATCAAATGAAAGCTAGACTGGTGTACTACAATATCCGTAAGGAATTGAATGAGCCTCGTCAACTTCTATGGGATTTACTTGCAAAATGAAGTGTGCATTCAGAACTGACTGTTTTTTTGCTCATATCTTGAAAACCTGCTGAGCAATCAAATAATTTCCACATTGTATTAATTTCATTTTGAATGCACTAAATAGCTACTATAACGAAATATTTTTGGACAAAAAACAGGAAAGGGGTTAGCCTTTCAAAAATTGGCGAAATTTAAAAAAAATAGATTTTTCTCTAACTTTGGTCATCGATAGACGTTGCAAATCTGATACTGACGCTGTGGTACTTTTTTTTCTCACATTAGAATTTTCGGAGTAATTTGACATTGAAAAATCATATAATTTGACCTTGTCTTTGTTTGCCCATATTTCGGAAACCAGCCAAGGTATCATAGAGCTATTGCCCTTAAATGAATGCTAGAGTGATGAGCTGCAATATCTGTAATGCTTTTCAATACGAAGCAGACGCTGTGGAACTTTTTTCCTCACATTAGAATTTTCGGAGTTATTTGACTTTGAACCTTGTCTTTGTTTGCCCATATTTCGGAAACCAGACAAGGTATCATGGAGCAATTGCCCTTAAATGAAAGCTAGAGTGATGTACTACAATATCCGTAATGCTTTTCAATACGAAGCAGACGCTGTGGTACTTTTTTTTCTCACATTAGAATTTTCGGAGTTATTTGACTTTGAACCTTGTCTTTGTTTGCCCATATTTCGGAAACCAGACAAGGGATCACGGAGCTATTGACCTTAAATGAAAGCTAGAGTGATGTACTACAATATCCGTAAGGAATTGAATGAGCCCCGTCAACTTCTATGGGATATACTTCCAAAATGAAGTGTGCATTCAGAACTGACTGTTTTTTGCCCATATCTTGAAAACCTGCTGAGTAATCAAATAATTTCCACATTGTATTAATTGTGGAACTTTTTTCCTCACATTAGAATTTTCGGAGTAATTTGACATTGAAAAATCATATAATTTGACCTTGTCTTTGTTTGCCCATATTTCGGAAACCAGACAAGGTATCATGGAGCAATTGCCCTTAAATGAAAGCTAGAGTGATGTACTACAATATCCGTAATGCTTTTCAATACGAAGCAGACGCTGTGGTACTTTTTTTTCTCACATTAGAATTTTCGGAGTTATTTGACTTTGAACCTTGTCTTTGTTTGCCCATATTTCGGAAACCAGACAAGGGATCACGGAGCTATTGCCCTTAAATGAAAGCTTGAGTGATGTACTACAATATCCGTAAGGAATTGAATGAGCCCCGTCAACTTCTATGGGATATACTTCCAAAATGAAGTGTGCATTCAGAACTGACTGTTTTTTGCCCATATCTTGAAAACCTGCTGAGCAATCAAATAATTTCCACATTGTATTAATTTCATTTTGAATGCACTAAATAGCTACTATAACGAAATATCAAAATAAGAAAAAAAATATTTTTGGACAAAAAACAGGAAAGGGGCGAAATTTAAAAAAAATAGATTTTTCTCTAACTTTGGTCATCGATAGACGTTGCAAATCTGATACTGACGCTGTGGTACTTTTTTTTTCACATTAGAATTTTCGGAGTAATTTGACCTTGTCTTTGTTTGCCCATATTTGGGAAACCAGACAAGGGATCACGGAGCTATTGCCCTTAAATGAAAGCTAGAGTGATGAGCTGCAATGTCTGTAATGCTTTTCAATACGAAGCAGACGCTGTGGAACTTTTTTCCTCACATTAGAATTTTCGGAGTAATTTGACATTGAAAAATCATATAATTTGACCTTGTCTTTGTTTGCCCATATTTGGGAAACCAGACAAGGGATCACGGAGCTATTGCCCTTAAATGAAAGCTAGAGTGATGAGCTGCAATGTCTGTAATGCTTTTCAATACGAAGCAGACGCTGTGGAACTTTTTTTCTCACATTAGAATTTTCGGAGTTATTTGACTTTGAACCTCAAATTTTACCTTGTTTTTGTTTGCCCATATTTCGGAAACCAGACAAGGTATCACGGAGCTATTGCCCTTAAATGAAAGCTAGAGTGATGAGCTGCAATACCTGTAATGCTTTTCAATACGAAGCAGACGCTGTGGAACTTTTTTCCTCACATTAGAATTTTCGGAGTAATTTGACATTGAAAAATCATATAATTTGACCTTGTTTTTGTTTGCCCATATTTCGGAAACCAGACAAGGGATCACGGAGCTATTGCCCTTAAATGAAAGCTAGAGTGATGAGCTGCAATACCTGTAATGCTTTTCAATACGAAGCAGACACTGTGGTACTTTTTTTCTCACATTAAAATTTTCGGAGTTATTTGACTTTGAAAAATCATCAAATTTTACCTTGTCTTTGTTTGCCCATATTTCGGAAACCAGACAAGGGATCACGGAGCTATTGCCCTTAAATGAAAGCTAGAGTGATGAGCTGCAATGTCTGTAATGCTTTTCAATACGAAGCAGACGCTATGGTACTTTTTTTCTCACATTAAAATTTTCGGAGTTATTTGACTTTGAACCTCAAATTTGACCTTGTCTTTGTTTGCCCATATTTCGGAAACCAGACAAGGGATCACGGAGCTATTGCCCTTAAATGAAAGCTAGAGTGATGAGCTGCAATGTCTGTAATGCTTTTCAATACGAAGCATACGCTATGGTACTTTTTTTCTCACATTAAAATTTTCGGAGTTATTTGACTTTGAAAAATCATCAAATTTTACCTTGTTTTTGTTTGCCCATATTTCGGAAACCAGACAAGGTATCACGGAGCTATTGCCCTTAAATGAAAGCTAGAGTGATGTACTACAATATCCGTAAGGAATTGAATGAGCCTCGTCAACTTCTATGGGATTTACTTTCAAAATGAAGTGTGCATTCAGAACTGACTGTTTTTTACTCATATCTTGAAAACCTGCTGAGCAATCAAATAATTTCCACATTGTATTAATTTCATTTTGAATGCACTAAATAGCTACTATAACGAAATATCAAAATAAGAAAAAAAATATTTTTGGACAAAAAACAGGAAAGGGGTTAGCCTTTCAAAAATTGGCGAAATTTAAAAAAAATAGATTTTTCTCTAACTTTGGTCATCGATAGACGTTGCAAATCTGATACTGACGCTGCGGTAATTTTTTTTCTCACATTAGAATTTTCGGAGTAATTTGACCTTGTCTTTGTTTGCCCATATTTGGGAAAACAGACAAGGGATCACGGAGCTATTGCCCTTAAATGAATGCTAGAGTGATGAGCTGCAATATCTGTAATGTAATCACATTAGAATTTTCGGAGTAATTTGACATTGAAAAATCATATAATTTCACCTTGTCTTTGTTTGCCCATATTTGGGAAACCAGACAAGGGATCACGGAGCTATTGCCCTTAAATGAAAGCTAGAGTGATGTACTACAATATCCGTAAGGAATTGAATGAGCCCCGTCAACTTCTATGGGATATACTTCCAAAATGAAGTGTGCATTCAGAACTGACTGTTTTTTGCCCATATCTTGAAAAGCTGCTGAGCAATCAAATAATTTCCACATTGTATTAATTTCATTTTGAATGCACTAAATAGCTACTATAACGAAATATCAAAATAAGAAAAAAAATATTTTTGGACAAAAAACAGGAAAGGGGTTAGCCTTTCAAAAATTGGCGAAATTTAAAAAAAATAGATTTTTCTCTAACTTTGGTCATCGATAGACGTTGCAAATCTGATACTGACGCTGCGGTACTTTTTTTTCTCACATTAGAATTTTCGGAGTAATTTGACATTGAAAAATCATATAATTTGACCTTGTCTTTGTTTGCCCATATTTGGGAAACCAGACAAGGGATCATGGAGCTATTGCCCTTAAATGAAAGCTAGAGTGATGTACTACAATATCCGTAAGGAATTGAATGAGCCCCGTCAACTTCTATGGGATATACTTCCAAAATGAAGTGTGCATTCAGAACTGACTGTTTTTTGCCCATATCTTGAAAACCTGCTAAGCAATCAAATAATTTCCACATTGTATTAATTTCATTTTGAATGCACTAAATAGCTACTATAACGAAATATCAAAATAAGAAAAAAAATATTTTTGGACAAAAAACAGGAAAGGGGTTAGCCTTTCAAAAATTGGTGAAATTTAAAAAAAATAGATTTTTCTCTAACTTTGGTCATCGATAGACGTTGCAAATCTGATACTGACGCTGCGGTACTTTTTTTTCTCACATTAGAATTTTCGGAGTAATTTGACATTGAAAAATCATATAATTTGACCTTGTCTTTGTTTGCCCATATTTCGGAAACCAGCCAAGGTATCATGGAGCTATTGCCCTTAAATGAATGCTAGTGTGATGAGCTGCAATATCTGTAATGCTTTTCAATACGAAGCAGACGCTGTGGAACTTTTTTCCTCACATTAGAATTTTCGGAGTTATTTGACTTTGAACCTTGTCTTTGTTTGCCCATATTTCGGAAACCAGACAAGGGATCACGGAGCTATTGCCCTTAAATGAAAACTAGAGTGATAAACTGCAATATCTGTAATGCTTTTCAATACAAAGCAGACGCTGTGGTACTTTTTTTCTCACATTAGAATTTTCGGAGTAATTTGACATTGAAAAATCATATAATTTGACCTTGTCTTTGTTTGCCCATATTTGGGAAACCAGACAAGGTATCATGGAGCTATTGCCCTTAAATGAAAGCTAGAGTGATGAGCTGCAATATCTGTAATGCTTTTCAATACGAAGCAGACGCTGTGGTACTTTTTTTCTCACATTAGAATTTTCGGAGTTATTTGACTTTGAACCATGTCTTTGTTTGCCCATATTTCGGAAACCAGACAAGGGATCACGGAGCTATTGCCCTTAAATGAAAGCTAGAGTGATGAGCTGCAATGTCTGTAATGCTTTTCAATACGAAGCAGACGCTGTGGTACTTTTTTTCTCACATTAGAATTTTCGGAGTTATTTGACTTTGAACCTCAAATTTGACCTTGTCTTTGTTTGCCCATATTTGGGAAAACAGACAAGGGATCACGGAGCTATTGCCCTTAAATGAAAGCTAGAGTGATGAGCTGCAATGTCTGTAATGCTATTCAATACGAAGCAGACGCTGTGGTACTTTTTTCTCACATTAGAATTTTCGGAGTTATTTGACTTTGAACCTCAAATTTGACCTTGTCTTTGTTTGCCCATATTTCGGAAACCAGACAAGGGATCACGGAGCTATTGCCCTTAAATGAAAGCTAGAGTGATGAGCTGCAATGTCTGTAATGCTTTTCAATACGAAGCAGACGCTGTGGTACTTTTTTTCTCACATTAGAATTTTCGGAGTTATTTGACTTTGAACCTCAAATTTGACCTTGTCTTTGTTTGCCCATATTTCGGAAACCAGACAAGGGATCACGGAGCTATTGCCCTTAAATGAAAGCTAGAGTGATGAGCTGCAATGTCTGTAATGCTTTTCAATACGAAGCAGACGCTGTGGTACTTTTTTTCTCACATTAGAATTTTCGGAGTTATTTGACTTTCAACCTCAAATTTGACCTTGTCTTTGTTTGCCCATATTTCGGAAACCAGACAAGGGATCACGGAGCTATTGCCCTTAAATGAAAGCTAGAGTGAGGAGCTGCAATGTCTGTAATGCTTTTCAACACGAAGCAGACGCTGTGGAACTTTTTTCCTCACATTAGAATTTTCGGAGTTATTTGACTTTGAACCTCAAATTTGACCTTGTCTTTGTTTGCCCATATTTCGGAAACCAGACAAGGGATCACGGAGCTATTGCCCTTAAATGAAAGCTAGAGTGATGAGCTGCAGTGTCTGTAATGCTTTTCAATACGAAGCAGACGCTGTGGTACTTTTTTTCTCACATTAGAATTTTCGGAGTTATTTGACTTTGAACCTCAAATTTGACCTTGTCTTTGTTTGCCCATATTTCGGAAACCTGACAAGGGATCACGGAGCTATTGCCCTTAAATGAAAGCTAGAGTGATGAGCTGCAATGTCTGTAATGCTATTCAATACGAAGCAGACGCTGTGGTACTTTTTTCTCACATTAGAATTTTCGGAGTTATTTGACTTTGAACCTCAAATTTGACCTTGTCTTTGTTTGCCAATATTTCGGAAACCAGACAAGGGATCACGGAGCTATTGCCCTTAAATGAAAGCTAGAGTGATGAGCTGCAATGTCTGTAATGCTTTTCAATACGAAGCAGACGCTGTGGTACTTTTTTTCTCACATTAGAATTTTCGGAGTTATTTGACTTTGAACCTCAAATTTGACCTTGTCTTTGTTTGCCCATATTTCGGAAACCAGACAAGGGATCACGGAGCTATTGCCCTTAAATGAAAGCTAGAGTGATGAGCTGCAATGTCTGTAATGCTTTTCAATACGAAGCAGACGCTGTGGTACTTTTTTTCTCACATTAGAATTTTCGGAGTTATTTGACTTTCAACCTCAAATTTGACCTTGTCTTTGTTTGCCCATATTTCGGAAACCAGACAAGGGATCACGGAGCTATTGCCCTTAAATGAAAGCTAGAGTGAGGAGCTGCAATGTCTGTAATGCTTTTCAATACGAAGCAGACGCTGTGGTACTTTTTTTCTCACATTAGAATTTTCGGAGTTATTTGACTTTGAACCTCAAATTTGACCTTGTCTTTGTTTGCCCATATTTCGGAAACCTGACAAGGGATCACGGAGCTATTGCCCTTAAATGAAAGCTAGAGTGATGTACTACAATATCCGTGAGGCATTGAATGAGCCCCGTCAACTTCTATGGGATATACTTCCAAAATGAAGTGTGCATTCAGAACTGACTGTTTTTTGCCCATATCTTGAAAACCTGCTGAGCAATCAAATAATTTCCACATTGTATTAATTTCATTTTGAATGCACTAAATAGCTACTATAACGAAATATCAAAATAAGAAAAAAAATATTTTTGGACAAAAAACAGGAAAGGGGTTAGCCTTTCAAAAATTGGCGAAATTTAAAAAAAATAGATTTTTCTCTAACTTTGGTCATCGATAGACGTTGCAAATCTGATACTGACGCTGCGGTACTTTTTTTCTCACATTAGAATTTTCGGAGTAATTTGACATTGAAAAATCATATAATTTGACCTTGTCTTTGTTTGCCTATATTTGGGAAACCAGACAAGGGATCACGTAACTATTGCCCTTAAATGAAAGCTAGAGTGATGTACTACAATATCCGTAAGGAATTGAATGAGCCCCGTCAACTTCTATGGGATATACTTCCAAAATGAAGTGTGCATTCAGAACTGACTGTTTTTTACTCATATCTTGAAAACCTGCTGAGCAATCAAATAATTTCCACATTGTATTAATTTCATTTTGAATGCACTAAATAGCTACTATAACGAAATATCAAAATAAGAAAAAAAATATTTTTGGACAAAAAACAGGAAAGGGGTTAGCCTTTCAAAAATTGGCGAAATTTAAAAAAAATAGATTTTTCTCTAACTTTGGTCATCGATAGACGTTGCAAATCTGATACTGACGCTGCGGTACTTTTTTTTCTCACATTAGAATTTTCGGAGTAATTTGACATTGAAAAATCATATAATTTGACCTTGTCTTTGTTTGCCCATATTTCGGAAACCAGACAAGGGATCACGGAGCTATTGCCCTTAAATGAAAGCTAGAGTGATGAGCTGCAATATCTGTAATGCTTTTCAATACGAAGCAGACGCTGTGGAACTTTTTTCCTCACATTAGAATTTTCGGAGTTATTTGACTTTGAACCTTGTCTTTGTTTGCCCATATTTCCGAAACCAGACAAGGTATCATGGAGCTATTGCCCTTAAATGAATGCTAGAGTGATGAGCTGCAATATCTGTAATGCTTTTCAATACGAAGCAGACGCTGTGGAACTTTTTTCCTCACATTAGAATTTTCGGAGTTATTTGACTTTGAACCTTGTCTTTGTTTGCCCATATTTCGGAAACCTGACAAGGTATCACGGAGCTATTGCCCTTAAATGAAAGCTAGAGTAATGAACTACAATATCCGTGAGGCATTGAATGAGCCCCGTCAACTTCTATGGGATATACTTCCAAAATGAAGTGTGCATTCAGAACTGACTGTTTTTTACTCATATCTTGAAAACCTGCTGAGCAATCAAATAATTTCCACATTGTATTAATTTCATTTTGAATGCACTAAATAGCTACTATAACGAAATATCAAAATAAGAAAAAAAATATTTTTGGACAAAAAACAGGAAAGGGGTTAGCCTTTCAAAAATTGGCGAAATTTAAAAAAAATAGATTTTTCTCTAACTTTGGTCATCGATAGACGTTGCAAATCTGATACTGACGCTGCGGTACTTTTTTTTCTCACATTAGAATTTTCGGAGTAATTTGACCTTGTCTTTGTTTGCCCATATTTGGGAAAACAGACAAGGGATCACGGAGCTATTGCCCTTAAATGAAAGCTAGAGTGATGAGCTGCAATATCTGTAATGCCTTTCAATACGAAGCAGACGCTGTGGAACTTTTTTTCTCACATTAGAATTTTCGGAGTAATTTGACATTGAAAAATCATATAATTTGACCTTGTCTTTGTTTGCCCATATTTCGGAAACCAGACAAGGTATCACGGAGCTATTGCCCTTAAATGAAAGCTAGAGTGATGAGCTGCAATGTCTGTAATGCTTTTCAATACGAAGCAGACGCTGTGGAACTTTTTTCCTCACGTTAGAATTTTCGGAGTAATTTGACCTTGTCTTTGTTTGCCCATATTTCGGAAACCAGACAAGGGATCACGGAGCTATTGCCCTTAAATGAAAGCTAGAGTGATGAGCTGCAATGTCTGTAATGCTTTTCAATACGAAGCAGACGCTGTGGTACTTTTTTTCTCACATTAGAATTTTCGGAGTAATTTGACATTGAAAAATCATATAATTTGACCTTGTCTTTGTTTGCCCATATTTCGGAAACCAGACAAGGGATCACGGAGCTATTGCCCTTAAATGAAAGCTAGAGTGATGAGCTGCAATGTCTGTAATGCTTTTCAATACGAAGCAGACGCTGTGGTACTTTTTTTCTCACATTAGAATTTTCGGAGTAATTTGACATTGAAAAATCATATAATTTGACCTTGTCTTTGTTTGCCCATATTTCCGAAACCAGACAAGGGATCACGGAGCTATTGCCCTTAAATGAATGCTAGAGTGATGAGCTGCAATATCTGTAATGCTTTTCAATACGAAGCAGACGCTGTGGAACTTTTTTCCTCACATTAGAATTTTCGGAGTTATTTGACTTTGAACCTTGTCTTTGTTTGCCCATATTTCGGAAACCAGACAAGGTATCATGGACCTAATGCCCTTAAATGAAAGCTAGAGTGATGTACTATAATATCCGTAAGGAATTGAATGAGCCCCGTCCACTTCTATGGGATATACTTCCAAAATGAAGTGTGCATTCAGAACTGACTGTTTTTTGCCCATATCTTGAAAACCTGCTGAGCAATCAAATAATTTCCACATTGTATTAATTTCATTTTGAATGCACTAAATAGCTACTATAACGAAATATCAAAATAAGAAAAAAAATATTTTTGGACAAAAAACAGGAAAGGGGTTAGCCTTTCAAAAATTGGCGAAATTTAAAAAAAATAGATTTTTCTCTAACTTTGGTCATCGACAGACGTTGCAAATCTGATACTGACGCTGTGGTACTTTTTTTTCTCACATTAGAATTTTCGGAGTAATTTGACATTGAAAAATCATATAATTTGACCTTGTCTTTGTTTGCCCATATTTCCGAAACCAGACAAGGTATCATGGAGCAATTGCCCTTAAATGAAAGCTAGAGTGATGTACTACAATATCCGTAATGCTTTTCAATACGAAGCAGACGCTGTGGAACTTTTTTCCTCACATTAGAATTTTCGGAGTTATTTGACTTTGAACCTTGTCTTTGTTTGCCCATATTTCGGAAACCAGACAAGGGATCACGGAGCTATTGCCCTTAAATGAAAGCTAGAGTGATGTACTACAATATCCGTAAGGAATTTAATGAGCCTCGTCAACTTCTATGGGATATACTTCCAAAATGAAGTGTGCATTCAGAACTGACTGTTTTTTTGCTCATATCTTGAAAACCTGCTGAGCAATCAAATAATTTCCACATTGTATTAATTTCATTTTGAATGCACTAAATAGCTACTATAACGAAATATCAAAATAAGAAAAAAAAATATTTTTGGACAAAAAACAGGAAAGGGGTTAGCCTTTCAAAAATTGGCGAAATTTAAAAAAAATAGATTTTTCTCTAACTTTGGTCATCGACAGACGTTGCAAATCTGATACTGACGCTGTGGTACTTTTTTTTCTCACATTAGAATTTTCGGAGTAATTTGACATTGAAAAATCATATAATTTGACCTTGTCTTTGTTTGCCCATATTTAGGAAACCAGACAAGGGATCACGGAGCTATTGCCCTTAAATGAAAGCTAGAGTGATGAGCTGCGATATCTGTAATGCTTTTCAATACGAAGCAGACGCTGTGGAACTTTTTTTCTCACATTAGAATTTTCGGAGTAATTTGACATTGAAAAATCATATAATTTGACCTTGTCTTTGTTTGCCCATATTTAGGAAACCAGACAAGGGATCACGGAGCTATTGCCCTTAAATGAAAGCTAGAGTGATGTACTACAATATCCGTAGGGAATTGAATGAGCCCCGTCAACTTCTATGGGATATACTTCCAAAATGAAGTGTGCATTCAGAACTGACTGTTTTTTGCCCATATCTTGAAAACCTGCTGAGCAATCAAATAATTTCCACATTGTATTAATTTCATTTTGAATGCACTAAATAGCTACTATAACGAAATATCAAAATAAGAAAAAAAATATTTTTGGACAAAAAACAGGAAAGGGGTTAGCCTTTCAAAAATTGGCGAAATTTAAAAAAAATAGATTTTTCTCTAACTTTGGTCATCGATAGACGTTGCAAATCTGATACTGAAGCTGTGGTACTTTTTTTTCTCACATTAGAATTTTCGGAGTAATTTGACATTGAAAAATCATATAATTTGACCTTGTCTTTGTTTGCCCATATTTCGGAAACCAGACAAGGGATCACGGAGCTATTGCCCTTAAATGAAAGCTAGAGTGATGTACTACAATATCCGTAAGGAATTGAATGAGCCCCGTCAACTCCTATGGGATATACTTCCAAAATGAAGTGTGCATTCAGAACTGACTGTTTTTTACTCATATCTTGAAAACCTGCTGAGCAATCAAATAATTTCCACATTGTATTAATTTCATTTTGAATGCACTAAATAGCTACTATAACGAAATATCAAAATAAGAAAAAAAATATTTTTGGACAAAAAACAGGAAAGGGGTTAGCCTTTCAAAAATTGGTGAAATTTAAAAAAAATAGATTTTTCTCTAACTTTGGTCATCGATAGACGTTGCAAATCTGATACTGACGCTGTGGTACTTTTTTTTCTCACATTAGAATTTTCGGAGTAATTTGACCTTGTCTTTGTTTGCCCATATTTGGGAAACCAGACAAGGGATCACGGAGCTATTGCCCTTAAATGAAAGCTAGAGTGATGAGCTGCAATATCTGTAATGCTTTTCAATACAAAGCAGACGCTGTGTTACTTTTTTTCTCACATTAGAATTTTCGGAGTTATTTGACTTTGAACCTCAAATTTGACCTTGTCTTTGTTTGCCCATATTTCGGAAACCAGACAAGGGATCACGGAGCTATTGCCCTTAAATGAATGCTAGAGTGATGAGCTGCAATATCTGTAATGCTTTTCAATACGTAGCAGACGCTGTGTTACTTTTTTTCTCACATTAGAATTTTCGGAGTTATTTGCTTTTCAATACAAAGCAGACGCTGTGGTACTTTTTTTCTCACATTAGAATTTTCGGTGTTATTTGACTTTGAACCTCAAATTTGACCTTGTCTTTGTTTGCCCATATTTCGGAAACCAGACAAGGGATCACGGAGCTATTGCCCTTAAATGAAAGCTAGAGTGATGTACTACAATATCGGTAAGGAATTGAATGAGCCTCGTCAACTTCTATGGGATTTACTTGCAAAATGAAGTGTGCATTCAGAACTGACTGTTTTTTACTCATATCTTGAAAACCTGCTGAGCAATCAAATAATTTCCACATTGTATTAATTTCATTTTGAATGCACTAAATAGCTACTATAACGAAATATCAAAATAAGAAAAAAAATATTTTTGGACAAAAAAAAGGAAAGGGGCGAAATTTAAAAAAAATAGATTTTTCTCTAACTTTGGTCATCGATAGACGTTGCTGATACTGACGCTGTGGTACTTTTTTTTCTCACATTAGAATTTTCGGAGTAATTTGACATTGAAAAATCATATAATTTGACCTTGTCTTTGTTTGCCCATATTTCAGAAACCAGACAAGGTATCACGGAGCTATTGCCCTTAAATGAAAGCTAGAGTGATGAGCTGCAATGTCTGTAATGCTTTTCAATACGAAGCAGACGCTGTGGAACTTTTTTCCTCACGTTAGAATTTTCGGAGTTATTTGACTTTTAACCTCAAATTTGACCTTGTCTTTGTTTGCCCATATTTCGGAAACCAGACAAGGTATCACGGAGCTATTGCCCTTAAATGAAAGCTAGAGTGATGAGCTGCAATGTCTGTAATGCTTTTCAATACGAAGCAGACGCTGTGGAACTTTTTTCCTCACATTAGAATTTTCGGAGTAATTTGACATTGAAAAATCATATAATTTGACCTTGTCGTTGATTGCCCATATTACGGAAACCAGACAAGGGATCACGGAGCTATTGCCCTTAAATGAAAGCTAGAGTAATGAACTACAATATCCGTGAGGCATTGAATGAGCCCCGTCAACTTCTATGGGATATACTTCCAAAATGAAGTGTGCATTCAGAACTGACTGTTTTTTGCCCATATCTTGAAAACCTGCTGAGCAATCAAATAATTTCCACATTGTATTAATTTCATTTTGAATGCACTAAATAGCTACTATAACGAAATATCAAAATAAGAAAAAAAATATTTTTGGACAAAAAACAGGAAAGGGGTTAGCCTTTCAAAAATTGGCGAAATTTAAAAAAAATAGATTTTTCTCTAACTTTGGTCATCGATAGACGTTGCAAATCTGATACTGAAGCTGTGGTACTTTTTTTTCTCACATTAGAATTTTCGGAGTAATTTGACATTGAAAAATCATATAATTTGACCTTGTCTTTGTTTGCCCATATTTCGGAAACCAGACAAGGGATCACGGAGCTATTGCCTTTAAATGAAAGCTAGAGTGATGAGCTGTCATGTCTGTAATGCTTTTGAATACGACGCAGACGCTGTGGAACTTTTTTCCTCACGTTAGAATTTTCGGAGTTATTTGACTTTGAACCTCAAATTTGACCTTGTCTTTGTTTGCCCATATTTCGGAAACCAGACAAGGGATCACGGAGCTATTGCCCTTAAATGAAAGCTAGTGTGATGTTCTACAATATCCGTAAGGAATTGAATGAGCCCCGTCAACTTCTATGGGATATACTTCCAAAATGAAGTGTGCATTCAGAACTGACTGTTTTTTGCCCATATCTTGAAAACCTGCTGAGCAATCAAATAATTCCCACATTGTATTAATTTCATTTTGAATGCACTAAATAGCTACTATAACGAAATATCAAAATAAGAAAAAAATATTTTTGGACAAAAAACAGGAAAGGGGTTAGCCTTTCAAAAATTGGCGAAATTTAAAAAAAAATAGATTTTTCTCTAACTTTGGTCATCGATAGACGTTGCAAATCTGATACTGACGCTGCGGTACTTTTTTTTCTCACATTAGAATTTTCGGAGTAATTTGACATTGAAAAATCATATAATTTGACCTTGTCTTTGTTTGCCTATATTTGGGAAACCAGACAAGGGATCACGGAGCTATTGCCCTTAAATGAAAGCTAGAGTGATGTACTACAATATCCGTAAGGAATTGAATGAGCCCGTCAACTTCTATGGGATATACTTCCAAAATGAAGTGTGCATTCAGAACTGACTGTTTTTTGCCCATATCTTGAAAACCTGCTGAGCAATCAAATAATTTCCACATTGTATTAATTTCATTTTGAATGCACTAAATAGCTACTATAACGAAATATCAAAATAAGAAAAAAAATATTTTTGGACAAAAAACAGGAAAGGGGTTAGCCTTTCAAAAATTGGCGAAATTTAAAAAAAATAGATTTTTCTCTAACTTTGGTCATCGACAGACGTTGCAAATCTGATACTGACGCTGTGGTACTTTTTTTTCTCACATTAGAATTTTCGGAGTAATTTGACATTGAAAAATCATATAATTTGACCTTGTCTTTGTTTGCCCATATTTAGGAAACCAGACAAGGGATCACGGAGCTATTGCCCTTAAATGAAAGCTAGAGTGATGAGCTGCAATATCTGTAATGCTTTTCAATACGAAGCAGACGCTGTGGAACTTTTTTCCTCACATTAGAATTTTCGGAGTTATTTGACTTTGAACCTTGTCTTTGTTTGCCCATATTTCCGAAACCAGACAAGGTATCATGGACCTATTGCCCTTAAATGAAAGCTAGAGTGATGTACTACAATATCCGTAAGGAATTGAATGAGCCCCGTCAACTTCTATGGGATATACTTCCAAAATGAAGTGTGCATTCAGAACTGACTGTTTTTTGCCCATATCTTGAAAACCTGCTGAGCAATCAAATAATTCCCACATTGTATTAATTTCATTTTGAATGCACTAAATAGCTACTATAACGAAATATCAAAATAAGAAAAAAAATATTTTTGGACAAAAAACAGGAAAGGGGTTAGCCTTTCAAAAATTGGCGAAATTTAAAAAAAATAGATTTTTCTCTAACTTTGGTCATCGATAGACGTTGCAAATCTGATACTGACGCTGTGGTACTTTTTTTTCTCACATTAGAATTTTCGGAGTAATTTGACATTGAAAAATCATATAATTTGACCTTGTCTTTGTTTGCCCATATTTCGGAAACCAGACAAGGTATCATGGAGCAATTGCCCTTAAATGAAAGCTAGAGTGATGAGCTGCAATGTCTGTAATGCTTTTCAATACGAAGCAGACGCTGTGGTACTTTTTTTCTCACATTAGAATTTTCGGAGTTATTTGACTTTCAACCTCAAATTTGACCTTGTCTTTGTTTGCCCATATTTCGGAAACCAGACAAGGGATCACGGAGCTATTGCCCTTAAATGAAAGCTAGAGTGAGGAGCTGCAATGTCTGTAATGCTTTTCAATACGAAGCAGACGCTGTGGAACTTTTTTCCTCACATTAGAATTTTCGGAGTTATTTGACTTTGAACCTCAAATTTGACCTTGTCTTTGTTTGCCCATATTTCGGAAACCAGACAAGGGATCACGGAGCTATTGCCCTTAAATGAAAGCTAGAGTGATGAGCTGCAGTGTCTGTAATGTTTTTCAATACGAAGCAGACGCTGTGGTACTTTTTTTCTCACATTAGAATTTTCGGAGTTATTTGACTTTGAACCTCAAATTTGACCTTGTCTTTGTTTGCCCATATTTCGGAAACCAGACAAGGGATCACGGAGCTATTGCCCTTAAATGAAAGCTAGAGTGATGAGCTGCAATGTCTGTAATGCTTTTCAATACGAAGCAGACGCTGTGGTACTTTTTTTCTCACATTAGAATTTTCGGAGTTATTTGACTTTGAACCTCAAATTTGACCTTGTCTTTGTTTGCCCATATTTCGGAAACCAGACAAAGGATCACGGAGCTATTGCCCTTAAATGAAAGCTAGAGTGATGTACTACAATATCCGTAAGGAATTGAATGAGCCTCGTCAACTTCTATGGGATTTACTTGCAAAATGAAGTGTGCATTCAGAACTGACTGTTTTTTGCCCATATCTTGAAAACCTGCTGAGCAATCAAATAATTTCCACATTGTATTAATTTCATTTTGAATGCACTAAATAGCTACTATAACGAAATATCAAAATAAGAAAAAAAATATTTTTGGACAAAAAACAGGAAAGGGGTTAGCCTTTCAAAAATTGGTGAAATTTAAAAAAAATAGATTTTTCTCTAACTTTGGTCATCGATAGACGTTGCAAATCTGATACTGACGCTGTGGTACTTTTTATTCTCACATTAGAATTTTCGGAGTAATTTGACCTTGTCTTTGTTTGCCCATATTTGGGAAAACAGACAAGGGATCACGGAGCTATTGAACTTAAATGAAAGCTAGAGTGATGAGCTGCAATATCTGTAATGCCTTTCAATACGAAGCAGACGCTGTGGAACTTTTTTTCTCACATTAGAATTTTCGGAGTTATTTGACTTTGAACCCTGTTTTTGTTTGCCCATATTTCGGAAACCAGACAAGGTATCACGGAGCTATTGCCCTTAAATGAAAGCTAGAGTGATGAGATGCAATGTCTGTAATGCTTTTCAATACGAAGCAGACGCTGTGGAACTTTTTTTCTCACATTAGAATTTTCGGAGTTATTTGACTTTGAACCTCAAATTTGACCTTGTCTTTGTTTGCCCATATTTCGGAAACCAGACAAGGGATCACGGAGCTATTGCCCTTAAATGAAAGCTAGAGTGATGTACTACAATATCCGTAAGGAATTGAATGAGCCCCGTCAACTTCTATGGGATATACTTCCAAAATGAAGTGTCATTCAGAACTGACTGTTTTTTACTCATATCTTGAAAACCTGCTGAGCAATCAAATAATTTCCACATTGTGTTAATTTCATTTTGAATGCACTAAATAGCTACTATAACGAAATATCAAAATAAGAAAAAAAATATTTTTGGACAAAAAACAGGAAAGGGGCGAAATTTAAAAAAAATAGATTTTTCTCTAACTTTGGTCATCGATAGACGTTGCAAATCTGATACTGACGCTGTGGTACTTTTTTTTCGCACATTAGAATTTTCGGAGTAATTTGACATTGAAAAATCATATAATTTGACCTTGTCTTTGTTTGCCCATATTTAGGAAACCAGACAAGGGATCACGGAGCTATTGCCCTTAAATGAAAGCTAGAGTGATGAGCTGCAATATCTGTAATGCTTTTCAATACGAAGCAGACGCTGTGGAACTTTTTTTCTCACATTAGAATTTTCGGAGTTATTTGACTTTGAACCTTGTCTTTGTTTGCCCATATTTCCGAAACCAGACAAGGTATCATGGAGCTATTGCCCTTAAATGAATGCTAGAGTGATGAGCTGCAATATGTGTAATGCTTTTCAATACGAAGCAGACGCTGTGGAACTTTTTTCCTCACATTAGAATTTTCGGAGTTATTTGACTTTGAACCTTGTCTTTGTTTGCCCATATTTCCGAAACCAGACAAGGTATCATGGAGCTATTGCCCTTAAATGAATGCTAGAGTGATGAGCTGCAATATCTGTAATGCTTTTCAATACGAAGCAGACGCTGTGGAACTTTTTTCCTCACATTAGAATTTTCGGAGTTATTTGACTTTGAACCTTGTCTTTGTTTGCCCATATTTCGGAAACCAGACAAGGGATCACGGAGCTATTGCCCTTAAATGAAAGCTTGAGTGATGTACTACAATATCCGTAAGGAATTGAATGAGCCCCGTCAACTTCTATGGGATATACTTCCAAAATGAAGTGTGCATTCAGAACTGACTGTTTTTTACTCATATCTTGAAAACCTGCTGAGCAATCAAATAATTTCCACATTGTATTAATTTCATTTTGAATGCACTAAATAGCTACTATAACGAAATATCAAAATAAGAAAAAAAATATTTTTGGACAAAAAACAGGAAAGGGGTTAGCCTTTCAAAAATTGGCGAAATTTAAAAAAAAATAGATTTTTCTCTAACTTTGGTCATCGATAGACGTTGCAAATCTGATACTGACGCTGTGGTACTTTTTTTTCGCACATTAGAATTTTCGGAGTAATTTGACATTGAAAAATCATATAATTTGACCTTGTTTTTGTTTGCCCATATCTAGGAAACCAGACAAGGGATCACGGAGCTATTGCCCTTAAATGAAAGCTAGAGTGATGAGCTGCAATATCTGTAATGCTTTTCAATACGAAGCAGACGCTGTGGAACTTTTTTTCTCACATTAGAATTTTCGGAGTTATTTGACTTTGAACCTTGTCTTTGTTTGCCCATATTTCCGAAACCAGACAAGGTATCATGGAGCTATTGCCCTTAAATGAATGCTAGAGTGATGAGCTGCAATATGTGTAATGCTTTTCAATACGAAGCAGACGCTGTGGAACTTTTTTCCTCACATTAGAATTTTCGGAGTTATTTGACTTTGAACCTTGTCTTTGTTTGCCCATATTTCCGAAACCAGACAAGGTATCATGGAGCTATTGCCCTTAAATGAATGCTAGAGTGATGAGCTGCAATATGTGTAATGCTTTTCAATACGAAGCAGACGCTGTGGAACTTTTTTCCTCACATTAGAATTTTCGGAGTTATTTGACTTTGAACCTTGTTTTTGTTTGCCCATATTTCGGAAACCAGACAAGGGATCACGGAGCTATTGCCCTTAAATGAAAGCTTGAGTGATGTACTACAATATCCGTAAGGAATTGAATGAGCCCCGTCAACTTCTATGGGATATACTTCCAAAATGAAGTGTGCATTCAGAACTGACTGTTTTTTACTCATATCTTGAAAACCTGCTGAGCAATCAAATAATTTCCACATTGTATTAATTTTATTTTGAATGCACTAAATAGCTACTATAACGAAATATCAAAATAAGAAAAAAAATATTTTTGGACAAAAAACAGGAAAGGGGTTAGCCTTTCAAAAATTGGCGAAATTTAAAAAAAATAGATTTTTCTCTAACTTTGGTCATCGATAGACGTTGCAAATCTGATACTGACGCTGTGGTACTTTTTTTTCTCACATTAGAATTTTCGGAGTAATTTGACATTGAAAAATCATATAATTTGACCTTGTCTTTGTTTGCCCATATTTAGGAAACCAGACAAGGGATCACGGAGCTATTGCCCTTAAATGAAAGCTAGAGTGATGAGCTGCGATATCTGTAATGCTTTTCAATACGAAGCAGACGCTGTGGAACTTTTTTCCTCACATTAGAATTTTCGGAGTTATTTGACTTTGAACTTTGTCTTTGTTTGCCCATATTTCGGAAACCAGACAAGGTATCATGGAGCTATTGCCCTTAAATGAAAGCTAGAGTGATGTACTACAATATCCGTAGGGAATTGAATGAGCCCCGTCAACTTCTATGGGATATACTTCCAAAATGAAGTGTGCATTCAGAACTGACTGTTTTTTGCCCATATCTTGAAAACCTGCTGAGCAATCAAATAATTTCCACATTGTATTAATTTCATTTTGAATGCACTAAATAGCTACTATAACGAAATATCAAAATAAGAAAAAAAATATTTTTGGACAAAAAACAGGAAAGGGGTTAGCCTTTCAAAAATTGGTGAAATTTAAAAAAAATAGATTTTTCTCTAACTTTGGTCATCGATAGACGTTGCAAATCTGATACTGACGCTGTGGTACTTTTTTTTCTCACATTAGAATTTTCGGAGTTATTTGACTTTGTCTTTGTTTGCCCATATTTCGGAAACCAGACAAGGGATCACGGAGCTATTGCCCTTAAATGAAAGCTAGAGTGATGAGCTGCGATATCTGTAATGCTTTTCAATACGAAGCAGACGCTGTGGAACTTTATTCCTCACATTAAAATTTTCGGAGTTATTTGACTTTGAACCTTGTCTTTGTTTGCCCATATTTAGGAAACCAGACAAGGGATCACGGAGCTATTGCCCTTAAATGAAAGCTTGAGTGATGTACTACAATATCCGTAAGGAATTGAATGAGCCCCGTCAACTTCTATGGGATATACTTCCAAAATGAAGTGTGCATTCAGAACTGACTGTTTTTTGCCCATATCTTGAAAACCTGCTGAGCAATCAAATAATTCCCACATTGTATTAATTTCATTTTGAATGCACTAAATAGCTACTATAACGAAATATCAAAATAAGAAAAAAAATATTTTTGGACAAAAAACAGGAAAGGGGTTAGCCTTTCAAAAATTGGTGAAATTTAAAAAAAATAGATTTTTCTCTAACTTTGGTCATCGATAGACGTTGCAAATCTGATACTGACGCTGTGGTACTTTTTATTCTCACATTAGAATTTTCGGAGTAATTTGACCTTGTCTTTGTTTGCCCATATTTGGGAAAACAGACAAGGGATCACGGAGCTATTGAACTTAAATGAAAGCTAGAGTGATGAGCTGCAATATCTGTAATGCCTTTCAATACGAAGCAGACGCTGTGGAACTTTTTTTCTCACATTAGAATTTTCGGAGTTATTTGACTTTGAACCCTGTTTTTGTTTGCCCATATTTCGGAAACCAGACAAGGTATCACGGAGCTATTGCCCTTAAATGAAAGCTAGAGTGATGAGATGCAATGTCTGTAATGCTTTTCAATACGAAGCAGACGCTGTGGAACTTTTTTTCTCACATTAGAATTTTCGGAGTTATTTGACTTTGAACCTCAAATTTGACCTTGTCTTTGTTTGCCCATATTTCGGAAACCAGACAAGGGATCACGGAGCTATTGCCCTTAAATGAAAGCTAGAGTGATGTACTACAATATCCGTAAGGAATTGAATGAGCCCCGTCAACTTCTATGGGATATACTTCCAAAATGAAGTGTCATTCAGAACTGACTGTTTTTTACTCATATCTTGAAAACCTGCTGAGCAATCAAATAATTTCCACATTGTGTTAATTTCATTTTGAATGCACTAAATAGCTACTATAACGAAATATCAAAATAAGAAAAAAAATATTTTTGGACAAAAAACAGGAAAGGGGCGAAATTTAAAAAAAATAGATTTTTCTCTAACTTTGGTCATCGATAGACGTTGCAAATCTGATACTGACGCTGTGGTACTTTTTTTTCGCACATTAGAATTTTCGGAGTAATTTGACATTGAAAAATCATATAATTTGACCTTGTCTTTGTTTGCCCATATTTAGGAAACCAGACAAGGGATCACGGAGCTATTGCCCTTAAATGAAAGCTAGAGTGATGAGCTGCAATATCTGTAATGCTTTTCAATACGAAGCAGACGCTGTGGAACTTTTTTTCTCACATTAGAATTTTCGGAGTTATTTGACTTTGAACCTTGTCTTTGTTTGCCCATATTTCCGAAACCAGACAAGGTATCATGGAGCTATTGCCCTTAAATGAATGCTAGAGTGATGAGCTGCAATATGTGTAATGCTTTTCAATACGAAGCAGACGCTGTGGAACTTTTTTCCTCACATTAGAATTTTCGGAGTTATTTGACTTTGAACCTTGTCTTTGTTTGCCCATATTTCCGAAACCAGACAAGGTATCATGGAGCTATTGCCCTTAAATGAATGCTAGAGTGATGAGCTGCAATATCTGTAATGCTTTTCAATACGAAGCAGACGCTGTGGAACTTTTTTCCTCACATTAGAATTTTCGGAGTTATTTGACTTTGAACCTTGTCTTTGTTTGCCCATATTTCGGAAACCAGACAAGGGATCACGGAGCTATTGCCCTTAAATGAAAGCTTGAGTGATGTACTACAATATCCGTAAGGAATTGAATGAGCCCCGTCAACTTCTATGGGATATACTTCCAAAATGAAGTGTGCATTCAGAACTGACTGTTTTTTACTCATATCTTGAAAACCTGCTGAGCAATCAAATAATTTCCACATTGTATTAATTTCATTTTGAATGCACTAAATAGCTACTATAACGAAATATCAAAATAAGAAAAAAAATATTTTTGGACAAAAAACAGGAAAGGGGTTAGCCTTTCAAAAATTGGCGAAATTTAAAAAAAATAGATTTTTCTCTAACTTTGGTCATCGATAGACGTTGCAAATCTGATACTGACGCTGTGGTACTTTTTTTTCGCACATTAGAATTTTCGGAGTAATTTGACATTGAAAAATCATATAATTTGACCTTGTCTTTGTTTGCCCATATTTAGGAAACCAGACAAGGGATCACGGAGCTATTGCCCTTAAATGAAAGCTAGAGTGATGAGCTGCAATATCTGTAATGCTTTTCAATACGAAGCAGACGCTGTGGAACTTTTTTTCTCACATTAGAATTTTCGGAGTTATTTGACTTTGAACCTTGTCTTTGTTTGCCCATATTTCCGAAACCAGACAAGGTATCATGGAGCTATTGCCCTTAAATGAATGCTAGAGTGATGAGCTGCAATATGTGTAATGCTTTTCAATACGAAGCAGACGCTGTGGAACTTTTTTCCTCACATTAGAATTTTCGGAGTTATTTGACTTTGAACCTTGTCTTTGTTTGCCCATATTTCGGAAACCAGACAAGGGATCACGAAGCTATTGCCCTTAAATGAAAGCTAGAGTGACGTACTACAATATCCCTAAGGCATTCAATGAGCCCCGTCAACTTCTATGGGATATACTTCCAAAATGAAGTGTGCATTCAGAACTGACTGTTTTTTGCCCATATCTTGAAAACCTGCTGAGCAATCAAATAATTCCCACATTGTATTAATTTCATTTTGAATGCACTAAATAGCTACTATAACGAAATATCAAAATAAGAAAAAAAATATTTTTGGACAAAAAACAGGAAAGGGGTTAGCCTTTCAAAAATTGGTGAAATTTAAAAAAAATAGATTTTTCTCTAACTTTGGTCATCGATAGACGTTGCAAATCTGATACTGACGCTGTGGTACTTTTTTTTCTCACATTAGAATTTTCGGAGTTATTTGACTTTGTCTTTGTTTGCCCATATTTCGGAAACCAGACAAGGTATCATGGAGCTATTGCCCTTAAATGAATGCTAGAGTGATGAGCTGCAATATCTGTAATGCTTTTCAATACGAAGCAGACGCTGTGGAACTTTATTCCTCACATTAAAATTTTCGGAGTTATTTGACTTTGAACCTTGTCTTTGTTTGCCCATATTTAGGAAACCAGACAAGGGATCACGGAGCTATTGCCCTTAAATGAAAGCTTGAGTGATGTACTACAATATCCGTAAGGAATTGAATGAGCCCCGTCAACTTCTATGGGATATACTTCCAAAATGAAGTGTGCATTCAGAACTGACTGTTTTTTGCCCATATCTTGAAAACCTGCTGAGCAATCAAATAATTTCCACATTGTATTAATTTCATTTTGAATGCACTAAATAGCTACTATAACGAAATATCAAAATAAGAAAAAAAATATTTTTGGACAAAAAACAGGAAAGGGGTTAGCCTTTCAAAAATTGGTGAAATTTAAAAAAAATAGATTTTTCTCTAACTTTGGTCATCGATAGACGTTGCAAATCTGATACTGACGCTGTGGTACTTTTTATTCTCACATTAGAATTTTCGGAGTAATTTGACCTTGTCTTTGTTTGCCCATATTTGGGAAAACAGACAAGGGATCACGGAGCTATTGAACTTAAATGAAAGCTAGAGTGATGAGCTGCAATATCTGTAATGCCTTTCAATACGAAGCAGACGCTGTGGAACTTTTTTTCTCACATTAGAATTTTCGGAGTTATTTGACTTTGAACCCTGTTTTTGTTTGCCCATATTTCGGAAACCAGACAAGGTATCACGGAGCTATTGCCCTTAAATGAAAGCTAGAGTGATGAGATGCAATGTCTGTAATGCTTTTCAATACGAAGCAGACGCTGTGGAACTTTTTTTCTCACATTAGAATTTTCGGAGTTATTTGACTTTGAACCTCAAATTTGACCTTGTCTTTGTTTGCCCATATTTCGGAAACCAGACAAGGGATCACGGAGCTATTGCCCTTAAATGAAAGCTAGAGTGATGTACTACAATATCCGTAAGGAATTGAATGAGCCCCGTCAACTTCTATGGGATATACTTCCAAAATGAAGTGTCATTCAGAACTGACTGTTTTTTACTCATATCTTGAAAACCTGCTGAGCAATCAAATAATTTCCACATTGTGTTAATTTCATTTTGAATGCACTAAATAGCTACTATAACGAAATATCAAAATAAGAAAAAAAATATTTTTGGACAAAAAACAGGAAAGGGGCGAAATTTAAAAAAAATAGATTTTTCTCTAACTTTGGTCATCGATAGACGTTGCAAATCTGATACTGACGCTGTGGTACTTTTTTTTCGCACATTAGAATTTTCGGAGTAATTTGACATTGAAAAATCATATAATTTGACCTTGTCTTTGTTTGCCCATATTTAGGAAACCAGACAAGGGATCACGGAGCTATTGCCCTTAAATGAAAGCTAGAGTGATGAGCTGCAATATCTGTAATGCTTTTCAATACGAAGCAGACGCTGTGGAACTTTTTTTCTCACATTAGAATTTTCGGAGTTATTTGACTTTGAACCTTGTCTTTGTTTGCCCATATTTCCGAAACCAGACAAGGTATCATGGAGCTATTGCCCTTAAATGAATGCTAGAGTGATGAGCTGCAATATGTGTAATGCTTTTCAATACGAAGCAGACGCTGTGGAACTTTTTTCCTCACATTAGAATTTTCGGAGTTATTTGACTTTGAACCTTGTCTTTGTTTGCCCATATTTCCGAAACCAGACAAGGTATCATGGAGCTATTGCCCTTAAATGAATGCTAGAGTGATGAGCTGCAATATCTGTAATGCTTTTCAATACGAAGCAGACGCTGTGGAACTTTTTTCCTCACATTAGAATTTTCGGAGTTATTTGACTTTGAACCTTGTCTTTGTTTGCCCATATTTCGGAAACCAGACAAGGGATCACGGAGCTATTGCCCTTAAATGAAAGCTTGAGTGATGTACTACAATATCCGTAAGGAATTGAATGAGCCCCGTCAACTTCTATGGGATATACTTCCAAAATGAAGTGTGCATTCAGAACTGACTGTTTTTTACTCATATCTTGAAAACCTGCTGAGCAATCAAATAATTTCCACATTGTATTAATTTCATTTTGAATGCACTAAATAGCTACTATAACGAAATATCAAAATAAGAAAAAAAATATTTTTGGACAAAAAACAGGAAAGGGGTTAGCCTTTCAAAAATTGGCGAAATTTAAAAAAAAATAGATTTTTCTCTAACTTTGGTCATCGATAGACGTTGCAAATCTGATACTGACGCTGTGGTACTTTTTTTTCGCACATTAGAATTTTCGGAGTAATTTGACATTGAAAAATCATATAATTTGACCTTGTCTTTGTTTGCCCATATCTAGGAAACCAGACAAGGGATCACGGAGCTATTGCCCTTAAATGAAAGCTAGAGTGATGAGCTGCAATATCTGTAATGCTTTTCAATACGAAGCAGACGCTGTGGAACTTTTTTTCTCACATTAGAATTTTCGGAGTTATTTGACTTTGAACCTTGTCTTTGTTTGCCCATATTTCCGAAACCAGACAAGGTATCATGGAGCTATTGCCCTTAAATGAATGCTAGAGTGATGAGCTGCAATATGTGTAATGCTTTTCAATACGAAGCAGACGCTGTGGAACTTTTTTCCTCACATTAGAATTTTCGGAGTTATTTGACTTTGAACCTTGTCTTTGTTTGCCCATATTTCCGAAACCAGACAAGGTATCATGGAGCTATTGCCCTTAAATGAATGCTAGAGTGATGAGCTGCAATATGTGTAATGCTTTTCAATACGAAGCAGACGCTGTGGAACTTTTTTCCTCACATTAGAATTTTCGGAGTTATTTGACTTTGAACCTTGTTTTTGTTTGCCCATATTTCGGAAACCAGACAAGGGATCACGGAGCTATTGCCCTTAAATGAAAGCTTGAGTGATGTACTACAATATCCGTAAGGAATTGAATGAGCCCCGTCAACTTCTATGGGATATACTTCCAAAATGAAGTGTGCATTCAGAACTGACTGTTTTTTACTCATATCTTGAAAACCTGCTGAGCAATCAAATAATTTCCACATTGTATTAATTTCATTTTGAATGCACTAAATAGCTACTATAACGAAATATCAAAATAAGAAAAAAAATATTTTTGGACAAAAAACAGGAAAGGGGTTAGCCTTTCAAAAATTGGCGAAATTTAAAAAAAATAGATTTTTCTCTAACTTTGGTCATCGATAGACGTTGCAAATCTGATACTGACGCTGCACTAAATAGCTACTATAACGAAATATCAAAATAAGAAGAAAAATATTTTTGGACAAAAAACAGGAAAGGGGTTAGCCTTTCAAAAATTGGCGAAATTTAAAAAAAATAGATTTTCCTCTAACTTTGGTCATCGATAGACGTTGCAAATCTGATACTGACGCTGTGGTACTTTTTTTTCTCACATTAGAATTTTCGGAGTTATTTGACTTTGTCTTTGTTTGCCCATATTTCGGAAACCAGCCAAGGTATCATGGAGCTATTGCCCTTAACTGAAAGCTAGAGTGATGAGCTGCAATATCTGTAATGCTTTTCAATACGAAGCAGACGCTGTGGAACTTTATTCCTCACATTAAAATTTTCGGAGTTATTTGACTTTGAACCTTGTCTTTGTTTGCCCATATTTCGGAAACCAGACAAGGGATCACGAAGCTATTGCCCTTAAATGAAAGCTAGAGTGACGTACTACAATATCCCTAAGGCATTCAATGAGCCTCGTCAACTGCTATGGGATTTAATTGCAAAATGAAGTGTGCATTCAGAACTGACTATTTTTTACTCATATCTTGAAAACCTGCTGAGCAATCAAATAATTTCCACATTGTATTAATTTCATTTTGAATGCACTAAATAGCTACTATAACGAAATATCAAAATAAGAAAAAAAATATTTTTGGACAAAAAACAGGAAAGGGGCGAAATTTAAAAAAAATAGATTTTTCTCTAACTTTGGTCATCGATAGACGTTGCAAATCTGATACTGACGCTGTGGTACTTTTTTTTCGCACATTAGAATTTTCGGAGTAATTTGACATTGAAAAATCATATAATTTGACCTTGCCTTTGTTTGCCCATATTTAGGAAACCAGACAAGGGATCACGGAGCTATTGCCCTTAAATGAAAGCTAGAGTGATGAGCTGCAATATCTGTAATGCTTTTCAATACGAAGCAGACGCTGTGGAACTTTTTTTCTCACATTAGAATTTTCGGAGTTATTTGACTTTGAACCTTGTCTTTGTTTGCCCATATTTCCGAAACCAGACAAGGTATCATGGAGCTATTGCCCTTAAATGAATGCTAGAGTGATGAGCTGCAATATGTGTAATGCTTTTCAATACGAAGCAGACGCTGTGGAACTTTTTTCCTCACATTAGAATTTTCGGAGTTATTTGACTTTGAACCTTGTCTTTGTTTGCCCATATTTCGGAAACCAGACAAGGGATCACGAAGCTATTGCCCTTAAATGAAAGCTAGAGTGACGTACTACAATATCCCTAAGGCATTCAATGAGCCCCGTCAACTTCTATGGGATATACTTCCAAAATGAAGTGTGCATTCAGAACTGACTGTTTTTTGCCCATATCTTGAAAACCTGCTGAGCAATCAAATAATTCCCACATTGTATTAATTTCATTTTGAATGCACTAAATAGCTACTATAACGAAATATCAAAATAAGAAAAAAAATATTTTTGGACAAAAAACAGGAAAGGGGTTACCTTTCAAAAATTGGCGAAATTTAAAAAAAATAGATTTTTCTCTAACTTTGGTCATCGACAGACGTTGCAAATCTGATACTGACGCTGTGGTACTTTTTTTTCTCACATTAGAATTTTCGGAGTAATTTGACATTGAAAAATCATATAATTTGACCTTGTCTTTGTTTGCCCATATTTAGGAAACCAGACAAGGGATCACGGAGCTATTGCCCTTAAATGAAAGCTAGAGTGATGTACTACAATATCCGTAGGGAATTGAATGAGCCCCGTCAACTTCTATGGGATATACTTCCAAAATGAAGTGTGCATTCAGAACTGACTGTTTTTTGCCCATATCTTGAAAACCTGCTGAGCAATCAAATAATTTCCACATTGTATTAATTTCATTTTGAATGCACTAAATAGCTACTATAACGAAATATCAAAATAAGAAAAAAAATATTTTTGGACAAAAAACAGGAAAGGGGTTAGCCTTTCAAAAATTGGCGAAATTTAAAAAAAATAGATTTTTCTCTAACTTTGGTCATCGATAGACGTTGCAAATCTGATACTGACGCTGTGGTACTTTTTTTTCTCACATTAGAATTTTCGGAGTAATTTGACATTGAAAAATCATATAATTTGACCTTGTCTTTGTTTGCCCATATTTAGGAAACCAGACAAGGGATCACGGAGCTATTGCCCTTAAATGAATGCTAGAGTGATGAGCTGCAATATGTGTAATGCTTTTCAATACGAAGCAGACGCTGTGGAACTTTTTTCCTCACATTAGAATTTTCGGAGTTATTTGACTTTGAACCTTGTTTTTGTTTGCCCATATTTCGGAAACCAGACAAGGGATCACGGAGCTATTGCCCTTAAATGAAAGCTTGAGTGATGTACTACAATATCCGTAAGGAATTGAATGAGCCCCGTCAACTTCTATGGGATATACTTCCAAAATGAAGTGTGCATTCAGAACTGACTGTTTTTTACTCATATCTTGAAAACCTGCTGAGCAATCAAATAATTTCCACATTGTATTAATTTCATTTTGAATGCACTAAATAGCTACTATAACGAAATATCAAAATAAGAAAAAAAATATTTTTGGACAAAAAACAGGAAAGGGGTTAGCCTTTCAAAAATTGGCGAAATTTAAAAAAAATAGATTTTTCTCTAACTTTGGTCATCGATAGACGTTGCAAATCTGATACTGACGCTGCACTAAATAGCTACTATAACGAAATATCAAAATAAGAAGAAAAATATTTTTGGACAAAAAACAGGAAAGGGGTTAGCCTTTCAAAAATTGGCGAAATTTAAAAAAAATAGATTTTCCTCTAACTTTGGTCATCGATAGACGTTGCAAATCTGATACTGACGCTGTGGTACTTTTTTTTCTCACATTAGAATTTTCGGAGTTATTTGACTTTGTCTTTGTTTGCCCATATTTCGGAAACCAGCCAAGGTATCATGGAGCTATTGCCCTTAACTGAAAGCTAGAGTGATGAGCTGCAATATCTGTAATGCTTTTCAATACGAAGCAGACGCTGTGGAACTTTATTCCTCACATTAAAATTTTCGGAGTTATTTGACTTTGAACCTTGTCTTTGTTTGCCCATATTTCGGAAACCAGACAAGGGATCACGAAGCTATTGCCCTTAAATGAAAGCTAGAGTGACGTACTACAATATCCCTAAGGCATTCAATGAGCCTCGTCAACTGCTATGGGATTTAATTGCAAAATGAAGTGTGCATTCAGAACTGACTATTTTTTACTCATATCTTGAAAACCTGCTGAGCAATCAAATAATTTCCACATTGTATTAATTTCATTTTGAATGCACTAAATAGCTACTATAACGAAATATCAAAATAAGAAAAAAAATATTTTTGGACAAAAAACAGGAAAGGGGCGAAATTTAAAAAAAATAGATTTTTCTCTAACTTTGGTCATCGATAGACGTTGCAAATCTGATACTGACGCTGTGGTACTTTTTTTTCGCACATTAGAATTTTCGGAGTAATTTGACATTGAAAAATCATATAATTTGACCTTGCCTTTGTTTGCCCATATTTAGGAAACCAGACAAGGGATCACGGAGCTATTGCCCTTAAATGAAAGCTAGAGTGATGAGCTGCAATATCTGTAATGCTTTTCAATACGAAGCAGACGCTGTGGAACTTTTTTTCTCACATTAGAATTTTCGGAGTTATTTGACTTTGAACCTTGTCTTTGTTTGCCCATATTTCCGAAACCAGACAAGGTATCATGGAGCTATTGCCCTTAAATGAATGCTAGAGTGATGAGCTGCAATATGTGTAATGCTTTTCAATACGAAGCAGACGCTGTGGAACTTTTTTCCTCACATTAGAATTTTCGGAGTTATTTGACTTTGAACCTTGTCTTTGTTTGCCCATATTTCGGAAACCAGACAAGGGATCACGAAGCTATTGCCCTTAAATGAAAGCTAGAGTGACGTACTACAATATCCCTAAGGCATTCAATGAGCCCCGTCAACTTCTATGGGATATACTTCCAAAATGAAGTGTGCATTCAGAACTGACTGTTTTTTGCCCATATCTTGAAAACCTGCTGAGCAATCAAATAATTCCCACATTGTATTAATTTCATTTTGAATGCACTAAATAGCTACTATAACGAAATATCAAAATAAGAAAAAAAATATTTTTGGACAAAAAACAGGAAAGGGGTTACCTTTCAAAAATTGGCGAAATTTAAAAAAAATAGATTTTTCTCTAACTTTGGTCATCGACAGACGTTGCAAATCTGATACTGACGCTGTGGTACTTTTTTTTCTCACATTAGAATTTTCGGAGTAATTTGACATTGAAAAATCATATAATTTGACCTTGTCTTTGTTTGCCCATATTTAGGAAACCAGACAAGGGATCACGGAGCTATTGCCCTTAAATGAAAGCTAGAGTGATGTACTACAATATCCGTAGGGAATTGAATGAGCCCCGTCAACTTCTATGGGATATACTTCCAAAATGAAGTGTGCATTCAGAACTGACTGTTTTTTGCCCATATCTTGAAAACCTGCTGAGCAATCAAATAATTTCCACATTGTATTAATTTCATTTTGAATGCACTAAATAGCTACTATAACGAAATATCAAAATAAGAAAAAAAATATTTTTGGACAAAAAACAGGAAAGGGGTTAGCCTTTCAAAAATTGGCGAAATTTAAAAAAAATAGATTTTTCTCTAACTTTGGTCATCGATAGACGTTGCAAATCTGATACTGACGCTGTGGTACTTTTTTTTCTCACATTAGAATTTTCGGAGTAATTTGACATTGAAAAATCATATAATTTGACCTTGTCTTTGTTTGCCCATATTTAGGAAACCAGACAAGGGATCACGGAGCTATTGCCCTTAAATGAAAGCTAGAGTGATGAGCTGCGATATCTGTAATGCTTTTCAATACGAAGCAGACGCTGTGGAACTTTTTCCTCACATTAGAATTTTCGGAGTTATTTGACTTTGAACCTTGTCTTTGTTTGCCCATATTTCCGAAACCAGACAAGGTATCATGGAGCTATTGCCCTTAAATGAATGCTAGAGTGATGAGCTGCAATATCTGTAATGCTTTTCAATACGAAGCAGACGCTGTGGAACTTTTTTCCTCACATTAGAATTTTCGGAGTTATTTGACTTTGAACCTTGTCTTTGTTTGCCCATATTTCGGAAACCAGACAAGGTATCATGGACCTATTGCCCTTAAATGAAAGCTAGAGTGATGTACTACAATATCCGTAAGGAATTGAATGAGCCCCGTCAACTTCTATGGGATATACTTCCAAAATGAAGTGTGCATTCAGAACTGACTGTTTTTTGCCCATATCTTGAAAACCTGCTGAGCAATCAAATAATTTCCACATTGTATTAATTTCATTTTGAATGCACTAAATAGCTACTATAACGAAATATCAAAATAAGAAAAAAAATATTTTTGGACAAAAAACAGGAAAGGGGTTAGCCTTTCAAAAATTGGCGAAATTTAAAAAAAATAGATTTTTCTCTAACTTTGGTCATCGACAGACGTTGCAAATCTGATACTGACGCTGTGGTACTTTTTTTTCTCACATTAGAATTTTCGGAGTAATTTGACATTGAAAAATCATATAATTTGACCTTGTCTTTGTTTGCCCATATTTCGGAAACCAGACAAGGCATCACGGAGCTATTGCCCTTAAATGAAAGCTTGAGTGATGTACTACAATATCCGTAAGGAATTGAATGAGCCCCGTCAACTTCTATGGGATATACTTCCAAAATGAAGTGTGCATTCAGAACTGACTGTTTTTTGCCCATATCTTGAAAACCTGCTGAGCAATCAAATAATTTCCACATTGTATTAATTTCATTTTGAATGCACTAAATAGCTACTATAACGAAATATCAAAATAAGAAAAAAAATATTTTTGGACAAAAAACAGGAAAGGGGTTAGCCTTTCAAAAATTGGCGAAATTTAAAAAAAATAGATTTTTCTCTAACTTTGGTCATCGATAGACGTTGCAAATCTGATACTGACGCTGTGGTACTTTTTTTCTCACATTAGAATTTTCGGAGTAATTTGACATTGAAAAATCATATAATTTGACCTTGTCTTTGTTTGCCCATATTTAGGAAACCAGACAAGGGATCACGGAGCTATTGCCCTTCAAAGAAAGCTAGAGTGATGAGCTGCGATATCTGTAATGCTTTTCAATACGAAGCAGACGCTGTGGAACTTTTTTCCTCACATTAGAATTTTCGGAGTTATTTGACTTTGAACCTTGTCTTTGTTTGCCCATATTTCCGAAACCAGACAAGGTATCATGGAGCTATTGCCCTTAAATGAATGCTAGAGTGATGAGCTGCAATATCTGTAATGCTTTTCAATACGAAGCAGACGCTGTGGAACTTTTTCCTCACATTAGAATTTTCGGAGTTATTTGACTTTGAACCTTGTCTTTGTTTGCCCATATTTCCGAAACCAGACAAGGTATCATGGACCTATTGCCCTTAAATGAAAGCTAGAGTGATGAGCTGCAATATCTGTAATGCTTTTCAATACGAAGCAGACGCTGTGGAACTTTTTTCCTCACATTAGAATTTTCGGAGTTATTTGACTTTGAACCTTGTCTTTGTTTGCCCATATTTCGGAAACCAGACAAGGTATCATGGACCTATTGCCCTTAAATGAAAGCTAGAGTGATGTACTACAATATCCGTAGGGAATTGAATGAGCCCCGTCAACTTCTATGGGATATACTTCCAAAATGAAGTGTGCATTCAGAACTGACTGTTTTTTGCCCATATCTTGAAAACCTGCTGAGCAATCAAATAATTTCCACATTGTATTAATTTAATTTTGAATGCACTAAATAGCTACTATAACGAAATATCAAAATAAGAAAAAAAATATTTTTGGACAAAAAACAGGAAAGGGGTTAGCCTTTCAAAAATTGGCGAAATTTAAAAAAAATAGATTTTTCTCTAACTTTGGTCATCGACAGACGTTGCAAATCTGATACTGACGCTGTGGTACTTTTTTTTCTCACATTAGAATTTTCGGAGTAATTTGACATTGAAAAATCATATAATTTGACCTTGTCTTTGTTTGCCCATATTTCGGAAACCAGACAAGGGATCACGGAGCTATTGCCCTTAAATGAAAGCTAGAGTGATGAGCTGCAATATCTGTAATGCTTTTCAATACGAAGCAGACGCTGTGGAACTTTATTCCTCACATTAGAATTTTCGGAGTTATTTGACTTTGAACCTTGTCTTTGTTTGCCCATATTTCGGAAACCAGACAAGGTATCATGGACCTATTGCCCTTAAATGAAAGCTAGAGTGATGTACTACAATATCCGTAAGGAATTGAATGAGCCCCGTCAACTTCTATGGGATATACTTCCAAAATGAAGTGTGCATTCAGAACTGACTGTTTTTTGCCCATATCTTGAAAACCTGCTGAGCAATCAAATAATTTCCACATTGTATTAATTTCATTTTGAATGCACTAAATAGCTACTATAACGAAATATCAAAATAAGAAAAAAAATATTTTTGGACAAAAAAAGGGGTTAGCCTTTCAAAAATTGGCGAAATTTAAAAAAAATAGATTTTTCTCTAACTTTGGTCATCGATAGACGTTGCAAATCTGATACTGAAGCTAGAGTGATGAGCTGCAATATCTGTAATGCTTTTCAATACGAAGCAGACGCTGTGGAACTTTATTCCTCACATTAAAATTTTCGGAGTTATTTGACTTTGAACCTTGTCTTTGTTTGCCCATATTTCGGAAACCAGACAAGGGATCACGAAGCTATTGCCCTTAAATGAAAGCTAGAGTGACGTACTACAATATCCGTAAGGAATTTAATGAGCCTCGTCAACTTCTATGGGATTTAATTGCAAAATGAAGTGTGCATTCAGAACTGACTGTTTTTTACTCATATCTTGAAAACCTGCTGAGCAATCAAATAATTTCCACATTGTATTAATTTCATTTTGAATGCACTAAATAGCTACTATAACGAAATATCAAAATAAGAAAACAAATATTTTTGGACAAAAAACAGGAAAGGGGTTAGCCTTTCAAAAATTGGCGAAATTTAAAAAAAATTGATTTTCCTCTAACTTTGGTCATCGATAGACGTTGCAAATCTGATACTGAAGCTGTGGTACTTTTTTTTCTCACATTAGAATTTTCGGAGTAATTTGACATTGAAAAATCATATAATTTGACCTTGTCTTTGTTTGCCCATATTTCGGAAACCAGACAAGGGATCACGGAGCTATTGCCCTTAAATGAAAGCTTGAGTGATGAGCTGCAATATCTGTAATGCTTTTCAATACGAAGCAGACGCTGTGGAACTTTTTTCCTCACATTAGAATTTTCGGAGTTATTTGACTTTGAACCTTGTCTTTGTTTGCCCATATTTCCGAAACCAGACAAGGTATCATGGAGCTATTGCCCTTAAATGAATGCTAGAGTGATGAGCTGCAATATCTGTAATGCTTTTCAATACGAAGCAGACGCTGTGGAACTTTTTCCTCACATTAGAATTTTCGGAGTTATTTGACTTTGAACCTTGTCTTTGTTTGCCCATATTTCCGAAACCAGACAAGGTATCATGGAGCTATTGCCCTTAAATGAATGCTAGAGTGATGAGCTGCAATATCTGTAATGCTTTTCAATACGAAGCAGACGCTGTGGAACTTTTTTCCTCACATTAGAATTTTCGGAGTTATTTGACTTTGAACCTTGTCTTTGTTTGCCCATATTTCGGAAACCAGACAAGGTATCATGGACCTATTGCCCTTAAATGAATGCTAGAGTGATGTACTACAATATCCGTAGGGAATTGAATGAGCCCCGTCAACTTCTATGGGATATACTTCCAAAATGAAGTGTGCATTCAGAACTGACTGTTTTTTGCCCATATCTTGAAAACCTGCTGAGCAATCAAATAATTTCCACATTGTATTAATTTCATTTTGAATGCACTAAATAGCTACTATAACGAAATATCAAAATAAGAAAAAAAATATTTTTGGACAAAAAACAGGAAAGGGGTTAGCCTTTCAAAAATTGGCGAAATTTAAAAAAAATTGATTTTCCTCTAACTTTGGTCATCGATAGACGTTGCAAATCTGATACTGACGCTGTGGTACTTTTTTTTCTCACATTAGAATTTTCGGAGTTATTTGACATTGAAAAATCATATAATTTGACCTTGTCTTTGTTTGCCCATATTTCGGAAACCAGACAAGGGATCACGGAGCTATTGCCCTTAAATGAAAGCTAGAGTGATGAGCTGCGATATCTGTAATGCTTTTCAATACGAAGCAGACGCTGTGGAACTTTTTTCCTCACATTAGAATTTTCGGAGTTATTTGACTTTGAACCTTGTCTTTGTTTGCCCATATTTCGGAAACCAGACAAGGTATCATGGACCTATTGCCCTTAAATGAATGCTAGAGTGATGAGCTGCAATATGTGTAATGCTTTTCAATACGAAGCAGACGCTGTGGAACTTTTTTCCTCACATTAGAATTTTCGGAGTTATTTGACTTTGAACCTTGTCTTTGTTTGCCCATATTTCGGAAACCAGACAAGGGATCACGAAGCTATTGCCCTTAAATGAAAGCTAGAGTGACGTACTACAATATCCCTAAGGCATTCAATGAGCCCCGTCAACTTCTATGGGATATACTTCCAAAATGAAGTGTGCATTCAGAACTGACTGTTTTTTGCCCATATCTTGAAAACCTGCTGAGCAATCAAATAATTTCCACATTGTATTAATTTCATTTTGAATGCACTAAATAGCTACTATAACGAAATATCAAAATAAGAAAAAAAATATTTTTGGACAAAAAACAGGAAAGGGGTTAGCCTTTCAAAAATTGGCGAAATTTAAAAAAAATAGATTTTTCTCTAACTTTGGTCATCGATAGACGTTGCAAATCTGATACTGACGCTGTGGTACTTTTTTTTCTCACATTAGAATTTTCGGAGTAATTTGACATTGAAAAATCATATAATTTGACCTTGTCTTTGTTTGCCCATATTTAGGAAACCAGACAAGGGATCACGGAGCTATTGCCCTTAAATGAATGCTAGAGTGATGAGCTGCAATATCTGTAATGCTTTTCAATACGAAGCAGACGCTGTGGAACTTTTTTCCTCACATTAGAATTTTCGGAGTTATTTGACTTTGAACCTTGTCTTTGTTTGCCCATATTTCCGAAACCAGACAAGGTATCATGGAGCTATTGCCCTTAAATGAATGCTAGAGTGATGAGCTGCAATATCTGTAATGCTTTTCAATACGAAGCAGACGCTGTGGAACTTTTTTCCTCACATTAGAATTTTCGGAGTTATTTGACTTTGAACCTTGTCTTTGTTTGCCCATATTTCGGAAACCAGACAAGGTATCATGGACCTATTGCCCTTAAATGAAAGCTAGAGTGATGTACTACAATATCCGTAAGGAATTGAATGAGCCCCGTCAACTTCTATGGGATATACTTCCAAAATGAAGTGTGCATTCAGAACTGACTGTTTTTTGCCCATATCTTGAAAACCTGCTGAGCAATCAAATAATTTCCACATTGTATTAATTTCATTTTGAATGCACTAAATAGCTACTATAACGAAATATCAAAATAAGAAAAAAAATATTTTTGGACAAAAAACAGGAAAGGGGTTAGCCTTTCAAAAATTGGCGAAATTTAAAAAAAATAGATTTTTCTCTAACTTTGGTCATCGATAGACGTTGCAAATCTGATACTGAAGCTGTGGTACTTTTTTTTCTCACATTAGAATTTTCGGAGTAATTTGACATTGAAAAATCATATAATTTGACCTTGTCTTTGTTTGCCCATATTTAGGAAACCAGACAAGGGATCACGGAGCTATTGCCCTTAAATGAATGCTAGAGTGATGAGCTGCAATATCTGTAATGCTTTTCAATACGAAGCAGACGCTGTGGAACTTTTTTCCTCACATTAGAATTTTCGGAGTTATTTGACTTTAACCTTGTCTTTGTTTGCCCATATTTCGGAAACCAGACAAGGTATCATGGACCTATTGCCCTTAAATGAAAGCTACTATAACGAAATATCAAAATAAGAAAAAAAATATTTTTGGACAAAAAACAGGAAAGGGGTTAGCCTTTCAAAAATTGGCGAAATTTAAAAAAAATAGATTTTTCTCTAACTTTGGTCATCGATAGACGTTGCAAATCTGATACTGACGCTGTGGTACTTTTTTTTCTCACATTAGAATTTTCGGAGTAATTTGACATTGAAAAATCATATAATTTGACCTTGTCTTTGTTTGCCCATATTTAGGAAACCAGACAAGGGATCACGGAGCTATTGCCCTTAAATGAAAGCTAGAGTGATGAGCTGCAATATCTGTAATGCTTTTCAATACGAAGCAGACGCTGTGGAACTTTTTTCCTCACATTAGAATTTTCGGAGTTATTTGACTTTGAACCTTGTCTTTGTTTGCCCATATTTCCGAAACCAGACAAGGTATCATGGAGCTATTGCCCTTAAATGAATGCTAGAGTGATGAGCTGCAATATCTGTAATGCTTCTCAATACGAAGCAGACGCTGTGGAACTTTTTTCCTCACATTAGAATTTTCGGAGTTATTTGACTTTGAACCTTGTCTTTGTTTGCCCATATTTCGGAAACCAGACAAGGTATCATGGACCTATTGCCCTTAAATGAAAGCTAGAGTGATGTACTACAATATCCGTAAGGAATTTAATGAGCCTCGTCAACTTCTATGGGATTTAATTGCAAAATGAAGTGTGCATTCAGAACTGACTGTTTTTTGCTCATATCTTGAAAACCTGCTGAGCAATCAAATAATTTCCACATTGTATTAATTTCATTTTGAATGCACTAAATAGCTACTATAACGAAATATCAAAATAAGAAAAAAAATATTTTTGGACAAAAAACAGGAAAGGGGTTAGCCTTTCAAAAATTGGCGAAATTTAAAAAAAATAGATTTTTCTCTAACTTTGGTCATCGATAGACGTTGCAAATCTGATACTGACGCTGTGGTACTTTTTTTTCTCACATTAGAATTTTCGGAGTAATTTGACATTGAAAAATCATATAATTTGACCTTGTCTTTGTTTGCCCATATTTAGGAAACCAGACAAGGGATCACGGAGCTATTGCCCTTAAATGAATGCTAGAGTGATGAGCTGCAATATCTGTAATGCTTTTCAATACGAAGCAGACGCTGTGGAACTTTTTTCCTCACATTAGAATTTTCGGAGTTATTTGACTTTGAACCTTGTCTTTGTTTGCCCATATTTCCGAAACCAGACAAGGTATCATGGAGCTATTGCCCTTAAATGAATGCTAGAGTGATGAGCTGCAATATCTGTAATGCTTTTCAATACGAAGCAGACGCTGTGGAACTTTTTTCCTCACATTAGAATTTTCGGAGTTATTTGACTTTGAACCTTGTCTTTGTTTGCCCATATTTCCGAAACCAGACAAGGGATCACGGAGCTATTGCCCTTAAATGAATGCTAGAGTGATGAGCTGCAATATCTGTAATGCTTTTCAATACGAAGCAGACGCTGTGGAACTTTTTTCCTCACATTAGAATTTTCGGAGTTATTTGACTTTGAACCTTGTCTTTGTTTGCCCATATTTCGGAAACCAGACAAGGTATCATAGACCTATTGCCCTTAAATGAAAGCTAGAGTGATGTACTACAATATCCGTAAGGAATTGAATGAGCCCCGTCAACTTCTATGGGATATATTTCCAAAATGAAGTGTGCATTCAGAACTGACTGTTTTTTGCCCATATCTTGAAAACCTGCTGAGCAATCAAATAATTTCCACATTGTATTAATTTCATTTTGAATGCACTAAATAGCTACTATAACGAAATATCAAAATAAGAAAAAAAATATTTTTGGACAAAAAACAGGAAAGGGGTTAGCCTTTCAAAAATTGGCGAAATTTAAAAAAAATAGATTTTTCTCTAACTTTGGTCATCGATAGACGTTGCAAATCTGATACTGAAGCTGTGGTACTTTTTTTTCTCACATTAGAATTTTCGGAGTAATTTGACATTGAAAAATCATATAATTTGACCTTGTCTTTGTTTGCCCATATTTAGGAAACCAGACAAGGGATCACGGAGCTATTGCCCTTAAATGAAAGCTAGAGTGATGAGCTGCGATATCTGTAATGCTTTTCAATACGAAGCAGACGCTGTGGAACTTTTTTCCTCACATTAGAATTTTCGGAGTTATTTGACTTTGAACCTTGTCTTTGTTTGCCCATATTTCGGAAACCAGACAAGGTATCATGGACCTATTGCCCTTAAATGAAAGCTGTTTGCCCATATTTCCGAAACCAGACAAGGTATCATGGAGCTATTGCCCTTAAATGAATGCTAGAGTGATGAGCTGCAATATCTGTAATGCTTTTCAATACGAAGCAGACGCTGTGGAACTTTTTTCCTCACATTAGAATTTTCGGAGTTATTTGACTTTGAACCTTGTCTTTGTTTGCCCATATTTCGGAAACCAGACAAGGTATCATGGACCTATTGCCCTTAAATGAAAGCTAGAGTGATGTACTACAATATCCGTAGGGAATTGAATGAGCCCCGTCATCTTCTATGGGATATACTTCCAAAATGAAGTGTGCATTCAGAACTGACTGTTTTTTGCCCATATCTTGAAAACCTGCTGAGCAATCAAATAATTCCCACATTGTATTAATTTCATTTTGAATGCACTAAATAGCTACTATAACGAAATATCAAAATAAGAAAACAAATATTTTTGGACAAAAAACAGGAAAGGGGTTAGCCTTTCAAAAATTGGCGAAATTTAAAAAAAATAGATTTTTCTCTAACTTTGGTCATCGACAGACGTTGCAAATCTGATACTGACGCTGTGGTACATTTTTTTCTCACATTAGAATTTTCGGAGTAATTTGACATTGAAAAATCATATAATTTGACCTTGTCTTTGTTTGCCCATATTTAGGAAACCAGACAAGGGATCACGGAGCTATTGCCCTTAAATGAAAGCTTGAGTGATGTACTACAATATCCGTAAGGAATTGAATGAGCCCCGTCAACTTCTATGGGATATACTTCCAAAATGAAGTGTGCATTCAGAACTGACTGTTTTTTACTCATATCTTGAAAACCTGCTGAGCAATCAAATAATTTCCACATTGTATTAATTTCATTTTGAATGCACTAAATAGCTACTATAACGAAATATCAAAATAAGAAAAAAAATATTTTTGGACAAAAAACAGGAAAGGGGTTAGCCTTTCAAAAATTGGCGAAATTTAAAAAAAATAGATTTTTCTCTAACTTTGGTCATCGATAGACGTTGCAAATCTGATACTGAAGCTGTGGTACTTTTTTTTCTCACATTAGAATTTTCGGAGTAATTTGACATTGAAAAATCATATAATTTGACCTTGTCTTTGTTTGCCCATATTTAGGAAACCAGACAAGGGATCACGGAGCTATTGCCCTTAAATGAAAGCTAGAGTGATGAGCTGCGATATCTGTAATGCTTTTCAATACGAAGCAGACGCTGTGGAACTTTTTTCCTCACATTAGAATTTTCGGAGTTATTTGACTTTGAACCTTGTTTTTGTTTGCCCATATTTCGGAAACCAGACAAGGTATCATGGACCTATTGCCCTTAAATGAAAGCTAGAGTGATGTACTACAATATCCGTAGGGAATTGAATGAGCCCCGTCAACTTCTATGGGATATACTTCCAAAATGAAGTGTGCATTCAGAACTGACTGTTTTTTGCCCATATCTTGAAAACCTGCTGAGCAATCAAATAATTTCCACATTGTATTAATTTCATTTTGAATGCACTAAATAGCTACTATAACGAAATATCAAAATAAGAAAAAAAATATTTTTGGACAAAAAACAGGAAAGGGGTTAGCCTTTCAAAAATTGGCGAAATTTAAAAAAAATAGATTTTTCTCTAACTTTGGTCATCGACAGACGTTGCAAATCTGATACTGACGCTGTGGTACTTTTTTTTCTCACATTAGAATTTTCGGAGTAATTTGACATTGAAAAATCATATAATTTGACCTTGTCTTTGTTTGCCCATATTTAGGAAAACAGACAAGGGATCACGGAGCTATTGCCCTTAAATGAAAGCTAGAGTGATGAGCTGCAATATCTGTAATGCTTTTCAATACGAAGCAGACGCTGTGGAACTTTTTTCCTCACATTAGAATTTTCGGAGTTATTTGACTTTGAACCTTGTCTTTGTTTGCCCATATTTCGGAAACCAGACAAGGTATCATGGACCTATTGCCCTTAAATGAAAGCTTGAGTGATGTACTACAATATGCGTAAGGAATTGAATGAGCCCCGTCAACTTCTATGGGATTTAATTGCAAAATGAAGTGTGCATTCAGAACTGACTGTTTTTTGCCCATATCTTGAAAACCTGCTGAGCAATCAAATAATTTCCACATTGTATTAATTTCATTTTGAATGCACTAAATAGCTACTATAACGAAATATCAAAATAAGAAAAAAAATATTTTTGGACAAAAAACAGGAAAGGGGTTAGCCTTTCAAAAATTGGCGAAATTTAAAAAAAATAGATTTTTCTCTAACTTTGGTCATCGATAGACGTTGCAAATCTGATACTGACGCTGTGGTACTTTTTTTTCTCACATTAGAATTTTCGGAGTAATTTGACATTGAAAAATCATATAATTTGACCTTGTCTTTGTTTGCCCATATTTAGGAAAACAGACAAGGGATCACGGAGCTATTGCCCTTAAATGAAAGCTAGAGTGATGAGCTGCAATATCTGTAATGCTTTTCAATACGAAGCAGACGCTGTGGAACTTTTTTCCTCACATTAGAATTTTCGGAGTTATTTGACTTTGAACCTTGTCTTTGTTTGTCCATATTTCGGAAACCAGACAAGGTATCATGGACCTATTGCCCTTAAATGAAAGCTAGAGTGATGTACTACAATATCCGTAAGGAATTGAATGAGCCCCGTCAACTTCTATGGGATATACTTCCAAAATGAAGTGTGCATTCAGAACTGACTGTTTTTTACTCATATCTTGAAAACCTGCTGAGCAATCAAATAATTTCCACATTGTATTAATTTCATTTTGAATGCACTAAATAGCTACTATAACGAAATATCAAAATAAGAAAAAAAATATTTTTGGACAAAAAACAGGAAAGGGGTTAACCTTTCAAAAATTGGCGAAATTTAAAAAAAATAGATTTTTCTCTAACTTTGGTCATCGACAGACGTTGCAAATCTGATACTGACGCTGTGGTACTTTTTTTTCTCACATTAGAATTTTCGGAGTAATTTGACATTGAAAAATCATATAATTTGACCTTGTCTTTGTTTGCCCATATTTAGGAAACCAGACAAGGGATCACGGAGCTATTGCCCTTAAATGAAAGCTAGAGTGATGAGCTGCGATATCTGTAATGCTTTTCAATACGAAGCAGACGCTGTGGAACTTTTTTCCTCACATTAGAATTTTCGGAGTTATTTGACTTTGAACCTTGTCTTTGTTTGCCCATATTTCGGAAACCAGACAAGGTATCATGGACCTATTGCCCTTAAATGAAAGCTAGAGTGATGTACTACAATATCCGTAAGGAATTGAATGAGCCCCGTCAACTTCTATGGGATATACTTCCAAAATGAAGTGTGCATTCAGAACTGACTGTTTTTTACTCATATCTTGAAAACCTGCTGAGCAATCAAATAATTTCCACATTGTATTAATTTCATTTTGAATGCACTAAATAGCTACTATAACGAAATATCAAAATAAGAAAAAAAATATTTTTGGACAAAAAACAGGAAAGGGGTTAGCCTTTCAAAAATTGGCGAAATTTAAAAAAAATAGATTTTTCTCTAACTTTGGTCATCGATAGACGTTGCAAATCTGATACTGACGCTGTGGTACTTTTTTTTCTCACATTAGAATTTTCGGAGTAATTTGACATTGAAAAATCATATAATTTGACCTTGTCTTTGTTTGCCCATATTTCGGAAACCAGACAAGGGATCACGGAGCTATTGCCCTTAAATGAAAGCTAGAGTGATGTACTACAATATCCCTAAGGAATTGAATGAGCCTCGTCAACTTCTATGGGATTTAATTGCAAAATGAAGTGTGCATTCAGAACTGACTGTTTTTTACTCATATCTTGAAAACCTGCTGAGCAATCAAATAATTTCCACATTGTATTAATTTCATTTTGAATGCACTAAATAGCTACTATAACGAAATATCAAAATAAGAAAAAAAATATTTTTGGACAAAAAACAGGAAAGGGGTTAGCCTTTCAAAAATTGGCGAAATTTAAAAAAAATAGATTTTTCTCTAACTTTGGTCATCGACAGACGTTGCAAATCTGATACTGACGCTGTGGTACTTTTTTTTCTCACATTAGAATTTTCGGAGTAATTTGACATTGAAAAATCATATAATTTGACCTTGTCTTTGTTTGCCCATATTTAGGAAAACAGACAAGGGATCACGGAGCTATTGCCCTTAAATGAAAGCTAGAGTGATGAGCTGCAATATCTGTAATGCTTTTCAATACGAAGCAGACGCTGTGGAACTTTTTTCCTCACATTAGAATTTTCGGAGTTATTTGACTTTGAACCTTGTCTTTGTTTGCCCATATTTCGGAAACCAGACAAGGTATCATGGACCTATTGCCCTTAAATGAAAGCTTGAGTGATGTACTACAATATGCGTAAGGAATTGAATGAGCCCCGTCAACTTCTATGGGATTTAATTGCAAAATGAAGTGTGCATTCAGAACTGACTGTTTTTTGCCCATATCTTGAAAACCTGCTGAGCAATCAAATAATTTCCACATTGTATTAATTTCATTTTGAATGCACTAAATAGCTACTATAACGAAATATCAAAATAAGAAAAAAAATATTTTTGGACAAAAAACAGGAAAGGGGTTAGCCTTTCAAAAATTGGCGAAATTTAAAAAAAATAGATTTTTCTCTAACTTTGGTCATCGATAGACGTTGCAAATCTGATACTGACGCTGTGGTACTTTTTTTTCTCACATTAGAATTTTCGGAGTAATTTGACATTGAAAAATCATATAATTTGACCTTGTCTTTGTTTGCCCATATTTAGGAAAACAGACAAGGGATCACGGAGCTATTGCCCTTAAATGAAAGCTAGAGTGATGAGCTGCAATATCTGTAATGCTTTTCAATACGAAGCAGACGCTGTGGAACTTTTTTCCTCACATTAGAATTTTCGGAGTTATTTGACTTTGAACCTTGTCTTTGTTTGTCCATATTTCGGAAACCAGACAAGGTATCATGGACCTATTGCCCTTAAATGAAAGCTAGAGTGATGTACTACAATATCCGTAAGGAATTGAATGAGCCCCGTCAACTTCTATGGGATATACTTCCAAAATGAAGTGTGCATTCAGAACTGACTGTTTTTTACTCATATCTTGAAAACCTGCTGAGCAATCAAATAATTTCCACATTGTATTAATTTCATTTTGAATGCACTAAATAGCTACTATAACGAAATATCAAAATAAGAAAAAAAATATTTTTGGACAAAAAACAGGAAAGGGGTTAACCTTTCAAAAATTGGCGAAATTTAAAAAAAATAGATTTTTCTCTAACTTTGGTCATCGACAGACGTTGCAAATCTGATACTGACGCTGTGGTACTTTTTTTTCTCACATTAGAATTTTCGGAGTAATTTGACATTGAAAAATCATATAATTTGACCTTGTCTTTGTTTGCCCATATTTAGGAAACCAGACAAGGGATCACGGAGCTATTGCCCTTAAATGAAAGCTAGAGTGATGAGCTGCGATATCTGTAATGCTTTTCAATACGAAGCAGACGCTGTGGAACTTTTTTCCTCACATTAGAATTTTCGGAGTTATTTGACTTTGAACCTTGTCTTTGTTTGCCCATATTTCGGAAACCAGACAAGGTATCATGGACCTATTGCCCTTAAATGAAAGCTAGAGTGATGTACTACAATATCCGTAAGGAATTGAATGAGCCCCGTCAACTTCTATGGGATATACTTCCAAAATGAAGTGTGCATTCAGAACTGACTGTTTTTTACTCATATCTTGAAAACCTGCTGAGCAATCAAATAATTTCCACATTGTATTAATTTCATTTTGAATGCACTAAATAGCTACTATAACGAAATATCAAAATAAGAAAAAAAATATTTTTGGACAAAAAACAGGAAAGGGGTTAGCCTTTCAAAAATTGGCGAAATTTAAAAAAAATAGATTTTTCTCTAACTTTGGTCATCGATAGACGTTGCAAATCTGATACTGACGCTGTGGTACTTTTTTTTCTCACATTAGAATTTTCGGAGTAATTTGACATTGAAAAATCATATAATTTGACCTTGTCTTTGTTTGCCCATATTTCGGAAACCAGACAAGGGATCACGGAGCTATTGCCCTTAAATGAAAGCTAGAGTGATGTACTACAATATCCCTAAGGAATTGAATGAGCCTCGTCAACTTCTATGGGATTTAATTGCAAAATGAAGTGTGCATTCAGAACTGACTGTTTTTTACTCATATCTTGAAAACCTGCTGAGCAATCAAATAATTTCCACATTGTATTAATTTCATTTTGAATGCACTAAATAGCTACTATAACGAAATATCAAAATAAGAAAAAAAATATTTTTGGACAAAAAACAGGAAAGGGGTTAGCCTTTCAAAAATTGGCGAAAAAATAGATTTTCCTCTAACTTTGGTCATCGATAGACGTTGCAAATCTGATACTGACGCTGTGGTACTTTTTTTTCTCACATTAGAATTTTCGGAGTTATTTGACTTTGTCTTTGTTTGCCCATATTTCGGAAACCAGCCAAGGTATCATGGAGCTATTGCCCTTAACTGAAAGCTAGAGTGATGAGCTGCAATATCTGTAATGCTTTTCAATACGAAGCAGATGCTGTGGAACTTTATTCCTCACATTAAAATTTTCGGAGTTATTTGACTTTGAACCTTGTCTTTGTTTGCCCATATTTCGGAAACCAGACAAGGGATCACGAAGCTATTGCCCTTAAATGAAAGCTAGAGTGACGTACTACAATATCCGTAAGGAATTTAATGAGCGTCGTCAACTTCTATGGGATTTAATTGCAAAATGAAGTGTGCATTCAGAACTGACTGTTTTTTGCTCATATCTTGAAAACCTGCTGAGCAATCAAATAATTTCCACATTGTATTAATTTCATTTTGAATGCACTAAATAGCTACTATAACGAAATATCAAAATAAGAAAACAAATATTTTTGGACAAAAAACAGGAAAGGGGTTAGCCTTTCAAAAATTGGTGAAATTTAAAAAAAATAGATTTTCCTCTAACTTTGGTCATCGATAGACGTTGCAAATCTGATACTGACGCTGTGGTACTTTTTTTTCTCACATTAGAATTTTCGGAGTAATTTGACATTGAAAAATCATATAATTTGACCTTGTCTTTGTTTGCCCATATTTCGGAAACCAGACAAGGTATCATGGACCTATTGCCCTTAAATGAAAGCTAGAGTGATGTACTACAATATCCGTAAGGAATTTAATGAGCCTCGTCAACTTCTATGGGATTTAATTGCAAAATGAAGTGTGCATTCAGAACTGACTGTTTTTTGCTCATATCTTGAAAACCTGCTGAGCAATCAAATAATTTCCACATTGTATTAATTTCATTTTGAATGCACTAAATAGCTACTATAACGAAATATCAAAATAAGAAAACAAATATTTTTGGACAAAAAACAGGAAAGGGGTTAGCCTTTCAAAAATTGGTGAAATTTAAAAAAAATAGATTTTTTCTCTAACTTTGGTCATCGATAGACGTTGCAAATCTGATACTGACGCTGTGGTACTTTTTTTTCTCACATTAGAATTTTCGGAGTAATTTGACATTGAAAAATCATATAATTTGACCTTGTCTTTGTTTGCCCATATTTAGGAAACCAGACAAGGGATCACGGAGCTATTGCCCTTAAATGAAAGCTAGAGTGATGAGCTGCAATATCTGTAATGCTTTTCAATACGAAGCAGACGCTGTGGAACTTTTTTCCTCACATTTTCGGAGTTATTTGACTTTGAACCTTGTCTTTGTTTGCCCATATTTCGGAAACCAGACAAGGTATCATGGACCTATTGCCCTTAAATGAAAGCTAGAGTGATGTACTACAATATCCGTAAGAAATTGAATGAGCCCCGTCAACTTCTATGGGATATACTTCCAAAATGAAGTGTGCATTCAGAACTGACTGTTTTTTGCCCATATCTTGAAAACCTGCTGAGCAATCAAATAATTTCCACATTGTATTAATTTCATTTTGAATGCACTAAATAGCTACTATAACGAAATATCAAAATAAGAAAAAAAATATTTTTGGACAAAAAACAGGAAAGGGGTTAACCTTTCAAAAATTGGCGAAATTTTAAAAAAATAGATTTTTCTCTAACTTTGGTCATCGATAGACGTTGCAAATCTGATACTGAAGCTGTGGTACTTTTTTTTCTCACATTAGAATTTTCGGAGTAATTTGACATTGAAAAATCATATAATTTGACCTTGTCTTTGTTTGCCCATATTTAGGAAACCAGACAAGGGATCACGGAGCTATTGCCCTTAAATGAAAGCTAGAGTGATGAGCTGCAATATCTGTAATGCTTTTCAATACGAAGCAGACGCTGTGGAACTTTTTTCCTCACATTAGAATTTTCGGAGTTATTTGACTTTGAACCTTGTCTTTGTTTGCCCATATTTCGGAAACCAGACAAGGGATCACGGAGCTATTGCCCTTAAATGAAAGCTTGAGTGATGTACTACAATATCCGTAAGGAATTGAATGAGCCCCGTCAACTTCTATGGGATATACTTCCAAAATGAAGTGTGCATTCAGAACTGACTGTTTTTTACTCATATCTTGAAAACCTGCTGAGCAATCAAATAATTTCCACATTGTATTAATTTCATTTTGAATGCACTAAATAGCTACTATAACGAAATATCAAAATAAGAAAAAAAATATTTTTGGACAAAAAACAGGAAAGGGGTTAGCCTTTCAAAAATTGGCGAAATTTAAAAAAAATAGATTTTTCTCTAACTTTGGTCATCGACAGACGTTGCAAATCTGATACTGACGCTGTGGTACTTTTTTTTCTCACATTAGAATTTTCGGAGTAATTTGACATTGAAAAATCATATAATTTGACCTTGTCTTTGTTTGCCCATATTTCGGAAACCAGACAAGGGATCACGGAGCTATTGCCCTTAAATGAAAGCTAGAGTGATGAGCTGCAATATCTGTAATGCTTTTCAATACGAAGCAGACGCTGTGGAACTTTTTTCCTCACATTAGAATTTTCGGAGTTATTTGACTTTGAACCTCCACATTGTATTAATTTTATTTTGAATGTACTAAATAGCTACTATAACGAAATATCAAAATAAGAAAAAAAAATTAATTTAAAAACCACCAAGTACTCTACACCGAGAACGCCCTAATATCTACCAGTATGTATTTTCATTATGTGGAACTCCATTAAGGTTAGGCCCATTCTCTTGGCTAATAGTTTCTGTGATGGTTGGGGGAGGTTTGTTGGACCTTAATTAGTTGTTATAATTATGCCACACACACACACAAACAAACACAAACCGAACGAAAAACGCTTCAACAAAATGCTGCTGACACATTATGTCACAACAGCTACGGCAGCGAGGACATACGATTACGTCTAATGTATTGTGACATGAATGTGAGGTAGGCCGGTAAAGTTTACAATGTGATGTTATGGCAAATAAAGTTGATATGACAGGTGTGAAAACCCAAAAAGATAGGCAACGTTGCCATTCGTTAATGCGGTAGCAACTAAAAGTATGCTACAATATATTTCGCTGATGTGCAGTAAAATGTGGCGGGTATTGTTGGTTCATTAATGAGGTAATTAATGATATAAGTCACGTGAATATGAACGAAAAAAATGGCTAAATAATAATTTGAAATAATACGTACATGAATACTTAAAACAATTTCGTATTATTTCCTGACTGAGGGACCGCTCAGATTATTTTGCCGTGCACTGAGTTTGACTCAGAAGATTAAAAAGATTTTTTAAAATAATTTCAGAACTCTTTATATGGGTTCTGGGATAATTTTCTCTGAAAACGTTTTCAGAGTAGTTGCAACAACGTTGGAATGTCTGTTAAGAGCTTCACAGATTCTGAGAAATATTTCCTTTATTTCTATACAAAGAGTCTTCTCATTGAAACAGCGTGACAAATTTATTCAATGAAGCTAAAACTGCAATTTCTTCACATTTGAACTCTTTACCTACGCAATTTGTTGCTATCCTATAAGAAACATTAAACCAATAGGTTTTGAATACAATTATGTGGAGACAAAGAAATAGCTCACTTTCATTTAAGTATTGTCTGATATAGTCCCATAATCTCTGCACAACATTTGATTCCGAAAACCTCACATTTTGATATTTTCAACAATTTTGATGAATTAGAGGACATTTTGTTTTCAATATGAACTTAAATTCACCAAGGACATTAAAGTTCTTCAGGTTTTATATTCCCTAACTGAGATGCACTTGTCAACTGTCCTTTCATATGAATAAATCATCTCCTGTCTTTTCTTTTCAAACATCAACAACGTACAAATATTTTATCCGGTTGACATTTGAAACACTTTAAACTGTTTAAATTGAAAATAATCTCTCTTACCCCATCAAAAATATATAATACCCAACCGTCCCCCCAGCTATACTTACATTCATATGTACATATGTATATTCATATTTACATGAGTATGGATACTTGTATATGCTTAGCCGTTATAAATATCATATCAGTTGGGAAATCTTTGCTTTCATTCATTCTGTTTTTTTCGTTTCGTTTTCGACCCCCGTTCACCCCAAAAATTGATTTCCTTAACTGAAAACGCAATCGTGCATTACTAATATTTTGAGCTTCATTCTCTGAATGTTATTTTCTTTTTTTTTCTATTTAGAGATTTCATCTACAATTCGACGTTAGCTGCAATCACACAAAATTTAGATGATTCTCGTCTTGGTGTTTTTTTTTTCATCTTTTTCAAAGCATAACATGTTTGTGGTACTGCTATCATAGCACTTTTTTTTGCGCAGGAGCCAGTGGTGTGGAATGGCTGGCTGGGTTCGTTCTACACCAATGTCATGGTGAGCTCTGGCATTATCTGAAGCATATGTTGTGAATTTTAATAAAGCCATCGCCAATGCCATCGCCATCGCCACTGCCATCATCATCAACATCATCATCGGTATTATTATCGCTTCGAGCAGGAGGAGCTGTAACGAACGGCGAAAAAAAAAACACAAACCAAAAATAATAACAACAGCAACAGCGGTAAGGAATACCCTTTTTACCTTTAAAAACCTAAAACGTGTGCGGATTTTAGCTGGTGCACCGTGGGTCTGGAAAGGTGCTGTTATTGCTTGATATCGACTACACTTTTCTTTATGAGTATAGAAGAATTTTTTTTGTACATTTAAATTTTTTTGCATTTCATATTTCTATGTTGTTCTTTTTGTAATCGAAATTATTTTCCATAAATATTCCATATAATAATGCTGACGGAATTTTTTATTAAAAATGTTGACGAAATTTTTTATTAAAAAGTTGACGGAATTTTTGATTAAAATATTTCGAAATTGTATTACAACGATGTAATACAATGTTTATTTTCTTAAATTTCAATGAAAAGATATTTTTTTTTTAAATTTCAACAAAATGTTGGTAGTTCAGAACAAAATTTGACAACATTTCTTCGTTAACGATTTTTTCAATGAAAATTTGGACGACTTTTTTTATTCAAAACTTTTTAGGGATTTTTTTTAAACATATCCTCTGAATTTTTTTATTAAAAATTTCGATGTCTTTTAACAAAAGTTGACGGATTTTTTTTTAAAAACTTCTTCCACATTTTTTTCAATTTTAGAACAAAATTTGACAACATTTCTTCGTTAAAGATTTTTTCAATGAAAATTTCGACGACTTTTTTTATTCAAAACTTTTTAGGAATTTTTTTTAAACATATCCTCTGAATTTTTTATTGCAAATTTCGATGTCTTTTAACAGAAGTTGACGGATTTTTTTTTGACGAAATATGCTCCATAATGGAATATTCAATTTCAACAGAAAATAACGACCAGACTTTTCTGCAAGAATATTTATGGATATTGTGTTTTATTTTTTTTATTAATAAATTTGTCGGAATTTTTTATTAAAAATGTTGACTGAATTTTTGGATTTTTTCATAAAAAATGTGTGGGAAGTTTTTATTCAATTATTTTGAATTTGTTTTATAACATTTTTTTTTTAAATTTCTATGATAAGTAATTTTGTTGAAAAATTTCAACAAAATGTTGGTTGTGTAGAAAACATTGGTGAAACTTCTTGGTTTTTGAAAATTTAAAAAAAAAATTATGAAAAATTCGACGACTTTATTTATTTAAACTTTTAAAGTATTCTATTTTAAAAATCTCCGCTGAATTTTTTTTTAATAAAAATTAGTTGTTGAAATAATTTGTACGTTTTTATAAATTTCGAGGAATTTTTTTTATTAAAAAAAAATGTCGAAAATGTCAATATAACGATTGATTTCTTTTAAAAATAATTTCGACTGCATTTTTTATTAAAATGTTGACGACATTTTTTAAATTTTTTTTTCTAATAAAATTGTTTTCATTAAATTAGTTTTATTAAAATTTCGACTAACATTTATTTGATCTAATTGAATAATTACGTACTTATTATTTCTAATTTCTATTTTTATAGAAAATTTCCATGAAATTTCTATTTATATAGAAAATTTCCATGAAATTTCTATTTTTATAGAAAATTTCCATGAAATTTCTATTTTTATAGAAAATTTCCATGAAATTTCTATTATTTCGACGAGATTTTTATATACAAAATTTTTTTTCGATAAAATGTTTTTTGTGGTGAATTTTGTTTTGGAACAATTTGGTTAGAAATTATTTTGTTTCGAATTATTTTGTTTTTTTTTCGATAAAATATTTTTGTATTTTCTGTAGAGAACTTTGTTTTAGAAAAAAATTGGCTATTACTTTTTTAGAAAAAAATTGACTTAACTTTTTCATAAAACAATTTAGTTTTTTTTAGTTGGATGTGTTTTGCAACCACTGTGCATGGGTATGGTGTATTGCAACAAAGTCGGTGAAATCGTCAAGATATACACGCTAGAACTTGGCATTTACAGCCAGCGTGAACGGGCAAATAATATACTGCAAAATTATATTAAAAATTCATGATTGTATACGGATTTTTTATTTGCTGCTGACTACTACCTTCGCTAAACGAGAGTGCCATTTATGTGTGGTTTGCCTCCAACACATTCGCATTCACAGACATCAACACAAACAGCCATACAATCATATGTACATCCATTTGCACACATACAAACACATGTGCAAAAAGGCTCCGCCATCGACACACGCACACGTTCGGGACAAATCAGTACTCCGACGTTGTTTCACAGACGTTGTTATTAACGTGGTGGCACGTGAAGGGTAAACACCCTTCACATTTCACTGCCTTTTTTTTTTGCCATTTCTGGTTTCTTACCCCAAGTTTTCTGTTTTTTTTTTGTGTGTTGCTTTCTTTGCCTTGATAGCCGCGCTAAAAGAAATCTGATGGCTTTTAACAGTTTAGCTTAGTGCCAGTGTTTACAGTTTAAATCATACCCTGTGATTGTGTTTCCTGTTTTCTCTGCGTCCTTTTTTTGTTTGTTTGCTTTTCGTTGGAAAATGTTTTCTTAGGCCACAAGAAAAAAGAAACGGCGTCTTTAAGAGAATTTAAAGAGTTGCAAAGATATGTAAATTGAAAGATTCATGCATATGTTCATGTGTAGCAAGAAGTTAACAATCATGTGGCCTTGTAGGGAGGAAATCAGATGTGTGTGTCTTTTTTGCAGTTGGCTGGAGGCGTATGATTATTTATTTTTGCGGGGGTGTTAGATAAAATAAGTATACGCCCTCTTGTCTGTGGGAGTTTAGATACTACATTGAAATGCCAAAGTTTAACAACAAAAAAAACATACTAAGAACGAACTTTGAAGTAGAGTGAAAATCGTGATAATATTGTTTAATGCTAATATTAGGCGGCTTAAGATCTTACTGGCTAGCACGCTGACAGAGGGGGTGGGGTGGAAATGACAAGAATATTTTAATAGCTGTGGTTTTAATTGCAGGCTTTTGTAAAAAATATTTGCCTCAATGCGGCCGTCACTTCAACCGCACTGTTCGGGCAACGTCGCAGCGACATTAAACTCAAATTTGAGTATAGCGATTTATTTCGATTTATAACATCCGGTATATTTGGTATATCTGTAAAGCGTGAAAAAAACTAAATTAGAAAATATTTGATTGCATTGTTTGGCATGTAAAAAGTCTATTTTAATTATCAGTATAAGTAGCCCATTATAAGGGCCCGGCACTTCAGTACAATTACAAAGCTCATTTCATGCAAGGCCAATTCAACATTCGTAATTTATGTCCTGAGTTCTACTAAGTGCTCTCCAGAGCGTGCTCATGCAAATGATACCATGCAGGCAACTTAACTCCAAAAAGGGAAATGTATTCTACATGCGAATGTTTTTAAATTCAGACTTTGAAGTTTTTTTTACTATTGAAGAGAATTTTTAAAAACGGCAGCTGTCCATAAAAAATAATGACAGCTGTCATTATATTTTATTACAGCTGTGAATAAAATGACGTCTGTCAATTAATTGTAAATAAATTATAATGACAGCTGTCAATATATTGTAAATAAAATATAATGACAGCTGTCAATAAAATATAATGACAGCAGTCAATAAAATATAATGACAGCTGTCAATAAAATTTAATGACAGCTGTCAATAAAATATAATCACAGCTGTCAATAAAATATAATGACAGCTGTCAATAAAATATAATGACAGCTGTCAATAAAATATAATGACAGCTGTCATTAAAATATAATGACAGCTGTCAATACAATAAAATGAGAGCCCCCAATAAAATGGCAGCTGTCAATAAAATATTATGACAGCTGTCAATAAAATATTATGACAGCTGTCAATAAAATATAATGACAGCAGTCAATAAAATATAATGACAGCTGTCAATAAAATAAAATGACAGCTGTCAATACAATAAAATGACAGCTGTCAATAAAATACAATGACAGCTGTCAATAAAATATAATGACAGCTGTCAATAAAATATAATGACAGCTGTCAATAAAATATAATGACAGCTGTCAATACAATAAAATGAGAGCCCCCAATAAAATGGCAGCTGTCAATAAAATATAATGACAGTTGTCAATAAAATATAATGACAGCAGTCAATAAAATATAATGACAGCTGTCAATAAAATATAATGACAGCTGTCAATAAAATATAATGACAGCTTTCAATAAAATGACAGCTGTCAACATAATACCAGCTGTCAATAAAATGACAGCTGTCAATATAATACCAGCTGTCAATAAAATGACAGCTGTCAATATAATACCAGCTGTCAATAAAATTTCGGCTGTCAATAAAATGAGAGCTATCAATAAAATGACAGCTGACAATAAAATTAGAGCTATCAATAAAATGACTGCTGTCAATAAAAGGACAGCTCTTAATAAAATGACAGCTGCCAATAAAATGAAAGCTGTTAATAAAATGACAGCTGTACATAAAATGACAGCTTTCAATAAAGTGTCAGCTGTCAATAAAATTACAGTTGTTAATAAAATGAAAATTGTGAATAAAATTACAATTGTCAATAAAATGACAATTGTGAATAAAATTACAATTGTCAATAAAATGACAAATGTCAATAAAATGACAAATGCCAATAAATTGACAGCTGTCAATAGAATGACAAATATCAATAAAATTACAAATGCCAATAAATTGACACTTTGCACTCTGGGAAACAAGTCGAATTATGCCAATTGAATCGTTAGTTGAAATCTAGCGATTTCCGATTTTTTAAATAGCGCCGGGCTATGCAATGATGCTGTCACCTTGGTCGTTAAACATTTCCCACAGTTGCAGTTGTCTAATTCGTTTTTAAATTTTTTTTTCTCAAGACTTGTTCATTTGTGACAACTACTGTTTTGTTGGTCCTGTTTTTCCTGTAGATGAGTCCGCTCACCATGAAGTTCCTATTTCCACCCCTTCACATTTCATCTTTGTGCTGGGATTTTCTTCATTTCCGGAACCAGTCAGTTTTAATATATAAAACACAAGTAAAAATAATATCGTAACACCCTTAACACAATGTAAGTCTATGAAAAAAAAGAGGAAACTTCAAATACGTGATGACAACAATAAGTTTTGTGGAAAAGTTTTAACCATCTACGAAGGATCTGTCTTGCAAGGAGCTGTGCATGTATGTGATGTGTGATTGCCGGATACTCGTAACTGTTCAGAGGATGTGTATGTGTGTTTTGCGAAAAAAAAAAAATAAATGTCAAAACATTAAAACTCACTTTACGTGCAAAGTGAGTTTACAATGGCAAATACAATCAATGTTCGTTACGATGTTTTGACATTTATGCTAGACGAATACTCATGTCGTTCCCAATGCCATTGTTGGAGCGTTATCCTTTTGTGCCGGTATGTGTTAGACTATTTGTGTGCCTATGTGTAAGTATTTGTCGGCAGCACAGAGCAAACTTTTGCAATTGCAGTCAGATAATATAAAATCAGGTAAAGCGTAGGTAATAGTTTGAGCAAATGCTAAAGGATCACGCGAGAAAAGCTGAAATTGGAATGTTGGGTTAGCAATGACTTTTTTACTTTTTCTGGGAGGGGTGTGGTTGGGAGTGAATCATTGGGGTAAATGGTTCGCCAAATATCCTACTAAGAACACATGAACAAATTCTCTAGCTGCTCTAGGTGAAGTTGTATTCGTGGGTGAAACATTTTCCTTATAACAATATGATCAATATATGTTTGAGTCCTGTGGTCTGGAGATACCTAAGTAATGTTGTGAATCATACTGTGCGGCAAGAGAGTTCCCCCAATGGTCAGGTTAAATTTTTTTTTATAAAACGCTTAAGTCGTTGAAAAATATTTTTTTTCTACTTACTTTTCTTTGGCTTTTTAAAGTTTTTTTCCACTGTGTTACGGTGCGTATGAGCGACATTTATTTCTGTTGAAAACCCCCCCAGCGTATGCGTGTTTTGTTTTCTTGTCTACACGGAAACAGATATTACTCATATGTCTCGTTAGTGATTTTTCTTGCCATCCGCTCGGTCCCGGTCTTCCATTATTCAATGTGTTTCTCATAACAAAATGTTGTCCTATTAAAAGTTTAATTTTTCATTTCCCCATTAAATAAACGGAAAAGTCGTTCGCAAGTCAAACGAAGAGTAAACATTTTTCATTACAATTCTCGAGAGTCGTTTATTGGTGATGCAGATGGAGATGGAGATGGAGATGGAGATGGTGGCAGTGGTAACCTTAAGGGGGCATAAGTTAACTTTAATTTTGATTAAGTTTTATGAGACAGCGCAGGAAGGAGCACAGCCATGAGGTGGATGGCAGACGGGCAGAACAACAAGTATTATTAACAACATAAGGAGGACTACCACAAGGAAAATGCACAGAAAGACACAAGACACGACACAAAAACAGCAACTACAAGCTGAACGACAACTGTTGTCAGGGTCCCCCCACCCCTCACCAGATCTTTGGAAAAAAAATAAAATAAAAGAAAACACTGTCTAGCACCGAAATAAAGACGTCACTCAGGAGACGGACACACTGGCAAAGGCAACAAATAGTTCAAGTTAAGTGACAAATTGACAGCAATTTATTTCTTTCACTTGGTGCAAATCGCAGCCAACTGTTGTTGTTGTTGTTGGTTGACTGGGAAAACTGTATAAGTGTAAGTGCCAAGCAGTTGCCATAGCATACCGGCCGAGGTTAATAAAACTCTTGGCTATAAATTAACATATCAAAAGGTATTTCTGTGCTGGTCATGTTAAAGTGAAAAGCTGTAGCTGTCGTTTAATTAAATCACATCATTTGAATACATTTCCATTTTCATTTACATTTAATATTGCTGTTGCTTATTGTTCAGATAGTAGCCATGCATAAAGTGTTTGCCGATATTCTCCACAATCGAGATACGATTCCTGGAAAGCCGTTTCGGTTGTTGCTGATTATAATCGGGTGGATTATCATAATTGTGCGGTTGCTGTAGATTTTGTAGATACTGTTGCTTGTTCTTGAGACTGCGCTTCAGTTGCAGCTCCTTGATGGCAAATATTGGTATTTCAATGCAGGTGAAGTAGAACACTTCGACGGCACTGATCAGCGAACATCCCAGAAATAGTCCGGCAATGCCTCCAAAGGCCACTGAAATATATTGAGGGGAATGTTATTAGTAGACTGCGTCAATAGTTTAAAAAAGTTTTGCTCTCCCAAAGTCGTGATACATTTCGAAATAGAAATATCGATTATTCAGAATCTATTTAAATTTTTCAGTTATTACACAATATGAGGGAGGCCTAAGTGAAGTGGGATCTTCATTCAAAGCCGGAAAAATGCTATTGCTCAAATTCACACTACAGCCACACCACTTCGAACACGATTACCACTCACATAGCAGACCTGAGGAGAATAGAAACGAAAAGTATCGCTCCACAACTGACATACCCAACTAAATTACCAAGGCCAGACAATAGTACAGCCAAAGTTATCTCAACGTTTCTACGAATGAAAGAAAATTAATATTTTCAACAGCTGTAAGAAATCAGCAGCGCCGAAGCAAGAAACGGTCGTCAACGGCAGGGAGTGCCGGCAACTGGACATGGAATTACCAAAGGCCATCAAGATGTGGAACGAGCTGCTTTTTTATCAGCTGGTTGATAGACTTTTAGAGACTCTTTGATCCATCGTTGGAAATCTGCGATCGGAGCAGTCTTTAAGGCCAATGGATTGTGCAGCCCTATTTCAATGTCAGAGTCTGGCTAATTAACTAAAGTCGTCTGCAGTTTTGGACGAGGTTATTCGCAAAACCTCAAAACCAAAAAGTGTTTTAGACTTATAAAGGGTGTTTTTTATTGGGGTATAGAACTTTAAGTTGGCATCACTTTTTTAACTGGCGGCCATTTTGTCAGCTGTCAAGTGATTAATATTTAGTTTGGTTTGCCATTTCATCATGAACATGTTGACAAAAGAACAACGCTTGCAAATCGTGCAAATTTATTTCGAAAGTAATGGTTCAGTTCGCGAAGTTCACCGCAAGCTCCGTCCGAATGAATCGATTCGCCACCGTGCACAGCAATTGGAGCTTTGTCCATCAACTTTATGGAAGATTTTGCGCAAAGATCTTGGCTTGCGACCTTACAAGATCCAGCTTGTGCAAGAATTAAAGCCGCGAGACCATGCAATGCGTCGTGATTTAGGTGTATGGGCCGAAAATGAGATTCATCTCGTTGCTGATTTTCATCACAAAATTTTGTTCAGTGAAATTGGACCTGTAGAATTGGCTTTATTCGAGCCAGCCGCGGCGGCCACATGCCCGAAATCATATTTAAACATTAATGGCATAAAATTATCCTTCCAATAAAGCCAAATTGATCGACATTAAAACGATTTTCTTGTGTTTTATTTCAATTCGAAGTTCTATACCTCAATAAAAAACACCCTTTATATTTAATAAGCTGGAAATATTTACATAAGTACGCATTCGTACTATTAATTACATACGATTGACACAGCGTATGAGTTATATTGACTTCTGCAGCTGAAATAAATATTAATCATACGTCTCAGGCGATGTCAGAACGTCTGTGTTCCACAATAACTCACTTCGTGTGTGTAGGTATTTCTTGTATACGTTTTCAACATCTAGTAACATCTATTAAGAATATCAACAGTACGTATACGTAATGTGGTTTTATGAGTATGAGTTTTTATTGGTTTTAGCCAAATGCGTGTGTGTAGGTATTTCTTTTATACGTTTTCAACATCTAGTAACATGATCGAACTATTAAGAATATCAACAGTACGTATACGTAATGTGGTTTTATGAGTATGAGTTTTTTGTAGTTTTAGCCAATTGAAATAAATGTTAAGCATACGCCCCATGTGCTGCCATACAAAAGCCATCAGCGGAAACCGTATGTGTTTATACAAATTATTGAAATCTCCCGCAACTTGATTGCAATTGAGATCTGAGATGTATTACTACTTTACGTAATATTAATTGAAAACGAACCATCGAGCGTATGAGTTATATTATTTTCAGCTACTGAAATAAATATTAATCACTAATAACCACCTTGACAACTATAAACTTTAAGGGAATTGTTATTACTAAACTCAACCTAAGTTAATGGCTTTATTCGGCTTCTCTTTGTTATTGCTATTTTTCCAAACCCACCCAGACTCCCTTAGATGGTCCTTTAATCATCACATTCATTCATAATCCCTAACTCAGTGTGTTATGTTTTGTTCGGTAACTATGTCGTTGACTGTTGGCAAACTCACCCATTAAATCAATCCAACTGAATACCAAATTCGTACTATAGACCATCATTGTCTCGGACCGGAAATGTATATCCAAATTAACATATGATGTATTGCCACGTACGTCCGGTGGCAGAAATGTCGGTCGGACATATGTCATGTATTGCAAAGAATAACAATTATTCAAGCATTTACAGACCATTCCCCGAAAGTTATTACGCACGTATTTCTCTGCGCCATATTGATGAGTATACCGGAAATAATCTGCAATATGAGGTACAGGAGAATGGGAAATAGACGAATAATATCAACTACCGTAAATATCAACTTAAAGCACCAACCGTTATTGTGGGCCAAACAAAGTAAATCTGTTACTTGGCATGCCTTGTGTTGTCCTGGTTATTCGTTTTGGAGAGTTGGGGGATATAAATCATGATTTTTTTTTTTTTTGGAATAGGGAGTATTTGTCTTTACCTGGTGGAAATAGTAAATCCATGCTGCAATTACAGTAGTGTTCCAAATATTCCTGATGACATTCGGCCTCGCAGTTTTCCAGCATATAAACAAAGCCTTGTAGTATCTTGAAGTCGTGACTTTGGTGTTCGTCCTGGGATGGAGAGGGGAGAGAGAGATAGAGAGGGAGGAAGAACGAGAGAGAGAGAGGATTAGGATGCCGGACAGTGGTTCAAATATAAAAATATTTATTAATTAAAGGCAGCCCTTTCTTCACTATTTTTTAAAAATTATATTTGCAATAAATAACTAAAAACATGTATTTTTTTTTGCAGTCATTGCCACTTACATGAAACACACATTGCCTTTGCGTTGACGACAAACTTCTAGTGTCCTCGCCATAAAAATATATGGTGGGATCAATGCCAATTGTGGTATCCGTATTTTCCGGTATAAAGTACGGATCTCTATGCCAGACACTCGGTTCTGCAATCATCACCTAAAACATATAATTCCCAAACTTTGACTTTAATCATTTGCCTTTTAGACCACCAAAAACCATTCTCCCCTACCGTAACACCCTTTTCCACCTGCGAACTATAGTGTTTATCTGCATTAATCAACACGGTAGCCCTTAAAGCACTTCTTGGCCCGGCGCTTCCAGTACGCCAGGGATATTTCGAATCCTCTCTCTCCCTGCGCCTGCCCTCTTCCGTCTCCAAAGAATTAAAAGTCCAGCATATGCCAGTTTTACTGCGTCTCTTCAGAAAGATCTCACAGCAGTCCATCTGACGATGACGCCACACGCATCGGGCCAATAGTTCACGACAATTCCATGCCATGTACTCAAACACCAATGTGAAGTTAACGTGTTTCACCAAATGTATCGGCTCATTCTCCAAAGCATTGAATATATCGAATCGGGCAAATTCTATCAGATCGTAGAGGCCAATTACCTTTTCAAACATGGTCAATGTATCGTTGTCGGTTTCACCGGGCAGAAAGCGGTCTTTGGCCTCCTGCAAACGATGCCAGTTCAGGTGATTAACATTGCAAATGGTTATGGCGGGAAAGGTGATTTTATAGACGGCCGCACCGGTATCATCGACTACGGATTGTAAGTTACCGGCCTGAAAGCGATGCGAGAGGACAATGCAAACATAAATCGTACCACCGAGGGCCAAACTTATGGTGACCAGCCAAAATAATCTGGAAAAAGGATTTCAAATAAGAGGTGAGGTTTATTAGAGTGCCGAGGATCTTCAATTTCAAAACACAACATAAACTTGAAAGTCTTATGGTAAAATTCGAAATTAAAATCAAGTTAATAATGGCGATACTTTGGCAAAATTGTATGGCTTTGAGTATCCCTCAGTTACTTTGACATCAGTGGAATAGCCTGTCTTCCCCGACAATTCACAATTTAATGCTTTCAAATTCTTCAAAATCTGGTAAGGTCACCATAAGTACGTATACGTAATATTAATTCCATGCGGACCACGTAGACTATGAGTTATATTGACATCAACAGCTGAAATTAATATTAATCATACGCCCCATATTATACAAGACTGACTTTCTCACAAGCCAATGAGATGGCCAAGCTGTTTGATGTCCTCCTAATTTGGGGCCAGGGCAATTTAACAACACAGGGAATGATAGGTCGGACATAGAAGGGACGGATGAAATGGCAATAAATGATCTCAAAGGTTTCCTGCACAGCTCAGGTTGGTGTGATAGGGACTAATCTAATAAAATAAGACATAAGCGGTATCACAATGGTCCTAATCGGTCTGAATGTGTCTTAAAGGACATAGGGACTTCTGCGAGCTTAGAGGTTCAAAACTAATCAAATCGGACATGCTAATTGCAAATAGCAGAATTATTTCCAACATGTTTGACCCACTTTGCGGCTCCACGTGCCACTCTCCGTGGACCGCAGAGTGGTGCGGCGACCACAAATAACACTACTCAACAAAATGAAAAAAATTTCATGTACTCCGGATGCGATAATTTTTTCTGTGTAGATAACCTTGACATGAGCTCGAAAAACGCAATAAAAAATATTTTTTTCGTTTGGTTTTTGTTTTTTTTTGGTTAATTTGGCATAACTCGGGAACCACTAGCCCGATTTAATTGAATTAAATTTTAAAAAATTTGAAATTACAATTCCCTTAATCTGTTCATATATTGTTTTCCTATACAAGCAACAGTTTCCAAGTTAAAAATGAATATATAAAGGAAAAAACTTAGTTTTTGCCTAAAGATTTAAATTTTTTTTTTTTAAAAATCCATAAAAAATCCAAAATGAAAAAAAAAGTCAAATCTTATTCCTTTTACGTAAAGTCACATAACCTATGAGCAAAATGAGACAAAGATCATGAAAATCGATGCACGCGTTTCGCTTTTATTCGCAATTGAGTAAAGGTATGAATTAAGGGAATTGTAATTTTAAATTTTTTAAAATTTAATTCAATTAAATCGGGCTAGTGGTTCCCGAGTTATGCCCGACGAAACAAATTAACCAACAAATATTTTTTAAAATTTAAATAAAAAAAAATAAAACAAAAACCAAACGAAAAAAAAAAATTTATTGAGTTTTTCGAGCTCATGTCAAGGTTATCTACTCAGAAAAAATTATCGCATCCCGAGTACATTTTGACTGTTGACTAGTGTAATCAGATGCGATTATCTGGTTTATTCAGAATAACGAACGACATAGAACATATATTTTTCGATAAACTTCAAACCATAAACTCACAAGAATGTAAAGCGTGATTCATTCTTTATCTTCACATAGTTTAATCATTAATCTTCTTAGATTTTATCACTAAGCTTTAACGGAGAAAGTCCCTTATTATTATTCAGTTATCAGATTTATGTTTTTTTTTCAGTTTTTATTTATATTCATCGCTCTATCGCTTATATTTCGTGCACTCACTCTTCTTACCTTTCATAATTATTTGCATTTCTCTTGCACAGTCGTCCTATTCCATGGACAGTGGTATTTTCACCAAATCCTGTAAGAAGCTCCCATGCGTTTTCTTTTAAATTCTGTAAGCTGTGCTTTCGGCGTTCTGTCCTCTTGCTGTTGTTCGATCTCTTACCGGCATATTTTTGATTAAGACGACGTAGAGCCTCGGGCTGGGCCGGTTTAAAATCCGGATATGCCATAACAGCCACTTTAATTTGCTATGCGTAAATTTTGTGCGAAAGCGTGGCGGCGGTCCTTTTCAGTGGTAGACTCCAATGATAACTAAAATATCTCTTACTATGTCGGCCCAATTCGTGTGGTGTTAAAGTTCACGGCAACAATTGAATTGAATTGTCCTGTTTATTTTCAATTTCTCCAAGCAAATCGCGTTTTATGTAAATAATGAATTACAATTTATGGCGACAATTACACAGGCTAACAAAGAGTTTTCGAGTGAGGAATTATTCATTTTGGGTCATAAATATTCAAAGGCAGTTTCACAGTACCTCTGTTAGGAGCCAGTCCACAGTTGTAAATGCTAACTGTCGGTTCGCTCTTAACAGTAGGTGGTTGATATGGTCCTGATACCATTTTTTCTTCGATTTCCGGTCTAGAAGTAAAATGAATTTGACCTACCTGGCCAACCAAAACAAATACATTAACTTTCTGTTCAAGCGCTTCGTTGATAATTATTTTCTCTCTATTGTTATCCCTATTTCGCCTACATGAAAACTCTTTGTTGTCCTGTGTTACGCATATAAATGGTGTTCATTTTTATGCGTATCATTAACACACCATTTATTCTGGGTAATATTTACCAATTCCCTTGGGTGTATCTGCGTCAAAGAGGTCAATGGGATGATACTATTTTGAATGATGTTTACACTTTGTGTCCGGTCTAACCGGCGGCCAATGTATCCTGGTGTTAAACCATTGGCATGACAAATTAAATTAACACGGTAAGTTGGCGATTTGCAGATACAAATTACTTTGTAGTTAAATGTGTAGATAGAATTTTCACCAAAAAAAAAAGTGTATGACATTTAATGTGCTGAGGTTTGAAAATAGACAATTGACAGACTGTTTACGTGTGTATGTGTGTTGGAGAATATTCGTATACAAGGGTTGTGTTCAAACCACACTACAATTTGGGGTGGATCTATTTAGTTGAGTTCCAATGTTTAAGACAAATTCCATTTTATGTAGAAAACTAGAAACAAAATTCGTACTATAATTAAAGTTATTAAAAAATTAATGTCTACATCCACTGAGAAAAAGGGTTGGATCCAACTGAGATTTGCTTAGGAAATCGCCCAAATAATTCTGGCCTAACCTTCTAATTAAAACATTTGGTGAGAAAATACGTAAAGATGAAATATAATGACAACTGTCAATAATTATGACAGCTTTCAAATATAACGACAGCTGTCAAAAATAATGTCAGCTGTCTAAATAATGACAACTGACATATATAATGACAGCTGTCAATTATAATGACAGCTGTCAAATATAATGAGAGCTGTCAAATATAATGACAGCTGTCAAATATAATAACAGCTGTCAAATATAATGACAGCTGTCAAATAATATAACATCTGTCAAATAAAATGTCAGCTGTCAAACATAATGACAGCTGTCAAATATAATAACAGCTGTCAAATATAATAACAACTGTCAAATACCATCACAGCTGTCAAATATAATGACAGCTGTCAAATATAATGACAGCTGTCAAATATAATAACAACTGTCAAATATAATAACAACTGTCAAATACCATCACAGCTGTCAAATATAATGAAAGCTGTCAAATATAATGACAGCTGTCAAATATAATAACAGCTGTCAAATATAATGACAGCTGTCAAATAATATAACATCTGTCAAATAAAATGTCAGCTGTCAAACATAATGACAGCTGTCAAATATAATAACAGCTGTCAAATATAATAACAACTGTCAAATACCATCACAGCTGTCAAATATAATGACAGCTGTCAAATATAATGGCAGCTGTCAAATATAATAACAGCTGTCAAATATAATGACAGCTCTCAAATAAAATGTCAGCTGTCAAATATATAAATACATAAGGACCACCTTACGTGCACAAACTCCAATTATCAATCATATTATAAATTGTATTCTTTACTGACTCAAGCTCTTTTTAAAACAATTACATTGTTTTTATTATAAATCGTTTTGGATGTATTTCCGGAATATATGGCACACCCAACGACAAGGGAAAAATAATTTATCTGCCCCGCATCTGCGTTTTTAGGTAGTACCACATATTACGGCTTAGGTGATTCTTTGTCGGTATATGTGTCTGCCATACATTTTAAAAGTTTCCACAACATTTCAACTTCGACACCATTAAATTTATCCTACCCAGCCACTGTTTAGGGCTCTCCGAAGTCTACCTCTGCCATCCTTTCCATGCTTGCTTTGTGTTACACGACATACATGATGTATTATTTTTTTTATAAAACTTGTTGACTGACACTCATTACCACACAGCTGTTGCTGTCACAAGACAAATTGTCACAAATCACAGTCATTTAACAAAAGAGCCTAACACGAATGTTTCAACTCTTGTATACAGTCGATGGCAAACTATCAAGTGTTGCAGTTTCATTTCATTTTATTTAAAGTGCAACACCGAAATGTTTATTGGGGAAAATTATCGCACTGTCAGAAGGCATTCGTCGAAATTGTTAAATTTTCTACCCGTAGACGATGAGGGAAGTGAAAAATATGGTTGTGCCAAACTAGCGGATGGTGTCAGAGACGATGTTGTACGTATCTCGACGGTGCATGCAGTGCGTAGGATATTTCAGAAGACGTCCAAGATTGTGGAAAGGTATGTACGGGGGGGCAGACAAATGAAGTCAAAAATAGACACGAATGCACTTTAATAATAGTGGGAGAATTACAAGGGATTTTTTCAGTTTGCAAAATAATAGATCATTCAAACTCCTCCTGATTAAACAAATTTGTGATTAAATTAATAAAAAATTTTCTTTGATGTTTTATTTTACAAGGTTTCTCTTTTTTATTATCTCAGTCAATTAATTTTGTTCTTCTCCATATTTTTCTCCTTTCTTCCTTTACAAGGTTTCCTTTTTTTATTAGCTCAGTCAATTAATTTTCTTATCCTCCATATTTTTCTCCTTTCTTCCTTTTCAAGGTTACTCTTTTTTATTTACTCTTTACAATTTTTCTTTGATGTTCATATATGAATTAATTGTTTTATTTTACAATGTTTCTCTTTTTTATTATCTCAGTCAATTAATTTTGTTATTGTTCTCCTTTCTTCCTTTACAAGGTTACTCTTTTTTATTGGCCTAATTGCTGCCATTTTCATGTTCTGCTATATAACCCGAAAAATTCTATACATATTTCGCTACAATCCTTTGCAAACTGTTATCTCCGATTTACACTTACCCGTCTACGAAATTCCGTTTCCCGAAGTTACAATTTGCAATCAGAACCGCCTGAACTGGCAACGCTATAATGAGGCCAAGGCCAAGTTCCTTCGCCAGCAACATCACAATCCCCAGCATGAGTTCATATTTCGCGAGGTGGTGAATGCCTACGATACTCTTCGGTTTGGTAGATTCGATAACTTCAAAAATCTCACGCCTCTGTCACTGAATGACTTGAATTATATTAATTTTACCCTTGTGGTTCAGTTGATGGCCTGGCGGTGTCATGAGCTCTTTACCGAATGTTATTGGCGAAATCATGCTCTTGATTGTTGTGCGATCTTCTCGGAGCGTAAATCTCAAAAAGGACAATGTTTGGCCTTTAATACAATTGAGAGCGCAGCTGGTCAGAGAAAGCACGAAGAGGATCCATATTATCCATGGCGTACCTTCGATAGGGGTCCCAAGCATGGTTTAAGGGTGCGTATACATGTCAGGGAGGGATTACATTCACCTTCCAGCCAGAGGGCAGGAAAAGGTGTATTGGTGAGTGAGTGAGAGGTTTTGTTAAGATTTTGTATGTTGACAATTTGAATTTGACGGATTTCGTAGGTGATGTTGGTGGAACCTCATGTTTGGGCTTATCTGCATTATGACATTCCGACCAATACAAGGGCAACGATTGCGATATCTGCGTATCTGCAATACAACGATAATAACACAAGGATATATTCACCAGATGTAAGGAAATGTCTATTTCAGGTAAGTTGATTTATTAAATATATAAATAAAAAAATGTAATAGGTGGTTGGGCTTCCATATTGTTGATAAATTATTGCTCTCACTCGTCTCTCTCTCTCTTCGTAAAGGACGAATTGGATAGTGTCTTCTACAAGTCCCTGCCGAATCACAAATACATGTATGAGAATTGCCTATCGGAATGTCAGCAAGAATATCTAATGAAATACTGCAATTGTACCGTGGATCTGTTCTATCCTCCCGGACCTTACAGAGCCTGTCAATTAATAGATCTACCCTGTTTATATGAACATAATGGTAAGAACGTTTCTCTGCTTTCTTCTCTAGCATTTTATGTGAAATCATTCTGTCAAATTTACAGAAGCTCTACAATATTTCGAACTGGTCGGCGAACATGAATATGTCAAATATCATGATGGTGGCATTAATTGTCCCTGTCATGCCACCTGTAGATCTCTGACATATTTCACTGATCGTCATGTTGAGCATATAACAAAGTCTAATGTAGATCTGAATAATACAGAAATAGAAATGGCTGTATTTTTTGTATGGGAAACCATAATGGTTTATCGGACAACGGCCCGGTATCCTTTGATTGATTTAATGGGTGAGTTTGGAAAATTTGTGGTGTTCATTCTCCAAATACAATTCGATAGCTCTGAGCTCTGATATCAACTGGAAATTAAGTATATTCCGTCGGAAAGAAATGTCACTTGTGTTTTCCCCAAATTTTTTTTTTACCAAAATTTTTTTTTCCAAAATTTTTTTTTAAAATTTTTTTTTTTACAAAATTTTTTTTTCAACAATTTTTTTTTTTTACAACAAATTTTTTTTTCTACAAAATTTTTTTTTTCCACAAAATTTTTTTTTCGACAAAATTTTTTTTTCCACAAAATTTTTTTTTTTCAACAAAAATTTTTTTTTCAACAAACATTTTTTTTTCAACAAAATTTTTTTTTTTCACAAAATTTTTTTTTCCACAAATATTTTTTTTTCAACAAAAATTTTTTTTCCACAAATATTTTTTTTCAAAATTTATTTTTTTTCGAAATTTTTTTCAAAATGTTTTTTACAAAATTTTTAAAATTAAGTAACAAATACTTTCTCAAGCAAATTAACGGGCGCCATAGGCGCATTACAACTTACTAGTATTAAAATATCTTTTTTCAGCATCTCTGGGCGGACTGGCCGGTTTGTGCTTCGGCTGCTCCCTAATTGGTATTACGGAAATATTGTACTTTTTCTTTTTCGATGTTCCCAAGCAAGGCTGCTCAAGTACAAAGGATCTCAGTCGTTTAAGAGTGAAAAGAGAGAGCTTGAAGACAAAGCACATTTTAGTTAGACAACGGTCAATATCAAACCCGTAATAATCACTTTTAATTAAATGTAATTTTCTTTTCTGCTTTTGTTGCAATAAAAAGTCTTAGTGCCTTACATCACAATTATTTTTCTAGAGGAATGACACTCAGGGTCCCAAAAGGTCCACTCTCACAAGATGGTTCTCTTCTACAGCCCGGTGGATAGTATTTGGGTCTAGCATAAATCTACACCCGGTTGGATGGAAATCTGTTAGGTAAGAGTAGACCTTCGTGGAGCAACAATTCCTTAGAGGAGGAATAGTAGTCTTCGTGAAGGTGTCTTCCATACGTGGATGACGGTCTTCGAAACCCCTTTAAAGTTGCCCTTCTTCTGTGGTCAATCTTCGAAAACCCTTTAAAGTTGCCCTTCTTCTATGGCCAATCTTAAATTATACTTTGCCCATGAACGTTAACAATCGCCTCCATTCCCTTAATTTAGTCTGATACACTTATTTTTTAAAAATGATCTCTCTTCGTCGTGGCTTCTTCCACATAATTTAGTCTGATATATAATTTTTTAAAAATTATGTATTCTTTGTAGTTTTTTCCTCAAAAAAATGAAATATTTCCCCAACAGTCACACGCTGTTGTCATTCTTCTTTGCGTCATCATTTCCCAAGGGGCTCGGCAAGTGTTTATTGGGATAGTGCACTGGGAAATTTTGCCCCGAAAACTTTGTGGTCGCGTGTTAATCACGTTTAATGTGCATATTAAATTAAAACGTTTTATTTTGTTTGGTATTTATAAACATGATAGCAATACAAATATATTTATACAAATCATTAATCGTAATATTTTGGAGTTAATAAAATGAAATGTCGTTGGACATCACCGAGTGCGTTGGGTCGCAAGTATACGAATTGAGTAGATTGTTGGTAAATATTGCGGCATTTCGCAGTCTACTACTACAACAAATCGGTTGATATGTATGGATGGCATGCTAAGATGTCACAGTATAATAAGGTCTTAATATAAGGACTTCCATTGAAATGATTTTTTGGACGTGTCACAGATCTGGAAGGTTGTTCCGATAATTAAAAGTTTTTTGAATGGGGGAGTTGATATTTGAAGTCGATTATTGATTTTTCGAAAATAATAATTTTTACCGATGACAAATTTGACGAATTTCGTAATCAACGACAAACACATCCACTCATTGGGATGTAACGAAGTTTGCTCTCACATATGCGAATTATTCGCATCGTTTTGAATATTTGCATTCGCAAAACAAATTTTTGAAATATTCGCTTTCGCAAAAAAATATTTAAGTATTCGCTTTCTCATTCTAAAAAAATCTGTATCTTAGATGAGTTTGGCTAGTCATACATTGAAAAATTCAAACTTTAACGGTTTGGGGAAAAAATAGGGTTTTTGAATTTTTGAGAGTTTTCTTTGCGATAATTTTGTGAAATATCAAAATTTCGAATTTAAGGAACTTGTGATAAGTTGTGCTAGCCTAGCAAAAATTTTCCCACAACATAGCACAAGTTATTTTTCAAAAATTCCCCTGAAGTATGCAACGGTTTTAAAAAATGGGTTATTTAAAGAAATATTGGGTTTAGAGAAAAAAAAAATGACAGAAGGGATACAAATAAATATGTATATCATTTTCAGTGAGCAAAATCCATCTCAATTGTCACTTTTGAAAAAAATTCCGTTTTAGATTTTTTTTTTTAAAAAAAGTGACAAAATAATATTGGCAAATTTCTTAGAATTTTCTTGTTAACTGCTCAACTATGTAGGTCAAATTATATATTCGGTACAAATTTCAGTTTCCCAAAAAAAAAAAAAATGTCGATGACACTTTTTCGAAATTGACAATGTTTTCGAAAAATAAAAATGTGTTGTTTTCGATTTTTTTCATTGAAAAAAGTTTCAAAAATAAAATTGGCAACTTCCTAAGAACAATATTTTTTTCGTTAACATCACAATTATCTTGGTCAAATTCTCTATGGAACACCAATTTCAGTTTTCGAAAAAGAAAAAAATGGCGGTGCTGAAAATTTTTCGAAATTGAAGATTTTTTGATAACATTTTTTTTGGTGTTGTTTTCCATTTTTTCCATTAAGAAAAGTGTCAGAAATAAAATTGGGAAAAGCTTAACTATCTAGGTTGAATTCTGTATTGAACACAAACTTAAGTTTTGGAAAACATTACACCTTTTTGAAATTGGCGATTTTTTCGAAAATGCCAGCAGATGGACTTTTTTCGTAAGCAGCACTCGCCTTGCAAAACTCAGCACAACTTATGTTTTTTCAGAAAAAAAAAAAAAAAATGGTGACCATTTTTCTCAAAATGCCTGCAATTTAAAAACCTTCGTAAACAAAATTTTATTTAAAAAAAACAAGTGAAAAGCGCCGCGGTAGGCGAGTTGGTACCGTGCTTGCCTATCAGCTTGGGGGTTGTGGGTTCGATTCCCACCAGAGGCTTTGTTCTGTCGCTGCAAAAATCAAGCCAAATGGTCTTTGTCACCCGGTTTACCCTTGGACCCAAAATTATAATATAAATTTACTTTGTCTTGTAATTAATAAATAAATAAATAAAAACAACATTTTCGTATTTTCAAAATATTGCCGTAAGTTTTCGAAAAACGGATTTCTTCACAATTCAGCACAACTTTCCCTTTTTCGAATTTTGAACGTGACGAGTTTTAATATCATTTCCCAAATTCAAACTGGGCTCTTGAGAAATGTGATTCCAATTCACCGAAGTAGACCCAAAGGAACCTCTGAAAACTATAAATATTTTATGTCAAAGGCACCTGCAACATATATCCAATGACAATGGCTGCAATAACCTTTATATGAAATTTTCTCTGTGACCCAAAGACGATTTGTATACAATACTTTAATTGATAAACCAATAGTAGTGCACACACGCGTATATCCTGTCTATTTGCTCCATTAACACTTGTTGACAGCCATTAACGCATTGTTGTCACAAGGAAATTGTCACAAATCACGGACCACTTACAAAACCTTTACCAGTTTGTATGTCACACTCCAACAATCAATTGTTAGCAAACTAGCAAAGGTTTCGGTTCAATTTTCTTCAAACAGTGATTTCAAAAAAAAAATCCTAAAAATGATTTCAAATACAAAATATAACAATCTGCGAAAACAGCCAGCTAAATTAATACATTTCCCCACCAATGCCGAGAGAAAGGACATATATGCTCTGGCAAAATTTCGTGATGCGGTGCTGGAAGATTTCCTGCACGTTTCCACGGTGCCGGCAATGGAGAGGATATTCCGGAAGACCTCAAAGCTAATTGAAAGGTGAGAAGAACCAGGTGTTTTTTTTATAACTTGTCTCTCCCTCTGTCTAACACTTCCATTCTTCCTTCAACTTTCAGATTACTTTGGTCTTTCGGTTTCATTACAGCCTTTCTGATATTAACCTACGTCACCTTGAAAATTGACTACATATACCGCAACCGTCCTTTGAAAACCGTTATATCCGATTTACAATTTCCCATCTTTCGTATTCCCTTTCCGGAGATTACCATTTGCAACAAGAATCGCCTGAACTGGCAGCGTTACAATGAGGCCAAATCTCAATTCCTGCTGGCCGAACATCGTACACCTCAGCATGAGCAGGTCTTTATGGAAATTGTCAATGCTTACGATACTCTGCATTTTGGAAAGTTTGACAATTTTCGAAATCTTTCCAACCTCTATCCGCCCGTACTACTGAAGGATTTGAATTATATAAATTTCACCCGGGTGGCTGAACTGATGGCCTGGCGGTGTTATGAACTCTTTACGGAATGCTCTTGGCTCAATCGTTCGATGGATTGTTGTGAACTCTTTACGGTGCGTAAGTCTCAGCAAGGTCAATGTTTGGCCTTTAATTCGGTGGAAATGGAAGAGGGTGAGCGTCGAGTGAAATCCGATCCCTATTATCCGAGGCGTACAATGGGCATGGGTCCGAAAAATGGCTTACGCTTTCGCATACACACAAGAGAGGGACTGCATTCACCACTGAGTCGGGGCGGCAAGGGAGTAATGGTATGGAATTAGTTTCCCATTGATGTTCTTGTAGGAAATAATTGTTTTTCCTCAATAGTACATGATGGTGGAACCTCATGTTTGGTCGTATCTGCCGCACGAAGTTCCTACCAACACGAGAACGGATGTCTCGATATCGGCGTATCTACACTTCTATGATGAATATACTCGGATATTTCCGCCGAATGTGAGAACATGTATCTTTGAGGTAAGATGAGTATACAGTAGGGTGGAGTGAAAACGTTGCCCGAAGAGATGACATTTGGCGAAAAGTACTAATGCCATACCAAATTAACGATTATGTATAATGCTGGAAGTCCTCGGTGGCAACACCAGGATTCATGATGGGATTTGACTTTGAATTTTCGTAATCTCTCACTTACTTACTTAACCCTTTAACCACTGAAGTCGAACCTTTTAAACATTAGAAATGGATGTTAGTTATGGTCGTCTGTAGACGGTCTTAGTGGTTAAAGGGTTAAGTGGGCTCTACAACCTGTTGTTGGTCTTGGTCTGCTTAATAAATTATTTCGAAGCAAATCGGTCTTCTGCTTGGCTTCTCCAGTTCGTGATACCAAGGAATTTCATGTCTTCTTCCACTTGGTCCCTCCACGGGAGTCTCGGTCTTCCCTGTCCACGCCTTTCGGGCTGTAATCTCCACTTTCGACAAAACCAAAAAAAATTTAGATTATTTCATGAGACGACAATATTATGGATTAAAAAAAAAAAAAAAAGAATCTTAATATATATTTACCCTCGACACTGATTCACTGATACACTGACTCTGTCACGGAGTACGTAGGAATTTAAATAGGCATTCTATAATTTTCTATAAATAATAATAATAAAAAAAATAATATTTTTTTTTGTACAGAAATTGTGTTTTCCCAAATTTTTTTTTTCTACAAAAATTTTTTTTTCAAAAAAAAAATTTTGTTCCTAAAAAATTTTTTTTTTCAACAAAAAATTTTTTTTTTCAAGAAAAAATTTTTTTTTCAACCAACATTTTTTTTTTTTTCAACAAAAAAATTTTTTATTCCACAAAAATTTTTTTTTTTCAACACAATTTTTTTTCCATATTTCAACGGGCGCCATAGGCGCATTACAACTTACTAGTGACAAATATTTTACTAGTGTTTGTGATCGTTTCTTCGCCACTTAATTCCTAGGACGAACTGGGCAGCTTATACTACAAATCCTTGCAAGATCATAAATATATGTATGAAAATTGTCAATCCGAATGTCAGCAAGAATATTTAATGCATTTTTGCAATTGCACAGTGGATTTGTTTTATCCACCCGGACGTTATAGAGCCTGCCAGCTAACCGACTTGCCCTGTCTCTATGAGCATAATGGTAGGTGGCAATGGAGTACACCTGCCCCCCTTTCAGGGACTTTTAACCCGTTTCTCCTGCAGATATTCTACAAAATGTCAAACAAGTGGGCGAGGAAGATTATGTGGCCTATCATGACAATGGCATGAATTGTCCCTGTTATTTCAATTGCAAGTCCTTGAGCTATTTTCCCGATTTCAATGTGGACAACATACCCAACGACCAGGTGGATTTCAATAATACAGAAATTGAAATGTCGGTGTATTTTATGTTGGAGTCACTGAAGGTCTACAAGACCATGGCCGTTTATACGTTTATTGATTTAATGGGTGGGTAAGGGGGTGGATGTTAATAAAAAAAAAAATCCATAATTAAAGTGATTTTTTGTTTCAATCTTCTTTCAGCTTCCCTGGGCGGTTTGGCTGGTCTCTGCATTGGCTGTTCCCTGGTGGGCATTGTGGAGCTTTTGTATTTCTGCCTGGTGGATCTTCCGAAAGAATGCGTTTCATATTACTGTGCTACCAAACGTTTAAAGCGAAAGCGTAGAACAGTCAAAGCAAAACAAATTCTCGTTAAAGAATTTGCCATAATGCCTTAACGTATGAAATCGTATTTATAATCGTATCTGTTGTGGAAATAATTTAACAAAAAAAAAAAATATAGAATGCACTGGCTTTTGTGCAGTCGGAGATTCTTGTGCAGTTGGCTTATGGATTTTCTTTTGTTCCAATAATAAAAATTACTCTCAATGTCACCAACATTCATGGTTTTGTGTTGACTTCCTTCGTTCAAGTTCTTGCTTGAGATTGCATTTTGGTTTTTCTTTTATTAACTTAACATTTAAGTTCCTGACCTCTTCTCTGTTTTTTTTTATCCAGTTTTTCTTCTTGACTATTTTTGTTGAGTTTAAGTTGTCATTAGCAGGACTTTTGAGTATTTCACAAAACACTTAAGAGAGAAGTTGTTGGTGTCGTAACATTTTTGAGGACTGACTTCGTGTTTTGTGGTCTTTGAGTTTGTAAAAGTTCAGCCCCAGCAAGTCATTCACTTCAGTTTTTGTTAATGAAAATTTGGTGGTGTGTATGTGTTGTTGGAAATTATGTCCAGAGTGTCTGGTTTCATTATTGTTGTAGGGGTAATGCCCAAAAAAAAAACAATCCTGAAGAATCTCTGTACTACCTGTTTTAGACTAGACTGCTTAGAACAGAAATGGCGGCTGTCCAAATTTAAGGGAATTCGTAAACATCACAGTCAGTGGCGAATCTGGGGAATATGATATCAGACAGCACACTTTAAGAGGAAGAGGCTGACGGGGAATTCTCACCAGTCAGATTGCCAAGGAGGGAAGGGAAATATAACTGAAGTTGTGGGAAAAATTAATGTTCACGTGTCCCATATATGATAGACACTAAGACAAGAGTTTTCGTGGGAAAAAGTCAGCATATCGTGGAGCCAGGAAATTATGCCCCACAAAAATACACCCCCAATTGATCAATCTACGTAATGAAAATACAACCCAGGAAAATGCACCCAAACTGCCTCGAACGTATTTTGAAAATAATCCCTAAAATTTTACACTGGAAAATAATTTCTGTTAGATGTCAGCCAGGAAATTATGCTCCACAAAAATGAAATTATGCCCCAAATTTGGGCTCAATCTACGTAATGAAAATAGAACCCAGGAAAATACACCCAAACTGCCTCGAACGTATTTTGAAAATAATCCTTAAAATTTTCCACTGGAAACAAATTTCTGCAAAATGTGGCCCAAACAAAGGCAAATGAAAAATCGCGCCAAACAAGGGGGCGTTATTTCCAGATGGACTCATTAGCAAATCACTCCAAAATGTTTCATCAAGCTTTTGGCGCCACTTTTCATTTTGAAAATATTTGAATTTTTTTCTCGCGATTTTATTAAATTGAAGATGACTCCAAAATTTCATAACAAAATATTTTTTTGTACGAAATAAAACAAAATAACTCCAAAGATGACAGTAAAATTGTATGGGGCAGTTATTCATTTTTACGGCAAGGTGAAATAATGTCCTAAATTCGAAAATGAAACAGAACTCCAACGAAATGATATAAAATCCCATGTCAAGGCGACATCAAATTAAAGTTTTTTTTTTTTTTATTTTTTTGTTGTTTTTTTTTTTATGTGGCTATAACATTAAAGCCAAGATTTTTAGTATTTAAATGGAACCTCAATTGAACTATTAACCCATTAAAAACCGATGTTATTTTGAATAAAATATTCACAGTGAATTGCAAAAGTCAAAAGTCGCCGAGGAATGGAATATAACTCCCATATATGGGCAGGAGTTCCAAAGACATCTTTGCTGGTTTTGGACCGTGTACAGAGGAGAGCGGTGTTGATGATTGGAGATAGTAGGGTATACAACTCAATTGTCTCCCTTCAGCATCGTCGGAATGTGGGTTGATATCGCTATTCTATAACGGTATCTGTTCATCAGATATCCGTCGTCTGGTCCCTGAAGTTAGAACTTAGACTTTATTTCTCCCCGCCCTTTTTTACATTGGGGTCACAGTTCATTTCAGTTTATTAATTAATTGATTTTATTGCTGCCATGAAAAGAAACCCCAAAAACAGGCAAATAGGCCCAAATGTTTCGCTTAGTTTTTATTCTGTGAAAAATTGGCACCAATTTTAATTTTAGAATTTCGGTTGTAATTCCCAAACAGATATCGTACTTCATAATAACAGATCCAAAAATTAATTTCGCAATAGGTTAACATAAATTAATCCGAACAAGAATAAAATAAAAACAAAACTAAAATTAAAATTATAAAATTAATTGGGAGAGCCTTAATGTTATCCTAGCAGATTCGCTGAGTCTTGATAAGTCAAACATTTGTCTAAAAGGACAAATGCTATCCCAAATTAATGATTATGTATAATCCTGGAAGTCGTCGGTGGTAACTCACACCAGGCTCGACGATCTATTAAAAGGTTAAAAATTAAGCTGCAAAAAAATCGTATTCAATTTTCAATTTGGCGAGTATTTTCTTCGGGCTTATTGTCATTCCACCGCATAGCGTCCTTAGTCTTTTCTAAATTGTATGAAATACGTGAAATTGGTCGACGTCTTGTCAAGGGCTGTGGAGACGGAGTCCGACAAATTTTGCCCGAAGTCGGATTTTGCTCGACTCCGGCTCGGAGTCGTATTTACCTAAATTTCCGATAAAATAAGTTAAATATTTAAAATTGAAAAAGTTAATATGTTAATTTTTTTTTAAATATTTCGATTATATAAACTTTTTTTATCTTTAAGATACAAACGCACCTTAGTGTGATAAAGTGTATATGAGTAGTAGACAATTTTCGAATTTTTGTTATTGAACTCGTAGTCAAAGTCCAGCTATTTAAAATGCTAAAGTCGGAGTCGAGCAATTTTTTCCCATCTCCACAATTTTGTTATGGAACAGCTGAAGTCGGAGTTCACTCTGGAGTCGGAGCCGAGCTATTTAAAAAAGCTAGAGTCAATTCCACCGGTCTTACCGAGCTAAGAGCAAGAAATTTTATCGAATTTCCATATTTCATATTTATGTGGTTCTGTTTGTTAATTCTTCCTGTTCTTTGCGCTTAGCTCAATGATTTAAGAACACTCTCCCGTTTGTGCCTTAAAGCTCAAAACTCATAAATTGGAGTAAAATCTGACCGCCCCAACCCCCCTTGTTGATTCGATGTCATTGCTTGACATGTCCTGCGGTATTCTGTCACATATCACATTAAACAAGAATTCACTTAATTTAGTTTGAGCTGAAATTAATGGCTGTCTCTTTAGTAATCCTTCACTGTAGTGAAATGTTAAATGCGTCGATAACATTTCCATTCCGAACGCCATCTAGTTGTCATCTTAAGCATTTCGATTGTAATTGTAATAGAGTTTTCCTCAATTGTTAGTACCAAATAAGGGATGTCTTTACTGGGGGTTGTTTTTTGAGAGTGCTGTAAGGATTTCCGTAACATAATTATGTTCTGGTCATAAATGAGAGGGCAGATGTTCCATGTCATTTGTGGATGGATTAGTTCGGCAGCAGACTCTAGATGCCGGTAATTAGCTTGGCCCTCTCGTGGAAATGTTCAGCAAACATGTTGGGTCTTCTGCCCTCTGTAGGTGTCGGTGGGCGACGTCTGACATCTGCAAGGGCTTTGCGTAAAGCTCTAAAGGAAAAATAAACGAATTTTAATAGTTCAGTTTTACGATGGAAGGAAAACTTTGTCAGAAGTTCACTCAAGTTTATAAAGCATCATGAACCGATAACTTTCTTAGACACTGATTACATGTGTGGTTGCTGTTGCTAACAGATGGAAACAAACTTCCTTGAATGAGAGTTAATAAAAATTTGTGTTCCTTTATTGAAAATACAGGTCGAATAATACAAGGCCTTCGCCCACCGTTCGTATAAGTCTGATGTGTGAAACGTTGAGTTGCTGAGATCGATGGCGAATCGATGTTCCTGGACTGAGTAACACCATACGACAGCCAGTCTTGAAATTTAATTTTTTAATTTAATGGAGAACGGTATAGAGCCATGATAACCGACTATTTTGTTTCCGAATTGGATGGCATGAATGTGGATGAGTTGTGGTTCCAACAAGTGGTTGAAAATTGGACCTGTAGAATTGGCTTTATTCGAGCCAGCCGCGGAGGCCACATGCCCGAAATCATATTTAAACATTAATGGCATAAAATTATCCTTCCAATAAAGCCAAATTGATGGACATTAAAACGATTTTCTTGTGTTTTATTTCAATTCGAAGTTCTATACCTCAATAAAAAACACCCTTTATTTAATTTTAATTTTTGCATTATTTCCTAAATATATTCAAGTGTAATGGGAGTCTTCGGATATGCGGCGTCTAGCCTCTGATGTTGGCAAATTGAGGAGGGAAACGCGATTATAGAGGGACTCCCATCTCTCTATCTGTCTAGCCGTTTGGGCGCAGAGAATATTCGGCTGGATAAAAGAAATGGCAAAATTGTTCGTATGTGGAATCGTAGTTTCTTTCCTGCCAGCTGTGACATTCTCAAATTCATGATAAATAATAACAAACAATAGTCCCTCTTTCCTCTTTTCAATACCCTTACAGTCTATCGCCAAAAATGTCAAAGCCATACAAGGAACTGAAGAAATTGGAATTTAGGTAAGTGTTTGCTTTGCTGGCTTCGCTGACTTTACAGGCAACAAGGCAAATTCCTAGATTTGAACCGGCGTTAAACTTGAGGTACTGTTTATTCCAGAATTCGACCCAAAGAAATTTGTGATTTAGTTAGAATCTTCTTGTTGGTGGTTGTTAAACTAAATAATTGGGGGAAAAATGTCCACATCTTAAGCAGAATTCGACACAAAGAAATTAGTGATTTAGTGAGAATCTTCACCAGTTTTTCATTTTTTCATTGACACAAGTCAGCAGGGATTGACGAAATGTAGTACTTTTAATACACTTTGTGGCCAGTGTTAAAAATAAAATTAATTTCAATATACGGTACTCTCAAAACGTTTCGTCATATCGCTCATTTACTTGAATAGTGGCATAACTCAAAATAGGATTTTTTCAGAAGAGCCGTTTAAAATCGTCAATTTCGTCGTACTTTCCAAATATAGAAAAAGGACTACAGGCTATTTCAATAATATGTAGACCTGTCATATGAATCCATAATACTCAGTAGAACAAAAGCCAATTTAAATTAGAGATTTACAGCTTTTCCAAGAGCAAAAATATATAAAGTGAATTTTGAATTATGCCACTATTCAAGTAAATGAGCGATATGTTCTCCACTGTTATGGCGCTTCCGTCGTTCTCAATTCATTATCGCATATTTTTACTGTACTATCGACGAATTGTAAAATGTGTTAATTAAAACAACCACCAATTGTTACAGAGCTATCCACAAAGTTGATGTGTATTTCACATTCTGCTCTTTTGTGATTTCCCTGTGTTTATGGACTTTTCTCGTGTTCATAGACCCACATTTTGACAGCTCTACCACAGTATTAGCTGAAACTTTCCTATCAACTACTTTGGTTTATTTCTTTTTGGTTCTTTATGCGGATATTTCAAAACGAATATAATTTTCAACGTCTGTTACAAATTTTGTATTGTATTAAGCTGACCTTCTACAACACCCTGTCACTTCCTATTTAAATGATTGTTTTTTTGACAAAAAACAAATTGAAGCCACCATAAAGGGAATTAAAAAATGATCAAACAATATTGAAAATAGGAAATTTAAACTAGTTTACTTTTATTTATTTATTTTTTATTAATTACAATACAAAGTAAATATATATTCTAATTATGGGTCCAAGGTAAACCTGGTGACGCAGACCATTTGGCTAGATTTTTGCTGCGACAGACCAAAGCCTCTTGTGAGAATCAAACCTACAACCCCCACGCTGATAGGCAAGCACGCTAGCAACTTCGCCTACCGGGGCGTTTTATAAACTATTTTTATTTTCAAACTGCCACACATTCTCATGTTTTATCAATTTCATCCAAACTTATTTATTGTCTCAGTATGTGTGTCGGGTTGGTATACACTTTTTTGTCTACCCCCAGTTATACTGCTTTCCAACTTCCCCAGTAAATATGTTTGTTTTATCGACTGAAGTCACCTTTATCGCCTTTGTCTACTCTATTATCGAAACCATGTGCAATGCGGTAATTTCAACCCCGATGTAGCCACATACCCTTCTGCCCACCGTGTGTCCATTACCTACCCTTGAAATCTGTATTATCGTCCTTTACACACTTATCGCCAATTTCTCTTCTGCTTTCTCCACTTACCTTATATTTCGTACAAACTCTTCTAGTTGTGTGCAGGGGAAATATTATCCAATGGCGAAAGTTGTTCTAAAATTCCAAGAGTGGATTGTGGAAAGTGGGAACAGTCGAGAAGGACCGATGGGTGCATAAATTCGCTTTAGAACAAATAACAAAGAATGCTGTACTACAATTTTAACTGCCCGCTGAATTCAACCGGAAATAGACGTGTATTAAGAACCCACAAAAATATTTGCATTTTTTAAGGAACTGCAAAAATGTCACAGTCTATAAATAAAAAATATTTTTCTTTAAATGTGTATGTACATTAGGGTGGAGTGAAATTCAAAAAAAAAAAGTTAACCTTGGAAAGAGATGTAGTCTGGGGTCCTAATGAGGGGAAAAATAAAGAAAAAAATTTTAAAAAATTTTTAGGGGTCGCGCCACTCCCTCGAAATTTGGAAATTATCGCTATTTTGGCGTTGATTTTAGAAAAATCCTAAAAAGTTGTATGTCAATAAATGTTTGCAATAGCGTAAACAATAAAATAAGGGCATGACAAAATTTAAAAAAAATTTTCTCATTGTTCAAAAATTTCAAAAAGTAAAATAAGTCAAATTGAAAATTGAAAATTGACTGAACAATGAAATCGCCACCAAAGCTACAAATATTAGTCGATTATCCTCATATTTGCCTCAAATACTTTTGTTTGGGCACTGAACAAGCTCAAACTTTTAAATTTCGAATAAGTTAAGTCGTTAATTTTTAGGATTTTCCTAAAACCAACGCCAAAATAGCGATAATTTCCAAATTTCGAGGGAGTGGCGCGACCCCTAAAATTTTTTTAAATTTTTTTTCATTATTTTTCCCCTCATGTTTTCACTCCACCCTAATGTACATATTGCCTCCTCAATACAATAACAGTGTATAATAAACTATACAGTATACACTATTGTTTTCTTGAGGGAACGATATGTGTACTGATTACATCCAATCGATATATCTTAAAAATCAAACTACCATAAGGGACAATATGTGGTTTAGATAGCACTGATCAAAATTTCCAAGCCCGGCACAATTCATTCTATGTTAACTTAATTTCTCCTTAGGGTTTAAGAAATCCGTGGCAACTATTTCTTCTCGAATAGAAATATACCCTTTTTTAGGATTTGAATACATGTATGCTCAATTGAAAGGAAACTTCCTCAAAAATCCAGATATGATTTTCGTTTTAACTAAATATGGGGCTCTGGCACAAAACTCGGTCAGGTTTTGAATGACAGCAAACTGTCTCAGAAAACAAAAAATCCGCAGAGCCTGAGTTTTCAGGTCATAAACAACACCTTTACCTTCAATGGTGGTTGATACAACGTTCAATTAAATGATTTTTTTTTAAATGCACTGCCGGTTTTCGTAAAACTAATTCGTTCGTTCGTTACAGACGTGTTCACAGTACGTTATTGTAGGTGCATATTTTACTAATATATAAAGGTCTGCAAAGGCCATTTGGAATAAAGTTTGGAAAAATAGGCGTGGACCTGCCCATACACTCCAAAATAGAAAATTACCGTTTTTCCTAGACTTTTAGAGGTAGGAAGGTGAGGTTAGTGCATATTCCACTAAACAAATATTTTCTCCTTCATTTATCCTTAAGGCGTTCGATAAACTTCAACTAGACTATTGTGAAATTTAGATAAAATCAGTCCAATTAAATCGGAAATATCAGATTTATTACCAAACAGTTTTTACGATAAATGAAATGAAATTATTTTGATCCAACAGTTTTTGCATAATTTTTCATATGAATTTCGAGAACGTGTTGAACTTTCATTGAACTTTTCGCCAAACTAGCTTTCAACGTAAATAATATTTAAATTCTTTTTAAAATCGACAATCCTTTTCGCATCTAAATTGCTGGTGAACGTGTGAACTCTATTAAAATCCATCGCCGACAATTTAGAAAATAATATAATTCCAATTGCATGTTAAAACTGCATATGTGTGTATAGTGGGGGTTTTTTTTAGGGGTTTGTTTCCAATGGTATAAATCTCAACATATTGTTAAATTTTCAACAACTGCGAAAAAGTGCTAAATTGAAAATCCCTTCGACCACACTCGTACAAATCTATACTAGGATTTTAACACAGATAGATAAATGCGAATAGAGATATTCACATACACACACACAGACACAGACACAGGCATACAAAAGTCCACAGAGGCAGCTGGCATAGCACATGCACTAACAGGTTACACACACACAGAGTTAGCCACATGCAGGCGAGTAGAGTTACTGGCCAGAACCGAAAGAGCAAATCCCTAATGATATGGCGAATAGAATAAAAACAAATTAAATTTTTAAATAAAAAGACATAGGGGGTGAGAGAGAGAGGGGGAGAGGGAGACAAACAAAAAAATAAAAACATAATTGAGAACAACAACAAGTATCGGAAAAATACTATAAAATGCAAAATAAAATATCCGGAAACACCCACACACACCGGACACTCCAATACACAAACAAACACCAACCGATGCAATTGCAAATAAATCCGCATTCGAATGTGTGTGTGTGTGTGTGTGTTTTGCGAAAAGTGGCAAATGAACAAAAAACAGAGGTAAAAGTGGATTAGTAATAAAGCTATGCAATGACTGCCTGACTGACTGCTCGGCTCGCTCAGGATGCATTCGTTGGACTGCCCACACCGATCACCCATATGGATGTAAACTTATCGGCTGAGCAGCAGGAGGGGGAGGGAAACAGTTCATAATGTTTGCATGTAAAATAATAAACATACACATATGCACAGTATTCATGTACATTGTACATATGTATGTGTGAAATGTTTGTAATAGTTGAGTGGCAAAAAAAAACACACACACACACAAAAACTATAAAGTTGTCTGTATGTGTTGGCCACGTCGTGTTAGTTTGTTTGTATGCCATAAACTCACAAACACACACAGACAAACCTCTGTAAATTATGTTAAAGTAAATTAGACAACATTTAATTTAGTTTGAAATCCGACAGGAAACGGATGTGGCGGCTAACAAAGGTAAAGGTCTGAAGACCTTATCGGTTTTGGCCGAATTATTTGTGCACGTTCTCTCAATTATGCATTTCATATAAAAACAAAAAAAAAAAAAAAAAGTCCCCCAAAAACTTTAAATATTATGCCAAATTGTCTGTTTCCATTAACCAAATTTGTTCATTCGTTACAAATCGTTAATATTGGAAGCGTTTTAAAATGTATTTCAGATCTTATTCAATTCTGATTTTCAAATATATTTCAGTTATCGACATATGGAATACAAGCCCAAAAGACTGGGCTCTCATTACTGGGAAAAATCAATTTGTAACAAACGAACAAATTCGATTTATGGAAACGGCCAGAAAATGTCATGCCTGTAATAGAATTACAATCCGATCGAAAATGGAAATTATACAGCAGTCTTGAAGATCTCAACAACAGCCATCCACTGGTGACCTGGTGGCGTTGCTTTCGAAACGATGGTTGGATAGATATTTCCAAGGCGTTTGATACGGTCTGGCATGATTCATGCATATTAAAACTTATTGTATTTGGTGTCGGTAAAACCTTCTCTCAAGATTTCTCTGATATTGCTCTATACGAGTGGTTATATATGGAGTCTCATCCAACAAGCATTAATTGAGAGCAGCAGAGCCACAAGGTTCTGTCCTGTCTCCTTCTCACTTTATTATTTTCATTGACGATCTGTTGACCCAATCTACTCCTTTGTGGAGACACCACCTACCACCCGGTCTTAAATGAAATATAACTCCCATATATTCGCAGAAATCTCTTACATACGAATGGCTTTTTGAATAATTACTAAACCATATTGATAAAAAGGATAATGTATTGAAGCGATACAATGCGAGCAATAAACCCAAATAAGATGAAGTCAATGCTGGGTGTTGTCAATGTTGTTGATCCTGTGAGGATCATATGGTCATGTGGTTTCAGTACTAATTTTATTTAGGTAGATTAGCTTCTTGGGCAGCCAACAACGTCTCCTTGCTAGCAGCTTCAAGTGGTTTTAGTCACAACGTATTTCGAATCAAATGCAACGCTACTCCATTAACCTTCTAAATCGTATGGGTATCTGTCTCGTGAGAACTCTGTAGAAGAACTCAAGTCTGCCGATCATCAACAACGACGTGTCTTTGCTGATTGGGTCCTTGAAATGCATGAAACTGATCCGGAATTCCATCGCAAAATCATCTTGACTGATGAGGCCCATTTGCACTTCGGTGGCTACGACAAGCAAAATTGTCGCATCTGAGGCTCGGGAAACCAAAGAGTTATTGTTAAGAAGCCTCTCCACCCTCAACGTGTGACTGTTTGGTGCGGTTTATGGTCCGGCGGGGTCATTGGACCTGAGTTTTTCGAAAATGAGATTGGATCAACAGTTACGGTAAATGAATTGCGCTATCGAGAGATGATTAATGATTTTTTATGGTCGGAGTTGGATGATATCTGGACAACGTTTATTTTCAACTATGCTTGAAAATGCTTTTTATTGACCAACTTATGCTTAAACTACGAAAACCTCAGAAAACCCGAATTTTTGGAAAAAAAATGGTTTGTGGCGGTTTTAAAAAAATCGGAAAAAATTCTCAAAAATACTTTACACCATAAGCTACCAAAATCAGGTTGAGCCAAAAAAAAAATATTTTTGGACACCCTACTGCACATCAGCCATCAGGTTTGTCGCCTTTTTATACCCTACTGCACTGCAATTATTATTATTCAAGTCTCAATAATAATTCCATTCGGGATTGTGTAACATTTTGGTTCATCCGAGGGTTACAAACTACCTATTGAACATTATATACACCTTCATATCTCTGTAGGGAAATGTACATTATATGTTGCAAATCTGTTGTCGTTGTTGTTGTCATTTATTGTACAAATCAACTGAAACATTTCCAAACAAGATTAAAATCTCCTAATTTTCAGACGTAATTTGTTTTAAATAAACATTAACATTTGCTGTTCGCATTGTTGTTGTCGTTGCCACAGTTTATTAAATAAATACGCAAATGCAAAACGATTTGCCAAGCGGCCAACCAGGAAAAAAAACACCGTTCGCTTGTAGCCAGAACTTTAGTACGCGTAGATGCGTTTCGATGCGATATGGGTATGGCCGTCTGTAGTTGGGCCTTATTCCCATTTTTAGCCGTCCGTCTGATTTTTCGGTTTTTTTTTGTTGGTGTTGCTGCGAATTGATATTGGATTGTTGCATTATTGCAACATAATTTTCTCATTATTTGTCGGAGGGGATTTGTTTTGGGTGTGTTTTTTTTCTCTGTTGGTCTTTTGCCTATGGACGATTGGCAAAAATTTGAAATTTGTAGGAAAACTAAATATAAACCGTCACGGAATTTGATGTTGAGATTGGGGTGACCCGGAAAAATAACATATGATAAATGTTTGACAACTGAATGAAAATGTTACAAAAGCAAAAATAAATAAGTTTTTAAATTTATTAGGAAAATTAATATTTTTTTTAATTTGAAAGGAAATTTCATTTATGTTTAATGGGCAATCCTAAAAATTAAATTACCTTTAGTTCATTCCCTTAAATGTTTTTTTAATTGTGAGAATTATAAAATAGTAATATAACATGAAACTTTCCGCCGTTTTGGATTTTTCAAATTTTTAAAAAAAAAATAATTTCAATTTCTTGGGGAAACTTTTAAATAAATTTGTTTATAACTGCAAAATTGTTTAGAGAAACAATAAATACATAAATTAAATATAATTCTTAAATTTTCAAAATTTTGTTTAGATTTAAAAAAAAATAAATTGAATTTTTTAGTAAAAAAAAAATTTTTTTTTTTTATAAATTTTTTTTATAGCTGCAAAACCATTATTTATTTATGGAAACGGTAGATTAAATGTAATTCTCAATGTTCCTAATTTTTTTCAGATTTTTTTTAAACACAATAATTACAATTTTTTTGGCAAAAAACATTTTTTTTCATCGTAAATTTGTATATAAGTGCAAAACTATTGATTATTTAGAAAAGCGATAATGTAATTTTATTAAATGTAATTTTTAATTTCTCTAAATTTTTTTCAGATTTAAAAAGAAATAATTTGAATTTTTGGAGAAAACAAATATTTTGAATTTTTTGAACAAAAAAACAATTTATCCTTCATAATTTTGTTTATAATTGCAAAACTATTGATTATTTAGAAAAATGATATTGTATTTTATAAATTAAATTTTAAATTTTTCTAATTTTTTTTCAAGATTTAAAAAAAAAATAATTTGAATTTTTAGAGAAAAAAAATATTTTGAATTTTTTGAAAAAAAAAAACAATTTATCCTTCATAATTTTGTTTATAATTGCAAAACTATTGATTATTTAGAAAAATGATATTGTATTTTATAAATTCAATTTTAAATTTTTCTAATTTTTTTTCAAGATTTAAAAAAAAAATAATTTGAATTTTTAGAGAAAAAAAATATTTTGAATTTTTTGAAACAAAAAATATTTTTTTCTTCAAAAATTTGTTTACAATTGCAAAACTGTTGATTATTTAGAAAAGTGATATTGTAATTTTATAAATAAATTTTTTAATTTTTGTAATTTTTTTTCAGATTTTTTTAAAAAAAAAAATTTGGAACTTTTTGAGAAAAAAAATATTTTGAATTTTTTGAGAAAAAAAAATATTTTAATTTTTTTGTAAAAAAAAAATATTTAGATTTTTTTGTAAAAAAAAAAATATTTTGATTTTTTTGAAAAAAAAAAAATATTTTTTCTTCATAAATATGTTTATAATTGCAAAACTGTTGATTATTTGGAAAAACGATATTTTCAGATTTTTAAAAAAAAAATAATTTGAATTTTTCGAGAAAAACCAAAATATTTTTTGGCTTCATAAATATGTTTATAACTGCAAAACTATTGATTATGTACAAAAACAATATTTGCATGCATAGAAAAGTAATTTTCAATTTCTCAATTTCCCAGATTTTTTTAAAAAAAAAACAAAAAAAATTGAATTTTTTTGAGAATAAAAATATTGTTTTCTTCATAAATTTGTTTATAATTGCAAAACTGTTGATTATTTAAAGAAGCGATAATGTAATTTTATTAAATGTAATTTTAAAATTTTTCTAAATTTATTTCCGCAAAATCGAACTAGTCTTAATTGTGCCAAACTATTTTTTTACCAAAAAATAAAACCAAGTGAAAAAAACCCAAAAGCAAGGAAAACATTTAAAAGGTCATATGAAAAATTGGCCTGTGAACGCCAAAACGTTCGAGCGTAATTTCACCCTGACTTGGAATTTAAAATTTTATAAAATTCTAAAGATCTCCTGATTGAACACAAGTGCACTCTTTTCTGCGGGGCCATCACAAAGTTCAATTATTATATCCACTAAAAAGCCTATAGTATCTACACTCAGTATTATAAATTCTCTATCGGAGACACCCTACTATCTAATCGTACATGCATTGAACATGGCCAATTTCGTTCTTACTTGCCACAAAACAGTTAATACAAATACAAATAGACAAAACGGTATTTGAACTACTCGCCACTCGGCCACTAACACAGTCACGCCAGTGCCAGTGGCACTGCTGCTACTAACACAGCCAGAGCCTGTAAACTACCTCATACATAGATGACCGCAGCCACCGCTTCCTAGGACCTGTCCAACTGTCTGTCATTCCTATGCATGGCTTAGAGTATATCGTCATGTGTGTGTGTGTGTGTGTGTGCGTCGGATTGGTTTTGTATTAAACAGTTTATCCTACAGACAATCATCATATTTGTGGGTCATTTAATATTGACTTATGTTACCAATGCGTTTATGTCCTAACGCCCACTGACATCCCCCTTCCCACCATCAATGTTATGTTGTGAGAGGAGCGTTTTTGTTTGGAGGTCACTCACATACCATAGTGATGTACTTTATGTCGCCCGTCTCCCCCTAGCTCTTAATTGGATTGAAGTTGGTTGAATCGTTGTGTGTTGTTTTTGTGAAATGCTTAACACATTTTAGTGCCACTAAACGCATATAAACATAAATAAAGTGGGCAAAGTCGCAAAATGTTGATTAGATACAGCGGGGGCGCGGGGGAAACTGCAATGATGGCATTATTAACATAATCAATGTTGATAGGCGGAGACGGGGCATAATGCATTCTACCCCCCCCCCCATCCAACCGAATGCCAGATGCAATTTCTGTTGTCCATGAGTTCATGATGTGCTGTTGGGTTATCCGATTGAAAACAGAAAAATCACATAGAATGTTTAGTTGGAAAATTTCGATAATGTTCAATTTGCTGGAGAGTTTTTGTGTGTCAATGGAATCTGGTAAATTTTTTTTTGAAATTTCCACAAACAAAATTAAAAATTACTTTTGGTGTGTGATTTTAAAGGCTGTTGTTTCATCTGGTGTAACATTGGTTGGGGGAACACTTATTTTGAATCTTGAAAAAGGTTCTCATCGACAGCTTTTCGTTAAATATTTTCAAGACATTTTCCTATAGAAAATTTGTCACAGCGACCAATGTTCCTATAGAAAATTTGTCGCAGCGACAGCTTTTCGTTAAATATTTTCAAGACATTTTCCTATAGAAAATTTGTCACAGCGACCAATGTTCCTATAGAAAATTTTTCTCATCGACAGCTTTTCGTTAAATATTTTCAAGACATTTTCCTATAGAAAATTTGTCACAGCGACCAATGTTCCTATAGAAAATTTGTCGCAGCGACCAATGTTCCTATAGAAAATTTGTCGCAGCGACCAATGTTCCTATAGAAAATTTGTCGCAGCGACCAATGTTCCTATAGAAAATTTGTCGCAGCGACAATTTTCCCTTATAGAAAATTTGTAGCAGCGACCATTTTCCCTTATAGAAAATTTGTCGCAGCGACCATTTTCCCTTATAGAAAATTTGTCGCAGCGACCATTTTCCCTTATAGAAAATTTGTCGCAGCGACCATTTTCCCTTATAGAAAATTTGTCGCAGCGACCATTTTCCCTTATAGAAAATTTGTCGCAGCGACCATTTTCCCTTATAGAAAATTTGTCGCAGCGACCATTTTCCCTTATAGAAAATTTGTCGCAGCGACCATTTTCCCTTATAAAAAATTTGTCGCAGCGACCATTTTCCTATAGAAAATTTGTCGCAGCGACCAATGTTCCTATAGAAAATTTGTCGCAGCGACCAATGTTCCTATAGAAAATTTGTCGCAGCGACCAATGTTCCTATAGAAAATTTGTCGCAGCGACCATTTTCCTATAGAAAATTTGTCGCAGCGACCATTTTCCTATAGAAAATTTGTCGCAGCGACCATTTTCCTATAGAAAATTTGTCGCAGCGACCATTTTCCTATAGAAAATTTGTCGCAGCGACCATTTTCCTATAGAAAATTTGTCGCAGCGACCATTTTCCTATAGAAAATTTGTCGCAGCGACCATTTTCCTATAGAAAATTTGTCGCAGCGACCATTTTCCTATAGAAAATTTGTCGCAGCGACCATTTTCCTATAGAAAATTTGTCGCAGCAACCATTTTCCTATAGAAAATTTGTCGCAGCGACCATTTTCCTATAGAAAATTTGTCGCAGCGACCATTTTCCTATAGAAAATTTGTCGCAGCGACCATTTTCCTATAGAAAATTTGTCGCAGCGACCATTTTCCTATAGAAAATTTGTCGCAGCGACCATTTTCCTATAGAAAATTTGTCGCAGCGACCATTTTCCTATAGAAAATTTGTCGCAGCGACAATTTTCCCTTATAGAAAATTTGTCGCAGCGACAATTTTCCCTTATAGAAAATTTGTCGCAGCGACCATTTTCCCTTATAGAAAATTTGTCGCAGCGACCATTTTCCCTTATAGAAAATTTGTCGCAGCGACCATTTTCCCTTATAGAAAATTTGTCGCAGCGACCATTTTCCCTTATAGAAAATTTGTCGCAGCGACCATTTTCCCTTATAGAAAATTTGTCGCAGCGACCATTTTCCCTTATAGAAAATTTGTCGCAGCGACCATTTTCCCTTATAGAAAATTTGTCGCAGCGACCATTTTCCCTTATAGAAAATTTGTCGCAGCGACCATTTTCCCTTATAGAAAATTTGTCGCAGCGACCATTTTCCCTTATAAAAAATTTGTCACATATGTGGTCATTCTGAGTCCAATCTTCCTATCTAAATTGTTCATTGGTTTAAATAAACGCATTTAATTAATATTCGCAGATATTGAGCATGCGCAGAGATAAAGCAGTTTCACCAGTGTACAGTACAATGGTTGTTGTCCAGAGAGAGCTTGTGTGGAGGTTATGTGGATTGTGTTTACCTTGTGGATGGTATCTGCTGCTCGTTGGTGGTTGTCGAAGCTAAAGTTGTTTCTACAGAACTTTTTCACTGCTAGAATTTTTACCGAAGTTCATAACTTTATTGAGTGAGGTTAGGGTGAATGGATTTATTGGATTAGGTTGGGGTAAATGGATAGCCTGTCCACGAGAGAGAGAGAGATTTTACTTCTTATACAAGAACAGAGGTTGAGAAAAATTAAAGATAATAGTCTTCCCCAAAAACAACAACAAATTTATAATACAGGGTTTTCCAAACGGAGGTGATATTTTGAACTTTATAAGCCTGAAGAGCCAAATCGTTATGCAAAATACGGTGTGATGACGTAATTCAACCTAACACCTCTTGTTGAAAACCCCTTTTATTAGTGAGTTTAAACAAGGAGCGTTGAGTTTCTATTGACGATGAATTTTCTCAATGAAGTCAGAAGTCATCTTACACCATCTCCAAGGCCGACAAAGGTATTGCTCCCAAGATAGGAGGATATGTTGTGCTGGCTCTAACACTTTCACATCGGCATACGAAACATATCAAATCAAATCTCTAAATGAACAAGCTCCTACCCGGACTTCTTGGGATCCCGAGGACTTGTGAGAATCCTGTATATTTTGATGCAACAGACAAGCTGAACAAACTCAGTTGAGTCTTATGATGGATTTGCGCAGTTGCTTCATATGCGTAGTAGTTTTATGACGGTACTGTACAATGGTTGTAGTCTAGAAACAGCTTTTGTGGACTGTGTGTGGATTGCAATCTAGATGTGGATTGTATATGAACATATGAAGGATGTAGTCCATGCTAAGCTGAATGTTAGTAACGCTTTTCAATTGTTGTCGTTTATTTTACTTCCTCACAAGCTTTTCAATTTGTTCTCACAAAACTTTTAAATAGCGGGAAGTTATCTCTAATATTTCAGATAGTAGTAATTTCATTATCAGAATAATGACCCTCATTTTGTAAAACGTAACATATGAAATGTTGCCGAATACGTTAGGTTTCTGCCGTCATTTTGTAAAACGTAACGTGTAAAATATTTCACGTCAGGTTTAACATTTTATATTTCGTTTGAAAACGGAATTTCATCCGAGCAACAGCACATTCTATAAAACAATAACAGTCGTTTTGCAATCCAAAAATAAAGGTTACGATATACAGAATTCAATGAAACGTAAACCATTTTTTCGGCTGCCTTCTCCTGTCATAATCCAAAAATAAAGTTTACGATATACAGAATTCAATGAAACGTAAACCATTTTTTCGGCTGCCTTCTCCAGCTGGTAAGCTTTAGGAGTAAGGCAGTAAACTCTAGATAATGTAGATCAACTCAATATAAACAATAGGTCCTCCTTAGGGTCGTAAAACTTATATAATGCCTAGCTCGTTGAGTTGAGAGAAGTTTACCGTCTATTTCTTTAAATATCTGTCTTTGACTAGAGGAGCACCTACCATTCACAATTAAATTCCATTTGTTGCCATAATCGATAAAAGTGAATGCATGAGTAATAACTACGAGTTTTTCTACTGGAAAGTATATTACAATTTCCCAGAAAACTGCACTTAATACTTGCCATCATTAAAACAAAAAAAAAACTCTCTCTCTCTCTCTGAACTTTTGCTTGCCAGTTCCTTAAGGGCAAAATTCATCATAAACATAATAACTCTTCATTAGCCCCATCATACTTTGCTGCTAATCACTATTGACTTTGTAATGACACTTTTTTTTTCTAATGCGCATCTTCGTCAAAGTCCCTGTTTGGCTTGCATCCTTGTCCTTTTGTGTTTTTTTGTGCGATATTCCCCTTTCAAAAGATCAGCCATATCGAACGGAGAATAATGAAAAAGCTGTTCATTAATTAACTACTCATTTAACTTCATTAATCTTATATTATCAATAAAATGAAATCTTATCCCTCTTTACCAGGTTTAAGCCATGTTCTTTTTGTTTGGCCAATTTACTTTCACCCTTTGCTGGCACTTTGCGTAGAGTCCTTTATTAGTTATTTGCCATTGTTGCCTGCAACCATGTTTTTGTTGTTCATCCTTTTTGTTTACATTTTGCAAATGTTGTTGCTGCCACTTGGTGAATGGTAAAAAACGCAAGATCAAGTATCTTGCCGCTGTTCCTTATGGCCAGAAACAATTATTTCCAGACCCGCCAACTCGCCCCCCCCCCCCCCCCCAAACTCTAGTTAACTCTTCAACGTAAACATGTCTAGTATGAACTCGCTGAGTGGGTTCATTTGTGTCTGTGTGTGCGTGTGCAGCGGTGTTTGTGTTTGTGCTCAGTGTCTTTAACCAATTTTTCTCAGTAATCATACTTTTAACACTGTTTCGCAGTTTGGAACTTACTTCAACGATTGTGAGATGAGCACCGGTTTAACAAAGCACAGTGGCTCGAAATGAAAGACATGAATTGTGACAGTAAAATATTGGTTCTTTCAATTAGGTAAAAATGTCTTTAATTTGAATTCACTATATTTTCCTAATGTATTTACTTTTGAGAGAAAATTACGAATATTTGCAGTCCCACGGAAAAGACCTTATTATACAAAGTAGTACAACAATAGACTGGCCACTTCATTCATAACTATCGTAGACAGCGTAGAAAAAGGGTTAAGCATGCAGCTTACCCGGGGATACAACTGGGATGGAATATCAGAAGACGAATAAATTTGCCTTTCAAACCCACTTGATTGGGACACAATCGCCGCATTGACTTTGACGAGATATTCTTCTTCATGTCTTCGGTGACGCTGAACAATGTCTTGGAACAGGTGGTAGAATTCAAAGGAGGAGTGCGACACAAAAAAACATCGCACTATTTTGGTCTAAATATTTTAATTTACGTTTTCTTTATTTTCTAAAACATTTGTGATGGATTTCCATTATAAAGCTAAGGTTGCATGAAAAATCGTAGATGTATAAAACAAAATTAACCGCAAAAATGTGAAAAAGAGTTCCATGACATGATAGTTTCTGGGACTATTGTCATACCAATATTATGGGGCTAAAATAATAAAAATGGTACCCCAAAAAAATTGTATTTGGGCCCACAACAAATTAAAATTGTTCTTGTTGGTCATTTAGTAATTTTTCGGGCTCTTTTTTATTTGTGATTTTGGATGGCTAAAAGCTATTTGGGTTTCCTTGTCGTACTAGTATTTTGGGCTTCAATTTCATAGTAAAAAACTGACAAAAAAAAATTATTTGGTCCTCAAAAACATTTTGTGTTGACGTTCAACGCGTAATTTTTGGGACCCATTTCCGTTTATGATTGGGGTGCTTTTTCCTGGAGTCCATATTCATGCCGTCTCGAAATTTTCAGTCGACTTCTTCGTAAGGGAAAATCGTCGATTCCTAAGAAAAGCAATGGAATGCTAAAAGACTGAGTGCGAGGAGATTTAAGTATACGAGAATGGAAATGCCGCCATTAAATTGTACCATCAAGTAAAACATCAAACTAAAGTCCCACAAAATGTCGAGTACAGATAAAATTGCGAATCTGGTGGCAGACATGTCCAATGGGGTTACTGTTAGGTTACTGCAACTGCTAGACAAACGTCTAATTTTTTTTCTCTAAGCTTTCGGATTGTAGACACAAGGCACTCACATTCGCCTACCCATTTTTTGCATAGTATTTTTAAACACAAATCACAAATACGATTTGCGATATTTAGATAAACATTTCTGTTAAACGGTGCTTGGATGTTTTGGAAAGAAAAAAACCTTGGCGCAAATGGTGATAAGCACAGGTGATGTGCACCTGGCATGGTGATACACAAGAACCACAAATCTCTATCTCACCGAGTACATGCCTAATGTAGTTCAATTTTGTAAAATAGTCTTCAACTCAACGAGTGTATTGCTTTTAAGACAGTTGCGGAAGGATTGACATTAGCAGAAAAGCAGTCGAATAAATCCGAATACTCCAGTTAAAAACAACTGCCATGAACGATTCGGGCAGGGAAAATCGACTCTCCGTTTAATGGATCAACTGGAAGATGACATGGATATCCTTAGTATTGTAAATAATTTATTAAGCAGTCCCAGACCAATAACTGTTGGTTTTCGAAATTGTGGGCTCTGTATGCTGGTATTCATGATGGGAAATCATTTGGGTATTTCCAGAAAAATTCAATTTTTTGTCCCGTTTGCGATCTTATGTTTATCTTAAGAATGTTGAAATGCAATTAATCCTTTAAAAGATCATCTAATTTTTTTATATTTTCATACAAAAAAATGACACAAAAATGAAAAATGGAATATTATCTGGAAATTATGAAAAATTCCCCAATTTCTTTAATTTTGGGGCATTTTGGTAAAAAATTCTGTAAAATAGTCAAAGTAATTTATGAAAAATTACAGCTATGGAAAACCCTAAATTTTTGTTGGTAGAGCGTGGGAGAAAGGCCTAATTTTGTTTAAGACTGTGAATCAACCCCCACCCTTAAGTATTTTTAAAACGTTGAAATGCAATTAATCCTTTAAAAGATTTTAAAAAAATTGTATGTTTTCATTCTCTTTTTTAACTTTAAAGCGCGGTTATTTTTCATATGGAAAATGGTCGAAAAACAAAAAATGGAATATTATCTAGAAATTATAAAAAAAAATTCCCTAAATGTTTGGCAGTATTTGTCATAATGAAAAAGATCACAATTTTGTATGAGATTTGTTTGGGCCATCTTTCGTTTTTTAGTTTTGGCAAAATATATTAAAATAGAGCCCTTTCGAAACACTGTGAATCTACGCGCAATTATTTGTCAACTGTTGGATGTCATTTGATGCCGCCACACTAAATGTAGAATCTGTCGTTCCATTTCTTTTTTGAGCTTCTGTTTTTGTTGTTGATGTTTGCTTCTTCATAATGTTCTTATCTAATATACTTTTGTGCTTCCTGCGGTTCTGCTGGAAAACCTCATTCTGAGGCCACCTTGTCCTCCCACTCCCCCCGACCCCCCCACATTGTTAGGGTAATCTATGGCACATTTTTGGTTTTGTTGAACATCGTCATCACACTCTTGTCGCACACGAAGACACCTTGCGGCCATAAGCTGGTTGCGGGTTATGGTTATAGCCATTGTAGTCTTCCTTTATGTTTGTGTGCTTAATAATTTTTGTTAATTTTCTACGAGTGCTTCCTTCCGTTCGTTGTTGTCTCCGTCTGCGTCGCTCTCTCTCTCTCTGCCATTCTCCATTTAACAGTTTCCCCATTTAATCAACATACTTCTACACGTCCTTGAGATGAGGTGGATGCTTGGCAAATGATACTTTTTTTCTTTGTCATTTTGTTGCAAACAAATTAGAAGTGGAAAATATCTTTAGGAAAAGTGTGTTAGTTGTTGGATTAGGATGTTGCCGTTGTCGTTGTTGTTGGTTGTAACAACACGTAACACAAAACCGAAAAATGCTTACCAAGTTTGAGTGTGATTTTTAAAGGTTTTATTGGTTGCCCGCAAGCGTCATCGTTTTTTTTCCCCTGTTTGCAAAACTGCAACCAGTTCTGTGAGCGTAAATCCAATGCGAGCGTAGATATCTTTAGACGGTATCTGCGCTTGTAAAGGAGTGAGTCAAGTGTTAGTATGCAGTTGGAGGTTAAAGTACAAATAGTTTCAGCGCAAGGCCGGTCGATAAGTGAGGTAAGGTGCATTTGGTTCACTTTCGCAATCATTGTGGAGTCATTTGAAAAGGTTTCAGTTGACACATTTGATTCTTTATTTTTCAAACATTTTTGTACTTTTGTACTTATCATTATTTAATAAATTTTTATAGAAAATTGTCTAAATCACAAAATATTAAAAAATTATGGTGAAGGTGTGGTCTACAATTTTACAGGCGAGGGTTTTTTGTTTGGTGAAGCAAAGATACATAATTGAATTAGCTATATCTTTGTAAATATACACTTTTACCCTTGTATTCATAAAAATTTTAAAAATCTTTGTTAAGAAAAATTTAATAAAAAATTGTTTTTTGCATTTTTATAAATTTTTCCTAATAAAACTGTTTTAAATTTTTATGAATACAGGGGTAAAAATGTATATTTACAAAGATATAGCTAATTCAATTGTGTGTCTTTGCTTCACCAAACAAAAAACCCTCGCCTGTAAAATTGTAGTCTAGTTTGACCACGTCTTCGCTTACCACCCTCGTAGTTGCCACGATTTTTGGTGTCTGAAATCAGGAAACAGCTGGATTTTTGTCATGGTTTTGTGATAATCACAATGTTCTCTGTATGTTTCCCCGTCTCTCACTCTCTGCCTGTGCCTGTCTGTCCCTCTTGTCTGTCTTTCCGTTTTGTCACTTTGTTCGTAATTGTTTAAGTGTTGGTGTAGATGTGTGTTTTTTTCTTTTTTTTTTTGTGCGGTGTAAGTTCGTATGCTAAATATGAGTAACATATTTAACACATACAAGCTCACCGACACAATGACTTACATACACACACACTGGGAAAAAAAACACCAGAGCTCACTTAAAGTATATGTTGAGCTCAAACGTGACTTGACATAATAATCTTTACAATACGTATAAATGTCTATGTGGGTGTATGATTCATTTGTGTGTGTGTGTCACTTGCTGTGTGTAGTGGTGTGTTTGCAAATGTATTTTTTTAACGAGTTTTTATACCATCTGCCACCACAACCGAAATGATGGCATGCCGGATTTTATCCTTATGTTTGTCAGTTATTTCGGTGAACAGGAGTACGAACAGAACGGCGGACTGCTAGTTTGATAGGGTTCAATAATAGACTGATCTGTCGGATCAGAAAATCAGTTATATTATATAGAGCAGCTGTTTATACATATATATTTATTAGGTTTATTTGGGCTTAGGTTAAGAATCGCAGATTCTAGTTCATTTTTCCTTCATCGGGTGTATAATTGGCTCCCCCCGGCATCCGGTCGATGGCTTGTCTGGCAACATCATCCGCTGAGTTCCTAAGAGTATGCCCTGTCCAATTTACGCCTTCTTATTTTTGTATGAATTGATTGCTGTTGTGTTAATGTCCAAAGATCGTTGTTTTTGTTGTTAATTGTCCTGGGCCAGAATATGCGAAGAATGTTGCGCAGCCATTGGTTCATGAACTCTTGCATATTGCTGATGTCTCGTGATGCAGAATTCCCCGACTCTCATCCATAAAGTAGGACATATTTTACATTTGCGTTCAATAGGTTTATTTTTGTCCTTCACGAGATAAAGTTTGACCTCCCGACAGATTTTAAAAGTCCAAATGCTTGTCTGGCTTTGTTTATTCTGTTGAGGCTATACTTTTCTTATCCAGCAGTCTTATCGATGGGTTTTCCAAAAAGAGGTGTTTGTTCAGGTATTCAATGAAATATGAAATTTTTTGAGATAAATGCTCGGATGTTTATTTAATAAAAAAGAGGAAGGTATGTCCAATGACCCCGCCGGACCATAAACCGCACCAAATAATAACTCTTGGGTTTTCCGAGCCCCAGATGTGACAATTTTATTTGACGTAGTTTACACCTCGGGCCTCATTAGTCAATATGAATTTGCGATGGAATTCCGAATCATTTTCATGAAATTCAAGGTTCCAATCAGCAAAGATTCACACTAGGCAATTTTATGGTTCCCCTTTGAACTTGCCTTTTGTGTTCATATTTATGAAAAATTACTTAATGCAAAATCCCGCAAATATTATGGAAAAAAACCGAGAAAAAAACATTATAAAAAAATCGATATATGATTGGTTTCTGTTATAAAAATATCCGTAAAAAAACGAAAAATTCCCCAAAAATAAAGACAAATTGGGAATTTTTCATTGTCCATTTTTTGGAGTATTATGAAAAAAATTAGATGTTACCTAAAAATTATGAAAAACTACCCAATTTTGTATGACATTTTTTTTTTGGGAATTCTTCAAAATTTTAGCTAAATGGTCTGTGTCACCCGGTTTACCCTTGGACCCAAATTTAAAATATAATTATAATAAAATATATAATATAATATAAATTTACTTTGTATTGTAATTAATAAATAAATAAATAAATATTGAAGAGTCATTTCGACTTCTAAAACACTACAGAAAATACATTATTTATTTGAAAAACGGTGCGTATGATTAATATGAATTAGAAAATGTTATGATTAGTTGTAAATGTTTAAAAACAAAACTAAAAAAATCCACATGATTAAAAACTTTAAAAGGAAAAAACTGCTTTTAATGGGAAATTAAATTTACAGCAGAACTATAAATGAGCGAAAATTATGTTAAAGAATTTCAACAAGTTTGTTTATTTCATTTCATTTCATTTTACATTTTTATAATTTTTTTTTGTAATAATTTCCGAACTGGCCACCGCCAACTACTGCGCATAACGACACACAGACTGTGGCTGCTGCTGCCAGGTAAACGAGGCCGAATGTGTGAGTATGTGGTGGACGTTGTAATTCTCATTGAGATTGTGTGTGCGGTAGGTTAAAGTGCCGAACTTTTGCCAGACTGGAGAGGAGCTTTTAACAATCTGCAATCTGCGTATCATTTGGTTAATCCGGAAATACGAGTACAGGGTGGTGGTGAAAAAAAAAACACCGCAAAAACAATAATTATTGAAAACTTAATAATGTACGGCTGTCTGTTCTGTCAGAATGGTATTCGGAAGCTGGGGCAGTGATGGAAATTGCTGCAGAATTTTCGATGATAAAAAATGTGTCAAAATCTGCAACAAACTGGCACTCTCTGAGGATAAATTCGGCTTCTTAACGATGACGTGCGGATTTTCCGATCCCCAGATGCGACACATCCTCCTCGCATATGCGGTTGACATTGACAATGTCGGAAAGATACAGGGATTTTTAACTGGCGTTTCTTCACCACAATCAACAAGGAGTAGGTGAAGATGGGTCTGAGCTGTATCACGACATGAATGTTGTTCAGCGCCACAAAATCCAGCAATGGAGCTAGCTGGGTCATGTCGATCGAATAAATACAAACCCTGCAGCCAGAAAGGCCTTGGATGACAACTACTGAGCGCATACAGGGAAGACCGAGACTCCAGTGTAATTACAAATTTAAAAAGGATGACGAAGTGCTTGGAAATAATTTATTAAGCAGGCCAAGATCAACAACAGGTTATAGAACCAATTTTAATAATTAAGTAAGGTGCGACAATTTTAATTGTTAACAAAGCGGACAAAATCGTTGTCCATATCGAGCTGCCTTCAATTGCTGATGCCACCTAAAAAAAGGAAGAATTCCCAAAAAAAAAAAAAAACTCATACAAAATTGGAGAATTTTTCATAATTTTTAGGTAACATTTCCAAATTTTCCACAAAGAACTCGCTTTATTCGCTCAAATGAAATATTACAAGACTAATGAAAAATTCCCCATTCCAATTTTTAGTTAAATTTTTTTTTTTTTGGGGCAAATTATTCGCTTACAAGATTCAATAGCCCCAGCCTAATTCCCCAAAATAAATGAAAAAACTCCCCAAAGACCAATATTAAAATTCCCTAAATTAAAATTCTGAAAAATTCCCCATAAAATGGGGGAATTTTTTGTTTTTTTTTTGCGATATTTTCATAACAGAAGTCAATCATATATCGTTTTTTTTTTATAATGGGTTTTTTTTCTTGAGTATTTTGGCATTGGGTAATTTTTCATAATTTTTTGGGGGATTTTCACTTTACCTCTATATTTAATACAAAATTGCTTAGTTCGACTGGAAACCAAAGGGCGCATTTCAGTCGACCTAGACACACAACAAATGTCTCCTTATTTTGCTTGTCTTGTTGGTCTGTTCGATTTTTTTTTTCTCATTCTGCGTTCAGTCATTGCTATTTTTTTGGTTTTGTTTTAATTTTTGCTCCGTTTCGGTTTCGTTGTTTTTTTTATGACACCCCTACAATGTTAATTTTGTGGTTTCTGGCTGTGAGCATGTTGTTGTACTAATTTATCGTTTGTGTGTTTATGTTGTTGTTGTGTTCACCAAAAGTCGAATGAATTTGCCAATTTTTTTTGGTGTTTCTCTTCTTCCTATGGCATCTCCGTATCCCTCTGCTCATCGGTGGCTGTAGTTTCAGGATGTTTGCTGTTATTGTCTTCTTCTTGTTGTTTGGAAAAAGACTTTCCTTTGATTTGAGTCATGCCAGAGTGTATGACTTCAAAAAGATATCATGCACGTCTGATTAGAAGGCGAGATATGGCTGGGAATGCTTTACATTTTGTAATGGCGCAATTTTTTTGGTTTTTATAAATTCAATAGAATATTTGAAATTGATATTTCCGTTATGCAGGGGGGGTGGAAGGTAGTAGACAAATAAAAAAAAAATTATATTTATGTAAGAATATGTGGTCTCATGTGAATATGAAGAATCGTCGTTCTGCGAAATTCAACAGACTAGGACTGCAAGTATGAAACAATTAATGTATGCAATCTTGGAGAAGAATATTGTTTGAGGATTAATTACTCACAATTTTGTAATGAAAGTATTGGACAGAATTGAAGTAAGAAACAAAAAAAAAAAAAAAATTTTAATGAACAGAAAAACTTTTTATTGGTTATTGATTACAAAACAAATATTTATTTTTTTTTGATTTTTTTAGTGTTTAATTTTTCTTAGATTCTACCTAAACGGACTTTAAATGTCACTCTCAACTTCCTATGGACATAAAATGTATTTATTTAATTTATTCTATTCGACTTTTCGATGGGGGGTTTTTTCAACAACCTCAGGGATGAGAATTTATTAAATCTGGCAACCACATACAGTGAAAGCTCCTATAGGCGGACACTGACGGTCTCAGTGGTTTTTAGGCGTCCACAGGAGATTTCCGGCCATACGCAGATTGTCCGTGAAATTTGTCCGTCTATGGGAGCTGTCCGTTCACGAGAACTGTCCGCGAGTAGAGCATAGTATTATTGTTTGTATTAATCAGAATTCTAAGGCGATAACTACCGGTGGATGTGGCGAGTCAAGAGAATCCCCCGGTTACATTGGACAACGGGGGGACAAAGGCTAATCGGAGGTTGGCCAAAAGTATCTAAACTTTTGTAGACTACCATATTTATAGTGTGCTCATGAAAAATATTTTTCCGACTTAGATGTCATTGTTGTCTCTATTGAAGTATCAAAAATTACCACTTACTTATTTACCTTAACACTCCTTAAGGCTCCGAACAGTTACTGCTTTTTCTAGAGATGTTTTACATGGCTTAGAGACTATGTATCCTACTCGTAAAGTCCTCGGTATTTACGGGGTGAAAAACCGCCGCTGAAAATTGTTTGGTGGTCTTACCCTGTTTTAATAGTCGCATACCCTACCTAATACACCACATCCTTCCACTCAAAAATTACTGCTCGTACAAAAATTGGCTCTGAAACCTTTCCCTTACCACTCCACAAAGGAAAATGCGTTAACCTACTCTAATATCGCTGTCCTGTGAGCTATAAAATTTGTATAGTCAATAAGAGGACTCTACAGTTTAATGACGGCTCCGAATGCTATTGTCTAAAGAAGTTTGGCAACGGATTTATCTCCCGGATTTATGTTCGAGCGTTATAAAGAAACACAAATCATTTTATATATCGTGGTTATTGATCGCCAAGAGATGTCTGCGATCTATATTGTCTTTTCCCCCAAAGACGAATCGATTTGCCAATACGACACTTCAGTTTATTTCGATGATGTCATAATTGCCTACCAAACATCTACGACGAGTCATTCATTGATATAACTATAGTACAGCACTCGCTTCACTGATTTACTGCATCCATTACAAAACAACCTAAAGAACAACGGGCACTCATGCCAATACTGCTTTTTTACTTTGCTTTTTTAAACCAAGACATGTACACTTTTTATTCTTTTCTAGCAACGAGTCATTCATTGATATAACTACACTACAGCACTCGCTTCACTGATTTACTGCATTCATTACTCTAGAAACAAAACAATCTAAAGAAAAACGGGCACTCATGTTAATACTGTACACTGTTTGATTTTTTAAACCAAGACATGTACTCTTTTTATACGTTTCTAGCATTCGTATTATTCGTTTTTGTTCATCAAAATTAAGAGAATATTTGATGGCGCAAGTGAGTATCCAGTGTATTCCTTTTTTGTTTCACACAATTCGTACCTCATTGATGCCACTGTATTGTAAAAGTAGTTTAAGTGTAAAATTGAAAACGTAATAAAAATAACGATAATTTTTTTTAAATTTAATTGTTTAAATTTAGTTTGCTTGGTATTCATATGTTTTGCTGTTTGTTTTTTATCTATGAATAATCTATTCCCTATTCATTTGTTTTTCAAGCATAGAATAAATGTACTGAAATATATGAATCAACTGAATGTTTTGAATGTCATTTTACGATATTCATTGCAAGGGGTTTGTTGCCTTCCGTTTCTAGGATAGGTGTTCTCGTGTTTGTAAGTAAACTCGTAACAGAACCACCTGCCTTAGGCTACGCATTGGCATTCTATGTTATTTTTTATCTCATTCCAGTGACTCCATGAGCCAAAGTTCAGTGTCTGTGATAGATTTCCAATAACACCGCACAATATAAATCAATTTAATAATGATAATGATGTCTTCCCTCTTTCACCTCCATCCTATCCTTCTTAAGACAACTAGGCAATTTCTCACACAACACTCTGCCAATTATTATTATTTGTTGTTCTTCAACTGCTGCAATGCCGCCTGACATATGAGCGATATTTAATTAATAATATCAATCATATGTCATCTTGGCCAAAAAAAAAGAAAAAAAAACTTTATACATTTGCTGTCCACAACGACAACAGCAACAACAAATAAAGTAAAAACATCAACCAAAATAACAGGCAATAATGTTTCCTCGGTATTGCGAGTATTCGTGAAACGCTGAGGAAAACTTTCTAAATAACCTCAATAACAAATAGTTGATGTATTTTGTGCGATATGCCAGAATTCGCCAAAAACAAGAACAACAGCAGCCATAACATGGAGCTGATATAGAGAAGCATGTGGCCCCGTCCAACAAATACCAAAAAAAAACCCAAAACACCCATAAAAGTATTGGACAAACTTTTCCACTTAAAGGCAAAAAATTGATTACGGACTTGGGATGGGCAGGGCAAAAAACAAAACTAGAGCAAACATTAAACAAACATGTGACATAAAGGGCTAATATTTGTTTGGGATAGTCAACTCACTCCTCCCCCAATATTTGGACGTTGTACACATTTATTAAATAAATTAAAAAAAAAGAAACAAAAAACTGGTGTGCTTTTTTTGTTTGTTTCGAAAAGTTCATATGCATTTATGGAAATTACGCAATTGAAACATTTTTCCCCCACCGTCAACATAATCAAATAAAAGTTGTGCTCTGGAAAACTATTGAGACAGAAGTTGGTTAGGCAAATTTAAGAATAAATGGGACTGATAATTAAATCAATAATAATAATAATGATATTGAAAAGTAAAGAATTGTTTAGGAGTTGTATTTGTATGGGATTTGATTTGCTAAGAATCATTTTATTGAAAGCTGTAATTTTCTTCACAGCAGCTGTCATATTATTGACAGCTGTCACAATATTGACAGCTGTCACAATATTGACAGCTGTCACAATATTGACAGCTGTCATATTATTGACAGCTATTATTTTATTGTTAGCTGTCATTTTCTTAACAACTATCATTTGATTGATAGCTGTCATTTTCTTGACAGCTGTCATTTTATTCATAGCTGTCATATTATTGACAGCTGTCATATTTTTGACAGCTATTATTTTATTGTTAGCTGTCATTTTCTTAACAACTGTCATATGATTGACAGCTGTCATTTTCTTGACAGCTGTCATTTGATTGACAGCTGTCATATTATTGACAGCTATTATTTTATTTTTAGCTGTCATTTTCTTAACAACTGTCATTTGATTGATAGCTGTCATTTTCTTGACAGCTGTCATTTTATTAATTTTGAAAACTTAACATTTCCTCCAGTTGGCTTAACTCTGCATTTCGTGCTAATTTAATTTACATTCAAGTCCTCTGGCTCTCTGCTTATACTCCTGTAGTTATATGCACGTGTCCTGCATTAAATCCCGTTCGCCTCCATTGTATTCGGTCTGTACTGACTGACATCAACAAAGAAAATCAAAATTTATAACATTATCACCGAACACTTGTGCTAAAGAGTAATTCAATTTAAACCATAGTACAGATTTTTCCATTGTTGTCCTCCTTTTAAATCTAATTTGCATTATTAATTAGATTTGACGCTATCTTGAACATGAGAAAGACGGCGAACAAAAGGCAAAACAACAACAAAAAATATTAATAATAAACATCACAAAAAGAATCCACTCTAATGAGCGCTTATTTAAATCCCCGGAGTGTTAGTAAGAGATGCTCCTTAACACGCGCTTACACACATGCATACATTTCAATGCAGCCAAACCAGCGTGAAGGCTGGTGGTAACCTCTGTGGGGTGGTGGCAGGGGCAGGCGCAGGGGCAGGGTAAGTGAGCAACAGTGATGCCATCGTTTCACTTCATCATCATCAGCACTTGAGTTCAACAACGATAAACAAACCCCACTTAAGATGAGAGGAGTGTGCAAGTGTGCCGGGATGTATAACACTTGCTTGTGTCTGGCTGTGTGCCTACTACTAAATGTTCTTTGTATGTGTGTGTGTGTGTGTCTACATTGTAAATAACCACTACATATACTGTAAAGGAATTCATTATACACATGCTCATTTATTTATAAAAGCGAAGGAGGTGTAATAAGTTATGGCACATAGTTTATATCAATGATGTTGCAGCTGTGACATGTAGCGGGCAGAGTATATGGTGATCGACACAGTGTGTCGGCACAGTGTGTTGACAAAACACTCTGCAATATCGGGTCGCATTGTAGAAATTCATATTTTAAATAGCCTTCATTTAAGAGACCTTCAATAATTATTTTCTCAGGATGACCTCGTACCAGGGCATTGTTGAGACATTTTACTTGCTTTAGTTATTTTATTTACAGCCGTCATTTTATTAACATTTTGTTGATAGCTGTCATTTTATTCACATCTCTCATTATATTGACGGCTGTCATTTTATTGACAACTGTCATTTTATTGACAACTGTCATTTTATTGACAACTGTCATTTTATTGACAACTGTCATTTTATTGACAACTGTCATTTTATTGACAACTGTCATTTTATTGACAACTGTCATTTTATTGACAACTGTCATTTTATTGACAACTGTCATTTTATTGACAACTGTCATTTTATTGACAACTGTCATTTTATTGACAACTGTCATTTTATTGACAACTGTCATTTTATTGACAACTGTCATTTTATTGACAACTGTCATTTTATGGACAACTGTCATTTTATTGACAACTGTCATTTTATTGACAACTGTCATTTTATTGACAACTGTCATTTTATTGACAACTGCCATTTTATTGACAACTGTCATTTTATTGACAACTGTCATTTTATTGACAACTGTCATTTTATTGACAACTGTCATTTTATGGACAACTGTCATTTTATTGACAACTGTCATTTTATTGACAACTGTCATTTTATTGACAACTGTCATTTTATTGACAACTGTCATTTTATTGACAACTGTCATTTTATTGACAACTGTCATTTTATTGACAACTGTCATTTTATTGACAACTGTCATTTTATTGACAACTGTCATTTTATTGACAACTGTCATTTTATTGACAACTGTCATTTTATTGACAACTGTCATTTTATTGACAACTGTCATTTTATTGACAACTGTCATTTTATTGACAACTGTCATTTTATTGACAACTGTCATTTTATTGACAACTGTCATTTTATTGACAACTGTCATTTTATTGACAACTGTCATTTTATTGACAACTGTCATTTTGTTGACAACTGTCATTTTATTGACAACTGTCATTTTATTGACAACTGTGACAATTTGCTTGTAACCCTAATTCACATACCGTCCTCGTTGGTATAGTAGTAGTAGCAGGACGTACATACATAGGTACATATTAAAACAAGCAAATTATCTAAACAGGCACATTTGTAAATGTTTACACACACATAAATATTCAATAGCGATAACAATCATTTAATCAATAAACGGAAAATGGCTAAAATGGGGAATACTAATCAGGCAGAAGAATACCAAAAGCCAACGCAGATCTGAGCGAATACAATACCCAATACAACAGCAATAGCAGCAACAACGACAATTAACAATGACGATAATGATGATCATGATGATGTTGAAGATGAAGATGACGATGTTGAAGGCCGGCATAAGAATGATGTTGGCCACCATGACACTGACTGACTGGCTGGCTGACTTCTTGACGACGATGACAACAGTACTCAGATACTGACGACGATGACGGCGATATGTGATGCTCTGATATGGCTGATTATAATGATGAAGATGAAGTCGACGGTGTGTTCCAATTTTCTGATGTTCGCCATTGTTCCTTTATAAACATAAGTATGAGTTTGATAACAAACAAAAAAAAAAAAAAGAACAACACTGAAGCCTTCATGGCAAACAGAACGTATGAGTAATGTGAAATTTCATACATAAATTGAGTATAAATATCAAAATACATACAACCCAACAAATTTATATAGCACCATATACATATGTGTATGTGTGTATATGAAATTCTAAAGAAAAACACTGAAAATCATGAACAAAACACGTTTCATCTTCTCATTTATTTTCAATGTTATTAAAGTTCATAAAAGTAAATTAAATTTAAACCGGAACGAACTCATGACAGGCACTCTCACCTTCGTTCTCAAGAAATGCCAAAGATTCAATGGAATTGATATGATAAATTTATCTTTAAAATTGTAAAGTAAATCATGCCATAATAAAACTCTTAAAGTGCTTTTAAAACTAAAGTGAAATGTGCGAAGTTTAAACGTTTTTTTTTTTATAAAAAGGACATTTACCATTTATTAATATGGAAAATGATGGTAACAAAAAGAGTTGTATTTAAAGTACATTTAATGAAAAGACGTTTGATGTTGATGCGTTTCTCCAGATTAGAAATCGTAATTAGTCAACAATCCGCAGCTGGATATTAATACACATAGTTAAGAACTATTTCAATTTGAACTAGCAGAATTGTGAACTATTCATGGAGTCACTAGATATCGCCAACTACTTACTTTAGGTGACATTTTACTGCTTTTACCCTGGCTTCCGCAATTCCTCGCAGTATATAAGAAAACCCAACATTATCCAGGAGTGCTTCTTACCCTCCGATTAGTGAGTCTCCCGGTTGGCCTTAAAGTGTGGTACCTTCTCACAAACAGAGGGGTTAATGATCTCATCCCGAACTCTGGCAGCATACAATAAAGTTTGATCCAGTCAAACGTTGCTTAATTTGGAATACTGAAGTCGTTTGCTGTTTGTTCATCGTGCTCCTATTTTTTTCACTGATTTAGGAGCGGATATTATTTGCAATTATTTTTTTCCCCCATCTTGAATTGTTATTCCCCATCTGGTTGGGAAAAACTCTTTAGAATCTTTGCAAGTAACTTATTTCGTAAGTAAGTTCTGAGATAATTAATTTTATTTTCCAGAGAGAGGTCCACATAATTTAAATTTTTTTAATTCTACTGTCGAATTCATATTTTCAATTCAATACAACTTTGCCAAGTAACATGACTGAGTCCGGGCTCAAATTTTACGAAACCAATCGATGAGAAATGCAATTTATTTCTTACTTGTGTCGACAGTCATTTTACTGATAGCTGACATATTAATGACAGCTTCCATTTTATTTACAGCTGTCATTTTATTAACAGCTGTCATTTTATTAACAGATTTCATTTTATTAAGAGCATTGACTTTATTTTATTTTACAGCTGTCATTTTATTTACAGCTGTCATTTTATTAACAGCTGTAATTTTATTGGCAGCTGTCATTATATTAAGAGCTGACATTTTATTGACAGCTGTCCTTTTACTAAGAGCTGACATTTTATTGACAGCTGTCATTTTACTAAGAGCTGATATTTTATTGACAGCTGTCATTTTACTAAGAGCTGACATTTTATTGACAGCTGTCATTTTATTTGCAGCTGTCATTTTACTAAGAGCTGATATTTTATTGACAGCTGACATTTTATTGACAGCTGTCATTTTACTAAGAGCTGATATTTTATTGACAGCTGTCATTTTACTAAGAGCTGACATTTTATTGACAGCAGTCATTTTTACTAAGAACTGGCATTTTATTGACAGCTGTCATTTTACTAAGAGCTGGCATTTTATTGACAGCTGTCATTTTACTAAGAGCTGACAGCTGTCATTTTATTAAGAGCTGACATTTTATTGACAGCTGCCATTTTATTAACAGCTGCCATTTTATTGAGAGCATTGACTTTATTTTATTAACAGATGCCATTTTATTAAGAGCATTGACTTTATTTTATTAACAGCTTTCATTTTATTGGCAGCTGTTATTTTATTTTACAGATGTCATTTTATTTACAGCTGACATTTTATTGACAGCTGCCATTTTATTAACAGCTGCCATTTTATTAAGAGCATTGACTTTATTTTATTAACAGCTTTCATTTTATTGGCAGCTGTTATTTTATTTTACAGATGTCATTTTATTTACAGCTGACATTTTATTGACAGCTGAGATCTTATTGACAGCTGACATTTTATTAACAGCTGACATTTTATTGACAGCTGTCATTTTATTAAAAGCTGACATTTTATTGACAGCAGGCACTTGCAAAATCAAAACTACCACAACAAAATTCATGAATTTGTTATAGGTGTTTTCTCTCTTGCCAATTAATCCTACACAGACATCCATCCTCCATCTACAATATCTGGACACCAGTTATGATGCTCGATAAACATCGACTAATTTATCACTCAGTCTCCATGTTTGAACAAATCAGGCAAAAGTGTCAATAAAGTTTCTTATAATTTAGATTTCCTTCTGGTAAAAAATTACACTCTGATTTCGCGTTCTCTCTCTCTGTCTCTCACTTTCACTCTTCCCTGCTTATCTTCATCAGTGCCGCCGTGCGATAAGTACCAGAAACCACAAACAATTTGTTATAAATTTAATATTTACAATCTCGTTGCCCTCAAGCGATTATTTCCCTCGTATATAAATCCCAAGAAAATATTTGCATAAGCGTTTCTCATAACAATCTTTCGTTTCCCGCTTTACAGAGCTCTTCCAAACGAACAACAAACAAAAAAAAATGGAGCTCACAAAGACTGAAGAGAAGAACAAAAAATCCCCAACGGCGCCAAATATTCTATAGTGTTATTAATATTTAAATGTCAGGTTGCCGTTGTTTCCACTGGTAGTGCGGCTGTTGTTGTCACTCCTGCTCAAGCTATTGTGGTTGTTGTTGCTGTCACTGTTTTTGTGGCTGCTGCTGGTGGTGGTGGTTCCTTGTAGGTAATATATATGTAGATATACTTATATTTATCCAACAATTGGGTTGTTTCATTTCCACAAGTCACCCGCATTTCCGGTAAATAAGAAAACCTAGAAAGGAGCTGTTGTCGATAACAAACAAAAAAAAGCGCACAGACACTCCAAGATTACCGTACTGCAAAAATACTCGGAAGAATAAACAACAGTCACAGCAAACAAGCAGCAGCAATAATGTTTGTCATTTTAAAAGGAGAACACAAACAACCGGCACACGGATGGACACGAGAATTCTAAACGCGCGTTTTATACGACAGATCCGAATAAAATAATCTCTATAGATGGAAGATCAGTTGGAGCGGAGGATTTGGAAATACAGGAATAACCAAGTGTTGGATGGATGAGGTAGAAAAAAATCACACACAAAAAACCTACGATTAGCACTTCCGTCTTTTGACCATGATACCGGAAGAGTGGTGGTAATATTTTTAGTTTTCTTCCTAATTTTGAGATAATTTTTTGGTGTAATATTTTTAGTTTTCTTCCTAATTTTGAGAATCAGCTATCTCTGCCTCTTACGCTGTATAACTCTCGCATTTTCTCGTAAACTCTCGCTTTCCCTGTCTATCATTGTCCCCAATACTCCTGCTATTACTCGATCTCTCTCCCTCTCGACCTACATCTAGCTACCTCTCGAACTCTCGCTCCCTCTCTGACACTCGTAATCCCGCGTTCTCGTTCTGTCTTTCTTATTTGTTTTGCTGTCTCTCGTTTTCACACGTTATCGATTGCTGATTTTTCGATCGATCTCTCTCGTTCTCTCATTATTTCTCTTACTCTCTTTTTGTCTCTTGTGTCTCATTAAATTTACTACTTTCGATCTGCCTTACCCTCGTATTATAGATATCTCCCATACTCTCACTTATTCTGTCTCGGACTCAGTCTTTCACTTTATCGATTTCTCTCACTCTACCTCGTTATCTCTCATACTAACATTAACTCTCGTTGTTTCTTGTTCTCTCACTCGTCCTGTCTCTGTCTTTCATTATATCGATCTATCTCATTTTTTCGATTTCTCTCACTCTATCCCCTTATCACTCATACTCTCGCTATCTTCTCTCTCGTTCTGTGTTATATCAGGTGGCGCAAAAGTAAACTTCCGATGTTTTTTGGCTGTAATTAAAAAAAAAATAAAAAACTTTCATTCTTCTTGTGGATTATTTAATTTTCGATCTTTTAATTTTTTTCACATCAAGTCGAGAATATGAAGTCATGTAAATGGCCGCAGCCACAGTTGCCACTGACATTAGGAGCAAATCGCAAAATTTATAGCATTTTCTGATAGGAGGATTACATTTGCGCCACCTGTTAGATATCTCCCGTACTCTCACTTATTCTGTCTGGGACTCAGTCTTTCACTTTATCGATTTCTCTCACTCTACCTCGTTATCTCTCAAACTAACATTAACTCTCGCACTCTAGTTGTTTCTTGTTCTCTCACTCGTCCTGTCTCTGTCTTTCTTTATATCGATCTATCTCATTTTTTCGATTTCTCCTTATACTCTCGCTATCTTCTCTCTCGTTCTGTGTTATAACAGGTGGCGCAAAAGTAAACTTCCGATGTTTTTTTTGGCTGTAATTAAAAAAAATGAAAAACTGGATTATTTTTTTTATTTGGTCTTTTAATTTTTTTTTACATCAAGTCGAGAATATGATGTCATGTAAATGGCCACCGCCAGAGTTGCCACTGACATTAGGGGCCAATTGCAAAATGTATAGCATTTTCTGATAGGAGGATTACTTTTGCGCCACCCGTGTATTTGTCTCGTTCTCTCACTTTATCGATTTCATTTACTATTTCGATCTCGCTCGTACCCTCGTTATCTCTCGGACCATCGTTTCTCTCGAACTATCATTTCTCTCGAACTTTCACTTTTCTCGAACTCTCACTTTTCTCGAACTCTGGTTTCTCTCGAACTCTCGTTTCTATTTTTACGTAATAATGCGAGTTTCGGTTTGTAAGCCCTGGTGTTGCAAACGATATGCATACCTTAATAGACCACACTATTGTAAACGGATAAATAAGGATAACGCTACGGGGGAACAATGCTGACGGTGAAGGTGACTATTACAACTTGGCCTGACTTTGAGTATTCTGTGTTTCGCTTTGCAAATGCGACTTTGACAAAATAAATGGTCAAGTGGTTGCCTTACAGAAACAGTTTTAAGCAAAATGGCAATTGTCTTTTTTTTTTTTTTTTGAGGTTCACAATTGTTCTCTCTTCGTGGTGTGGGGTAAAATCTAATATCCCCTCCACGATTATGTCCCTCTTCAACGGGAGAAGTCTGTGGAATGTACAGCACTATTGTGTCCTGTTTCCATCGATGGTGTTGCTGGATTTTTTTGTTGTTATGATTTTTGTCAGTATTAAATGAAAGTCATGATTTTAGGGTTTTTTTCGTTCGTTTTCTTCGGGCAGATTGTATTATGAACTGTATTGGACGTAGACGTTGTTGTGAAATTTTATATATTTCTTTTATGATTTGAATAATAATGTTTTATGACGGCGAATCTATGTTTACCTGTGTTGGATGATACAAAATAGGATAGGTTTTTTTCGCAGCTTGAAATAGTAACGAGGGTTCGCTATCACAATTCGATATACTTACGTCCTGGATTGCCCCGTGTTTTTTTTTTGGCATTCCTGATATTTGTTTACATGTTTTTCTGTTTGTGTTTTTCAAACTGTAAATAATTAAAAGTGAAAAGCTGTAATAAAATATATGGCCCCCCCCAAAAAAAAAAACTATAAAGCCTGTAATGAAGAGATCAGCCACTGTTCCGTGTCCCTGCATACATATGTACACATCGATTGAGTTGTCTGTCGGCCTATCAGTGAAGTAATCTCGACGCGCTGATTTATTGGTTGTAACCGCACATGGTGCGTATGAGCCGCATTTTTCAATTCATTATAAATCATACGCTCCGTTACACATCTTAATTTCATATCACTCATACGCTGTGATGTGTTGTGATGCGATGAGATTTGATATGAGATGACGTTTATCAAACCGAATGCGCGCGGTGTGAGTGTGAGTGGACGGCGGCTTTACAACGCCACCGCAAAGCGAAACGGGTGATTAATCTGACATTTTTGGTTGGCCTCACGCAGTCTATATTTTTTTGTTTGTTTTTTTTTTTAAAGAGAAAGTTGGCAAGCCAAAACGAACAACTTCCGTTACTATTTTCTGCCCATCATCGTCATTGTCATTGTCGTCTTCGCAGCATCATCATCATCATCATCATCATTCTCGCCAGTGACTCAGGATGATGGCAGTAGCTCCATTATCATCATAAGCACCATCAGCCATCAGAGTCATCATCGCTGGTGGTTGACTGAAACTAAAGCAGCAACTTGAGCATCAGTCCCTCCACCAACAGCAGCAACTCATTGTTAGTCATGTGGCTCAATTCTTAAAAAGAAGAAGAATAGGAAGAAACGAGCACCGTTTACAAAAACTTCATTAAAGTTCAGTGGAAGAACAACAAAAACAACAACACCAACAACATCCGAACGGAAACAAAGTAAACGAACGAGTGAAGACTTTGTTAAAGCATGAAGTAGCGTAGGAGGACGAGTAGGAGCAGGAAGCGGAAAAAAACTTATTTTTGTTCGGTTAAGTATTTCTTCGTATAATAAGACATTGGATGACTTAACAAAACTTATTTGTTTTTCTTTAGTTTTGTTTGATTACGTGTCGTGGGAAAAATGGGATTTTTTTTTTTGATTTTTTCGGTTCTCGACAATGCAATTTCTTTGGTTGGACCACAATGAGATATGTGTATGAGTTAGATCATCATCTATTTAATAGTTTAATAAAATAATTAAAAATGAAATAATCTAGTGAGTACATGAGAACTTGTAAACTCGAGCTGCGTTTTTTTTTTGACTAACGCTCAGGTGATAGGAAATAAGGGTATTGGAGGTAGGAAAAAAGGGAGTAAGGTTTTTTGACATTGGTCTTGAATTTCGTAATCACCGATATACTGGCGATTGATTTGTATATCACTCTCACTCTTGCTAGATGAAAAAATACGTTTCTCTATTAAAAAAGAAATAATTCTTTAAACGAAAAAATAATGTAAAAAAACAAACACTTTTCCAGCTTTGATTTTCCTTGTAAAAAAAATCCATAATCCTAAAATTTTAAAATACTAATTAAAAAAAAAAATTCCACAGCTTTCGAAATGAACAATAGGGTGGAGTGAAATTCAAAAAAAAAAAGTTAACCTCGGAAAGAGATGTAGTCTGGGGTCCTAATGAGGGGAAAAATAAAGAAAAAATTTTAAAAAAAATTTTAGGGGTCGCGCCACTCCCTCGAAATTTGGAAATTATCGCTATTTTGGCGTTGATTTTAGAAAAATCCTAAAAAGTTTTATGTCAATAAATGTTTGCAATAGCGTAAACAATGAAATAAGGGCATGAAAGAATTGTTCTCATTGTTCAAAAATTTCAAAAAGTAAAATAACACAGTACAACATTTTTCAGTTCGTTGATTGCCAACTCAATTCTGAGAACAGTATGTGAAATTATACCCAAAAAGAATAATTTCTGCATCATTCGTTTTTTCTTCTTACCTGCCGAAATATTTTTAATATCGATTTGAAGTTAGTACTTGCGTCAACTTCTGCAAGCATGGATATTGCCAATAATTGAAAAAATGTTCTGAATTTTCTTTTTATGCATATTATAATTGCGTATTAATTGCATATTATTTTATTTTCATAAAGTTTTTATAAATTAATTTTTTTTTGCATGATAATTTTTTAATTTTAATTTTAATTTTTATTTTATTTTTGAAATTCATACCATTACTCAATTGCGAATAAAAGCGAAACGCGTGCATCGATTTTCATGATCTTTGTCTCATTTTGCTCATAGGTTCTCAGAATTGAGTTGGCAAATCATGTGTTGTACTGTGTAAGTCAAATCGTCCCTTCTTCAGAAAATTGACTGAACAATGAAATCGCCACCAAAGCTACAAATATTAGTCGATTATCCTCATATTTGCCTCAAATACTTTTGTTTGGGCACTGAACAAGATCAAACTTTTAAATTTCGAATTAGTTAAGTCGTTAATTTTTAGGATTTTTCTAAAATCAACGCCAAAATAGCGATAATTTCCAAATTTCGAGGGAGTGGCGCGACCCATAAACATTTTTTAAAATTTTTTTCTTTATTTTTCCCCTCATTAGGACCCCAGACTACATCTCTTTCCGAGGTTAACTTTTTCAAATTAAAAAAAGCATGTTTTCACTCCACCCTAATGAACAAAACATTGATTTGTCAGATATTATATATTAAAATAGCATGCCTTTTCGCCAGGACAGAACACATGCAGACAGCTTCTGCAGAAGATTCGCATCATCAATCAGACAGTCTCATTGGGTTTTGGCAGCGACAACATTCTCTGCAAACGTTTCATACGCGGTCACTTCCGCCCATATGCGTATGGCTTCCACGTCATCTGGCATCTGTAAAATTAAGAATGTAAACTTTAAATATATACAAGTAAAGTAAAAGAAAGTAGTTCTGAATCTTGTTGGCTCGTCTTCTCCGGTATGTCAAACTGCTACGTGATCTCGTTAAGTGGTCTGCTGCACTTCGGGGCTGATGTTGAGTTTGGGAACTCCGAGTCCATAGATTTATGGCAGCTTGACTCTCGAATATTCAAAGAAAAATTAATTTTTTGATACAAATGATCGAATAAATAGGAAGGTATGCCGTTAAAAATGAAAAACAACATGCAACGGCGACCACACTAAGAGGACCCTATCCTTTTCACAAATTTGTCCGCAAACATTTTCACCATATTTGTAGTTAATAATTTCAATGCGTTTTTAAAGCGAAATACCGGATAATTCAAAATATCACCTCTTGTTGCAAAATCCTTTAGTATTAATTTCAATAAGGCGCCGCGATAGGCTAGTTGATAGCGTACTTGCCTATCAGCGTGGGGGTTCTGGGTACGATTCCCACCAGGGGCTTTGGTCTGTCACTGCAAAAATCTAACCAAATGCTCTGTGTCACCCCGGTTTACCCTTGGACCCAAAATTAGAATATAAATTTACTGTGTATTGTAATTCAGAAATAAACTTAATAATCTTTCCCTCTAGGGAGGGCAGTGTTGGACTGCGAGAATTCCATATACGAAGAGCTTACAAATCTCGCCCAGAAGGGTCTTTATCAACAAGCTTTTATTGGCTTGGCTTCATGAAAACAAGTGAATTAAATTCTTCTATTATGAAAATATCCCCAAAAATCGAAAATTGGGATATTTTTCATTTTTCGTTTTTTAGGGCATTTTTCATGGGAAAATTCAAAAATTAAATGTTGCCTAAATATGATGAAAAACTGTGTGATAGTCCGAAGTGTCGCCTGTCGGAATTCTATATACGAGGTGCTTACTTAACTAGTCGAGAAGGTCTTTGTCACCAGGCTTTTATTGGCTTGGCTTCAATAAAACAAGTGAATTAAATTCTTTTATTATGAAAATATCCCCAAAAAATAAAAATTGGGATATTTTTCATTTTCATTTTGGGGCATTTTTCATGGGAAAATTAAAAAATTAAATGTTGCCTAAAAATTATGAAAAACTGTGTGATAGTCCGAAGTGTTGCCTGGTAAAGCGGAATTCTATATACGAAGTGCTTACTTAACTAGTCGAGAAGGGTCTTTATCGCAAGGCTTTTATTAGCATGGCTTCAGTGAATGTAATTCTTGTTTAAATGTTATTATGAAAATATCTCCAAAAAGGTCTCTTTCATATGAAAAATTATGAAAAACTCCATAATTTTGTATGATATTTTTTTTGGGGAATTTTTCATTTTTGTTTTTAGCATTTTTCATAGAGCCCACTAAAGGGCTAAACATCATACTCTTAAACGAAACGTAAAACTATTTAATTTGTTTTTATGAAAAATTGTATGTTGCCCGTTCTGTAGCTTCTTCTGGCTGAAGTATGTTCACAGTTTTCTCTGTCAGCCACATAGTTCTAAATTAAATTAAGATTTTGGCAAACCTCTACCTTATTGTTTGTTCCTCCATCGGCTCTATCCCATAGCAGGAGGTTCAAAGTGGCTTTAGGCATACCCACTGGTTCTGGTTATGTTCCTTGATATTTCTACAATCGCCTCACACCAGTTTTCTATGACTGCAAATAGTTTTCACTTATTTCCCCTTTACTCCCTCCGCGTGAGCATCCTCCCAAACAATGACCTTTTGCTCTTAAGTAATTTCCCCGTAATTACCCATGTCTAGAAAATACTGCTAATAGTGCCTTTGTTCACTTGTTCTGATTCCCGATGAATAACTCGCTTTGGAATCATAATTATTGTCATTATCTTTATCCACTCGCACGCATCTTTTCCAACAATACGTCCACTGAGGCAACAATACAAATCGCAACTTTTCAGAAAACATTTACGCCAGAGCCCGAAATTGATTGAATGGTTGTGTGTCCATACAGACAGACAGCCACACCGATGCTGATAGACATGTGTGTGTGTGTATATGTTGATGACAGCTTACTTATAGTACGTATAAATACGTGTGTGGGTGTATGTGTGTGTGTGTGTGGTTTTAACCACTTTAACATCACTTTACACTCGACTACAATTGTACGCAATTGTATGTAAAGTGTTGCAATTGTTAATAACGCATTTTCATACTCAATACTTTGAGTGAGAAATGGCATGCAACTTATTTCGCACACACTCACACTCACACACATATACTATATAGCCACACAGTCCGCAGTTGTGAATTTCCATTTCACGAATCATTTTGAAACATCACTTCAATAATCGGCCATAATAAATTTCGTTGGAAATGTTGAAAAATGTAAATTTTTCACACCAACTCACACAATTGCCATAAATGAACGGATGAGGGGCCATGCGGGGGCGAGGGTGTGCTGTCATGTGGTGAATTGCTCTGGCCTCACGGCTTTCATAGGGAGAGTGTATTTGTGTGTCACTATAAATCTGTTGATCTGTGTTGGCCTCCTGTGTGTATGAATATCTAAATGTCAGTCTACGACAGACATGTATTGGTGTCGATTGATTGTAATACAAAACGGAAATACCCATACCCCCTGACATTCATGTGTGTGTGTGTGTGTGTGTGTGTGTCGATTTCGGTGTATGTGGAAACCCCAACCAATGCGGTTGTCAAATGTCCGTCAACCGGATGTTTTAATGCGTTAAAATATTGTAATTGTGTTTTGACCGCAAAAGCCACAACAACAAAACCGGTAACACAGAAAAACAAAAAACTAAAGCAAAACCATTTACAACAATTGTTGTTACTCATAATTAGGAGAGACCTAAAAAAAACAGCCGTATGAGCCGTAGTCATTGAAAGGGGCTTGTTCTATCCATCCACATTAATTTCTTAAATATTTAAAACAAAAAAATTATCTAGAAACATCTCAAGTCACATAATTGTTTTTCTGAGTTATTAAAGATTTAAAATGTGTGTATTTTGGACATAAATTGAACTGTTTTGATGCTGTAACTACAAAACTACTTTCAATAGACATGGGATATTTTTACAGGACATAGACTCGTACTTTTGGTAAATTTTTGCATTACTAAGTCCATTTCACAAAAAAAGTGGACATGCGATCTTTTTGCAGCACACCGACTACATAGATGAAGCTAAGCCAATAAAGGGTGGCCAAAAATATCCTCTCCTTCACAAGAATATGAAGGAAATAGTGTTGGAAATATAACAAATTAAAAATTTTCTGGTGGAAACTTGGAAAAAATATATAAAAACTATTTTTTTTTTGTACAAAAAGGTGCAAGTAAGAGCTCTACTCGCGGACAGCTCCCGTAGACGGACAAATTCGGTCGGTCCCATGCGGTTTTTTAGAGCAAATTAATCTTTGCTGGACGGACAAAACCGCTACGACCGTCGGTGTCCGCCCACGAGAGCTTTCACTGTATATCCGTTATTAACGATGGCAAACTACATTTCTTTCCGAGTGAGAGTTTTTTTAATTTACTCCCTCCTATTGTACAAAGAAATTTGAATGAGGAGGGTATTTATTTCACTGCAACCTATTGAGATTACTGTCGTACGACTAAAGACATGTAAACGGCCGCTGAATGTTTTATGGTCTTATCGGGATACAAACCTGGGTTTGAAGTGTGATGAACGCACACCCTACATAGAACAAGAAAAAAAAAATGCAAGAAAATCTAAAAAAATTTCCGACAGTGACTTTTTTTTATTTCACTGCCCCCTATTGAGATTACTCTCGTACGACTAAAGACATGTAAACGGCCGCTGACTGTTTGATGGTCTTACCGGGATACAAACCTGGGTTTGAAGTGTGATGAACGCACACCCTACCTATCACAAGAAAAAAAAAATGCAAGAAAATGTAACGGTCTGACCTTTGTAAAAACATCCAATAGTCCGCAGACTGGAGTGGTGAATAGAGGCAAAGATGTCGGCAGTGATGTCTATCGTGGAGTTCAATGGGCCATCAGCAGTACCGGAGCACCCGCAGTGCCAGCATCAGTGACGTCCCACATGTGGCCTAAAGTGGTGAACGTATTGACGTCCCACGGATCATTAGCTGTATCGTTATCAGTGACTTAAAGCGGATCATCAGCAATATCGTCATAAGTGACGTCCAATGGACCATCAGCAGTACCAGCATCAGTGACGTACCGGGGATCATCTTTGACTTATAGCGGACCATCATCAATACTGTCATGAGTAACGTCCAATGGACCATCCGCCGTATCAGCATCAGTGACGTTCCACATGTGGCCTTCAGTGGTGAACGTATTGATCATAGTATAAATACAGTTCAAAAACTTCAGCAAATCCAACGTCTGAGTCTTGTCCTCTTGGAGTGGAACAACAGCTGTGTAATCAGCAGTGTCATCCAACTGGTTCAGACAAGTGGTGTTCCTCGGGTCTTCCCAGGAACCATCAGTACTGTCATCTCATGATATTTTGGAAATTAATTCAATTCAATTCACTTTATTGCCTAACAATAACAAATGCATTCGTTATAATAATCACTAGTAAGTTGTAATGCGCCTATGGCGCCCGTTAATTTGCTTGAGAAAGTATTTGTTACTTAATTTTAAAAATTTTGTAAAAAATATTTTGAGAAAACTATTTTGTAAAAAAAAATTTGGAAAAAAAATAAAATTTGTGGAAAAAAAATTTTTGCTGAAAAAAAAAATTTTTGTTGAAAAAAAAATTTTTGTTGAAAAAAAAAAATTTTGTTGAAAAAAAAAATTTTGTGGAAAAAAAAAAATTTGTTGAAAAAAAAATTTTTGTTGAAAGAAAAAAAATTTGTTGAAAAAAAAAAATTTTCTGTGGAAAAAAAAAATTTAGTTGAAAAAAAAATTTTGTTAAAAAAAAAAATTTTGTGGAAAAAAAAAATTTTTTTGAAAAAAAAAAATTTGGAAAAAAAAAATTTCTTGGAAAAAAAAAATTTGCAAAAAAAATTTTTGTAAAAAAAAAAATTTGTAAGAAAAAAAATTTTCGAAAAAAAAATTTTGTTAAAAAAAAATTTGGGGAAACAATTTCTGTACAAAAAAAATATTATTTTTTTTATTATTATTATTTATAGAATTATTATAGAATGTCTATTTAAATTCCTACGTACTGCGTGACAGAGTCAGTGAATCAGTGAATCAGGGAATCAGTGTCGAGGGTAAATATATATTAAGATAACAAATTAATTAGGCGAATTGACTGCTGATTAAATTGAATAATAATTTGTAAAGTGTGAAACAGAAATCCCCGCAAATCATCTCTAAGTCTCTCTCTCCTCAGTTCGTGACAAATATAAATAGTTTTAAAAACTTGCCTCTGCCAAAAAACATTGACAGTGGAAAAAATCGCTCATTGTTAAATAAACTCAATGCAATGACAATGTCAATGCAAGTGAGGCAGGTAACCATGACATCCACCTTCAGTCAATGTCAGCGATTGTCACACCCCTTTTGAACGAACTAGTCCATCATTGCAACGTTTCTGTTTTTTTCTTGGCCAATTTCAATTGATATTTAAAACGGAATTTTCGTTCGGCATGTGCCACAAAGGGAATGATGCATGAACTATGCAATTTTAATAAGACCAAGTACACATGAATGCACGAGTGTGTGTGTGTGAACCTCTCCCAGGTCATGTATGTATGTATGCATGTTGACATCATCATCACCATCGTCATGATTGCGCCACCATGGCCACCGTTGGAAGACCGCAGAAAAACTGTTATTAAATTTTCATTTACATCAACACTATGGTTTTATGACAATAATCCCCAATCGGTCATGTATGTACAGATTGTTAAAACTGATTAAAATTACAATGTGATGGCAACAATAGCATCGTATGCAACTCCATCACCATCATCTCCAGTGCCTTTTGGGCCGGCTTTCACTTTGCAGTGCCAAATTTTGAATATTCTTTTGTTGTTTTAATTGTCGTCTTTTTCATGGTTGCTGGCGTTCGTCGGTTAAGTCTTTATTGCAATTTTTTACTGTGGAAAGGGAAGACTGAGGCGAATGCATTAAAACGAAATGACGTTAATTTCCATAAATCAATTGTTACCGATTAACTGGCATCAATTGGAATTGTAATGGATTTCCTTGAAGACGCAGTGTTCGCTGTGTTCGTTCACACACATCTTGGGAATGTTTTATGTTCAAAAGATGCTTCACATGAAATATTGAAAAATCACTTTACTTCTTATCATTTATTTAAACTACTACTTTGACTGTATTTAATTGTTTTTTTTTTTTTTTTTTAATAAAATAAAATTGATGCGCATTTTGATTCAGATTTCAGATTTATTTTTTCTTATTTCAATTGCTTTTGTCTTCAGTTGATGCCAACACATGATTTATATATCAGTTCTCAAACATTAATAATTTCTACGTTGTACTCATGTGGAGTGTGAATATTTTTTTCATTTTAATCACTTTTAAAACAATTAAACAAAAAAAAAATATATATTCTTGTCATCTTGCGTCACAGCAATGTTTGACGAAGACAAAAAAATCAAATAAACGTTTATATTTATAATAACACGAGCCAACACTTAAACTGAAGAAGTAATTTAAATACGTATTTCCCTGAATATTTCATTAAGAAAGCCAGGGAACACTTTCTGCAAATTTATTAACTTTGTATACTCATTACACTGCATAAACGGCTACATAAGTCTTTTGCTTTGAAGCAACAGACGGAGATCTTCTCGCCAATCAGTTTTCTAGAGAAATGTTTACCCGACTTTGACTTGTAATGTGGCCAGCATTAAAGAGGTGGAAACAGATGTTTGATACCAACCTGGGATTGATGTTTGATAGACATCACGCCCGTCCACATCTGTCATTTTTGTGTACTCAGTGAGTGAGTGTGTATCGTATGTCGCCGGATCCGAAAGCTTATTCTTTTTCCAGAGAAGCTTTCCCGGTGAAGATGTACTAGTTTGCGGTTCTTAATATGGACAAAGTAAGCAAACAAATTTTAGAGAGAAAAAATCAGGGAAAAAATTCAAAAATTGTAGGGGTCCCTTGAAGTATTGGAAAAAAAGTCACACTCCGAAAGAGGTGTAGTTTGCGATCGTTAAGAAGGGAAAAATAAGAAAAGAATTATTTAGAGAAAAAAAGGAAAACAAAATCAAAAAAATTGTAGGGATACCTTGAAATTTTTAGAACATTTTAGAGAAAAAAATAAGGAAAACAATTAAAAAATTATAGGGTTCTCTTGAAGTTAGGGAAAAATGTCAAAAAGTTGTAGGGATCCCTTGAAATTTTTATAACATTTTAGAGAAAAAAAATAAAAAAAATTAGGGGTCCCTTGAAATTTGGAAAAAGAAGAGTCACACTCGAAAGGAAATGAAAGATTCTAAATGTGGAAAAAAGGTCACACTCGGCAAGAGTTGTAGTTGGCGATTCTTAATAAGGGAAGAATAAGGAAACAATTTTAGGGGAAAAAATTCAAAAATGTCAGGGGTCCCTTGAAATTTGGAGAGAAAAAAAGACACTTTCGAAAAGAGATGTAATTTGCCAATAAACGATAGAAATTTAAAAGATTTTTTTTAAAGATTTGGCGCCTCTTGAAATTTGGGAATTTCTCGAAATTTTCTTGATGACTTCCAATTTTTTTTATTTTTGTAGTGTCCTGTCAAGGCCGTTGTGTGGTAGGTAGTGTGTGCGACTATCACACGAGTTCGAAACCGGGTAAGACCATCAAAAATTTTTCAGCGGCTGTTTCCACCTCGTAAATGTTGGCGACTTTACGAGTAAGAGAGCAATCTCTAAGCCATGTAAAACTTCTCTAGAAAAGCACTGGCCGTTCGCAGCCGGCTTTAAACAGTACGTTCCGGTCAGTGAGTCCACAAATTATATCGTGAAATAAGTAAGTTTCCTGTCAGAAAATCTTCTCAATTTAACCCATACGTCCACAGTAATAATTTGGTAATAATGATGAGCATCACATGTGATACACGGAGCAATATTTATACTTTTTATTTTTCAAACGTTCTGTGCATCACATATGATTCATGTAATTTTTATTCGTTACTTTTTATTTATTTTGCGGTATAGTGTTGCTCATGGCATTGAATCACTTCATTTTCCATAAGTTCATACACAATTTTGTTAAAAGAAATAAGACCAATTCTGTATCACATATGATGCACAAGCGTATCAATCATAACGTCTGTGCATCATATGTGATGCATGGGACAGTTAAAGGGTTAAATGACAAATAGAAGCATTAATAACATTTTTTTTAAAAAAAAAATGTATGCTCAATAATTGAAAAATTTTATTATAATTGCAAATTAATTGCCTATTTCCATAAAAATTTAAGGCGCAATAAAATGGATATTTGCCAGTAGTGGGAGCTTATTCTTTTGAGATTGTGTTCCAGATGTCCATGTCTAACATATATCTGAAAACCAGAATTGAATAATGTCTGAATCCCATTTTAGAACACTTCCAATATTGCCGATTTGTAACGAACGTACAAAATCGTTTTATGGAAACAGGCAGTAAATCGATACCAAAGCTACGAATATTGCTCGATCATCCTCTTCATTGTCTCTGATACGTTTATTTGGATTCCGAACAAGATGTTTAATTAAACCGCTAAAAACCGCTTTTATTTATTAGCGTATTCCATCCGGAACAAAAACTTGTTTATATAGAATCTCAATTGCTGTCTGCTGCTTGCTAAAGAACGTAACTCGTGGAGTGTTTAGGCTTTTTCGCTGATTATGGTGCGTCTCCAGACATTTTTTGTTTGTTTAAGGGGCCTTCGGTTGTCCTGTGGGTTTCATTTTAGTATTTCATAAAAATTTACAAAAACCTTTGTTACGAAAATTTTGAGTGGACATTGTTTTTGTATCTTCATACATTTTTCTTATCAAAGGTTTTTTACATTTTTATGAATACGGCGGTAAATTTGACTTCGACTGAGGTCGAAAAACTCAAAAAAAAAAAATCTAAATTAAAAATCCGAAATAGCTGAATGAATTTTGAATTTTCAATATAAAAAAAAATATTTTTTTTTCAATATTTTGTTTTTAAAAAAAAACAAATGTCGAATTTGGAAAAAATATAATATAAAAAAAAATATTTTTTTTTTCAATATTTTGTTAAAAAAAAAACAAATGTCGAATTTGGAAAAAAATATTTTTTTTTTTATTTATTATTAATTACAATACAAAGTAAATTTATATTCTAATTTGGGGTCCAGGGGTAAACCGGGTGACACAGAGCATTTGGTTAGATTTTTGCAGCGACAGACCAAAGCCTCTGGTAGTAATCGAAACCACAACCCAATGCTGATGGGCCAGAGCGCTACCAACTTGGCTAACGGGTCGCGTTGGAGAAAAAATATATTTTTTTTATATCCAAATTTTTCACTTTTTTCAGAGGACTGAAGCGGATTGGCACTGAAAAAAACTGTCCGTTTATGAGAGGTGTCCGCAAGGAGAGAGTACACTGTACCTAATTTTGGATTACCGGTTAGCTCATTTATAAATCACACTAGAGACTTCATTAGTTTCAATTGGAAGATGTCCATTTATTTCAATGCTTTCACCATTTCAATCATCTGTCATAAAATCAATTCAAAATTTTCCCAAAAACAATTGTTGTCTCGCGTCGAACTAAAATAACACTGTACAACACACTTATTCTACCCGTGCTTCTTTATGACGCCGAAACATGGGTACTTGCGAAAGCAGATGAAGCAGCTCTGGGTATATTTGAGAGAAAAATCCTTCGCAAAATCTATGGCCCTATCTGTGTAAACGAGGAGTACCGTGAGCTGTATGAGCTGTATGCCGACATGAACGTAGTTAAGCGCATCAAAATACAGCTATTGCGCTGGCTGGGCCATGTCGGCCGAATGAATTCAAACGCTCCAGCCAGAAAGGCGTTGGATGACAACTACCACGGAAGACCGACACCATCCGGTGGATGGACCAAGTGGAAGAAGACATGAAGATGCTTGCTATCACGAACTGGAGAAGCCAAGCAGAAGACCGAAGTGCTTGGAAATGATTCACCAGGCCAAGACCAACAACAGGTTGTAGAGCCAACTTAGGTAAGTAAGTAAATTATTGTCGACCAGTGTTATTTATATACATTCTTACATAGATACACATATATGAATGTACTCACACAACTCATAATGATAAGAGTATTGAAATAATGAAACATTGATCACACTCTGTACACTTTGGAAGTGTGCAAAGGCTGAGACTTTGGCACCCCCAAAAAGCAAAAACAAACAAAAAAAAAAGACGAAACTTCACACACACGCCCATTTTATAAGCCAAGCTGAGGAATTTTATTGCGCTGATTAATACAATTGAATTTGGGGGTTTTTTTTTAAACAATTTTTGTGATTTTGTATTTTCTACTTAGGGTGGAATTTTTTTTGTAGAGCGTGGGCAAGTTTTTTTTTTGCCGGCAAATGAAAGTGGATATTAATCATTTCAGAATTTTATTATTTTGAATTTGGTATTTTCTAGTTAGGGTGGCAAATGAAAGTGGAAAAATAATGAATTAACAATTTTCAGTTTATTTAAAGTTACAGTCACTTATCTGCAATGTTGGTGATAGGAGTCTGAGTTTACTATATGCGATTCACAGAGTTTGAGCCAATTGCTTTACAATGGCAAGCCGATGAGAAGATTGAATTCTATGATAACAAAAATCACCCACAAAAAGACTCATCTACTGGCATAACTTCGTGTAAAGATAAAAATGGGAATCAGGGGACCATGGGACAATCACGTCGAGTTTGCTGAGTATTGGTAAGCCAAATTTATCCAGCTTGTTAGAGGCCGAAGAATCATGTGAGTCAATCAATACACAACCAATCAAAGGTGATGACGATGAAAGGTCAGCCTCCTAATCCAGATGACACCAAAGGTCATGTCCAACTTGCGTGACATCATCGCAAAAATCGGGCGAGATATACCTGGTGCTGTTTTAAGAGTCAACTAGGAGTCCTAAAGATGGGTCAGATGGCAAGGCAAAATCAATGCTTGCAATGGCTAGGAAAACGATGAACTATATCTCAATATGAACGTAGCTAAGTGCATTCAATTACAGCGATACAGACCACAGCCAGAAAAGCTTTGGGCGGCCACTACTACAAAACCCGCAGAAGACCGAGACTGCGGTGGACAAAGCGCATAAATAAAAGCCAGTCCTTGGCATCACAAACTGGAGAAAGTGCTTGGAAATGGTTTATTCATCCGGGCAACACCAACAACAGATTGTTGTCGCCGACGGAAATCCTTCATCGCATCCCCAAAGCTACCATATCATTTATCATAGTTACTGAATCAACAGTTTATATGTTTAAATCAATTTTGAATATTTTAATTTAATAGTTACCAGCCTCATATTTACAGCACATACATTTAAATTATTGTAAACTTTCAAATTGATTTAAGATTTCAATTAAATTTGAGCGCCTTTTTCCTTTTGCCCCCTATTTGTTTTCCGCCGGCTTATGACGACATGACACAAACAAACAACACAAAGCCTAAGATAACAAAATAATAACAAAAATAATATGAACAACAGCACAACAAAAAAAAGAAAAAGACACAAATACAACAATAACAATACCAGAGAAGTAATAATAACCATAATGAAATTCATAATCTTAAGTTTGACAAATCAAAACAGCAGCACCTTCTACACGACGTAACGGCTGTAGGGGATTGACTGGCTGGGGAAGATCCCCCTCCCCCCACTTTATAAGACTTACAGACAGACATACACATGTAAACAGTATCCAATGCCAACATGTACGTGTGTACAAGTGTCTCGGGGATGGTTTTAAAATTCCACAAAAATCGTGTGGCAACCAAATGTTGGCACCGAAATCCCCTTAAGGTTAAAATACAAAACAAAACAAAAAACTGTCAACATATCAAAGTACGTAATTTTCAGATGTCTCTTCTCCGACGCGTCGCGACATTTGATTTCCCCCCGCACAGATGTTCTTTCCTTTATTACTTTTTGACAATATTTGTGAAATGTATGAAATAAAGTTAACAGTGGCAAGCAAACATCGATGTGTGAGAATGTGTGTGGCCGACACACACACACACAGATATATGTCTAAATTTATGTAAATCGAAGTCTGTTGCGTGTCGATACACTGCAAACGAAATGTGTAGGGTTTGTTACAACTGATTAACTGGGTGGGGTTGGATTTCAACAATAGTGTCTTTAATTAAAAAAAAAAGATAATTCATTCATTAGTAATGTAAGTAATTAGTCAATTCAAGTACGTTTGTACTTATTCTATGCTGTTGTACATTGTAGGGCTCTATAAACAAATACAGCAAAAAAAAATGATGAATTCCCCAAAAAAAATCTCATACATAATTGGGGAATTTTTCATAATTTTTAGGTAACATTTCATTTATTGTTTTATAGAAAAATTGCCCCAAAAATGGGCAATGAAAAATTCCAATTTTTTTATTTTTGTGTATATTTTCATAATTTTTCATAATATGGTTTTTGGGGTATTTTTCATAATATTTGGGGGATTGTTTTCTTTGGGTATTTCAAAAGGATTTTTGGCGAAATTTTCATATTGAGCTTTTGGGGGATTTTTTATTTATTAAGGTGAATTCTTCGTATTTTTGGGTATTTTTTTAATGTTGTTTTTTTTTTGATATTTTTTCATAATATTTGGGGACATTGGCTTTGGGTTTTTTTGGAGAAGTTTTCAGAGTATTGGGGGAAATTTTCATATTGGGCTTTTGCGGGGATCTTTCATTTATTTTGAGGAATTCTTCATTTGTGATAAATTTTTTTTTCAGAGTGTTACATCATCCAAAGCATTTTTAGCGTCCCTTTTCCATGTTGCCCTGAAAGCAATTCCTAGTAAACATTTGGAAGATCTGTTAAAAATGCATTGTAGGTCAGAAGTGAGGCATTATTTTAAGGTATTAACACTAATAATGGGATAAATGGATATATTTTAGAAATATTTCCAAAAATTACTATTTTCGGGGGAGAAACAATTTTTGTATTTCTTTCGTAGAACCGATTCACACGATGACTTTTTGCTTGATTTTAAAATCATGATTTTCATGTTTGTAGGCAAAAGTTGTACAGGTCTTTGAGGGGTAGGAAAAAGTCACAAATTAGATTTTTTTTTTAATTTTTGTTTCTGATTTCACACATCTTGAGTTTTTTTTTAAAAAAAATATATTTTCTTTCTTAGACCCGACTTACACGATGACTTTTCGCTTTATATTAAAGTCATGATTTTCATGTTTGTTGGCGCAAAGTGTACAGGAGTTTGCCGTGTAGAAACAAATAACAAATCATAAATTTGAGTTTTTTTTTTTTTTTTAATTTTTTCTGATTTCACACATTTTGAAGTTTTTTTTAAATTTCTTTTCTTTTTCGATTCTAAAATTAAAAATTTTATGTTAATAGGCAAACGGTGTACAGGAGTTTGTAGTGTAGAAACAAGTAACAAATCACAAATATTTTTCCACAACTGCTTATGGGATTGTATATGGGCTATATGGCCACACCCCCTCGGGTATCTCCCATATAAATCGTCTATTTCGTCCACTAATTCCACACGATTACTAAGTGTAATATTATCAATATGACCAACGCGATCTTGCCCAAATTCTGTATTTAGTAAAGCAATAGCTAGACAAATTTTTGAGCTGAAACTTTGAAGTCTGGCAACTCCTCTTCTGGTATCTCCCATACAAATGAAGCCTCTCGCCTCCTAAGAAATCGTATAATAATACAAATTTGCCCATCGCGATCTTGCCAAATTCTGTACTTAGTAATGATATAGCTAGACCAAGTTTCGGACAAGAACTTGGAAGTCTGGCCACTCCCATTCTGGTACCTCCCATACAAATGAAGCATCTCGCCTCCTATGAAATCGTGTAATATTATCAATATGACCAACGCGATCTTGTCCAAATTCTGTACTTAGTAATGACTTAGCTAGACAAAGTTTTCGACAAAAACTTGAAAGTCTTGCAACTCCCCTTGTTGTTTTCTGTAACATGCGGTATTTTTTTTTGAGGGTGAGGGTATATAGTTGATCATAATATATGCCACAGAAGCTTATACTGAACCAATTTATTTTATGAAAATCTTAAAAAGTTCTTTGCCTATCTAAATGACTGGCAGTGTACATAAATATGCAAAGTACATACATATGTGTGTGTGTGTGTGTGTTACGGTTCATATGTATTCTCTTACACGCAGATATATGTCACAACCGGCAGTAATAATTTCAATAACGTTCTAACCGCACCAAGCCATATGTAAACATTCGGATTCATATACAAACATATGTAGTGGGTATGAAAAATGTTTAGTGGTTACTGGGAAAGTTTTTGGCAAATGTTAAATAAATCGGCCGGAAGAGCTAAATGAACTTCGGACAGAAGTCTAGGTAACTGCGGTGATAGGATGCTGTGACAGCGACAAGTGGCTTACAATCTTTGCGTTTATTAATTTCTAATTGGTGGCCATTTTAGAAGCTCTTAGGTAGTCTGTCAACAAAAAATGCAATCAATTACCGAATGTAGAGATTATGTTGACTGAACACTCACAGAAGCATTACCTCGTTTTGATTTTAAATAGTTGATGTTGTTATGCTTTTATTATTTATTATTATTATTTAATTACAATACAAAGTAAATTTATATTCTAATTTTGAGTCCAAGGGTAAACCGTGTGACATAGAACACAAGCCCTTGCTGAGAAAAAGGCGTAAGCACCATTTTTTTTTTTAAAAAAATTCGCTTTTAAATCGAATTCCATAGAAAAACATAAAAAAAATATTGAAAATTAAAAAAATATATTTACAAAGCTGTGGCAAATTCAATTCTATCGTAAGCACCACACGCCCTTATGCTTGACCACATAAAAAATCGTCTTCTGTAAAATTGTCTTGTTTGCGCTTACATCTGTTTCGCGGATAGGGCTCGATATGGCTAGAATTCGACTAGAGAATCGAACCCAATATCCCTAACGCTGCCAACTCGCCTATCGTGGCGCTTCTTTTCTATGTTTTTTTTTTTTGTTGTGCCCCACTAATCCACTGCAACTTTAACAAAACCAAATAAAATACCTAACTAGTGGAGAGTAATTCTCACTACCGTGTTCGCCCATGCAACACTGACTAATATATTCTCCTTCTCCGAAAGACTACTTCTGTTCCATTCAATTCTCCGCTCAGCCTTTTTGCAGCCACCCTCGTTTTGTTGGCACGTATGTCTGGGGCAACACTTTAAACTCAATAAAAGTCTTTAACATTTTTGTTTTCTATTTGCACTTCTGATTCATAGCAACAGATTTACTTGGCCCCCGCCCCCCTTTTGCTTTCGTTTGCCTGTTTTCAGTTTATTTTCAGCGTGCTTCGTGGTTTCTTTGAGTTCACACTCTTTTACAGTAAAACACCAACAAAACGTGACATTTATAAACACTGGCGAACACACACGCACGCACATAACGTATAGTGAAAACGAGCGAATACAAATACACTGTGTCATAAAAATACAAACTCTCTCACACACACACACAAATACTCACCGCCATGTAGCCAAATAAACAAATATGGATGCATTGAGTTGGCCAAACTATCGAATACGAAAGGGAGACACTGAAGGGGTTATCTGAGGATGTAAAATTTCAGATAACAGGAATCTCTCTGCCATATCCAGAAAAGTTGGTTCATTTTTTAATATAAGCCAATAGGACGGGCTCCTTCGAATCGTGGTCCTGTCTGGGAATGTAAAAATGGGAAGGCCAGCGCCGCCTTAAGGCAGAACAAGAGAAAGACCATCTAGGCCAACTTGCCATTATCAACTTGGGTAGATTAGATTAGATTGACAAGAGGAGGCAGATTCATTTCACCTCATGTCTTTGGACATACACATTGGTCATTATTCGGCTTATTGTGAGCTCTAAGTTTTAGCAACTTACTGCCTGTTTCCATAAAACGAATTTGTTCGTTCGTTACAAATTGTCAATATTGGAAACGTTATTAAATGGGTTTCAGACATTATTTTATTCTGGATTTCAGATATATGTTAGATACAGACATATGGAATACAATCCCAATATAATAAGCTCTCATTACTGATAAGAATCCTTCTTATTATGGCTTCTTGGGTAGAGGTCAAGGTTTATCTAAAACCTCTGCTGGTCCATGCTGCTCACACCACCCTATTGCGATGCAACACCATACTGATCCGAAGCTCTATTTGGCCATAAACCGTAGTCACCACTATACTCCCCGAGGAGCCGCAACTGCAAGTCAAGCAGGAATATGTTCCGGGGAGTCTTGACTACCCGTGCTGTAATATTCAAGTATGCAATCAGACCCCATAACCAAAAACCTAATCAGCTACACTCACTTTTGCTGCCACTCAACATGGAACTGGTCACCCATTGCCCATGGTTTGGACATGGTGGATATCCAATAATGAGCAAATGGCACACTATAGATAAAAATTGACTGTAACCAACTCCGCATGACGGCACAGACAGATAGACTGCAGCGATTTGAGGTCCTGTCAATCCAGACGTCCCACATATCTTCATCCAATAAGACACATAAAAAGTTTCATTAGAAAAAAAATTACCCTAGTCTATGTTTTGTTTGATTGCAGGTCCAGTAGTTTGCCCGGCTATCACCGTCAAGAAAGAAAGTCACATCTCCATGTTGATAGCTTTTACGATTCATATCATTCGCAGCCTCCAAAGAAGAAAAGAAAGTCACACCTCCAGCTTTACGATTCACATCTCTCGCGCTCTAAAATTAAATATACAGTAAAAGCTCGATTTTTGCAACCCCCGATTATAGCAACTCCCCGATTAGCGCAACCGGCATTTTTTTTATATTACGGTCTTTATAAGTGCAACTTTCGAAGAAAAAAGATCGTGATAAGTGCAACTTTTTTCTGAATGCTCCCTTTTCAAAATTCTTCTCTGTTCGACTCTGTCCACGGTGAACGAGCGTACTATAAATGTTATTTTACCGTTTTTTTCTTGTTATTTTTAATTCCATATTCTTCGATTTCAATACTTAAATCAAATCGAGCTCTTACTGTATTTTAAAAAATTGTCATCAACCAGTTTGAAAATGAAAACTGAAAGGAAATTACCTCACGATTCAAAATAATCATTTTTCAAGGAAGCCGATGTTATACCCGTCCAAGAGAAGAAAATCTATAAGAAGGACATAGGAAGGACATCTTTAAGTTCGTTAGTCCATGTTTGAGAAATTTGCATTCAATTTGACATATTTTGGTAAATATCTATGAAGTCTACTTCATCGACGACGATTCGGCTAACTGGGTGGGCTCGTTTTAGATGTGCCTGTCGATGTATTCGCTTGAGATCAGTGTGGTTTTAGGTGTATCCGTGAATCCGTAACGCAGAGGGCCTTTCCGAAAAGTCATTTCAGAATATCAATAAGGAAATATTGTAAACTAGTAAGTTGTAATGCGCCTATGGCGCCCGTTGAAATATGGAAAAAAAAATTTTATTGAAAAAAAAAATTTTTTGTGGGAAAAAGAAATTTTGTTGAAAAACAATTTTTTTCATGAAAAAAAAAATTTTTCTTGAAAAAAAAAATTTTTGTTGAAAAAAAATTTTTTGTGGAAAAAAAAAATTTGGAAAAAAAATTTTTTGTGGAAAAAAAAAATTTGGAAAAAAAAATTTTTGTTGAAAAAAAAATTTTTGTGGAAAAAAAAAATTTGTAAAAAAAAAAATTTTTACTAAAAGAAAAATTTATGTTGAAAAAAAAATTTTAAAAAAAAAAAAAATTGTAAAAAAAAATTTTGGGAAACACAATTTCTGTACAAAAAAAAAATATTATTTTTTTTATTATTATTATTTATAGAAAATTATAGAAAATTCCTACGTACTGCGTGACAGAGTCAGTAAATCAGTGTCGAGGGTAAATATATATTAAGATAAAACAAAAAGTTTTCGGAGAATTTTCTTAATAATGTTGAGAAGGGTCTGTGACAATTATATGTGAAACAAAATAACGGCCAAATGTGCTACTCAATTGGGTACATTTCCGTGGTTAAATTTGTCAAAACACTGAATGTCCTTATATGTAGTTACATATATTTGTTGTTGTATTAGTGCTGCCATAATTTTAGGCTCTGAAAATGTCATATTCAGTCCTTAGTGTCTTCTTGGAAAAAAAGCTTTAAAAAAAACATTTTTTTTAATCATGGTCACTTCAATGAAAATAAACTAAAATTTTAATTAATTAACACAAAGACAAAACTATTTTGCAACCATTTTATACATCCTTCCAGGAGTCTTGTTAGTGCCGGCAATCACAAATCACAACCTTCCCTAAGTCATACCCAGAGAAAAGTAAGAAAAGGAAAAGGCCCTACCTTGCCCTTCTTTTTGCCGCTGTGATTCAGAGCAGTTCATATAAAAGTTACCGTTTCATCTCTCTGTTTGTCTGTCTATGGTCTGTGTGTGTATATGTGATGTGTGTCTATGTATTCGCAACTGTACTCGTATGCCTGCCCGTATTAGTGTATCTGTTGTTTTACATTAATATTGTTACAGACAATTTTCAAGATGATAAACTTTGTTGACTCCAAATGTATGTCGGTCTTTCCCTATTCTATTCCATCAGATAAAACGCCACCTCTGAAAGATCTTCAATATCAAGATTCCTGTCTTTTTTTTTTTTTTTGTTACCTCAAATTGTTCGTACACGACACAGTGTGGTGAAAAGGGAAATTTTGTGTGAATAAACAAGAAAATCGTTGAGATTTGTATTGAAACTTTTTCAAGCTGAGTATTTGGTTGAAGGAAGGTTGGAAATGTTGCACATTTTTTTCGGTGTCAAATATTCGAGCGACTCTTGGCCTGTATTTTATGTGCCCATTTAACTCCAATATTTCTTGGGTCCTCTTCAGGGACCTACAGATTACAAGATGTCTCCGAATGACTTTGGCTGATGTAAATGTCGACGACATTACATTGTAATGTAAATCCGCTGAAGAAAAAAACTCATGTCAGAGTACGCGCTACAAAGCACTGTTTGTGTTTTCTTACATGAAGGCTCCAAGCTTAGTGAGAGAGTGCTATTTTTTAAAATTATTTTGTAACAAAGGTTTAAATTGCTGTTATAATTTTTTTGTGAGTAAGGGGGTTAATAAACCGAAATTTCCATTTTATGTTTACAAAATGATTTTACAAATTACCACACTATCACTCTGATCGGATTCGGGCAAAAAGAAAAATGTGTGAAAATTATTTTTGTATTTTCATACATTTTACTTAATAAAGGTTTATACGGAGGTTATTATAATTTTTGTTTATTTCATGGATTCTCTCCGTTGTCGCATGCATTTGCTCCCTTCCCACTCTGACACTTTGTAGCATGGATATAGCACGAACTATTACAGCTTCTTGCTTGTCTTTCGAATTTCTCTGTCCCACTGTAATAACACGCGTTTCTGGGCTTCCGTTTAAAATACCACCAAGATTTCAGGGGTGTGTCTCTCTGTCAGCCTGTCGTTCCTGGTTTGTCGGGTATGTTTCTAACACAATCCCAGCAATGCCATCACGCAAAAAGTAAATAAAATGTGTGTACCTGTATTAAATAAATATCCAGCTTGTTAATGTCGATGGATTTGTATAGATGTGAGTGTGCCGGTGTGTGTGTGTGTGTCTGTGTGTAGTGCAAGTGCCGGGATGTATTCGCATAAGAACGAAGCAACGCATGTAACTCTATAAAACCAATAAGAAAATTCCATATGTTGACAGTTCAACACATGCCCACACAAACACATGTATAAAATATCTTCTTCGTCGTTTCATTTTGCAGCGCTAATACATGGCCTTAGCACACATGCACACTTAACCCGACAACAAATACAATCACATGAAATGTGATATAAACGATTTACCCGCGACAACAAGCCCCAAAATCCCCTCCATAAACCACCAGAAAGAAGAAGAAAAAAAAAAGACGAAAATTTTAAATTCAATCATTCGTTGGCGGTATTCTGGCAATGGCACAAAAGTAGAAAACTTCTCAACAAAATAATAAATGCATACACTTTCCAAGATCTAAGATTTATTGGCATACTCGTATATGAATGTTGAATTTGTTTTGGTCCATAAACATTTGGTAGATTTTCATTTGGTAAATGCGACACAAATTATATTCTCTGTGGAGAATTCGATAGCATTCTATCGGAGATAAAGACACGTGAGGTCAGTTTGATTGTGGGACCTTTGCCGCTGCGACGGTACGTATGCGTTTCTTATCAGTTACAAACATTTTCAGAATGTGTGTGTGTGTATGTGTTTTTATGGCTTTTCCTACATTTACCCTATTTTAATAGACATACATTTAAGTCATGCTTGGACATATTATACAGATTTTTTAAATATTGTCACAGCATCTGAAGGTTTTCATGAATTGGTGAATGAAACCGATAGAACTCTTAAGCACAAACTGAAGTTAGTCTTTAGCCATTTTTTTTTTTTTTTTTGGGTAATTAGCTCAGATTTTACTTAAAGGCAACCAAAGTTCATAAACCGAACAATCCATTGAACGTTTTATAATCACAATCGACAGACTGTGTTACTGGATGTTGTGGAGATTAATCAGAAGTTGTCATACAGCCCGATTATGGAAACTCCCTGGGAGATAGTTCCCGGGCAATTTACTTTTTCCAGATAAAAATCCTTTAATTCTGAACAGACCGAGAGTAAAAAAAAAAAAAAACCGGACTCCGAATAATTGAATATGTCTTTCCCTTATCACTATTCTCTCGATCCATCTTATTTCTCATGTTGTTGCAAAAGGAGAGTCACATTTCGATTGTCCACAAAAAGAGAAAGAGGTGACTGGCTTGGCCATCAGCTAATATCCCCCGCTACTGGCTGATACCCTGTATTGCTCACAGTATTTATGTTTTTTCTAAAAAGAAGCAGGTGTACACTTCTTGTCATCAACTGAGCTTGATTATGAATATTCCCATAGAATATACTGAGTTTCCATCTCCGCAACCAATCACTAGATTGACCCACATCACTCATCCAGGGTCATTCTAATACTGATCATTGTTCTCGGTCTCTAATCAGTTATCAGTTTTCTGTGGAATTTGAAGTGTAACAAGTTATGAATTATTTTCCTTCAATCATTTCGAAGATCTTCATGAAACTGGAAATATATTGATCAAACTCATTAATACCAATTCAAGCATTCTTTACCACAATTATCCAGAAACGATGGATTTGCACACTCGAAACTTGTTTATTTATTTAAATTGTTCAATTATAAGGCGACAACACTAATCCACAAAAAAATAACCGAATATCTACAGATTTTGAGTATTTTTCCATGTGAAAAAAAAGCAAAAATAAATTCCTATCATAGGAATTTGTTTTGTAAATAATTTTCCGTCTAAGTTCAAATATGAACACATTGTCTCGTCGCAATTTTTTGTATTTTTTTTTTTTTTGATAACTACGAACGAATATTGATTATGGAATATAAATATTTCTTCAAGTCTACAATTAAAACTGCCACCAGCAAAGTTGTAATTATTTATTAATACATAATTAAACACACACACTCATACACAGTATAGAACAAAAAAAAAACACCCATTGATGTCCAGACTTCCTGTAGACACTAAAACACGAGCGAGCGTAATTTTGCTTTCACTCGCTAGTGTAAGTTACACTCTGTTATTGCGTCATGCAACTAAACAGTCACAACGACATGCTGATCTAATCGACTTTTAGTCAGTCAGCCAGAGTGCGACAGAATATCTCAGAATTAACACACACTTTAAAAAAAAAGAAACGAAGCCTTATCAGTTATGCCTCCAATTCCGATTATCGTATGCCTCCGTTTCGATGTTCATATGAAAATATGTATGAGCTCATGTGTATGTATACATGGTACATATAAACGTATGTGATCTTTAAGACATTTTGACTTATTATCAGTGAACAAGCATTAAATACATTTTTTTTTTTTTTTTTTTAGGGAACCATAAATTATGAAAATTAATTTGCTAAAGGGGTTAATGGCTGGTAGGTCGTATGAGAACGCATTTTTTTGGAGGGGCAAAACAAAGTACACCTAAAAAAAAGCAATTAAACAATCTAAATAGATTAGTTAAACTTAATAAAAAAAAAAATTGCCAAACAAATAAATCAAAATCCCACTTCTTCGGAAATGACTCTTTAGCGGACTTGACCCAACTCAGGGGCTCAGACGGGAAAACAATTAAGGATTATGTTAACAGATCAGAGTTCCCAAAATAACTTCTCGGAACCTATCCATGGAGAATGACAGTTAGGGCACACAACAAGCCGAATACTGGCTTAATTGTTTGTCCAAGGACATGAGCGGAGAAAATATGCCTCCTCTTCTCAAACTAACCTAACGTAATAAATCAATGAATCATTTCTTTTATTTTTTTTAAATCAAATAATTAATTGATTAAATGAGTAATTCATTTAAAAAAAAATTAGAAAATGATTAATTGATTTAATAATTAACCTAATAATTAACCAATAAATCAATTTAACAATTAAACAATGAATCAATTTAACAATTAAACAATTATTCAATTAATTAAATTAATCAATTAATTGAATTAATCAATTAATTAAATTAAACAATTAATCAATTAATCAATCAATCAATTAATCAATTCATCAATTAATCAATTAATCAATTAATCAATTAATCAATTAATCAATTAATCAATTAATCAATTAATCAATTAATCAATTAATCAATTAATCAATTAATCAATTAATCAATTAATCAATTAATCAATTAATCAATTAATCAATTAATCAATTAATCAATTAATCAATTAATCAATTAATCAATTAATCAATTAATCAATTAATCAATTAATCAATTAATCAATTAATCAATTAATCAATTAATCAATTAATCAATTAATCAATTAATCAATTAATCAATTAATCAATTAATCAATTAATCAATTAATGAATTAATCAATTAATCAATTAATCAATTAATCAATTAATCAATTAATCAATTAAACAATTAATCAATTAATCAATTAATCAATTAATCAATTAATCAATTGATCAATTAATCAATTAATCAATTAATCAATTAATCAATTAATCAATTAATCAATTAATCAATTAATCAATTAATCAATTAATCAATTAATCAATTAATCAATTAATCAATTGATCAATTAATCAATTAATCAATTAATCAATTAATCAATTAATCAATTAATCAATTAATCAATTAATCAATTAATCAATTAATCAATTAATCAATTAATCAATTAATCAATTAATCAATTAATCAATTAATCAATTAATCAATTAATCAATTAATCAATTAATCAATTAATCAATTAATCAATTAATCAATTAATCAATTAATCAATTAATCAATTAATAAATTAATCATTAATCAATTAATCAATTAATAAATTAAACAATTAATCAATTTAAAAATTAATCAATTAAACAATTAATCAATTAAACAATTAATCGGAAATCTGCTGACGGAAACGCCAAGTATACTGAGAATATGGAGAGAACACTATCTTAACCAAGAATAATAGAAGATTAGACGTTAGATGACATAGGGTGTCCCTTGTAAGGGTTGCCAAATCTCTTTGTATGTGACAAGTTTCTGATTAAAACACAGTGTAAGAACTATTGTTGGAAAACCTGCAATGGAAACCACTTTGACTATCAGCCAATAGGAATACACTTCGCGTGACGTCATTTGATCAACCTGCGCAGAACATTTTTTTCTCTGCGCGGAATGGCGTCATCTTTGTTTCTATCATTCTTGATCTTAACCATATTTAAGATTATTATTATATACACGAACATCCTGTTGAAGAAGATGTAGTAGACGGGCAGTGACGGTCGCCTTTGCAAGCATTGGAAGTGAATGGGCGATTGCAGTCCACATAACCCACATCCCTTTAGCCAAGTCACAAACCCCACCACTGTTATCCCTTTTTTTCTCAGTGTATTAGTTTCATACATTTTCATGAACTGTGTATCACGAGTCATGATAAGGCGTCAATTATTCTTTTTTTTTTTCGTTCCGAACATCAATTCTGTCACGCCTTGCAAAAAATTGAACACAGAAAAAAAAACTGAAACGTATTTAACACAAAAAATCGCTGATAACAAAATAAGCTCAGTTTGAACACAGAAAAAAAAGGAATTATTACAACAAACTTTGTTGAATGAATAAAAGAAATCATCAGTCGGCATTGTGAAGCGAAAGCAAAAAGACGTGAAAAAAAAAAAATTGGAAAATAAAAACGCGTAAATGAAATTCAACAAAAATGAGAATTTTGTAAATGAAATGGAAATTGGAAGGAAATAAAAAAATAGCAACGTCTGCTCGGAATAAATAAAATCTAAAGATCAAAGTAATTAAAAAAAAAACACAGAATCGTTTTAAAAAGATTGAAAAATATTTTTGAAAAGACAAAGTTAATGTAAAGATTGAGATCAGTTGGCAGTGATTTGTTTTTCAATCTAACACTAAATATTGAATTAATAATAAATTCATATAACACTAAAGAGGAATATTTGAAAAATCAATTGAATGCATTTTTAAAAAAAACTCCAAAGAAAACCAACTGGATGAACACTTTAAAAAATTCAATTCAGAAACTGTGATTTAATTTTTTTTTTTGGAAAAATTATTGTTTCTCCTACACCGAAAACTAACAAATTCCAAAACAGTGGACATGCTTTTGAGAAATACCTGGACTTGGCAAATAACCAAATTTAAGCAAAAAACCTGAAGTGCCAACAGCGGACTTGAAGTTTTCCAGTCAATTTTGAAATTTCGTATCGTACAATTTCCAGCTGAAAATACATATAACACCCGCAAAACATTATGGAACTGATAACAGCGCTCCTCGGCGGCATACTCATCATTGTGCTGGCCTCAGCGGAGGCCATGGCCAAACCCATCGACTTATTCGATCTCTCCAACTGGGAGCATGTAAATAAGACCTGCCTGTCGCGTGATTGCGATGAGCACGTGAATATCAAGCACTTACAACACATGGAGAAACACATGAATCGGTCCATTAACCCCTGCGATAATTTCTACGAATACGCCTGCAGCCAGTGGCAACGGCAGCATCCCCAAGAGCACAACATTATGGCGGTGGGAGAGCTGCAGCTGACGCAGAAATATCAACAAATATTCGGCGAGTACAGAGAGCGCAATGAACTGACGACCGATCGGGTGTTTGAGAAACTACAGCATTACTATGAGGTGTGTTTGGTCAGTGAGCGCAGTGAGCCGGCCTCTTGGCGAGCGTATGTGGAGACCCTGAGAGGAATGGGCTATTTGCTGTTAAACAATGACACCCATTGGCTGACGACTCTCCGAGATTTGAGTTTATACTCAAATGCAGAGTATTTCATATCCGGCCATATGGAGCGTCTCAACGCCTCTATGTTTGTGTTGAACATTGATCCGCATAATATCATGGCGAGGGCCAATCTGACGCTGGAAATTTACAACATCTTGGGGCACTATCACTATACCAATGATTCCCGGCAGATGGTGGAAAGGAATTTTAAAAAACTGGAACTCGACTTGGAGTATATTTTAAATTCTTCCTGTTCGAATGCGGTGCAAGATGAGAATGACGATTGTGATCTCACCGAATGGCTGACGCTGGAAGAGCTGCTGCAGCGCAACTCCTCAATCAATTGGGAAGTTCTGCTCTCGCCGTTTGCTGTGCAAGCTCAAGACTTTATACTGGTCAACGATTTGGCCTCATTGGAGAAAATCAAAAACTATTTGGACACTTGCTCGCAGGAGACATTGTTCCTGTATGCGTTGACCCGCTTTCTCAATCACCAGCAGACCCACAATCATACCATAGTCAGCAAGGGCTCCTCACCGCCCGCTTGCCTGCGCCACATGCGTAAAGTATTCCCCTTGACGATGAATTATTTATACGAAAAGGTTTTCTATACGCCGGAGGAACGGGCTCTAAGTGATCCGGTTATTGAGTCGGTTTTTGTACAGCTGAAACAACAATTTAGCCTTAGGCTAGATGCCAATCAAATGCAATTGTCCCCGGACAGTATACAGTATTTAAAGAGGAAATTGTCCTCGCTCCAATTGAACATAGGCAACCTGCCGCAGAATGTCTCCCAGCCGTTTTACGAACAATTCATGGCTGACTTGAATGTCACGCGATACAATAACTTCTATGAGAACCATCTGCAGGCCTTGCGTCATTTCTATCAACGCCAACGACGCTTGGCCTCGGCGGGGAAAATGTCGCCGATATGGTTTAGCTTCAATCTGCACAAGCCGGATTTTATGGACAATATGGACTTGACCGCCTATTATTTTTGCAATGCCAATTCTATAGTATTACCCTTTGCCTACCTCCAGTTGCCGTTCTACGATCATCGTTTCTGGCCATCGCTGCTCTATGGCGATTTGGCCAATACTCTGGGCCACGAGCTCATACATGCCTTCGATACCAAGTTTTTGATGTACGACCACGGTGGCAACTTCAATGAACAGGAGTCGCTGCAGATTCTGAACAATCCCCGCTTCAATGCCAATCTGGACTGTCTCAATCGAAGTCCCACCGACTTTTTGTCGGAACGCATTGCCGACATTAGCGGCACGCGTTTGGCCCTGAGGACCTTTGTCAAGGACCCCTTGTTTCTCAAATACAATGGGAAATTGTTTTTCCTGCAGTTTGCGCAGTTCTTCTGCAGTCCCACGGACAGTAAAACATTTGCATTGGAGGATTTTAGCCATGATATGTACAGCCTGAGACTGGACTACACTTTGGCTCATATGCCGGAATTTGCCGAAGTTTTCGAGTGTCCCCCGGGCAGCCCCATGAATCCCCGGGACAAGTGTAAACTGTGGTAGGATTCGAAAAGCAGACAATATTTCAATGCATTTTTCTGTCAACTCTATGGGTGATTTTTAATTTTAATGAGTTTAAATTTAAATTGATTTAAAATTAAAAACCAGCCATAGAGGCAATTAATCGAAATCAATAGTAATTGTTATTTAAAGTGTTTAATTTTATGTTGTGACATTTTTTTTTTTTTTAATTTTATTTTTTCCACTTTCATTTTAGTTTTAGTTTATAATTTCAAACATACGTTTTATTGTGTGGCAATAGAATTTTTTGTTTGCTTTGTTTTGCTGGATTTTTTATTCCAAACCATGAACTTTATGTACTTCTTGTACTGTTTAGTGTGTTTGTTGTTGTTGTATTGTTTATAGTTTTTTTTTTCCTGTAAATTAGTCTGTAAATTAATTTAAAATCACTTGTTTTGTGTACTTAGCTTGTAGTGTCAATTCTATGGTATTTTTTTTTTGTTGCTCCTTCAATATGTCAATAAAATATTATTTATTTTTTTTTTACTACAAAGAATTACCGTTTGCTGTAACTTTTAATGGAACTAATTGAACGGTGAGTGAAAATAGTGCGTTGTTGGAAACTTCATTCGCCACTGGTATGGATTAGCATTGATTGCACTCGATTAGAGATTGACATATGTATATCGAACTTTGCTGGTTGCAGTTAGATTTGATGAATACGTCAGACATTCAGGGGAATAGCCCTGGTCTTGTTGTCAAACTGGTCGACCACACTTGAGTCATGGCGACGAGAGCTAAGATTTGGCAACAGTTGGTCAAACATGACCTGTTTAATGCTCTCCTATCACTACGAGAGTCAGAGGATCAACTTTCGAAACCTGATCCAACCAGGTGAACATTTTCTTTCTATTCTTCAATTCCATGCGGGAAATGCTTCATTAAAAACATGATTAAACCTTTTCGGGTCTCTAGTTATACGTCTAAGTTTCTTCCCTTAAACAGACTACTTTAAAAAATGTACATTCGAATTTTTTTTTTTAATTTTTTTTTTTGTAATCCATTGTGCTTTTATTTGGCGTTACCGTACGTTACAAATTGAACTCGGTACGAATTGGGCAGGGGCTCCATTAACATCTTTGAAGCTTCTGGACCGTGTACAGAGGAGAGCGGTGGTGATGATAGGGGGATGGTAGGGTATCCAGCTCTATTGTCTCCCTACAGCATCGCCGAAATGTGGGTTGTGTATCGCTATTCTATAGATATTTTAATGGTATCTGTTCAGAAGATATCCGTCCTCTGGTCCCTGACGTTAGAACATTTAGCCGGAATACTCGGCTATCCAGGGTCTCTCATCCGTTCATTGTCAAATGGCCGGTTGACCGGACGACACACTATAGAGAAAATTCGTTCTTCAGCCGTACTGTTCGCATGTGGAATAATCTTCCAGCAAGTGTTTTTCCTACCTGCTATGACATTATCAAATTCAAGGCCAACGTCAACAAACACTACTCCCTCCAATACCCTTATTTCCCATCGCTAACACAGTGCATTGCATTTATAGGGGGCATCCCCTGAGTGCTAGTCAAAAAAAAAAAAAAAAAAGATGGGCTTTTGTATTGGTATAAGAACTGGGAAATTATCTCTGGAGGATAAAATCCGGATAATATGGTAGATATGTGGTCTAGAATCCTTTACCCTCAGTCAAAAGTCTGTAACTTCTGATTGAGTAAACATTTTTGAGTTCTGTAAAAAAACATGTTGTAGACAATGAGTGAGGGATTATTTTAAGGTACTAACAATGAAAATCGGGTAATTGTATATATTTTTGAAATATTTTCAAAGTTGACTACTTTTCGTATCATTCCGATTTAGAGGGAAAACACTTTTTGCATTTTTTTTTAATGTTTTTTTACATATTTCGACGAAATTGCCAAAAAAAAATATTTTTTTTCATATTTAAAAATTTTCACATTTTCTAGATTTTGAAAAAATTTTATTTTGATTTTTTTACTTTGTCCAACTGTATCCTATACACAGATCTGTTGTTTTTTTATTATACTTTTCGTATTATTCGGATTTAGAGGGAAAACAGTTTTTACATTTTTTGTTTAATGTTTTTTTTTTATTTTTTTTACATATTTCGACGAAATTGCCAATTGCCAAAAAAAATTATTTTTTCATATTTAAAAATTTTCACATTTTCTAGATTTTGAAAAAATGTAATTTTGATTTTTTTACTTTGTCCAACTGTATCCCATACAGATCTGTTATTTTTTTTTTTATTATTATTTTGCATATTAAAAATTTTCAAATTTTTCTGATTTCCAAATTTGAATAAATTTACGAATTTTTTGACTTTTCGAACTGTAACTCTTCGATTGTAAGAGCTGTTTTTTTTTTATTATTATTTTGCATATTACAATTTTTCAAATTTTTTAAATATTAAATATTTAAATATTTTCAAAGTTGACTACTTTTCGAATTATTCGGATTTAGAGGGAAAACAGTTTTTACATTTTTTACATTTTTTGTTTAATGTTTTTTTTTACATATTTCAAAGAAATTGCAAATTGCCAAAAAAAAAATATTTTTTTTCATATTTAAAAATTTTCACATTTTCTAGATTTTGAAATTTGAAAAAAATTAATTTCGGTTTTTTTACTTTGTCCAACTGTATCCAATACATTTTCAGATCAGTTGTTTTGTTTTATTATTATTTTCAAATTTTTCTGATTTTTAAATTTGAGTAAATTTACTAATTTTTGACTTTTCGAACTGTAACTCTTAGATTGTAAGAGCTGTTGTTTTTTTATTATTATTGTGCATGTTAAAAATTGTCAAAGTTTTCAGATATGGAAATTTGAAAAAAAATAATTTTGATATTTTGACTTTGTCGAACATTTTAAGAGCTGTTTGTCTTTTATGTTATACATCACTTATGCAGGGTCCGCCAAATAACTTTTTTTTGGAAAATTCTATAAAAAAAAACTGGATATTTTCTCAAATTTCTTTTTTTATTTGAAAGCGCAATCCATCCTGTTAATAATGGAAAATAATTTCATTCAAATGGCTGCCTCGGCTGGCCATGCAGTAGGCTAACGACTTCAGCTCTGCGGCTGATAAAAACAGGGCGCAAAACATCAAGTGTAGCTTCGGCTGTGTGGCACGTAGCGCCGTCCTGTTGAAACCAAATGTTGCCAATATCCTCCTCCTCAATTTTTGTAAACAAAAATTCGTTCAACATGGCCCGATAATGAAAACGAAATAAGCACTAGTTGAAAAAAAAAGTTAGATGGCGGACCCTTTATTTATTATGATGACAAAATTGTATTTCTACCAAATAACGATTTTGAATTTGGAGAATTCCTTTTTTTCATATTAAAAATTTTTAAATTTGGAAATTTGAAAAAATTTAATTTGACTTTATGATTTTGTCGAACTGTAACTCTTACATTTTAAGAGCTGTTGTTTTTTTTTTTTATTATTTTTCGCTCCATCAATCCCGGCAGATAAATAAGGTGGATATCAAACTGTTTGGTCACCTCTTCTGCAGTGCTTCTCCGCTGGTCGATGGCTATTATCAGGTCATCTGCATAAGATACGACTCGGAAGTCTGTTGTTTTCAGCTGTAGTAGGATGTGGTTAAGAGGTAGATCGCCAAGAAGTAGTGCGATGATTCCCCCTTCCCCAGGGGTCGTATGAACTAGCCTGGAGTTTATTCGCTTAGGCAGCACCGTCATGTCTAGTTTGGCTTCCTGTCTTAGATAAATCATTAAATAAGAAAACACCGAAAATCTGTTAATTCGAAATGTCAATGTCATTGGCATGGCTCATTCGCTGAAGACATTCTTAAATTATCAAATATTTTTAAAGCTTCCACTAGAAACTCCCTCTCTCTGCCACTTCATAATCCACTTTAGAATAAATTTCGGTCTAGCACAAACACAAACACACACACACAATACAAAATCCTATTACAAATATTATTCCCCTTCACTGTTAAAGGGATTATATTGTAATAGTTGTAAATTTCGAGGAATTCTATTTTGTTTGCTTCGTAAACTTTAGAACGAAAAAGGGAAACGCGCCAAAATGCATGGAACATGAAAAACAGGATTACTTTTATGTCTCGCCATGCCATGAATACGGGAATTATGAATGAGAATATTATGAATGTTTGTCTAATTTAATTCTTTGCCTCGGCTAAAAGGCCACCGTGCTCAGTTTGTGTACGGTGTTAATTTAGGTCAAGTTTTTTTTGTTGTTTTTGGTTTACACCGTCCAAAAGAGTTTTATTTACAAAAACGCAGAAAAGCCACACGCCCATGTACAAGTAACCGCCGGCCCACACACACGCACACATACATTCAGAGACCGAAAGCTTTTGTTTACGTCAAACAAATCTCTGAAGAAAACAGTTTTTTTGTTTGCCTAGCAAAGCATACTTTTAGGCCGTCTTTTTGTAAGAGTTAAAAACAAAGAAAGAAAAATATTTAAACAACAAAAGAAAAACCCAATAAGGTGTTCTGAGTTTGCATAAAAGAACACACCAAAAAAAAAGGCTTACTTTGGCTGAAACAAAAACTTCGTATGCGTCAAACGGATATTTGAAATATCTTAGCTTTCCCATGAACATTTCTAGAAAACGATTGGAGAAAGAACATTCCTAAAATTAACTCTTTTTATAAATATTTTAATATTTGTGGGTGATTTGCCTGGGTTGCATTCTGTTCATTTATTCAATTGCCATTCTATTTCTGGCTTTCTTTTTTTTTTTTGTTTGGTTTGTCCAACATCTTGTGTAGTTTGCATGCAGGTATGCATGACCAAATATGCGGAAATTATTGGAATGAACGAATCTGTTCTCAAAACAAATCTGTTCTTTTGAATCTGCACAGAAATTCTTTGCCGTCAGCACACAATCGACATAAAGGATGTAAGGAAGGAAAAACAAGTTTATTGAGACGCAGGAAAGCAAAGATGGGCTAGAGGAAATTTTACAAACTATATACGCTCATGGAGGAAAACGGTACAACTCCGTTTTGAGAAACTCGACATTAAATGCAATTGAACTTAAATTAAGGCATAAAAACGAAAGGGTGGTCGGCAAATACAGACGTATCCAAAGGACAATCAAAGTGGTTTGATATTCCTGTGGTAGCAGTGATTTTGAAAACCCATTTGTAGGGGGGTCTAAATCAAAATATCCACATCCAATTATCATTTTTTTTCCGGCTGCAAATTTTCTTATGGGACATGTACATGGTTCTCCACAAAGAGGTGTTATTTTGAATCACCCTGTCACATTTGAAGCTGAGTTTTATTGATATTTCACAAGTAGAAACTACGCCATTAGTAAAAATTTAGCATATAAAGCATTGAAATAATTAAAATTCACTACAAAAATCGTGAAAGTTTGCAAAATTAAAATTTTTTTTGGGTCGTCGTGAAGCACCTTGTCGGATCGCAATACAGCAAATGGTGGACAAATTCGAGCTGTTGGAACACGTTAGTGATGTGAAGAAAAAAACCCGAGCACGTTGCTCAAGAACACCGGAGAATATTGCTGCTGTAGCCCAAAGTGTTGAAGAGAACCCAGGTTTGTCCTCGTCGTTCTTTGGAATTGGCCATTCCACAAACGTCATTACAATGTATTTTGCATAAAGACTTTTGTCTTAAGGCTTATAAAGCTGAGTAAAACAAGAACTCAAGCCGGCCGATCATCAACAATGTCGTGTCTTTGCTGATTGGGTCCTTGAATTGCCTGAAAAAGATCCGGAATTCCATCGAAAAATCATCTTGATTGATGTGACCCATTCACACCTCGGTAACTACGTCAACAAGCAAAAGAGTCGCATCTGGGTCTTGGAAAACCCAAGAGTTATTGTTGATAAGCCTCTCCATTCCCAACGTCTGACTGTTTGGTGCGGTTTATGGTTCGGCGAGTTCATTGGACCTTACTTTTTCAAAAATGAGGTTGGATCAACAGTTACGGTGGCTGGAGTGCGCTAACGAGAGATGATTAATAGGGTGGAGTGAAATTCAAAAAAAAAAAGTTAACCTCGGAAAGAGATGTAGTCTGGGGTCCTAATGAGGGGAAAAATAACGAAAAAAATTTTAAAAAATTTTTAGGGGTCGCGCCACTCCCTCCAATTTTGGAAATTATCGCTATTTTGGCGTTGATTTTAGAAAAAATCCTAAAAAAGTTTTATGTCAATAAATGTTGGCAATAGCAATTTAAAAATTTTTTTTCTCATTGTTCAAAAATTTCAAAAAGTAAAATAAGTCAAATCTTCCCTTCTTCAGAAAACTGACTGAACAATGAAATCGCCACCAAAGCTACAAATATTAGTCGATTATCCTCATATTTGCCTCAAATACTTTTGTTTGGGCACTGAACAAGCTCAAACTTTTAAATTTCGAATAAGTTAAGTCGTTAATTTTTAGGATTTTTCTAAAATCAACGCCAAAATAGCGATAATTTCCAAATTTCGAGGGAGTGGCGCGACCCCTAAAAATTTTTTAAAATTGTTTTCTTTATTTTTCCCCTCATTAGGACCCAGGACCCAGACTACATCTCTTTCCGAGGTTAACTTTTTCAAATTAAAAAAAAAAACATGTTTTCACTCCACCCTAATGATTAATGATTTTTTATGGTCAGAGTTGGATGATATTGTTTTGGACAACTTTTAGTTTTATCAAAGACGGCGCTACGTGCCACACAAGCAACGAAACCATTGCTCTTTTATGGGAAAAGTTTCTCGAAGAGGTGATCACAATTGGCCACCGAGATCTAGTGATTTAACATCTTGCGACTTCTTCCTTGGGAACCACGTGAAAGGCAAGGTCTACGCCGACAGCCCAGCGTCAATTCAAGACCATACAGATACAATTCGTAAGTCTATAGGGCAGCCACTTTGCGATTTGGTTATGGACAATTTCAAGAAAATGATATGGTCCTGTAAGCATCGTGTTCGTGGTGGCCATTTGGCTGGTGTTGTTTTTCATTATTAACGGCATACCTTCCTCTTTATTATGAAATAGACATCCGAATTTATCTCAAAAAATTTTCTTTTTCTTTGAATGCCAAAATAACACCTCTTTGTTGGAGAACCCTGTACAAAACATCCGTTCCGATTAGAGGTCCTGATAGAAATCGCTTATTGTATTAAATTTAGATCAACTGTATCATTTGAGGAGGATAAACTGATTTCCTTTGGTAAGGCAGACAAAAATTATTTAAATAATTATTTTATACTTAAGAAAACCTACAAAGGCCTTAGAAACTAAATCATCTTGCCAATGCATAGAATTTCCACAAACCTCCCCCACAGCCCCTCCCCCCACCAAAAAAAAAACACCATACTCACCATCATCTTTATGCAATTGGAGACCAATAAAATACTACAAAGTGCCGATGATTTATTTTATTACAGCGGCGGGGTAGAGAGTTTGCGGGCACTTATGCTGCATGTCTTACACCACACTTGTGGCCTCGCATACAATAAAAATCCAATTTGCATGCAAACCATTCTGTAGGTGCCGGCAATGGCGTTGGTGATTATCACCATCACAAAGGCGATGCTGGGGGGGGGGGGGGGGGAAACTACCACTGCGATGATGACGATAATCCTTGTGGCCAAATATATCTGTACGTACGTACGGACAGGCCTTCTGTAGTTCTTTAAGTTATTTTAATAAAATTTGATTTTGTTCAAGTTATGCAAATCGTATTCTTAATCAAACAACTTGCGAACACACACTCCGGCAGGCAAAGAGCTTTACAATATCCGTGTATGTGTTAGACAAAACGAAAGGGCACACAAACTACGAACAAGTATGGAAACAGCTCTTCGAGGAGTATCTTCAACAGCATTTTATGGTCTAAAGTTCTAGGATAGAACGACGATGACGATGGCGACGAAGAGGTAAAAATGTAAAAAGGTTTTTGCCTCAATAAACTAGAAAAGACATATGGCTCACACACACATACACTCATACTTGTTACTCACACCTATTCACACATGCGGAAGTGTAGTCCTTACAGGATGTTCACATTTTTGTTTGTTTTTTTGTAGTTTTTCTATTGTTGTAGTTGGTGTTGTGTGTGTGTTTTTTTTTTGTTTAAAGTGTATGCGACATTTGTTAAAAAGATTGATGATGGCATTGATGAAGACAAAGTACACATTTTCCTTCGATGACTGACGGACTGTATGTGTGTGTGTGTGTGTTTGGAAAGGTATCGGTGTGAGTAGTTACTTAGATTAGTGGTAGTTTGCTTGATGTACTGCGGCCGCTGCACGGTGGGTCCAATACTACGGAAAACCAAAAAAAAAGGACTACGTCCAACAGCAGCAATGGACCGAAAGCAACTCACAGCCTGTGGAAAAGCGATCAGAGAGAGTCACAGTTGTGCTATGACCCATCACCAGGACATCCTCTATAGCATTTAAGTTCCTCACACTTTCTGAACTGTAGGCCGGCTGAATAGTTAATAATAAACAGTAGAGTTATGCTCACAGAATTCCCGATCACAACACGGTCTTTCAGTGGGATCTGTAGACAGTCATGGAATGTCACCATCTGGGGAAAACTTACAGCGTGTTACAAAAAATAGATTTTTTTCTGTCCCATGAACCAAATGCACATATTCGGAAAGAGGGGAAAAAATAAAAATACACGTGTATCGGCGATTTTCATGTACACGTCAGAATTTTTTTTTTAAGTTTGAAGTATGAAGCTCGTAGTGGCCTGTGTGAAAGCCTTTCGACCGATTTTTAACCCTTTTTCAGTGCTCCAATCGAGCTGATTTTTTGGCAGGCAGACTCGGGGAAATGTCTGTATAACGTCAAATTTTTTAAAAACAATTTTTATCAATTCTCAGATTGTTTGTAATAAATTAAAAAATTGTTAATTCCCAATTCCCATTGTGAAATTCCCAATTCCAAAGATACGACGAGGAATGGACAAACCTGAGTTTTCCGCAACATTTTGGCCTGCAGCAGCAATATACTCAGTTGTTCTTGAACGACGTGCACGGGTTTTATTCTTCACATCACTAAAGTGTCTCAACAGCTCGAATTTTTCCACCAATTTCTGTATGCTTTAGTTTTACGAACTGTGACTGCAAGATTATCACCATATTTGTAGTGAATTTTAATAATTTCAATGCGTTTTTGTAGTGAAATACCGGATGATTCAAAATAGCACCTCTTATTGGAAAACCCTTTAGTATTAATTTCAATAAATCGTCGTGGTAGGCGAGTTGATAGCCTACTTGCCTATCAGCGTGGGGGTTGTGGGTACGATTCCCACCAGGGGCTTTGGTCTGTCGCTGCAAAAATCTAACCAAATGCTCTGTGTCACTCGGTTTACCCTTGGACCCAATAACTAGAATATAAATTTACTTTGTATTGTAATTAAAGAATAAACAAATAAATACAAATTTCAATAGTGACCCGAACTCACCGCCTTTTGCGAATAGGGTTAAAATGTCTTTTGCATTGGCATTTTCTTTATGACCACTTGGCGAAAAAATATTCTAGTTGCCTGTTCCTTACATTGAGATCGCGGGAGAAACAAAAATTAGCAAATATTTTGTAACAAGACATACCACTGTGTCACTATAGTGTTCGGGCTTTCTCGCAGTGCCGATCATGTATTGGATACAATGTTGTATTTCCCTTCCCCGTGCATTGGCTGGGCAAGGGGATTGTCGTCAGTCATACAACATGTTCATGCCTTCAGCTGTGTTGACTCTTTCATTATTATGTTAATAAAGAAAAAACCATGTCAATTATTTTCAAATTTGTTAAAAAACAAAGAAAAATTAAATGTGAATACAACATATTTTCAAAGTTTGTTGCTTCATAAAAAAAAAGAAACCAAATCTATTAGGTAAGAGAGAAAAATAGAAAGTTGTATTCTTGGTATGACAAAAGGGTCTTAAGTAGTTTCAAGGCTGGAATTAGAAATTTAATGGTAAAATGTTATCCTTTGGTCATTGAGTCTAAAGGTCATCAACGTTTTGTCAATTTCTTTTACAAAATTAAAACTTTTTGTTCAATAGCTGCCTAGTCAAGGGTTAAACACTTTCTTTAAACACTTTTGTAGCAATTTGCCACAAAGTGTGGATGATCATTTCTATGAGGCCTATTTCTAGGGTTGGGAAGTCTTAACAAATGATTTTTAATATATATTTTCTTAAATATTTCTTAAATATTTTTAAATATATCTTAAATATTATTTAAATATTTCTTAAATATTTTTAAAATATTTCTTAAATATTTTTTTTAATATTTCTTAAATATTTCTTAAATATTTCTTATACATTTTTTAAATATTTCTTAAATATTTTTTTTAATATTTCTTAAATATTTCTTATATATTTTTTAAATATTTCTTAAATAGTTTTTAAATATTTTTTAAATATTTTTTAAATATTTCTTAAACATCTGCTCGACAGCAATTAGCTTACTATGTTTGAACGACAAAGTAAAGGAACACCTAATGGACGTACATGGCAAGATTGTCTTAAATTGTACACCAATCGAAAATCCTTGAGCAATATTTCAAGTAGTTACCAACTGAATGTTAAATGTAGTTTTCACCCCATACCATGTCGGTGCGGATCAAAAAACAGAAATCAAATCTCTTTATTTATGCTGCTATTCTTCCCATCTCATTTCAAATTCATATTCATCGAACATAAAAAAGCAAATTAAAAATTTAGCATGATTTTATTTGCACCGTTTTTTTGGATTAGTTTTCAGTTATATATAGAAAGTTTCTATTTTGTTGGTAGTTGTTTGCAAAAAAAAAAAAAAAAACGCCTTCAGCGTATGTGTTTTCGCAATAGCATAAGGTGAGGTCAGTGATGTTTGGCCCAAATTTGGGACCATGATAAGACTTCCCTGGTTTGTTCTATAGGAAATTTTCAAATTGAAAACAGTTCAAAAACAGACTTAAACCAAATCATAACAATTGCCAAACGAAGCGGATAGCAAAAAGGTAAAAAAGAATTTAACTTAATCAAGTAGAATAGTAAGAATTAAACTGTGCTAAAAGTTCAGTTCGGGGTAAGGCAATTGAACAAAAAAAAAAAAAAGTTTTTAAACAACTAATTAACCATGTTATTTTAAAGACATTACTAATGGACAAGTGTCTGCAAATGATTTCGGGTGTTTGTCAAAAAAAATTTACAATACTTTTTAAAATATTTTTTGATGATTTTTAAAATATTTTTTGATGATTTTTAAAATATTTTTTAAATATTTTTAATGATTTTTAAAATATTTTTTGAAGATTTTTAAAATATTTTTTAATGATTTTTAAAATATTTTTTAATTTTTTTTTTAATGATTTTTAAAATATTTTTTAATGATTTTTAAAATATTTCTTAAATATTTTTAAAATACTTTTTAAACTATTAATGACTATTGATTGTCATAACTAAAAAACCAATTGTCCGATTTCTTTGAAAAAAAAAATTAAAAAATTGGATTTTTTTCGTTCTATGGCCATTTGATTATCACCACGAAGTGGAATTTAGTTGAAGTAGAGCTGTCTCTTTCCGAAACATTTCATGTGATGTTGGTTGGTTTTTCGTTTTGTCCACCACGTTTCACCATCATTCACTAATCTATGTTTATTTCTCAGGTGACTGCAAAACTAAATTGCCGAAATTTACTCCGATCATCTAGTGCAACGCCAAAATGCTGCGATTATTTGTGATTCTCGTCGGGATTCTCATCTCCGGACATACGACTAACGCTCGCAATTTACACACCGGTAACATGAATGACAAAATCCTCTCGACTATTCAAAGTTATATGAATGCGAATGCAAATCCCTGTGAAAACTTCTACGGCTATGCCTGCGGCAATTGGACAGCGGGCAATGATGAGTACTCCTCCTCAATTGGCGATAACATTTCGAATATGGACTATCTGTACGATGAACAGCTTAAACATATTCTAGAAAATGGCGTTTATAGTGAACATTTCGTAGAGAATGAGCTCTACCGTAAGCTTAGTGATTTCTATGAATCCTGCAAGAAGTCGGAACATTCCGACATCAGTCGCTATTTGGAAATTGTCAAACCAACGGACAAGGATGATTGGCCACAAGAATTGGATTTGTGGAATCCCCAGGAGAAATGGAATATTTGGTCGACGATGGGCCGCCTGGCTGTCTACGGTTTCAATGGACCGTTCTATACTTTTGACTTGAACGCCTTGACGAACGCCACCTATCAACCGGAGTTTGATGCCAAAGCACTGGAACATGAAGTTTTCTACCTCAATGGAGAATGGTTCGTATCGGACGAGAACCGATTGAGGAGGTATAACCTAACAAGCGTTTTGGTAGCAAAGTTGCTTGACTTATATGAAACACGCACCGAAACGCCAACTGTGAAAAAGACCATTTCCGAATGGCAGCAGGATATTGAACACTTTGATTTTCAAGCATTTTTCTCGGCTCTGTTTGGACACGAGAATTTTGGAGATTTGACTCTGGCCATAAGTAATGTGGAACACTTGCGTAAAGTTGTCGATTTGATTCACACGACATCCGAGGACGTTTTGATTCACACCATCTACAGATCGTTTAAATTCTATTTAAGAAGTAAACTTCCAAATAGGCAGCAATGGAGCAGAACTTGTGTTCATACGCTGCGTGACCTGGTCCCCTTGGCTGTAGATTATCTCTATGAACAGAAAAATTACATTCACGAACGAGAGAAAACCGATGCGGTCATCGAAAAAGTCTTCCGATCGTTGCAAAAGAAATTCGCCGAAATTATAGAAGAACATGCCGATGAATTCTCGGTGGAAGAAATTGAAAACCTACAGGAGAAAATTCTTAAAATGAAAGTGATTATTGGCAATTTGCCACAAGGTGGCGACGATCACATCTATGAGAACTATTTCCGTAGTTGGCAGGTGATGAAAGACGATTTCTACCGCACCTTTTTAAATTCTCTGAAATGGCAACACCTTGATGGCCAAGAACTATTGAAATTGGAGGAATTCTCAGTCTTACGCCATGTCTATGACCATTCAATGGCCACGCCTTTTTATCTGTCAACGGGTAATTCCGTCATCCTACCGCATGCCTACATTCGCTTTCCCATGTTCCATTCGGAATTCCATGAACTCTTTCTGTACGCCGAACTTGGCAACTCTGTTGGCCATGAAATAATGCATGGCTTTGATACAACACATGTGAAACGTGATGCTGCCGGCCATGCTTGGAACCTAACGGTATACGATAAACCGAATTTTGCTGCCGCCCTGGAGTGTTTGCACCAGGAGAAGACCTTCAGTGTAGATGAGAAAATTGCCGATTTCAGTGGTTTTCGCATGGCCTACGATGCCTACTTCAAACGTTCGATGGTTCCGGATCTGGTCCTCCCAAACGGGCTGAGTCAGAAACAATTATTTTTCATTAAATTTGCTCAACTGTTTTGTTATAAAGGCAGCTCTATCGTTTATGACAATAGTCATGATTCTCCCGGTGAAAGGGTCCGTCAAGTGGTCACCAATAGTCCGGATTTCGAGGAGATATTTTCGTGTCCATTGAAGGCGGACACTGAACAGCGGGTAAAGAAATGTCAAATGTGGTAAGGGGCGAAACGGTGTGAATATTTTTTTGGAATTTTAATTTACCATTAAAAAGTGTTTTCACAAATAAAATAAAAACGCTGTGTTTTATTGTAATGTTTAGGCTTCTGTCACATCGGTCAACTCAAAACTGTAGGAATCGTTAACAAACGAAACTGATGTAGAGAAGACAATGAATTCTCAGAAAGCGGCAGTTGGTGAGGAATAAAAAAGATGGGAAACAGAAAAGTCATAAACCATCCAAAAAAAAAATTATGAAAAACCAAATGCAAAACCGTTTCCTTTGGCGAAAGTTTATTTTTGCTTAGTTGTTTGTACTTGTCTCTGTTCTTATTTACTGATGTAAGTATGTAAGCCATTTATTTCTCTTTGATCGTATTCTGTTTTTTAATTTTTTGGTCCGGAATTTCTTTAATTAGTTGGTTCTTCAAAATATTTTCTGTTCTACCGGAACAAAAAATTCAATTTTCTCCATCTTTTTTGAAAACATGTAAATTATGTTTCCAATTCACTCAATAACTAAGAAATAAACATCGGGGATAAATTTTGAAAAAAATAACAAATTGGGCACATTCCAGTATCCATCCAAGCATTTTTTGAGTGAGTGTAATGTACTGGCCCTTTACAAAATTGTCAATAAAATAGAAAATTTTCCTTCGATTGCAATGATTTTAATAGTATAATATGTGGATTTTTTTATAAATTACTGAAAATTTTATAAATTTTTTCAACAAAAAAAATTAATTAATTTTATCCAACAAAAAAAAAAAAAAAAATAATTTTTTTAATACAAAAAAAAATTTTTTTCAAAAAAAAAAAATTATTAATTTTTTTCAACAAAGTTTTTTTGAAAAAATTTAAATAATTTGTTTCAACAAAAAAAATTAAACAATTTTTTCAACAAAGAAACTAAAAATTTTTTTTCATCAACAAGAAATTAAACTATTTTTTTCCACAAAAATTTTTTTTATAATTTTTCTCATCAAAAAAAAAATTTCAACAAAAAAAATTAAGTTATTTTTTAAAAAAAAAAATCTAAAAATTTTTTTCACCAAAAAAAAATTTTTTAACAAAAAAAAAATTAATTAAATTTTTCAACAAAAAAAAAAATTAAATAATTTTTTCAACAAAAAAAATAAATAATTTTTTTCATCAACAAAAAATTAAACTATTTTTTCAACAAAAAAAAAAATATATAATTTTTTTCAACAAAAAAATAAAACAATTTTTTTCATCAAAAAAAAAAATTAAGTAATTTTTTTAAACAAAAAAAAAATTAAGTAATTTTTTTAAACAAAAAAAAAATTAAATAATTTTGTTCCAGAAAAATTTTCAATTGGGGAATTCACAAGGTGTACTAATGTTGTAAGTTGTAACAAAGTACGAGACCTACAATAGTACGTATGTGAACAACCTGTCGTATGTGTATGTACTGACATCTAAGAAACGTACATTTTCAAACGTCAAATGTGAAAATAATAAATAATTAAAAAATTAGTTGAATAGAAATGCCTTTCGAAAGCGAAAAAAATAAAATATTAACCGCTTTATGCGAAAATTTTGCATTTGACATACTTATGGTTGAGTCAAGTAAGTGCTGGGTTCTTTCTTTGGCTTGTTACAAAAAAATGTGTCAACTTTTGTTGGAATCGGTTGAGAATTGCGACCTGTATTTTGATCACAACGAATAGATGGACAGACGGACGGACATAAATCGAATCAGCTCGTGATTCTGAGTCGAACGGTATAATTTATACAAATGTACCATTTCTTCCATCACTGTCCCTTAGTACGATTTCAAAACATATATCCAAACGTTGTACTGTCGTACAATTCTTTTATATGGAAAATATCAACAAAAAATATACAACAGTTGTACAGCTTTAGTACGTACGACACTTACAACACTTAGGACACCCTTGTGAACACCCTAAATGTCGATTGTAATGATAGTATGTGTAGATATGTGGATTTTTTATAAATTACTGACAATTTTATACATTTTTTCAAAAAAAAAAAAATTATAATTTATTCTCATCAAAAAAAAAATTAAATAATTTTTTCAACAAAAAAAATAAATAATTTTTTTCATCAACAAAAAATTAAACTATTTTTTCAACAAAAAAAAATTAAATAATTTTGTTCCAGAAAAATTTTCAATGTCGATTGTAATGATTTAAATAGTATGTGTAGATATGTGGATTTTTTATAAATTACTGAAAATTTTATTAATTTTTTTTAACAAAATTTTTTTTATAATTTATTCTCATCAAAAAAAAATTTAAAATTTTTTTCAACAAAAAAATTTATTATTTTTTTCCAAATATTTTTCATCAAAAAAATTAATTAATTTTTTTCCACAAAAAAACAAAACAAAAAAAATTAAATTTTTTCAACAAAAAAAGTTAAATTTTTTTCAACAAAAAAATCAAACTATTTTTTTCAACAAAAAAAAAACAAATTATTTTTTTCAACAAAAAAAAAATTCAATAATTTCTTTCAACAAAAAAAAAAATTAAATAATTTCTTTCCACAAAAAATGTTCAATGTCGATTATAATGATTTAAGTAGTATGATATGTGGATTTATTATAAATTACTGATAATTTTATAAATTTTTTTAACAAAAAAAATTAAATAATTTTTTTCAACAAAAAATAAATAAAAAAAATTTTGTTAACCCAAAAATTCATTAACTTTGATAATAATTTTGTTAAGACTTAAAATAAAATGCAACGATTTACAGTAAATTAAATTTTTTTTTAAATATATTTCAAAGAAATCGGATAATTCGGGTGCAAGATATGACAATTAATTGACAAAAAACTGTATTTAAATTTTTTTTTTTAAATTAAACCTTTCCATAAAAAAACCGGCATTTTTGTACTCAGGAGCTGCACTATATCAAAATTGTACAGCGGTTGTTCATTACATTAAAAAAAATATTTGTTGCATTGTGTATTAATTAAAAAGTAATCATTGCAAATGGGTACCGATGAAAAAGTGTGATCCGTATACTTTGTGTGCCATCAAAACAAACACATAACAGGAAACCTTTTTATTTTAAAGATTTCTATGCTACATAAAACAGAAAAATTGAATTTCTAATTTGCTAAAAATAGAAAGTAAGCAGAAATAATAAAATAAGCAGAAACAAAAAATATATTAAAAACAATTTGAATTTTTTTTTTGGAAATTTTTGAAATTAAATTTTATTTGTTGTTTTGATGGTAAATTAGGGCGGAATTAGAGTATCAATGGCCGTTGTCTAAGACACAGAGATCATCAAATCAATTGATAAGCCTGGCATGGGTGCAATACTGAAGGTTTCTACGTTTGCTCTATAGCAAATGTTCAAAACTGAAAACAGTGCTAAACTGAAATTCATCTAAAGCTGTACAGTACGACTACCCAAGCAAATTTCCGGAAAGAAAAGGTGCGTTACTAAAGGGGAAACCAGAAAAATATGTTCTTTGGCCGAATAAACAAAAAAAATATCACATAATCTTGTTTTGAAAATATTGCAAAGTAAAAGGGAAAAACTAATTTCAAATAGAAATAATTTTAAGCGATTTTTACAAATTGTGATAATGATTTGAATATTTTTAAAATTAAATTCAAACTGTTCATATGAATATTTTATCATTTGACTTCAAATCGCTCGTACAAATGATGCCACTGGTATTTATTTTTATTTTTTATTTTATTTTGTACATTTCTACCGTTTCCTCAAAGAGTACTAACTGAAATGCAAATTTATGCAAATATATTTGAACTCTATTTTCGTTCTATGAATATTCAATACAACAGATATTTAATATTCACTGAACTAATAAAAAACGAATCGCAGCATAATTAATGAGTTTCGTGGAATTAGTCGGGGAAGGGCGTCATCAAATATTAAATGATTGATATTAATATCGTTTATTTAGTCCAATGGTATTTAATAAATTCATAGTTGGATTCGTGAGGAAATTTTCTCTGGATTTGTGTACCCATATGTCCAGTGATCTATTCTTCGGCCACTGTGACCGCACAGTTCGCTGATTGGAGAGAAGTTGGGGCAAGTAAGTAATAAGTCTAAGGGACGGATATTTTGACCTAGCGGCCCATGGATCCGTAAAAGAAGTCCGTCTTTGGTCCGCTCTTCGAATCTGAAGGGCGCCCATGGAAAATTTTACTTCATTTGTCTACACATTTTGTATTAAGACGAATCCTAAAAAATATTTGGATTTATTTTGGAAAATGGTAATAAAAATCAATAAAATATTATGAATATAAAATATAAATATTTTAATCTCGCTGACATCAGGCACACTTTGAATTTTCCAAATTCTCGAATAGAGAAAACAATTTTAATGATTTCGAGAAAATCTTCGTATATTTTTCGTCTTTGAAGAAACATCATAATATTGCTCTATTTCCAGTACTGGTTTATGTTTTTTTAAAAAAAATTTTGTACGCTCGCTTGTTTGTTGCTCTAAACAACTAAAAAAAAAAGAAAAAAGGTCATTACTCGCTCTAAGAAATTACCACTCAAAACTATTCACGTGAAATCAAAACACATTACTTATGCTGTTATGATTCCCATCTCATTTTGATTTGATAGTCAGCGAGTTCAAAAAAAAAAAAGCAAATTCAAAATTTTGCATAACCTGATTTGCATAATTTTTGCATGTGATTTAAATTAAACACAGAATGTTTCCATTTTGTTGGTATTTTCACAATCAGTTCAGTTAAATGAACGCTTTGACGAAAAGAAAACAACAAAAAATGCTGGAGACTAGTGGTGTCTGACCTAATTTGAGCGAAAGATAGGCGAAAGCTGGTGTAAAATCGAAGCGCCCTGCCTTAAATCCACGATATAAGAAATTTTGCAATTAAAAAAAGGTTCAAAAGTTTCAGAAACATCAAAGTAAGCGGATACAAAGAGGTGGGTTTAAAGTGAACTGAAGTTATTGTGTGTGTGTGTGCGTTAAAAAAACTAAAAAAGTAATACAAACTGAGAATTCGTTCAGTTCGGTAGGATCGACCAATCGTGGACCGATTTCCAGTAGCATGGACTGAGATATATAGGGATGTGCATGGGCATGAGACCACTCCAAACTCAAGCAGTGGGTGGGCATGAGTCCAAACACTAATATTCTTGGAATGACCTTCCAAAACGTGTGCCATTTACATTATAGAGGGATATGGGTGGACATGAGACCACTCCAAACTCAAGCAGTGGGTGGGCATGAGTCTAAATCCTTATCTTCTGGGTATGAAGTGTACTTCATTAACCCTGAAAATTAAGTCACGTCAGCTTTAGGGGGTTAACCAAAAATTAATTCAAGTAGGTCGAGTCCTAGCCCAAAATTAAAATTAATTCTTGTCTTCCTGTTGACTAGACTTCTTCGCTTAATGCCTTCTTGTGTGTGAAGACTTTCTACGGCTGAACTGTTGCCAAGAACGTATCGTGGCGCTTTTCAGGGATTTACAAGACACCGTAACACAGATTTGCAAGGCTTCGAGCCAGAGTCGACAAATAGGGCTGTGAGGTAAAAGAGTGGATTTATGGCCATACTGAGTTATAAGACATACAGTGGGAGAATTCGAAAATTGTTTAAGATATAAATCCGCCATTTGAAAATGGATTAAGGAATTTGATTTTACGCAGAGCTAGTTCAAGTGTGTTCGAACTGAAGTCCGAAAATGAACTATCCAGAGATGAGCTACAAGGGTTCAAAGTTGAACTCCAAAATGCCTACTATTTTACATGAACAATGTCGAGACCTAAACGCGAAAAATATATAAGCTTCAAAATGAAAATTTTACAGAAGAGGTTTGGTTTTGTTGTGAAGCAGAACTTGCTGTAACTTTATAAATATAAATTTGTAATATGTTGGGATCAAGAGCGTTGGACATTTTTCTATTAAAAAGCAAGTTTGGAAGAAAATAGTGTTTACGTCTTTTTCGCGGTAAGGGCTCGAAATGTTTTTACTGTGTGGTTGTCTCTCATAGAAAGCGAGAATTTTTGGTCGACCTCGTTTCAGTTTTTTGCTTATAATTAAACTATTTGTAGTGCGATTTCAGCCAGGTAAACATGTCGAATATGTTCATAGAATTATTAAAAAAAATACCCCAAAGACATCAAAACAATATCTGTAACTAAAAAAATGTACAGTCGCTGGAACTGAAAAGTTAAAAAAAAAATGCTACAAAAACAGGTGCCAACATACATTTCTCTATAAAACTAGTAAATTGTAATGCGCCTATGGCGCCCGTTGAAATATGGAAAAAAACATTTTGTTGAAAAAAAAATTTTTTGATAAAAAAAAAATTTTTGTTGAAAAAAAAAAATTTTGTTGAAAAAAAAATTCTGCTGAAAAAAAAAATTTTGTGAAAAAAAAAAAAATTCTGTTGAAAAAAAAAAAATTTGTGGAAAAAAAAATTTTGTTGGAAAAAAAAATTTTGTGGAAAAAAAAAATTTTGTTGGAAAAAAAAATTTTTTTAAAAAAAAAAATTTTGAAAAAAAAAAAATTTGGGGAAAACACAATTTTTAGTACAAAAAAAAAATATTATTTTTTTTATTATTATTATTTATAGAAAATTATACGTACTGCGTGACAGAGTCAGTGAATCAGTGTCGAGGGTAAATATATATTAAGATTTGTTGTTTTTCTGGAACATAAAGAGTGTGCATTTTATGAAACATAAATAAATGTAGATGACCTAGGATTACACCCGTAGTTTTTCCCTCAATAGCGTCATAAGTTGACATTTTTTTTAAAAGAACATTTTCAATGTGAACCACCTTTTGTCGAACCGCAAAGCAAAGCTTTTCAAAGTGTAGCTCGATTGTGTTGTATCTATGTCCACTTGACCATTTTCCCATATCAATTCAGCGTCTGTCCAGAATTGTGAAAAATTTAATAAAAAAATGTAATTTAAGCAAATTTAATAAATAAATTTTGAGGATTTCGTACATTTTTTTTTTATGAATTTTTATTTTTATTTTGAAAATATTTTACATTTCGATTTCAGTAAAATCACCACAACTCTAGTCCAATTCGTACATTTTTCTTTTTTTCAAGAATTTTTGTTTTTATTTTTATTTTAAAAATATTTTACATTTCGATTTCAGTCAAATCACCACAACTCTAGTCCAATTCGTACATATTTTTTCATGAATTTTTATTTTGAAAATATTTTACATTTCGATTTCAGTCAAATCACCACAACTCTAGTCCAATTCGTACATTTTTCCTTTTTTTCATGAATTTTTATTTTTATTTTGAAAACATTTTACATTTCGATTTCAGTAAAATCAACACAACTCTAGTCCAATTCGTACATTTTTTTTCATGAATTTTTATTTTGAAAATATTTTACATTTCGATTTCAGTAAAATCACCACAACTCTAGTCCAATTCGTACATTTTTTTTTCAAGAATTTTTGTTTTTCTTTTTATTTTGAAAATATTTTACATTTCGATTTCAGTAAAATCACCACAACTCTAGTCCAATTCGTACATTTTTCTTGTTTCCAAGAATTTTTGTTTTTATTTTTATTTTGAAAATATTTTACATTTCGATTTCAGTAAAATCACCCCAACTCTAGTCCAACTAAATCGCAATCAAAATGTTTTCACTGCCAGGCAATGGAGTTCCTCTCAAAGTTTTCATGCTCTTTTCCTGTTTGCTGCCGATTTTATCGCACACTTTGGCAATGGAAGACATCAATGCGAATCTTGTGTCCGCGACGAAAGCCAACATGAATCCAGAGGAAAATCCTTGCGAGAATTTCTATGGATATTCCTGTGGCGGCTGGAAGAGCAATGGTCTATATTACGATACCGTTGGTAAATTGGATCATCTTTATGCTGAGCAAATTGGCCAGCTCATACGGGGCGGCATCAATAGCACCAAAATGGAAGTCAAGGAGATATTCGGAAAACTACAGGATTTCTATGAGTCCTGCAAGGAGCACGAAACACGGCCAGTGCATAATACACCCACGCGTTATTTGAGTGTCGTCAAACCAACGGACAGGGATAATTGGCCACGACGCGGTACGGTCTGGCAACCCAAGGACAACTGGAATGTATGGTCAACGATGGGCCGTCTGGCTGCCTATGGCTTCAATAATCTTTTCTTTGACTTTGACTTCGGTCAGATGATTAACACCTCATATGTTATACACTTACGTAGATTGGAGCATAATACCGCTCTGTATTACGCCATCGCCGACCAAGGAAAGGATCTGGAGACGTTCATACAAGAAATAGCCGTGTCGCCCCGCACCGCCAGCGAGCCCATGGAAATGTCAATTTCGGAACTGTCACAAAAAGTGGACGACTTTGATTTTCAGGCCTACTTGTCTGCCGTTCTGGGCCATGACAACTTTGGTCACATTAAATTTACTCTGGACGACTTGGAATACTTTCGCAATTTGGCTAAAGTGATTAAATCGACATCTCCGGATATTGTGATACGCACCATACGCACGGCCTTTCTCTACTATATGAAGGAAGAGAGTCCCTGGATGAAAAAGTGTGTTCACATTTTGAGAAATGCCATTCCCTTGGCCGTGGACTATGTTTATGAAGCGGAGATCTATAGACATGACAAGGAACACATTGCTCCGGTCATAGAGAAGGTCTTCAGAACACTGCAGGACAAATTTGTCGACATTGTGCAGGAGCACCGCGAGGAATTCTCCCCCCAAGAAATCGATGCCTTAAAGGAGAAAATCGTAAAGATGAAACTGGCCATAGGCAGTTGGCCCAATGGCATGGATGATCAGAGCCTGGTCGAATATTACAGCAGCTGGATGGTGGTGAAGGGTAATTTCCATCAGAATCATTTGAATCTTTTAAAACATAAACACTCCACGGCTCCGCAATTGCATAAGAAGAGTAGATTTTTGCCAGCTTTCCTGAACAAAACATTGCCCACCGCTCCCAGCTATTTACCCTGGTCCAATACGGTAACAATACCCTATGCCTATATACGTTTCCCCATGGTACATCCGAAATTCCACGAACTCTTCTTGTATGCCGAACTCGGCAATAGTCTGGGCTATGAAATGACCGAAGCCTTCAATACGGACGGCTTGGGCTTTGGCTTAACGGCCGGTGTCAGTTTGTCCGACAAGCCCAAGTATTTAGCCGCTCTGGAGTGCCTGAAGCGGACGAAAACCAATAATATGGATGCAAGAATTGCCGATTTGACCGGTTTCCGTTTGGCCTATGAGACGTTCTTCCAGCAATCGGTGGTGCCGCAGTTCTCCGGCGACACCGAATTCAGCAATAAACAATTGTTTTTCATTAAATTTGCCCAGCTATTTTGTGCCCAGCGAGGCTTGTCCTTCGGAGGGGACAATGATCATCCGGCTGACAGGATCGAAACAGTTGTTGTGAATAGTCCGGAATTCGAAGAGGTATTTTCATGTCCCGCCAATACGCAGACCAAATGCAAAGTGTGGTGAAAATAGACTTTCTATATTTTCACAATTCCAAAAGCAATTTCAATGAAATGTATAAAACTGGTTGAAATAAGAAAAGAACAAATAAAGATTTGCAATTAAATGTATTACAGGTTTATCGGTTATTAACAGGCTGGCTAAATATCCTTTGATTTGAACAATAAGACGAAGTTGTATAATTGCAAAACAGGTAATAGACAAAGTGTGGCATAGGAAGCGCAGAATAGTCTGATTTAGTGAATTCCAAACATTTTTCAGACCTTTAAATAGAACTCGCGTATCTGACTCTGAGATATTTTCCAATCATATCAGACTGTTTAAATGGATATCGGTCTAATTATAAACCACTGGCATTTATAAAAAATACGAATGCCGGGAATCTTATAACAGCAATCAATTTGATCTATCAGTAGCGGTTAAAGGAAAGATGTTACTCTTATACGAAATGCGTATTGATGCAAATTGTTTTTCCTTTTTCCATTTCCAATTAAATACAGTAGGTAAAAACAAAATATTTTTTCGAAATAGATTCAATCAAATCGTTTAATTGAGAGTGATTGCACTTATCCGTACCAAGAAATGGAGAAAAACAGGGATAGTTGCAAATAATTTCTCCAATCAAGCCTAGTCGACCACATAATTAGTTTTTAAATAATACAATCAAATCGTTTAATTGAGACTGATGGCACTTATCCAAAAAGTATAATAGTAAGAAAAAAAAAACTGATATAGGCAAGTCGACAATAAAAATACATTTAACAAATTTTCGATCAGATCGTTTAGTTGAAAGTAATTGCAATTATCCGAACTGAGCATTGAGAAAGACCCAGGTGGCTGCAATTAATTTCTCCAATTGCAAGCAATTAGGCGTAATTAGTAAAAAAAAAGAATAAAAATAATAATTTTTTACAAAAAGATGCCACTAGTAAGAAAAAAACTGATATAGGCAAGCAGAGTCGACAATAAAAATGCATTTAGCAATATTTCGATCAGATCTTTTAATTGAAAAAATTGCACTTATCCGAACAGAGGGAAAGACCCAAGTAGATGTAAATCAGTTCTCCATATGCAGTGATGAGGAGTCGATAATAAAATAAATGTTTTCAAATTTGAAAAATAATTTTTAAATTTTCAGTCAGATCTTTTTTTATTGAAAAAATTTCACTTATCCGAACTGAGGGAAATACACAAGTAGATGCAATTCAGTTCTCCATATGCAGTTAAGAGAAATCGACCGTAAAATAAATTTTTTTAATCAGATATTTAAATCAAAATATTTTTTGAAATAGACTGAATCAAATCGTTTAATTGAGTGTGATTTCATTTATCCGTACTAAGAATTCGAGAAAAACATAATAATTTCGAAGTCTACAAATGAAATAATTTTCAAAGTGTTACAATCAGATAGTTTAATCAAAAAAAATTTAACATATAACAAAAAAGCAGAGTCGACTATAAAAATACATTTAGCAAATTTTCGATCAGATCGTTTAATTGCAAGTAATTGTAATTATCTGAACTGAGCATTGATTTGTCCAATTGTGAGCATTTAAGCGTTAATAGCAAAAACAAAATTGTTCATTCAAATAAAACACATTTTTTTTTTGTTTGGTTGTTATTCTACATAACTTAAAGCATTTCTTTTTAATTTTTTTATTTAATACGAAATTTCCTAAAACTGATGATTACCACAAATTGCACTTCTCTACGGCAAATTTGTCCCTCCTTCGCGGACAGGCAAATATCTGTTCAAACTCCTCATGATTGGCCACCACTTGAGGTACCCGTTCAAACGGTGTGTCGTGACTGTCATCATAACTCACACGTTTCGGACTGAAGGCACAAAAGAATTGTGCAAATTTCACAAAAAACAATTGTTTATTATTGAGCGATATCGGTCCGTGGAACTCCGGCACAGTGGAACGATCAAAATATGAATCGTAGGCCAAACGAAAACCACTGAAATCGGCAATTTTCTCATTTAAACTGGAGGGACGCTGTTGTGTCAGACACCTCAGGGAAGTGAGGAATTTCTCTTTATCGGGCAGTGATGTGACGAAGAAGGCTGACGGATTTCCCTCGGCATCGTAACGCAAACCGTTGGTATCGAAGGCATGCATGATTTCATGGCCCAAGGTATTGCCCAGTTCGGCGTACAGGAAAAGTTCATGGAATTTCACATCGAATATGGGAAACCTCAGATAGGCATGCGGTATGATGAGTAGATTGGCCGACGGCTGATAGGCCGGCGAGCCATAGGGCCAGGTGAAAAAAGTGTGATGGGCTGAATGTGTCTTCAGCTTGAGCATTTTATACTTTTCACCATAATAATGCTGCAGGACACTCAAGTGATTCCAGTAGAAATCATCTTCGATCACCGCCCAACTGCGGAAATATTCCGCATAGAATGCTGGATCTGCGCCCATGGGCAGATTGCCAATATTCAGTTTCATTTTTAAGATTTTCTCTTTTAAGAATTCCATTTCTTGCCAAGAAAATTCATCGGAATGTTTTTCTACTATTTCCACGAATTTCTCTTGCATTCGCTGGAAGACACTTCGGATGACGGCATCGGTGGCATTCCTTTCGTAACGATAGAATATCCGTTCGTACATATAGTCCAAGGCCAGGGGCACCAAATCACGCATGTGATGCATGCAATTAAGATTGGTATCGACTTTGGGCATTTGTTTCTCCAGATAACCCAAAAATTTCACTTTGATGGCATAAATCAAAGTATCCCGTGAGGTTTTCTGAACTAAATCGGCCAGTTCAATGAAATACGCTAGATTTATCACCTTCATGGGCAGCTGGTCTAGCCCCTCCTCTCCCAAGAAGGCAGCGAAGTAGGCGAAAAAGTCGACGTTTTCAACCTTTTGAGTTAGTTCGGCCAAGCTCATTTCCAACGGCACCGACTCTTGGTGCTGCCTGTGCAAAACGGCCAATTTATTTAGGAACTGTCCAATATCTGCGGCCAGCCGGCGTGACTTAACATCCAGCGACCCATCCCATTTGTCGACCAGACGTTGTTCATAGCTGGTATAACCCAACGTATCCAATTTGTCCAGTTCCAAATAGAAATGGGTGGCATTGTGATGTTTCAAATTCAGGCTCATGGGGAAACCATTGAAGCCGACCGCTTGCAGTCTGCCCAAAGTGGTCCAAATATTCCAGTTGGTGGGGGCAGCCCACGATTCTGCCTCCTCCGGCCAGTTGACATCATCTAGCGGTTTGATGGCATGCAAATAATATTTGACTTCAAATTGTTTCTGCTCCTCACAGGTCTCAAAGTAGGCACGGACCTTGTGGATTATTTCATCGCTTTCCGGTTTGGCAGTCGGATGTCTTCTCATCAAGATGAATTTCAATCTCTGATTGATGATGTAGTCCAAGCTGCCTATGGTGTCCACATATTTGTTAATGTCTCCGTGTATTTGCTCCCAATTGCCGCAGGCATATTGATAAAAATCCTGGCAGGGATCGGCATTGATGTTCATATAACTTTGCATGGTCAAGAGAAGGCGGACATTCGGGTCCTTCCAGGGTTGGTGGTAAAGACGACATGCAATCGGATTTAGAAGTAGGGCCGGAACGACGAGGTTAACAAACAAGTGTTGCCAAGATTGGAACATGATTTCTTCCGGAGATTTTGTTAAACTTTTCAAAGTGAATTGACAGTTTTGTTGTATATTTATTGCTTATTTTTTAATCGTTTAACTTTGTATTTATCTCGGCATATTCCATCAATATTTTGCTAAATTTTTCATTTTCACTATTTCCGTTTTTTTACGATTTCCTCTTATTTTCGCATTTCTAGTACACCGTTCTCGCGTAATTCATATTTAAAACTACTATCAAAATTCACTTTGTCACACAGACCTCTTCCGAGCGGCTGCTCATCATTTGTCTTATCATCGCGCCTAAAATATGAACGAACTTTCTCAGGGTTATTCTATTTCGGACGAATGAGTGGTTTTAAACTGATAAAGACTGCAGTTGAAGTCCAAAAGTAATGAAACATTGTAAATGGTTTTATGAAACCGAATAGATCGGCAGTATTGTGGAACAAAACCTTGTAAATCGGTTCATGTATTGAACTTGAATTTGCTAATGCAAGGTGAGGTAAGATAAGAGCCAAAATTAAACAAAAGAAAATAGTGGTGAAACATGTTTCGATGAAATTTTCTATAAAAACAATTATATAAAATTTCGATGAAATTTTCTATAAAAACAATTATATAAAATTTCGACGAAATTTTCAATAAAAACAATTATATAAAATTTCGACGAAATTTTCTAAAAAAAACAATTATATGAAATTTCGACGAAATTTTCTATAAAAACAATTACATGAAATTTCGACGAAATTTTTTATAAAAAACTTATATAAAATTTCGACGAAATTTTCTATAAAAAACTTATATAAAATTTCGACGAAATTTTCTATAAAAAAAATATATAAAATTTCGACGAAATTTTCTATAAAAAAAATATATAAAATTTCGACGAAATTTTCTATAAAAAACTTATATAAAATTTCGACGAAATTTTCTATAAAAAACTTATATAAAATTTCGACGAAATTTTCTATAAAAAACTTATATAAAATTTCGACGAAATTTTCTATAAAAAACTTATATAAAATTTCGACGAAATTTTCTATAAAAAACTTATATAAAATTTCGACGAAATTTTCTATAAAAAACTTATATAAAATTTCGACGAAATTTTCTATAAAAACTTATATAAAATTTCGACGAAATTTTCTATGATTTCACTACCCCCACTGACTTAATTATCTCAATCCCGACGTCTGTCTGTCTGTCAGAAACAGATTTTTAGTTCGGGCGAATATAAACTTTAAATTTAAATCCCTACCCTCAACAAATCGTCTACTTCATCTTTGCCTACGTCTCGCTCTGGTATCAGAATATTTGTGGGATCCTTGGGCATTTGAAAGGTCATTTTTTAATTAACATTAACAAATTAAATATTTAGTACACTTAAACACCGCTAAATAAAACAAAGGTCCAAAACATACACACACACACACACAAGTCTACATTGGCCAGTAGACGTCGGCGACCAAAGACGACACGGAAACAAAACCGCACGCGAATGAACACGAAAAAAAACAAGCCAAGGAACAAGAGAACGAACATAAAAAAGATTCTGTTAAATGCCTGTGGCATATGTATGTGAGTGGAATGTGAATGCTGAATTGGATGTTGTTTAACAGGAGCCGCGGCAGCAGCAGGAGCAGTAACACACCCCTGGAATTACAATGATGATGTAATGAGGCCGACAGGGTCTGAGTCGCATACAAATGAGCCAGTTCGCTGAGCATGACAATCGAAGGAGGTGTGGGAGGATTATATGTGAGGGAAAATGAATTCAAAGTAAGTTATATAATTGAATGGAAAGCAGGTTCAATTTAAACGTATGCTAACGATTCAATACAATTATTTCAAAATGATATCCGTTTAGGTGGGAAGTTAAGAAGAATTCTGAAGTAGAATGAGAAAATGAACAAAGATTTCGCCTACCAAATTGCTTCAGCAGTTTCTGAAATATTTTTTTTTGGAAAATCCAATGACACCAGACATCAAAATTTGTTCACCACACGAAAACTTCTAGCCTCCATATGTATGATATTCGTACCTCTTCATTCGGTAGTTCGCCTGCACCAAACAAACGAAAAAATCCACAATGAAATAAAGGACAAAAAAAATAAAATAGAATCCAAAAAGAAAAAAAATTAAAAAAATTCCAAAATAAAAAATAAAATAACCCCACAGACCAATTAAAAATTTCTATTAAACAATTAATCGATCATTGATTGACTTTTTCAATTACCGCATTTTACACATTCAACTATTCCAGTGTTCTGCAAAACAAAAATATGAATTTCTTTCTATATTTGCTTTCCCCTCATGTTTTTTTTTTGCTGTTTATTTTTATTGCAGTTAATTGAAATTTAATTTGTAATATCTTTGTTGTCCTAACTATCATAATTGTTATGGTCACTTTAGGTGACTTTAATCTCTCTTTGATTTGACTTCAATTAAACTTCCTTTCTAATTTAATATTTCATTTGGTTTGTGTTTATATTTACTCCGTTGCGTATGGTTTCATTCTGGTCTTTGTTGTTTATTAAATTTAAATTTTAAATGTAATTTTCATTAAATCTTAACATATGAACAATATTTGACTTGTAAACAATACAAACTGTTTCGCAAACCAGAACACATCTCCACTCAATGCAGTGGAAGACAAGAGAATTGAAATGGAAACAAGAGTCTAATGTATCTGAAGCAAAACCAATAACTGGTCAAGGAACAGCAACTGAAATAACTAGGTGAGACATGTACGTATGCCTGTACTCGTATACATTGAACATTCCTATACACAGCCATTAGTATACATATATCATAGAAATGTACATAGTCATATATTACAATAAATATTATGATGTCCTATTTCATAATAAAATGTTAAGAATATGAAACGTTGAATAAACGAAGATTGAATTAAATTTCCGGTAAAATACTGAGGCAGACAAAAATTATCAGGTCTTTTTCGAAGACATCAGCCGTATACTGTATACACCAGGGGCGGCTGTTTTAATACCAACCATCTGGCCGTATCCCGACAAATGTTTTAGGTTTCTTTACGGTCTCTGTACAATTTTTCATAGGATGTTTTTCATCCTATGGCGGACGATTGAAAATATGCCAACGATATTTGCCTCAATATTGCATTAATAGACTTTTCTTATAATTTAACTGCACAATGTGGTCACATTGAAAAAAGAAATCTACTTGGTCACCAAATATATAATGCATGTTCTATTCTTATCATCACAGGCATGTAGCTGATAATCATAGTTTTAATTTTACTTACATATTATTACCATTATTATCTTCAAATTCTATACTTATCATACGACCCTCGTATATATACACATACATATGTGTGTATTTGCATAAGAGTGTGTATCGTCATGTTGGAAAATAAAATGTTCATAAATATTCTTGCAGTTGTATGGGATAATATGACTTTTTATCCCAATATTAAGTTACTAAGAATGTGAAAACTTGCATGAAGTCATCCACAAATCCATTCAGTGCAATTTCATTTGCACATTGCACAAAGTATCAGCAAAGGATAAAGGGTGCGGCCGGGTGGGATGAAGGGCAAGCGACCAACACAATCTAGCTGAGTATGGCTGCTGATTTTTTTTTGTGCAGATTTACCAATTAAGTCGTGGCTAATATTGAAAGTGTCCTTTATGCCCTTTAACGGATGCTAGTATTCTTAAATACTAAATATCTTTCTGGAATATATTAAACAAATTACAACAGATTATAATTTCCACTATTCATGTGTGAAAAAAGTTCTAAAAGTGTTTTTATGGAAGCAACCGGAATAGTCATGATTAGAATAACATAAATCTGTCGTCGAGTTTTTTCTGATAGTAGTATTTTTAAATCTGACTGTTCTGTGATTATGAAATTAAAATTGTCAGCTGACAATTGTCAAGTCTTAGCCGTGAATAACCAACTGCCAACTGCCTAATGTCAATTATCAACTGCCAAATGCCTATTATCAATTGTCAAATTTTAATTGTCAACTGGTTGACAGTAAATTGAAAATTGTCAACTCTCTTATGTAAATTATCAACTTTCAACTGTCAATTGTGAACTTTCCACGGTCTGCTGTCAAATGTCAGTTGCCAATTGTCAACACTCAATTGTAAGGTGTCAACCGATAGCTATGAATTGCCAACCGTCTAATGTCAATTATCAACTGTTTACTGCCTATTATCAAATTTCAACTGTCAACTTGTTGACAGCCAATTGCCAATTGTCAACTATCTAATGTAAATTATCAACTTTCAACTGCCAATTGAGAACTTTCCACTGTCTGCTGCCAAATTTCAGTTGCCAATTGTCAACACTCAATTGTAAGGTGTCAACAATTAGCTATGAATTTTCAATTATCAACTGCCAAATGCCTATTATCAATTTTCAAATTTCAACTGTCAACTGGTTGACAGTCATTTGCAAATTGTCCACTGGTTGACAGTCATTTGCAAATTGTCAACTGGTTGATAGTCATTTGCAAATTGTCAACTATCTAATGTACATGATCAATCAGGCATGTCATAGAAACCCAAATCGACAAATTTTGAAACCAAAACGTTTTTAGCTTCTCCAGAAAAAGGAAATCGAAAAAAATTATTGATTTGAAACCCATGACAAAATCTGAAGTGAAATTGATATCAATTTCAACTTAAACTCCAAATTAAAATGAAATTCTGTTCAAAATTAATTATGAATATTGTTTTTATTAAAAAATATACTAAATATGTTGAGTATGAAAATTTTAACATCTTTTTTAACGTATAAAGTATCAGGCATGTCAAAGAATTGCCATCGCATCAATTGTGTGATCTTGTCACATATAAAATTGGCAGCCCTAACCAAAAACAACACTTAAACCCAAAAAAAACTATTAAACAAACAAAAAAAAAAAACTATTAAACAAAAAAAAATATCTGAAGGAAACTCCGCAAAGAAATGTAAGTATTTGTTTTAATATTAAAATTAATAGCTAATTTTTACATATTTAAAGGGGCAAGCACAAGAACATCGCTCAGGCAAATTTTTTTTTATAAATTTTATGGAATGCCACCAAGATATTGCGAGAGGTTACGTGAAAGGAGACAAGGTGGTCGGACAAAGGATCCGATGCATCCCTTAGACGTCGGCGATCTAATTTAATTTGAGAATGTGCCTTTCTCTCTTCTTCCATCACAGCAAAAATCGAAACACTAGGCGTATTTTTGTTCAACTTTCATCTGTAATTGCCAACTGTCTAATATCTATTGCAATTGTCAAACTTTCAACTGTCAGTTGTAAACATTCCACTGTCTAATGTCAATTATCAATTTTCTACTGTCTAATGTCAATTATAAATTTTCAAATGTCAATTTTCAACAGTCAATTTTCGATTGTCAACTGTGAATTATCAACTTTCAACTCTCAATTGTCAATTTTCAACAGTCAATTTTCGATTGTCAACTGTAAATTATCAAATTACAACTCTCAATTGTCAACTTTAAATGGGCAACTGCCTATTGTCAACTGTCTAGGGTCAGCTGTCAATTGTAAACTGCCAAATGACAGCTGTCAATTGTGAATTGTCAACTGTTAACACTTAATTACAATTATCAACTGTCAGCTGTGAATTGCCAACTACCTAATTTCAATTATTAATTGATAACTTTCAACTGCCATTTGTCAACTTTCCAGTTAACTGTCAATAGGTAACTATCAATTGTCAAGTGTTAGCTGTCAGCTGTAAATTTCCAACTGTCTAATGTCAATTATCAATTGTCAACTGTTAATTGTGAATTGTTAAATCTCAATTGTCTAGTGTCAACTGCCAATTTGTCAACTGTCTAATGTAAATTATCAACTGTCTAATGTCAATTGTCAGCTGTTAATTGTGAATTGTTAAGTCTCAATTGTCTATTGTCAAATTATCATCTATCAACTGTCTGATGTAAATTATCAACTGTCTAATGTCAATTGTCAACTGTTAATTGTGAATTGTTAAGTCTCAATTGTCTATTGTCAACTGTCTAGTGTCAGCTGTCAATTGTAAGCTGCCAAATGACTGCTGTCAATTGTCAATTGTGAATTGTCAACTGTTAACACTCAATTACAATTATCAACTGTCAGCTGTGAATTGCCAACTATCTAATGTCAATTATTAATTGATAACTTTCAACTGCCATTTGTCAACTTTCCAGTTAACTGTCAATAGGTAACTATCAATTGTCAAGTGTTAGCTGTCAGCTGTAAATTGCCAACTGTCTAATGTCAATTATCAACTGTTAATTGTGAATTGTTAAATCTCAATTGTCTAGTGTCAACTGTAATTTGCATATTGTCAACTGTCTAATGTAAATTATCAATTATCAACTGTCTAATGTCAATTATCAACTGTCTAATGTCAATTGTCAACTGTTAATTGTGAATTGTTAAGTCTCAATTGTCTATTGTCAACTGTCTAGTGTCACCTGTCAATTGTAAGCTGCCAAATGACTGCTGTCAATTGTCAATTGTGAATTGTCAACTGTTAACACTTAATTACAATTATCAACTGTCAGCTGTGAATTGCCAACTACCTAATTTCAATTATTAATTGATAACTTTCAACTGCCATTTGTCAACTTTCCAGTTAACTGTCAATAGGTAACTATCAATTGTCAAGTGTTAGCTGTCAGCTGTAAATTGCCAACTGTCTAATGTCAATTATCAATTGTCAACTGTTAATTGTGAATTGTTAAATCTCAATTGTCTAGTGTCAACTGTAATTTGCATATTGTCAACTGTCTAATGTAAATTATCAATTATCAGCTGTCTAATGTCAATTATCAACTGTCTAATGTCAATTGTCAACTGTTAATTGTGAATTGTTAAGTCTCAATTGTCTATTGTCAAATTATCATCTATCAACTGTCTAATGTCAATTATCAACTGTTAATTGTGAATTGTTAAATCTCAATTGTCTAGTGTCAACTGTAATTTGCATATTGTCAACTGTCTAATGTAAATTATCAATTATCAACTGTCTAATGTCAATTATCAACTGTCTAATGTCAATTGTCAACTGTTAATTGTGAATTGTTAAGTCTCAATTGTCTATTGTCAACTGTCTAGTGTCACCTGTCAATTGTAAGCTGCCAAATGACTGCTGTCAATTGTCAATTGTGAATTGTCAACTGTTAACACTTAATTACAATTATCAACTGTCAGCTGTGAATTGCCAACTACCTAATTTCAATTATTAATTGATAACTTTCAACTGCCATTTGTCAACTTTCCAGTTAACTGTCAATAGGTAACTATCAATTTTCAAGTGTTAGCTGTCAGCTGTAAATTGCCAACTGTCTAATGTCAATTATCAATTGTCAACTGTTAATTGTGAATTGTTAAATCTCAATTGTCTAGTGTCAACTGTAATTTGCATATTGTCAACTGTCTAATGTAAATTATCAATTATCAACTGTCTAATGTCAATTATCAACTGTCTAATGTCAATTGTCAATTGTCAACTGTTAATTGTGAATTGTTAAGTCTCAATTGTCTATTGTTAAATTATCATCTATCAACTGTCTAATGTAAATTATCAACTGTCTAATGTTAATTGTGAATTGTTAAATCTCAATTGTCTAGTGTCAACTGTCATTTGCAAATTGTCAACTGTCTAATGTAACTTATAAATTATCAATTATCAACTGTCTAATGTCAATTGTCAACTGTTAATTGTGAATTATTAAGTCTCAATTGTCTATTGTCAACTGCCATTTGCAAATTGTCAACTATCTAATGTAAATTATCAATTATCAACTGTCTAATATCAATTATCAATGGTCAACTTTGCACTGTCAACAGTCTAGTGTCAGCCAATTATCAAAGGTCACTTTAAATTTTGAACTGTCATTTGTCAGCTGTTATCTAGCACAACTCCAGGCAAAGCTTACCCACAACTGACCGAAGTAGCGGCCAATATCAGTTCAAAATCTCACCTCTCTGCTTGGACTGTCATATCTATCGCTCAACTTTCAGTTGTCACTGTCCCGCAGTCATCTACCGCGGTCAGCTGTCTTCTTTTCCATCATACTCATACAGGGTTTCCTGCTTCGGAATCCCCTCACTAAATGTTGAAATAAACCACTGGCAATATCGTCAACACCAACAGCAACAACATCATTTTAAAATGTTAACAACACAGACACAGTTTGATATCCATTTACCACCACACTTACCGACTTTCCCAAAGGACAGCTGTATACATTTATGCAGGATGAACAGGAAAAAAAACACATACACACCCACACACACACACACAGCCAATGTTATTTCTACAAAGTCAATATTTATATTGGTCAACATAACACAAGGAATTTAACAGGAATCATCACTAGCATCAAATAGTGAAAGCACCGACCAACTGGAGTACGCATGCATATGGACGACAACACGTTCTTCTTCTACACCAGGAGGCGAGCGATGCTGATGATGGTGATGGACCCCAGCACAACATAGGGACATAATGAAGACATGTGTGTAGGTATTTGTGTAGTGTAGTTGAACATATGTACGTTAGTGTGAGGAAACATCTTCTTGGTTATGTGGGAGGTAAGGAAAGTCTTATTTAAGTATAAAATTGTAGCTGGTGATATCCATGTGAGTGTGTGCGGGTATATGAATTACATAGGGATTTCTGGTCATTACTAGCATTTTGTTCTTTGAATTCATTCGTCTGTACACATATACTTTAAATATATATCTGCATAGAAATATTAACCACATGTATGTATATTCCACGTGTACTGACTACTGTGGCAGCTTGGCAAAGTAGCCGTTGTGATTTAAAAATTGTAAACATTCAGAGGCACATTGCTTAGTGACCTTCTCCCACTGGATTTTTTTATTAAACACGTAGCAGTTACATTTTCTGAAAACGCATTTATAGTTATGGCTGTCTGTAAGTACAGATATGTATCGGTACGAGTTTGAGTGCATAACTTCATACTTTTGTATTCTGCGGCGCCACATTCATATTTGTGACATTTTCTTGGCAGATGTTTTCAATGCTCCCTCTGGCAAGTGTAGGGGCTGACCGATATACTAAGTCTGTGGACCGCTATGGCTGTAAGAAACTGGAAATCATTAGAAAACTTGGTCTACCTAGGAATATTTGCCAAGGCTTGTATAATTTGACTTATGGCAAAGAGGCGAAAGTGCGGTTCGGTTATGCATTCGGTTTTTAGTGACCACGTTATTACATGTGATCATCGTCCATTTTTTTGTTATATTTTATACTTAAGCCGGGAACAAAGATAAATTGCGGAACAATTTTTTATCAATATAAAAAATTAACAAAAAAAATTCTTTGAGTTTTTGTAATACTCCAAGAAGGACTTACTTTTTTAATTTGGTTCAAGTATTTTTAAAATATTTTATAGTATCTCGATGTCCTAAACTCGAAGAAAATATTGAAAACATTTTTATGAATACTTTTTTTTTCAAGTATAAAAATGTTGTGGCCACGACCTGTAGATAAAAACAATGGTTAAAGGGAAGTGGGAAAAAAAATCATTTTTTTTAGCAAACATTTTAGACAATTTTTTTTTATATATTTTTTTTTGTTGCATAGTGGATTTTGACACTTTTTGTTCACCTCTTGAATGAAAATTTTGTTTTTTACTTGTTTTAAAAAATTCATTGAATGAATCAAAATATCAATTGCAGTAAGTAATGTATTAATTAAGCTTCTGTCCTGAATGGACATTAATTCCTATTAATTTGAGGTCAATTAACCAAATGACAGCTGTCAATTTTCAATTGTTAATTGTCAACTGTCAACACTCAATTGTGAATTATCAACTGTCAGCTCTGAATTGCCAACTGTCCAATGTCAATTCTCAATTGTGAATTTTTAACTGTCAATTGCCAACATTCCATTGTCAAGTGTACAAATTATTTGAGGAATTTTTCAGCGAAATTTTCGTGTTGACCTTTTAGATGGCTATTTCACTTATTTGGGGAAATTCTTCGTTTGGGGCATTTTTTTTATTAAATTTTTCATTTGTGACATTTTTCCTAGAGTCGTACAAAACGAGCTTATGAAAAAATGACAAAAAAAATGAAGACGAAAGATGATCCAAAAAAAATACTAATAAAACTGGGGCATTTTAGCAACAAGATTAGCTTAGCATGACAGTCTGAAACACTGACATACTTAGACTTTTCCTAACGTAGGATAAAGGGGAAGGGAATTCGTAGACGAAATTAGGAGCGCACAACAGGCCGAATTGCTGGCCTAGGTGTATGTCAGTGACATGAGACGGTCATGGTGCATGACCGATCCTCCATTCAACCTAACCTAACCTAACCTAGACTTTTTTTCTCTAGCGACCCCGGGTTCTCTGTGGTTTCCCAGCAAGTTCCAGATGATTCAGAATTGATTTTCATATTTGTTTTTGTATTTTACCCATGACCTGTTTTTTTTTCATTATTTTTTGCACCCATTTTCTGCTCTCATCCTGCTTTGTTTCCCTTGATATGTTTGTTCTCTTTCGTACTTACTATAATCCGTTTTGTTCTCCATCCGACCCCGTTTTCCCAGCTGTTTGATTCAGTATTGTTGTTCATACCCTTAAAAAAAGATCGCTCTGTGGGCCGAACTACTGTCCATGCCTTCACATTCTCCGTATTAACCAAAGGTATCTTACAGGTGAGCTCAATGTAGAGCTCCTGAGTGTCGCCATGTCCAACTTTAAGTTTTCTTTAAAGAATTTCGTTGACATTCCAACGCATTTCTCCATATCCACATTATCTGCATATCCATCAGAATCAACATCATGTGCATTGACATCATCACATGCATCACGTATTTATTCGTATGACGATGAAGAACGAAAAAAAAAAACAAGAATACGATATAATATCAGATATCAGTTATATAATGCTTTATATAATATCCATATATGAAAGTATGTACAATGTACATGCTGTATATTAGGGTGAGATTTTTGCCAGATGAAGCTTGAATTGGATTTAAGCTCTAATTCAAAGATAGTTCGACCTTAGGCAGGTAGGATAAGCTGACGATGGGGCTACTAAAAAACAGCAGTTTTTTAGGCTACTCAAATACATCCTTTAGAGATTCCTTCTCCCTAGGACGAATGGGACGTTCCTGCACTAAATCAAAAGATGACCTCACTAATTATATTCAGCGGGAAATACAAGAATGGATCCTAATAGTCCAACAAAGATAACCAGACGTCTGATATATCAGACATCGCCGACTAGTAAAAATTCTGGAAGATTTTCGACAATGATTACCCGAGCTGCCTTCCGTTCAACGTCCATACAGCAGTTATTTGACATATTAAAAAAATGCCACCCCATTGTACGTATACACAGAGGTGGGGAAATTATACTTTTGTGAAAATATCGCTCACATGTTCAAGTGAATTCTGCGCGGAATGGCTACGTCTGAATCTTGTTACTTAAAGAGTTACCTATATATTTTATATATAATTGCACGCAATCATATATTTGTTTGGGACTCAATTGTAGCATATTGAAAAACCATATGCTTGTGTCTTAAAATATTTTTGCCAAAATCATTTGATAGATAGTATTTTTTTAGAAGGCGCGTTAACATCTATATATTTGACCCGCTCTAAACAAATATATGTTTCCTTCCAAATATGATTGGGACAATATGTTAGAGAGACCGGTTTTTTCCCTCCGTGTATCAAAAACAAAATAATCACAATAACTTGTGCCTTTAAATCATAACAGAGAAAAGAAAATATCCGTTTAAATCAAATAACCAAAAGCGTTTTAAACTTTTATGAATTTCCTTTGAAATTGTTTTTCAAAGCAACACTTCCGTTTTCCTTGTTTCCCTGCAGTTAGTGGGAAAGGAATCGATATTTTTTTTTTTCACCACCCATCTTTTCCTTCCATAACACTCATGCCATTCACTTTATACATTCTTTGTTACGTGTTTCGCGCTCTTTCTACCCGTTTTTTTCTCTCTCCATTTTTTGTTGGCCTTTGTTCGATGGAGTAAGACGGACAGAGTTACTCACATTGTGGCATATTGACATATGTTGCATGCAGATATGGACGCATATGGTGAGGAGTCAGGGAATGAGGTGCATATTGCATCATGTATCATCATGTCGTATAACACACGTCCCAGGCTGAGTCAAGGGGGGGTTACCGTGCCAATCGACGCAATGTTCATGTAACGAATGGGCGAAGGATGAGCGAGGTGCGTTGTGCAGTTTTCTACATGAGTTTTTTTTCTTTTTCTTTTGGTTGGGATGAAACTTTTCCAATGTCATCCCCCTGTTAATGTAGGATGACCGAAATGTTAAGTTTAATTTGCTTAAGAAAAAGCTTGTCGAAGGCAATGCGTCAGTCGCAAGAAATCGTACTACTAATTATGGATCTCTGAAAACATCGAATCCATTGCCAATTCACTGGATTTTAAAAGAATACAATTTTGAAAAATAATTGAGTGTATATCTTTAAATTCGACCATTGTAATGAATATAAACTAATATTTTATGTATTGAAGCTCGAGGTCTTGTTGTTTTAAATAAATAAAATATTAGTTCATTTTGAAAAATTAATAAAAATAACAAGAATTATTTGAATTGATAAGACAAACAGAAGTTAATTCAAGTAAAATAAAAATGAATCAATAATCTTCAACTCGAACAACAGAAAGAATAAAATGTATAAAGAATAAAGATAAACAAAATAATAATAAAAAAAAATATGATTGTGTGTGTTATTGAAGCCGATATCATTTTCCCCGTGATGAACAAGCTTGGTAGCTCTTCAAACGGGTTTGCATACCGTCTGTGAAAGAAACTTCACTCAAACAGCTAAAACTATTTTTCAAAAAATATAAAAAAAAAAACTGAACTCGAAGCTAATCAACAGAAAAACTGAAATTCGGAAAATAAAAATTCGTTATATTTAAAAAATATTTAAAAAATACAGCAATAGATTTTCGTAAACTAGAAAAGAAAAATTTCCAAAAAAAAAATATGAAAAATCACCCCAAAAATTCTGAAAAAACCCCAAACAATTTATGAAAAATTACCCAATGCAAAATACACTAAAATGTGAATGTGAATCTAAAAAAAAAAAAATCGCCCCAAGTTTGACAAATGGCCCCAAACAATTTATGAAAAATTACCCAATGCAAAATATTTCAAAACCAGTGAAAAAGTTGCAGTCGGGTAAACCGACTTATATATACCCTCACCCTCAGTAAAAACTTACAAGTGTCATACTCATAAGTATCGGAAAGTCAAATGTGACCGTGGCTACCATCATTTGATGTAACATCTCATGGAATGTCATAATAGCAACCTAAAATACTATAGAAATGCTATAGAAACAAATATTGGATGGTACATTTGTATGGGAGGTACTAGAAGGGGAGTTGCCAGACTTCCAAGTTTTTTTCCAAAAATTTTTTCAGCCATATCTTTATTAAATACAGAATTTGGGCAAGATCGCGTTGGGCATATGATATTATTAGACGATTTCTAAGGTAGGCGGGATGGTGCATGTGTATGGGAGGTGCCAGAAGGGGAGTTACCAGACTTCCAAGTTTTTGTCCACATTTTTTTCCAGCCATATATTTACTAAATACAGAATTTGGGCAAGATCGCGTTGGGCATATGATATTATTAGACGATTTCTAAGGTAGGCTGGATGGTACATTTATATGGGAGGTACCAGAAGGGGAGTTACCAGACTTCCAAGTTTTTATTTAAAGCGTTGTCTTGCTATATTTTTACTAAATACAAAATTTGGGCAAAATCGCGTTGGGCATATTGGTATTAGTACACGATTTTTAATGGGCGGGATGGTACATTTGTATGGGAGGTACCAGATGGGGAGTTGCCAGACTTCCAAGTTTTTTTCCAAATTTTTCCCCATCCATATATTTACTAATTACAAAATTTTTGCAAGATCGCGTTGGGCATATTGATATTATTAGACGATTTCTAAGGTAGGCGAGATGGTACATTTGTATGGGAGGTACCAGAAGGGGAGTTGCCAGACTTCCAAGTTTTTATTCAAAGCGTTGTCTTGCTATATTTTTACTAAATACTAAATTTGGGCAAAATCGCGTATTAGTACACGATTTTTAATGGGCGGGATGGTGCATGTGTATGGGAGGTGCCAGATGGGGAGTTGCCAGACTTCCAAGTTTTTTTTCCAAATTTTTTTCCATCCATATATTTACTAATTACAGAATTTGGGCCAGATAGCGGTGGGCATATTGATATTATTAGACGATTTCTAAGGTAGGCGGGATGGTACATTTGTATGGGAGGTACCAGAAGGGGAGTTGCCAGACTTCCAAGTTTTTGTATAAAACTTCGTCTTGCTATATTTTTACTAAATACAAAATTTGGGCAAGATCCCGGGGGTCGTATTGATATTATTACAGGATTTCTAAAGTGGGCGAAATAGACGATTTGTATGGGAGGTACCCGAAGGGGTGTGGCCATGTAGCCCATATGCAATCCCATAAGCAGTTTTGGGAAAATATTAAGCCATGCCAAAGTTCAGAGTGATTGCTTAACTCTTTCGAAAGTTATCGTGCGTACCAGCAGGACAGACGGACGGACAGACGGACATGGCTCAAACGATTCAGAAAGTCATGAATCGAATTTGATTCAAAGACACCTGGTGTCTAATGTGAATATTTCTAGGTGTTACACTTTTGGGTCGTATCAAATGATATATACCCTCCTACCCGTAGGGTGAGGGTATAAATACAGTAATAGATTTTCGTAACATAGAAAAAAAAATTTCCAAAAAATCTGAAAAATCGCCCCAAAAAATCTGAAAAAAACCCCAAACAATTTATGAAAAATTACCCAATGCAAACTACACTAAAAATACATTAACAGACACTTTTCGTAAATTGGAAGTGAATTTAAAAAAAAATCGCCCCAAGTTTGACAAATGGGAAAAAAATTACCCCACATTTATGTGTTGTTGTGGTCAATGTAACATTTTGGACCGATTTTTCATTTCTGAACTGGGGCCATTTTTCAAAATTGATAATTAGGGACTTACCCCCAACACAGTATACAAAATTTTACGAAAAGTCAGTAGCTTCAATGACATTCTCGTGTAAAAAATAATCACTTTTTAAGCAAAGTGAGCTGGTGAATTTAACTTACCTTGAGTATTTTTTTGGGAAATTTTAGCGTTTTCCTGAACGATGACAATGTTTTACAAAGTGGTGGCATGGAGACAATGTGCAATTAGAAGGAAATCATAATTTTTGGTTTCGACATCACAACATGAATTGGTTTCCTATGAGGACTCGCATTAATGTCGGCATGCAGTCTAATGTTCTTCAGATATTTTCCTCGATATCAAATTTCTCTTTGCTGTTGTTTCTTTTAAAATTAATAATGTTTTCCCATAAGTCTTGGAAAACCAGAACTGCAAATGTTGCCTTTTAATTTGCACCTACACGATGTAACTTCTTGTAGTAATTTTGGTGTTATTAAGGAATTCCAGAAATTAACCCATAATTAATATTAATCATACGTCACCTGGGGAAGTATAATGTACTTTTGATTCACATATATAGTTCACAGAGTAAACATTAAATCTTGGCGTTAAATATAAAATCAGTTGTAGAATTATTTAAACTATCAGCAAAACGGTGTCACTAGAGTCGAAATGACGCTCGTGGGCAATGGAGCGGCCACATAAACCAACCATCAGCAGAGTGACCTCATACACCGTTGTTTTTTTTCTTTTTATTTCGAGTTACTTTGTCAATATAAAATTCCAGTTTTCGAAGAATTTTTTTAATAATTGCTTTTATAGAAGTGTTGGGTTTTTTCTTCATCTTCTTCTTCACTTTATTACTTTTTCAGTTTAGCAATGATTTAACAAATTTGTTTCTGTAATAATACGCTTAATTTAATTGCTGTACGCTTTTTTGTTTATGAGTGTTTCTTTTTTTTTTTTTCTTAATTCTTCTGTTTGTATTAGTTTCGTTTTTTTTTGGGGGGGAGGGGGGAGGGTTTTGTTGTTGTTGTTAAATAATTACAATAGCTTTTAAGTTACTATCATCAAGAGGGAGAGATTGTGTGTGTGAGAGAGAGATAGAGATGGGGAGCTGTGAGTTTGTTGCAATCCATCATTCAATATTTAAAAATATACTTTAATGGTTTATTTAACTTTTTCCTTTTGTATTTCCGCTCAGTTTTTGTGTATATGTTTTGTTTGCAATTAATTGTTTTCATTATAATTATTTGTTATTATTATAAATATTATTAATATTACGCTTTATCGTTATCGTTAAATGTATTTAATTTATATATGTGTATATATAATTTGTTATTATTTTATTATGGCGTAATTACTCTTTATTGATATTTTTACAACTTATATTGTACTTGTCGCTTGTTTTTTTTTTGTTTCTCTCCTTGTTTAATTTTAATTGTTATAAATAATTTTCATATCTATTAATAATATTTACTCGTTTTCCATTGCAGGCAGGAGGAGGATGAGGATGGGGACCGGGCCTATAAATGTTTCGATTTGGTTTTCCATTTCATAGTTTACATATTTATTATGATAATCAAATGAAATGTAATAATCATTTAAATAAATATATGCATTTATCATTTATTTTATGTTTAATGGGATTTTTTTTCCATCAGCTTATGTCCTTATATTAAGGATTAATGTGGGGATTTTTTTAAAAAAAAAAAATTATATTTATTTTCTTTACATTTCGTTGCTTTTCTTCCACTTGATTTGAAGACTTTTTGTATGTTATATGAAAGCATTCGTTTTGTTAACAGAATTTTTTTCAACTTTATTGAAAGGGGATATTTAGAGCAAAAGCATTACGTTTCGTTAGTAATCAACTTAAAATCATTGAATGGTATTTTCTAAAAAAAAAAAACAAACAAACACTGAAAGTATGTATGTACATTAGATTGGGTAAGGACTGAGAATAATTCACCAAACAATAAGTAGGGTGTGTGTAAAAATGATAACATTTAAGAGCCGGACTTTTGGAAAAATTTTAAAATATTTTTTTCTTAAGAAAATTCATCCAAAACATTTGTTACAAAAAAAAAAATAAAAATATCCAGTTGATCCTCACCCAAAAACCCCACATTTAAGATGCTTTACCGGGCTATGAGGAGTAGAAAGTGGTGAACATTTTTTAAATAATTTTAGTTTAATGGATATGATTTTTTTTACATCCGCCTGATAGGCAAAAAAAATATACACAAAAAGTAAAAGAAAATGGTGAGACTTTCGGAAAAATTTTGAATAATTTTCACTTAATGAATATGATTATTTTTAAACAACCGCCTGATCGCAACAGGCGAAGAAATTGGTGAACAATTTTTAAATAATTTTAGTTTAATGGATAGGAATTGTGTTACACCCGCTCGTTGGGAAAAATATACACAAAACAGGAGAATAAATTGGTTAACAATTTTTAAATAATTTTAGTTTATGTAGAAGAAATTGGTGAGCCTTTCGAAAAAATTTAAAATAATTTTCAGTTAATGAATGTGATTACTTTTAAACAACAGCCAAATCGCAAAAAATACCAAAAAAAAAGTAAATGAAATTGTTGAATATTTTTAAATATTTTTTTTTTACATTCGCCTGATAGACAAAAATATACACAAAAAGTAGAAGAAATTTGTTAGACTTTTTTTATTAGACGTTTTTACAAATTTTATGTAGTTAAACTTTTACGAAATATAGAATTTCGGAAATATTCGTTGAGCGAATTTATATAATTACACGATTTCTAATGGGGCGGGATGGTACATTTGTATGGGAGGTACCAGATTTCAAAGCGATTGTTTAAATCTTGCGAAAGTTATCGTTCGTACCAGCCGGACAGAGACATGTACAGGCGGACAAGACCACAAACGACTTAAAAAGCCATGAATCGATTGTGGTTCAAAGACACCCCAGGTCTAAAGGGACTCCTTCTTTGTGTTACACTATTGAATCGTATCAATTGATATATGTCAACCCTCCTACCCCTAGGAAGAGGGTATCAAAATGTATTTTTTGAGACATTTTATCATATCTCGTTAGACATTTTTTTGAAAATTTTCGATTTTCGGAGGCTTTTCGAATTTTATGGTCAATAAAAACCAAGTACTGATTCAACCTAACCACTTTTATTTGCCTCAATTCTCAGTTTGATGGAAGGAGATGGCAGGGGGGAATGGAAAGGGGTTTCCCTTGCTCGTACGGGCAATTTCTTTTTGTGTTTTTCCTATTTGGATATTTTGAAAGTGATTTGTATTCGAAAAGGCAACAATGAAAACAAAAATTGCCGAAAAAGAATTTTCTTGTACGAATACAAGAGGCAAATTCAAAAGGGAATCATGAATCGGGACTAAGTATTGTAGTCATCATTTCAAAAGAAAAATGTTCGAACTTCAATTTGATGTCGTTAAATCATAGGTTTTCTTAATTATTTTTATTCGTATAACTTTCGTAAAATTTTATAAAAGTTTTTGAAAGTTTTCAAAAAGTTATTTTCTAAAAAAAAATTGAGTATATGTCAGCTAAACGAGCACAACAATTTTCAAAACTTATGATTTATATAAATCAAATTAACTGCTGGTTTCCATAAAACGAATTTGTTCGTTCGTTGCAAATTGTCAAAATTGAATGAAGCTTATTCGTTTGGAATTGTGTTCCACATGTCGATATCTAAAATATATCTGAAAATCACAAAACAATAATGTCTTAAACCCATTTTACAACAACATCCCTGGACTGATGTTGCTTGATAACCGGATATTAGTATTGAAAGTGGAGTTCATTTAGACCGTAACTCCAATGGAACCACTTCCGATTTTCCAAAAAAAATTGCCCAAAAATTCTGAAAAACCCCTAAATGATTTATGAAAAATCGTCGTGATAGGGATTATAGAAAATTAAAAAAAAATGACAAGTGCCCCGGTAGGCGAATTGGTAGCGTGCTTGCTTGTCAGTGTGGGGGTTGTGGGTTCGATTCCCAACAGAGGCTTTGGTCTGTCACTAGAAATATGTGGCCATATGGTCTGTGTCAACGCTAAATTTGAATATAAATTCACCTTGTATTGTAATAAAAAAAGAAAAAAATAAGAATTAAATTTCATTAAACCAACTCAACATTTTGTTTTAAACACCACTTTGGAAGTAAATATAACTAACATAACAAAATCAAGAGTTGCAGGTGTAATGTATGTGTGTGTTTTTTTTTGTGGTATAATTTAAATATTTATTTCAAAACTTTCAGTTTTTGTTTTCGCCTTCATGTTGAATTAACATAATCATATTTGACAACAAAAATTTAATTATTTAACTCGATTTAATTAGTTTCTCATCTCGAGATTATATTTATTAACTGTTAAACATTTAATTGTTTACTCTCTCTATGTGTTTTGTTGATGTGGTTGCATTGTGATTTGCATTTATTATTTGTTTAACTATACAATGTGTGTGTGTGTGTCTGTCTGTCTGTCTCTCTGTGTGTGTGTGTGTCCATAAATTATTTATGTAAATATTCATACATTTATTATTATTATTTTGTTTTACAATTATTTTTAGTTGGTTTACAATTCGTTTTTGTATCTTTGCTTTTGTTAAGCAGTTGCTGTTGTTGAATCAGTGTGTGTGTGTGTGTGTGCGAGAGAGAAGCGCTGAGCGTGTTTTGTCTATTCATTGTTTGCCGTTTTTCGGGCTTTTTGTTTAATAACAATTCAATTTAAATAATTATTGTAGTAAACAAATGCTTGGGCAGGGGCATGAATGGCCTGTATTGTGTTTATGACAATTGGCAGGGGGGGATCGTTTGGTGATGATGTAAAATATGGGGTTGAAAACGTTTTTAGAATTTTAAAATCGGTTGTATTTTTTGGAGGGGGTTTTTTTTTGTTGGCGAACAATATTTTGTGGATGCTGGTGATAATTTCTGGGGGAGAGGGGAATTTTTTTCGCAACCGCAACCACTGGGAAAATTTCAATAAGGACCGCTCCCAGTTGATCGGGGTAGCACCAGAGCACTATTGACATACAGAACTAACTTGTTGTTACACAAAAAGAATTCGATTTTTGTATTAAGCAGACATTTAGCTGGATTTCTTACAGAAGTGACTTCTGAACCACTGTTAAAGATGCCGTCTTACAAGTAATCGGTAATCCCGCGCTGGTTACATGTCCGATGACTCTTAGTTAAAACTAGTACCAGTTACATGGTAGGTGTACAGTCCAAAATCCTAAGGCTTATTGTTGATTATTGAAGGAGAGACATGAGAAATTTTTGAAATCGTCGGCCTTTCTGAACTTAGCACACATTCAAAAAGTGCAAAAAATTAATGGTGATTTTAGCTCTACAGACTAATTTTGTTGTCTCGTTTTCTGAACTTGCAGTAGCTGGCGTAGTGGCCCAATTTAACCGCTCAAGAGTTTAATTGTTTTTGGCTGTTGTTGGAACCAACGGCCTATGCGAACAAGTCACAGGATCAAGAAGCTCTTCAGGAGTACACTAGAGCCCCGACTTGCGTCGTCCCGATTTGCGTCGTTTCAAGTTGCGTCGCTTTTTAAAAACTGGAAAAATTTGATTTGCGTCGTTGCAATTTCAAGTTGCGTCGGTCCGAGCTGCATTGTAGATTACCATTTTTTGCATTTGCAGTGCCTGATTTAGCATCTTTTCTGTCTTTTAGCATTTTTACAACTTCTGACAACACTGATCGTCACCTGTACGCATAGATTAATAACAACAAGATGAGACTTTGCTCTCTTTAAAAATTTTATTTTTTCCAGAGGGCTCTGGGTGTCATGACAAAAAAAAATTCCCTTGTTTCTCTTATTCTTTCCTAAATCTAAATTAAATAAAAAATAGTTAAAATTGTTTGCTTTGTTTTGAACATTTTCCCGAATAAATTAAATTTCAGTGCATTTTGTATATGTATAGAGAAGGTGATTCGATTTGCGTCGTTTCGAGTTGCGTCGCGTTCCTCCGGTCCCCATTAACGACGCAAGTCGGGGCTCTAGTGTATATCCATTTCAAACTACATTCATATCCGATAATCCTTATGAAGGACGAAATAGAATGTAAAATGTGTTGGCTGGAATCTTATGAACAAAAAAATACGACTACACATATTGAAAAACTCTGAAGACGAACAAAAAAAAATAAAATAAATTTAAAAAAAAAATAAAAAATAAAAATAAAAATAAAAATAAAAATAAAAAATTAAAAATAAATAATCAATAATAAAAAATAAAAAATAAAAAATAAAAAATAAAAAATAAAAAATAAAAAATAAAAAATAAAAAATAAAAAATAAAAAATAAAAAATAAAAAATAAAAAATAAAAAATAAAAAATAAAAAATAAAAAATAAAAAATAAAAAATAAAAAATAAAAAATAAAAAATAAAAAATAAAAAATAAAAAATAAAAAATAAAAAATAAAAAATAAAAAATAAAAGATTCCTTAAAGACCAAACAATGCATTACGAAATATTTGATTTTCCACATAAGCCAAGAATTATTAAAAAGAAACTTAACTTAACTAATAACATTTAAAACAAAGTCACAGACTAAATTAAACTTTAATAGGGATTTAGTCTACCATATGGAGATATTCTTGTCCTTATTAATGAAAATTAATCAACTCGTTTCTATTTTTTTTTAAATATGTATATTTTTTGAAATAAGTTTGGAATGGGTTTTTTCATTTTGCGAGACCGGAGATTTTAAAATAATTTTGGGATTGTTCTTTTTTTTTCTTTCTTTTAAACAGGAGATTTGTCAACTACTTTAGGGATTGTTTTATGTATTGTATGCTTCTTTGTTTGGGACAGCTTTGACTGAATTGACAACACACATTCGCCTCTGTGTTGTTAAGTGTTTACACTGTGCTCATATGTTTTTCCAGTATTCAAATATTTTCTCTCGACATTATTTATTTTTACATAAATTCAGCAAATTTGAATATAATGCATTTTTTCCATTTTGATTTTGTTTAATAGAATAATATTTACATTAGACAGACATTTCTTTTACATATGTTTTAGATATAGGATAAACAATAGATGAACTATGTACAAATTGTGTGGAAGTGTTTTTTTGTTGTTTTTTTTCCTGTTTTGGAAAGTTTTTGATTTTGTCCTCAGTGGTGTTGTATTGTAATGAAGGTGATCCCATTTGGGGATGTAAATGGTAGTTTTTCCAGAATCGAAAAGAATCAGCGAATATGGGTCGGCTGATGAAGGAGGACAAGACACACTATATGCTTGCGAATCCAGACAGGCGACATAGTGAAGGCCGAAAGTCGCGGTAGAGAAGGAATTTATATAACTTGGCTCGGCCAGCAATCGAAATAATATTGTCAGCATTGAAATAAAGCCATGGATCGTGCTGGCAAAAATATCTTATTTCGGGTAAACCAACAATTCTCTCTCTTCGAAATAAAGCAACACTATACAAGACGCTTCTTTTACCTGTGGTTTTTTTTATGGCTCCATAACATGGTTATTTGCGAAGGCAGACGAAGCTGTGTTTTTTTGAGAAAGAAAACCCCTTGGAAAAATCTAAGGCTCGCTTTGTGTGAGCCATATCCCTTCATGGACGTAATTGAGCGTATAAAAAATAATTTTCCAAAGCTTCAACCATAAGAAAAAAAAGATGTTGTCCTTCATCCTTATAAGATCAAACTGACACATGAACTAATGCCACTTAATTATTTGTAATGCCGAAACTTCTCCGATTGGGCTCTGGCAAAATTTCTCTAAAAGCCAGAATTTCATTGAAAAATCATCTTCAGAGATGAAACTTCGCTGTAGCTGGCCCGACAATTTGCAACGAAAAAACAAAATCGCAGTAAAGTAAGTAAACACGATCGAAAAAAAAACACGAACTTGTAAAAGTCTGTGGATAAGATTGGAATTGATGAGGGACTAATGAATTGATTGAATGAAGATGCTTTCAGGGTTTTGTAATTTTCATAATGAGATCATGTGATTAAATAATTGTTGATGAATTCTTTTATGAAACAATTTCTTAAAAGGTTTTTTTTTCTTTGGAATTGATGAGGGACTATTGCACTATCCTTTTTGGGTTTTGTAATTTTCATAATGAGATCATATGATTAAATAATTATTGATGAATTCTTTTATGAAACAATTTCTTAAAAGGTTTTTTTTTCTTTGGAATTGATGAGGGGCTAATGAAGATGCTTTCTGGATTTGGTAATTTTCATAACGGATCATGTGATTAAATAATTGTTGATGAATTCTTTTATGAAAAAATTTCTTAAAAGTAATTTTTTTTGGAATTGATGAGGGACTAATGTAGATGCTTTCCGGATTTGGTAATTTTCATAATGAGATCATATGATTAAATAATTGTTGATGAATTCTTTTATGAAAAAATTTCTTAAAAGTTATTTTTTTCTTTGGAATTGATGAGGGACTATTGCAATATACTTTTTGGGTTTTGTAATTTTCATAATGGGATCATTTGATTAAATAATTGTTGATAAATTCTTTTATGAAAAAATTTCTTAAAAGGTTTTTTTTCTTTGGAATTGATGAAGATCCTTTCTGGGTTTTGTAATTTGCGTGTGATTCTTTTTTTCATTAACTTCATATGAGTTTTTTTTTTTTAAAATAATTTCTTTATAAATTTCCAAAAAAAAATTAAGTTCATTTTGAATTCTTTAATTGTGTAGGTGATATTTCAAATGTGTTTGTTTTGGCACTTTTTCACTTAACAACAAAATAAAAACAGATTTTTTTTTAGACATTTTTTAATTGTATTTGTTTTTTATATTAAATTTTATTCAATACAGTCAACAACATTCATGTGAACCGAAATAACAGAAAAAATGGAAAACGATTTCAGTGGAAAAAGCTCTTTCACATATTCCTTTGTTTTGTTTTTTTTATAATTTTTTTTTTTATTAATTTTTTGCTTTATTATTTTAACTATTTTTTAACTCTATTTGTTGTTGTTTTTGTTGTATGTATGTTTGTATGTAAATATATATGTATCAAAGTGTCTGTAGTTTTTCTAGTAAATTATGTAAAACTTACGTTTCCATTAAATTCCAGACAAACCTCAGCATCAGTATTAAAGCCAAACAACCGCAACTGACAGGCACATGATGACGCTGCTGCCGATGCTGCCGATGCGAAGGATGATGGCTCGGCTGCTGATATGACAGCCAATGAAGGAGACCCGTTAATCTTGTGGCCGAGGATTGTTTATCCTTTGACCAGTCGTAGCCTTTTGGAGTGTCGCCCATCAGTTTTTGTTCGGATTTATCAATTTCATTTAAATTTGATTGATATTTAATACCCACTGTTGGCAAAGACAAAACAAACAGAAACGAAAATGTACATGAGACCCCACAAACAACAGAGGAAACATCATTTTATTGCCATCTCTCACGCCCTTTTCTTTTTCGGGATGCTGATTTTATTAACAACATTTTTATGAGAGTTCAATTTAACAGAAAATACAACAACAACAAAAAAAAAAATAGAAATGAACGTGCAAAAAACTTTATGGTCGGAAACTTACATTTATCGATAACAATCACCGAACTTGTTGGCTCGATGCCATTGTAGTGCATGTCGAAGTCATTCATGTTCGCTGCTGTGGTGGTGGCCAGTGTTGATGTTGTGGGTGGCGGCAGTGTCGTCGGTGGACTGGACACTAAAAAGTTCAAAGACAAAAAAAAACCAGACATTTAGTAAAATTGAATGATTTAAAGATCATTTTATAAAAGGACAATTTGACATTGAACAAAAGTTAACACGTAGAGTTTGCAATTTAAAGAGAAAAAGAAAGTCAGTAACAGTAAACCAGAAACCACCTCCACTGGTCAAATGCCTGTAACTTTTGATCTAGTCAACATTTTAGAATTCTATAACAAAAATTTTGTAGACGAGGAGTGAGGGATTATTTGAAGATATCAACAATTGAAATCAGACAATAGAATATATTTTAGAAATATTTTCAAAGTCGACTACTTTTCCCATTTTTCGGTTTTACGAAAAGTTATCAAATTTGGAAATATTTCTAAAATATATCCAGTTATCTGATTCTTTATGTTGACACCTTAAAATAATCGCTTACCTCTTGTCTACAATATATTTTTTAGCGAACTCTGAAATGTTTACTAGATCAAAAGTTACAGAAATTTGGCCAATATAGTGGGTTTCTGGTTCACTGTGCGGCCACTCGTTAAAGTCTTTGCCAGATTTTCTCCTTAAATTTCAAATTTAATTATAATTAAATAATTAGTCACTTAACATTCCATGAAGGAACAGACGGGGAACTTCTGTTTAAAGCCGGCTCCGAACGGCTAATGCTTTTCTAGAGAAGTTTTACATGGCTTAGAGAAGACTTTCTTACTCGTAAAGTAAAAACAATTTTTATCAATTCTCAGATTTTCCCCAATTTTTATTATTTTTGAAAAAAAAATATTTTTTTCACTTTTCTTAGCATAACTTGAAGAGACTCCAAATTTTTAAACTACTTAAGCGTTACGAAAAAAAAATGTTTTTTGAACTGAAACCTTAAAAAAAACGATAACCAGTTAAAAAAAAAAAAAAAATTAGGAAAATCTGAGAATTGGTAAAAATCTATTTTTTAAAAAATTTGACGTGATACAGACGTTTCCACGAGTTACTGGATCACTGAAAAAGGGTTAAAAATCGGTCCAAAGGCTTTCACACAAGCCACTACGAGCTTTATACTTCAAACTTAAAAAAAAAAAAATTCTGACGTGTACATGAAAATCGCCAATACACGTGTATTTTTATTTTTTATCCCCTTTCCGAAAAAGTAAATTTGGTTCATAGGACAGAATGTGTGTAACACGGTGAAATATCAAATTGAAGCTGTATAATTTTTCTTTTTACATCCTCTTGTGCTTTAAATACAATTAACAGAGAAACCTCGAATTGTCTAAAAAAAATCTAAAAAAAATTTCCAAAAAAAATACACTTCAAAAATGATACAACTCAAAATTCTTAAATTTCAAGTTTTTGTGTTAATAGTGTGCAGACTTCATTACAAAAAAAGTTTTTCATATTTTCTGAAAAATTAAATTTTTTTTAGTTGTATCACTTTTGAAGTGGTTGTGCGATATGCTTCCACAAAAAACGGAATTCGAAAAAAACAAAATGTTGGACACCCCAGTGGACATTTAACTCCATCATCTATAATTGGTTGCCGGTGAATTTCTTTACATGACTTTACAGACTTTAGCACACCCGACGCCTGTCACCTTATTCCCATTCTCCCCTCTGTAGGAAGTTATGCTAGTCGGCCAGACTTTAGATATATATTTGTATTCGTTGACAAAATTATCTTGCAAAATTTTTTATTAACAAACAACTCATTCTCCCTACACTGCCTTATTTCAATATCCATTATTTTTTTTTAGAATTTTACGATTTCCCTCCCTCCCTAACTCATAGTATATTTCTAACACAGTCCGCTACTGAAACAATGCGGGCAAAAAGTGCCGCCCCACATCAAAAATAGTCATTCAGTTATGTGAACTGAACGTGCATAACGTCGAAAATACCGTTTACGTGTTAACAGTGGAAGATCGTCCACATATCCGTCACAAAGCACACAACACGTTTCGAATTGAGGGGTTGACAGTTTTTAAAGTATTGTTAACTTTTCCTCAATAGCTAAACAACAAATCATTCGGAAGATCGTAGCACATCGAGCCCTTCCCGCCAAAACAACGTAAGCCAGATTTTGTTGTTTTGTTTTTATTTTCAATGTTTCATTTTTCAATATTTCGTCTTTCGTCGAAATTAAACAAACAAAGCTAATAATAATCAAAGCCTGACTCTTCAAATAGAAATGTCTCACAAAATCCCCCCCTTTTTCATTTGACATTGCACAACAAATACGATAATTGCAAAGTAATGTTCAATATTTTTCCTGATAAAGAAAAACAAACTGGTGGGAAACAAAATTGTTATCAACGCATGAAACTAATATTCATTGCAACAAAGAAGAAATAACAGAAATATTTATGGCTTTCAAGTTTACACATGGGGTCTCTGCGTCAATAATATGATTTTGCAATGTTACAACAAAAATGTTTTCCCCTTTTGCATCAATGTCCCTCTGTGCGATTGATCAACGGAATGGAACTTTAAACAGTAATTTTTCATAACAAAAAGCAAACACAAAAAAAAATAAAAAAAGCGAACGGAAGGAAACAGGGGGAGCTGTTTCCTTGCTGGTGAATGTAGTGCAGTTGTGATACAGGCGACACTTAACTTTTACAAGGGAATTTTATGAATCACAAACATATATTTTTTATGTAGATATAAATTGGCACATAATATGTTCGAATGTATGTATATATGTACATATCGCCCATTTACTTCAATAGTGTCACAACTCAAAAAATATGACTTTTTCTAAGAGAGCCCAATATACGAAAACAACTCATAGGGTTTCTGAATAAACTAGAGTCCAGACATATGTATGTAAAATACAAGCAGAAAAATAGTCCACTAATATAAGAGATTTACAGCCTTTTTCTTGGGCACAAAAATAAAAAATGTAGAATTTTGAATTGTGACACTATTGAGCGAAATGTTTTGATGCATATGTATATTAGACTGGGTCACTGTTCATTGTGGGGGTGGTAGTGTATCACGACTATCACACAAGTAAATCCAGGTTAGAAATCTGGTTTAAGGTCCTACAAACATTTTCAGCGATTGTTTTTCACCTCTTTACGAGTAAGAGAGTAATCTCTAAGCCATACAAAAACTTCCTCCCAAAAGAATAATCCTTTCGGAGCCGCCTTTAAAAAGTAGGTCCCGCTCTGTGGGTATACTAAATATATCTTGCACAGCTCACTGATTCGACGGCACTACCCCGTCTTCATGAAAGGTTAGGGAAAATAAGTAAGTAAAAAAAGTCACTGTCCTAAAAATGTAAAAAACTGATAACTTTCAAACATTTCGTTATATTGTTTACAAAATTCTAATCTTAGTAGGGCCGGTTTTTCGGCCCTCAGAGAGGTCTCAGATTTCCGAGGTCCTACATTCCCATAAATCTTAATATATATTTACCCTCGACAATGATTCACTGATACACTGATACACTGATACACTGATTCCCTGATTCCCTGATTCACTGATTCACTGACTCTGTCACGCAGTACGTAGGAATTTAAATAGGCATTCTATAAATAACTAGTAAGTTGTAATGCGCCTATGGCGCCCGTTAATTTGCTTGAGAAAGTATTTGTTACTTAATTTGTTAATGAGAAAACTGTTTTGTAAAAAAAATTTCGAAAAAAAATAAAATTGGAAAAAAAAAATTTGTGAAAAAAAAAAATTGTGAAAACAAATTTTTGTTGAAAAAAAAAATTTTGTTGAAATAAAAATTTTTTTGTGGAAAAACAAAAAATTTTGTTGAAAAAGAAAGTTTGTTGAAAAAGAAAGTTTGTTGAAAAAAAAAATTTTTGTTGAAAAAAAAAATGTTTGCTGAAAAAAAAAAATTTTGTGGGAAAAAAAAAATTTTGTTAAAAAAAAAAATTTGGAAAAAAAAAATTTTTGTAAAAAAAAAAATTTTGGTAAAAAAAAATTTGGGGAAAAAAAATTTCTGTACAAAAAAAAAAATTATTTTTTTTATTATTATTATTTATAGAATTATTATAGAATGCCTATTTAAATTCCTACGTACTGCGTGACAGAGTCAGTGAATCAGTGAATCAGGGAATCAGTGAATCAGTGTCGAGGGTAAATATATATTAAGATAATAATAAAAAAAATAATATTTTTTTTGTACAGAAATTGTGTTTTCCCCAAATTTTTTTTTGTACCAAAATTTTTTTTCGAAATTTTTTTTTTTTACCAAAATTTTTTTTTTCCAAATTTTTTTTTTCTTACAAATTTTTTTTTTTACAAAATTTTTTTTTTCAAAATTTTTTTTTTTCAAGAAATTTTTTTTTTCCAAATTTTTTTTTTTCAAGAAATTTTTTTTTTCAAGAAAATTTTTTTTTTTTCCACAAAATTTTTTTTTTCAACAAAATTTTTATTTTCATCAAAAATTTTTTTTTTCAGCAAAAATTTTTCTTTCAACAAAAAATTTTTTTTTCCACAAAAATTTTTTTTTTCAACAAAATTTTTTTTTTCAACAAAAATTTTTTTTTTCAACAAAAAATTTTTTTTTCAACGAAAAATTTTTTTTTCAGCAAAAATTTTTTTTCCACAAATTTTATTTTTTTTCAAAATTTTTTTTTACAAAATAGTTTTCTCAAAATATTTTTTACAAAATTTTTAAAATTAAGTAACAAATACTTTCTCAAGCAAATTAACGGGCGCCATAGGCGCATTACAACTTACTAGTATTAAATATGTGAGGTAATTTTTTTTCATTCGCTCTAACACATATCACAATTTGTTTGTGGTCCTTTTTTTGGGCCATAGGACCTCAAATTTGAAGAAGAAAAAAACGGTTTTTGGATCCCATCGAGTTTCACCAAGTCTTGTTTCAGGCAATGAATTCAGCCAAATATGAAAAATAATTCCCATTGTTTGGCGGCCGGTTTTTGGGCCCTAAAACCACTGTATCCCTTGAAGCTCTAATTTAGAGCAATTGCAATCGCGGATTTTTCGGTGCACTAAATTTAGTCAAATAAGAAAAATGTTTTCCACATAGCACTATTTGTTTAGGGGCCGGTTTTTGGGCCCCCAAAGGACCTGAAATTTAAAACAATGGCAACATGAACGAGTTGTCTTGATTCTAGCAATTAATTTAGCCAAATAAGAAAAATAATTTCCACATATCACCATCTGTCCAGGGGCCGGTTTTTGTGCCCCTAAAGGATTCAAGGCCTGAAAAGTTAAAACAATCGCAAATCGAGGTTGAGACATGAACGGGATGTCTTGATTCTAGCAATAATTTTAGCCAAATAAGAAAAATAGTTTTTACATAGCACTATTTGTTTAGGGGCCGGTTTTTGGGCCTCCAAAAGCCGCTGAATGCCTGACCGATCTGAAATTAAATTTAAAACAATCGCAAATTGGGATTGTGACACCAAAGATATGCCATAAATTCAGTCAAATATTGCAAGGAGTTCCCATATATTATTTTCTTCCAGTAACAGGCTTTTTGGCTCCCTGAAGCCCTTGTGACAGGTTTTTTGGAACCCAAAACCCCTTGAATCTCTAAGAACTCCAATTTACACTAATCCCATAAATATAGTGACATATTTATAGTCCTGGAGATATTTCATATAATTTACATTGGCCAGTGTTTTAGTGGCCGATTTTTGGGCCCCAGCTTTCGGTACCAGAGGGTTAATGCGTTCTGTCTTTAAGAGAGTAATCTCTAAGCCATGTAAAACTTCGCTAGAGAAGCATTAGCCCTTCGGAGCTGGCTTTATAGAGTAGATGATTTTTCGATGGAATTCCGGATCATTTGCATGCATTTCAAGGACCCAATTAGCGGGCATATTTTTTTTGTTTTTAAAAAAAAACCGTTGGTGTCATTTAATTGCTAATTGAAAATGGTCACCTTAAAACACAAAACAACGCGAGCGAGCAGTAAAAACTTAACAAAGACACACTTCATTCATTTCACACAGTAGCGTTTTTTCCATTTATTACAATTGCAGTCCTGCAAAGAGGTCTAAACAAGAAAAAAAATCATCCAGCAGAAATTGACATTTAACTGTGTTTATTGTCGACATGAAATAAGGACATGAAGCCCCCTCCCCCTAGGCTTAAGCATAAATGTGGCTAATTTTCGGACACTTGTTGGCCATATGTTTGTCATGCTGTTTCTTTTTTTGTTATTACAATTGTCCGTCTGCTCGCTGTCTTTTTTGTTTCCCGATATGAGTCAATGGTTACGCCAATTTTCCATGTGTGCTCTGTGAGAATTGCTTATGTCGTAATTTATGGTTAATTTTATCTGCGTATATGGCATGTACGGCGGATTGGAGGCTGCCCCTCCGAAAAAGTCCAGTATACACACTCACACACACACACATTTCATTTATAAGCTTTATTTACAGCCGATGTCTGATTTTTTGTTATATAGTGATTCATGTGCTGCGTTAAGATAAAGGATACGCGCCATTTTGTTTGTTTGCATTTTGGGCTGTAAAAAATGTTGCCAGATTTTGGTTTTTTTTTTCATTTTATTTTAAATATGTCCAATCTGTAGCCTTGCGTAAAGTTTAAATAATGACTGTGTGTGTTTGCAATCATGAATTGTGGCTGCCTTTTTAAACATTATTTGTGGGCGCACTGCAATGCCGTATATTTATTTGGGAAATGTAACTTTACATTTCATTTGGCCAACCGGACACAATTGTGCAGTGAATTGTCATTTAGTGTATTCACAGAAATAGACACATCGTATTTTGAAAATCTGTGTCATATTTCTTTCCCTGGAAGCTTATGGGGAAATGTCGCTGAATGATTTTTTTTTTTTTTTGAGCAAATGTTTACGATTTCCATCAAAAAGAGACTTCATCAATGACTAAGCAATGGGACAGCTCAGAAATTCTTTTTAATTTATTCACATTCAGACCAAGCCTCCCCGTAACCAGAAGAACCTCATGTACATATGATTCAATGTTGTCTCCTGTGAATCACTGCAGTTTCGAGAACACTTAGCAGCTTCGCAGTCATGTCAATCATTGGCACTCAACATTGTAAGCGTTCAGCTATTCATCACGTTTCGGTGACAAAATGAATTGTCATACAGAAAACGTTTTCTCATAATTTCTCATAATTCCAATAGAGTGCAATGGTATGACATTGTTGGTGTTTATATAATTTCCACTATAGGCCACAAAGTATATTAAGTTTATCCTAAAAATTGTAACAATATATGTTTGTCTTGGGAAAGCACGACATTGTCCAAAGCAAAACATAAAGATACTTCTACCTGCGCAGAGATCTTTTGTCGTTCGGTGGGATTTTCAAAATGTTCACCTTAATGTTGCCCCAGAACTCATTTGTTTCACCCTACTTACGGCGTAGGGAATACAATATTCTATCCGGCTGAACAATTCGGTCCGATTGTTTTTGTAGATTGTTTTGTGTTGTACTTACGAAATGCCAAGCTAATTTTTTGTCGTTTTCATTTGAAGACGTCAATCATAAAAATTCTCTCACATACAAATAAATCAATTTCCGGACAATTTCGTACATCAGGCCAACGACTGAACAAGGTACAGTGGTACGAAACCGTCCCAAAAAGCAAGTAAGTAAGTAAGTAAGTAAGTAAGTAAGTAAGTAAGTAAGTAAGTAAGTAAGTAAGTAAGTAAGTAAGTAAGTAAGTAAGTAAGTAAGTAAGTAAGTAAGTAAGTAAGTAAGTAAGTAAGTAAGTAAGTAAGTAAGTAAGAAAGTAAGTAAGTAAGTAAGTAAGTAAGTAAGTAAGTAAGTAAGTAAGTAAGTAAGTAAGTAAGTAAGTAAGTAAGTAAGTAAGTAAGTAAGTAAGTAAGTAAGTAAGTAAGTAAGTAAGTAAGTAAGTAAGTAAGTAAGTAAGTAAGTAAGTAGGTAAGTAAGTAAGTAAGTAAGTAAGTAAGTAAGTAAGTAAGTAAGTAAGTAAGTAAGTAAGTAAGTAAGTAAGTAAGTAAGTAAGTAAGTAAGTAAGTAAGTAAGTAAGTAAGTAAGTAAGTAAGTAAGTAAGTAAGTAAGTAAGTAAGTAAGTAAGTAAGTAAGTAAGTAAGTAAGTAAGTAAGTAAGTAAGTAAGTAAGTAAGTAAGTAAGTAAGTAAGTAAGTAAGTAAGTAAGTAAGTAAGTAAGTAAGTAAGTAAGTAAGTAAGTAAGTAAGTAAGTAAGTAAGTAAGTAAGTAAGTAAGTAAGTAAGTAAGTAAGTAAGTAAGTAAGTAAGTAAGTAAGTAAGTAAGTAGGTAAGTAAGTAAGTAAGTAAGTAAGTAAGTAAGTAAGTAAGTAAGTAAGTAAGTAAGTAAGTAAGTAAGTAGTGAGCCGAATTTTATTTCTCCAAAATTCCTACAAAACACAGGGTTTTTCACTTACAAAATCATATCCTTTTCATCAAATTTTCCATACCCAAATCGCATAGTGCCTGCCTATGTCCTCGATAGCCTCACGAATTCTATCGTTGAGGTCTTGATTCGACGCTGGGCTTTTGGCGCATACCTTATCTTTCACGTGGCCCCAAAGGAAGAAGTCGCAAGGTGTTAAATCACAAGGTCTCGGTGGCCGATTGTGATCAGCTCTTCGATAGTCAACACGGTCCTGAAACTTTTCCCGTAAGACAGCAGCGGTTTCTTGTTGAAAATAAACGATGTCCAGATCAATGTCATCCAATTCCGACCATAAAAAAATCATTAATCAACTCTCGGAGGGGTCATTGGACCTTACTTTTTCGAAAATGAAGGTTTGATCAACAGTTACGGTGAATGGGCGCAAACCAAACAGTCAGACGTTGGGGATGGAGGGGCTTCTTAACAATATTTATTTATTTATTATTAACTAGTAAGTTGTAATGCGCCTATGGCGCCCGTTAATTTGCTTGAGAAAGTATTTGTTACTTAATTTTAAAAATTTTGTAAAAAATATTTTGAGAACACTATTTTGTAAAAAAAAAATTCTGTGGAAAAAAAAAATTTTGTTGAAAAAAAAAAAAGTTAGTTAAAAAAAAAATTTTGTAGAAAAAAAAATGTTTGCTGAAAAAAAAAAATTTGTTGAAAAAAAAAATGTTTGCTGAAAAAAATTTTTGTTGAAAAAAAAAATTTTTGTTGAAAAAAAAAATTTTTGTAGAAAAAAAAAAATTTCGAAAAAAAAATTTTTGTAAGAAAAAAAAATTTGTAAAAAAAAATTTTGGAAAAAAAAAATTTGGGAAAAACACAATTTCTGTACAAAAAAAAAATATTATTTTTTTTTTATTATTATTTATAGAATTATTATAGAATGCCTATTTAAATTCCTACGTACTGCGTGACAGAGTCAGTGAATCAGGGAATCAGTGTCGAGGGTAAATATATATTAAGATTACAATATAAAGTACATTTATATTCTAATTTTTAGGGTAAACCGGGTGACAGAGACCATTTGGCTTGATTTTTGCAGCGACAGACCAAAGCCTCTGGTGGGAATCGAACCCACAACCCCCACGCTGATAGGCAAGCACGCTACCAACTCGCCTACCGGGGCGCTTGCTTCTTAACAATAACTCTTGGGTTTTCCGAGCCCCAGATGCGAATATTTTGCTTGCTGACTTAGCCACCGAGGTGCGAATGGGCCTCATCAGCCAATATGATTTTTCGATGGAATTCCGGATCATTTTCATGCATTTCAAGGATCCAATCAGCAAAGACACGACGTTGTTGATGATCGGCCGGCTTGAGTTTTTGTATTAACTGAACTTTATAAGCCTTTAGAACCAAATCTTTATGCCAAATGCGGTGTAATGAGTTTGTTGAATGCCCAACTCCAAAGAACAACGAGGAATGGACAAATCTGGATTTTCTCCAAACACTTTGGGCTACAGCAGCAATATTCTCCGTTGTTCTTGAGCGAAGTGCACACATCACTCACTTGTCCCAACAGCTCGAATTCTTCCACCAATTTCTGTATTGCGGTCCGACAATTTCAATGCGTTATTAAAGCGTGTATCGTTACATTTTTAGTAATGGCATAGTTTCTACTTGTCAAATGTCAAAGAATAAAAAGCTTACAAATACCCTTTTCTAAGAACTGAAGATTGTCTCCCAACAGCATTCTCCACATACCGGTTTCGCATCACTGTGCTTGCATGCTAAGCTTGACTTGAGTACGTTGTGTGGCCTGCAATTTACGCAGATCCCCAATACGACACAGTGACGATTGTTTGTATGCTCACGCTTCTCAGCCAGAGAATTGACAAATGCTCTTATCTGGGAGCGAACTACTACATATGGTTTTTTGTTTTAGGTGAATAAAACAATAATTAATGGCAACGAACAGAAGCAGTTGTGATTATGAAGCGACAGTAAAAACATCGGCCACGTACAATGTGAATATAAGATAAGCTTTAAATGCAGTTTAACCGAATAAAGCAATAGAAACGGAAGTTTAAAAATAACAATAACAACAACACCAAATAGAAATTCATAAACAAAATGTTCCTAAAAGACATGGTGAATTATGTTAGAGTCGTATATTACGTCTTGCAGTTAACACATGGAATAAAGGCAGCGTCGGTGTCTGATAAGCGATTGAATCAAATTGATATGTCACTGGACCAGACGCTGGATCCCTGTGAGGATTTCTATGGCTATGCCTGCAACAATTGGTCTGAACATCATAACAATCCAATATATACGGAAATTACCGGACAAGTGGATAATCAAATGAATATTCAACTGATTAATCTCATGGACTCTTTGTATCAGGACTCGTACCAGATAGCCGATCAGTGCCAGAGTTTTGTGGAGAAAACCCGTGCCTACTACAGGTCGTGCCTCCATGAGAAAGAGCGCAATTTTACACGTTATTTTGATCATATAAAACCGGGCCCAGGTCTCGAGTGGCCCATCATCGAGGAGCTACAAGCCCAGCTACGGGGAGACACCCCCGTCTCGACTCCCGAGTCAGAGTGGCCAAATGGCCACTGCAGTGTCTTTGCTCTATTGGGCCAACTGCAAAGCTATGGCCTTAACAATGTGCTGATAAGCCAAGACATTGCACGTACCCAGAATGGTTCATTGCAGATTATATTGGAGGTGCCACATGTGACGGAAACTGATATGATACCGCCTCCTGCCATAGCATTTTTACTCATGAACTTGGGCCTGCCTAAGACGAGTGCCATGAATTATGCCATGCAAATTAAACAAACGGAAGCCAATTATCTGGAAGTTTATCAAAACCACTCGGCATCCGATGAGTCGGAACCGGTAAAACTGACCTACAGCGAAGTGAAACAAGCACACCCAACACTTGTCTGTTTCTTGGAACATTTAATGCCCCAACAAATTCAGGACACGGACTTCATTTCGATCAACAACATGAATTATTTCCAATTTCTCTTAAATACCACCTGGGGTCCAAAGAAACCACAAAGAATCACCAACTACATGATGGTTAAGTTTCTACTCCATTTGCTAAAGGACACCACGAATGGTTTCACCAAACTCGATTGCATGAAGGAGCTCAGGAATAAAATGGATTTGTCCGTCAACTATCTGTATTATAAACACATCCTTGGCTATAGAGCATGGCACTACGAGCAGCAGATCGCTCAACTTCGGCAGGATATATTAACATATTACTTTAAGACACTTAACGAAAATCCCCTGAAGCTTCACGCAAATCAATTGCTTCGATTGAAACACAAACTGATGGACGTGAGAATCAGTCTGGGCAACCTACCGAGCAATGTGACCGATGGCACAATTAATGAATTCTATCGTGATGTTGCCGCTCTGGACGCTAGGGATTACTATCACAATCACTTACAGCTACTCAGGCATCGTTTCGTGAAATCCTTGCTGTATACCGAAGAGCAAAGCTTCTTCATAGCAACCGACAACCGGGTGGGCAGTTCCTCAGCTCCCATTTATATACCCAAACAGAATCTGATCATAGTGCCGCCGGGTGCTCTGCAGCCGCCAATTTATCACATCGAATACGATCCGATCTTCAAGTGGTCAATGCTGGGTTTCCTCTTGGCCCATGAGTACACTCATGCCATAGACACCGTTGGCTTGCAGTATGGCAGCCAAGACCTTGTCACTGTCAGTGAACAAATGAATTTCACCGCCTCTCTGGATTGCATGCAACAGCAGGAACCCACCGAGACGATCGACGAACGTTTGGCGGATTTGGTCGGTGCCCGTGTAGCCTACAATGCCTATGTCGGACAATGTAGTTACCGGCTCCAGCCGACATTTTCGAAAAAGGAGTGGAAGAAATTGTTTTTCCTCAATTTAGCACAATTCTTTTGTGGCCGCAAAGATGTGCAATTTGTGGATCATGATGCGGATGCAGTGCGTCTGCAACAAATCGTAATGAATTTGGAGAGCTTTGCGGGTGCATTTAAGTGTCCGAATACAAGTAGAATGAATCCCCCGGCCAAGTGTCGTGTATATTAGTACTTAGAGTGGTTCACGTTTAAGTAGTTTTCTTTTTTTTTTTAAAAAAATTCCACAATAAATTTTTCTTAGTGATTTTTGAGAGTTTTACTTACTTATAAGACATGGTCTTGGCGGGAAAATGTTATCAACAACAAATTTGATTTTTCAACAATTACAGCACATGTTGTGTCCACCGTCGTCCTAAAAGGTAGGACGTCGAACTGTTTTGGTGGAGATGCCAAAATGAATTTTAGTTTTGCTGGTTCAGTTCCAACCCAGTGCGGATGAGAGGCCTTCTAAGGGTGGTGCCAGACATGACGATGACTTCAATAAATATTGAAAATCACTACGGGGTTTAATTCAATACGAAGTGCTCCTGATCTAGACCTGCTTTGCAGTAGTTGACCGGGTGCTGTCAGCTCTCCTTTTATTACGATTATAGAGATAGAGATGCGGAATTTTTCCTGGGTCATTCTAAAAGGTCAACCTGGTGATAGCAATGATGAATGAGTACGATGTTTGTACAAGTTTCCTTGTAATCTGTAATGCTTTGTTTTGTAGAAAAACCTTCAACATGTCTGCTGCAAATTTTCCGGGAATTGTCTTTAAGCACTTACAACCCCTTGAGAACACCAGGACCGCTTTGGCTAATTTGTTGTTGCAAATGTTCCTAATAGTCCGAGTGAAGTTTTTGGGGGGAACAAAATTCGCCACGCCCACTATTTCATAAAAAAAATATTCTCAATTGCCCCTAATGTCCCGACTGGAGGGGAAAAAGGCAATTCATTGGTGGTGTTTTAAATATCGGTTACGAGGAGATACCGAAACCGGAAAAAGGGAGAGTAACGAGGCGTAAGAGAACTTTAAGAGAAAATCTGCAACAGTTAATGCTCTAACCCGCAAGAGTGCCTCGTTTGTAGATTTTAAGAAAATGGGCTGTTAGAGGGTTAAAGAAGTCTGTGGGAAGCTGTGAGCGATGACATAAATACAGGGTTCGCCAAATAATTTTTTTTTTTTTTTGAAAATTCTATAAAAAAAAGCTACTGGATATTTTCTCAAGTTAAAAAAAAAAACGTTAGATGGCGGACCCTTTAGAAACTCATAGGTTACAGGTTACAAAATAGTCACGGCGAAGCTGTGCCATAAACGTCCCACACGACCAATTAGTCTACCGTCGTCTACCGTCAATTTTAGTTGTCTCTCTCTAACACATGCAAAATGCAACCCCCACCCAAACAGCTGATCGTCTACCGTCAACCGTCAAGACTAATTGTCGTTCTCAGCGACCGAAAACGAAGCTGAACGATAGCTGAGACAGATAATGATCCGAACCAAAGCCTAGCTAGACTCACACGGTCTCCAACTAGGTAACCAGGAGACTCAGTTGCTCCTTCTTACCAGGCGACACATTCCCGATGAGACATATATTAGATACTAGTAAGTTGTAATGCGCCTATGGCGCCCGTTAATTTGCTTGAGAAAGTATTTGTTACTTAATTTTAAAAATTTTGTAAAAAATATTTTGAGAAAACTATTTTGTAAAAAAAAAATTCGAAAAAAAATAAAATTGGAAAAAAAAATTTTGTTGAAAAAAAAATTTTTGTTGAAAAAAAAAAAAATTTTGTGGAGAAAAAAAATTTTGCGGAAAAAAAAAATTTGTTGAAAAAAGAATTTTGTTGAAAAAAAAAAATGTTGTTGAAAAAAAAAAATTGTAAAAAAAAATTTTGGGGAAAACACAATATCTGTACAAAAAAAAAAATATTATTTTTTTTATTATTATTATTTATAGAATTATTATAGAATGCCTATTTAAATTCCTACGTACTGCGTGACAGAGTCAGTGAATCAGTGTCGAGGGTAAATATATATTAAGATTGGCGGGATCACGCTACGGAGTAAGAGGTGTGTGAATTACCTGAGAATACAACTTAGTGGTAAGCAGAGGTACTCCAATCAAGTCCGGTACTGTTTGCTGCGTAATGGACGTGATTCGAGTACGTCAGTTTCCACTAAGTTGTATTCTCAGGTAATGAAAACAACGGCTCAATTAAGTCGACTACTGGCAAACGTGGGTGGGTCTCTGCGGAACCAATGCAGTCTCTTGATGAAAGCTGGTCATTCTCTATGACCGCATTTCCCCTTTTATGTCATATGCGCTTTTAATCGTTGCCATTTACTAGTTTTTAACAACAGCATCTCTTACCTTGGCCCCATTTTGATATTGCACAGCTGAATTTTCTTTGTAAAATTCACCTTTTATGATGGCCTTTGTTATTGCCCCTCTTTCTTTGTTACCGCATAATTTTTAATTAAATTCCCGGTATTTGTTTCCCTTTACTCAGCATTACTATTTAATATGTGATTAAAGACGCGGCTTTCATTATTTTTATCGCATGTGTTCTCTTTTCCCCATTTCCCATTTAAATACTTTCTTAAAACTTCCACAAATTAACCACAAAGTATTTAATTTGTCTACCCCTTATGCCTTACGCCCTCGTCCTCGTCCTTGCTTCACAAAAGTATGTTCTTCTTTTATGTCGATGCATGTGTAAACGGTTTTATCGCAGTTTCCCTGTACCTCGTCCGAAATGAAGTAATGAAATGTCCCAAAAGCCAGAGTTTAATAAAAATTCCATGTATTCGCGACAGAATTTGTTGAGGGCAATGGAAGACAAGTCTGAATGTTGTACTGATTTTAAGTTAAACGAAAGAGACAATCTGTCTCAAATGAGATGATGAGCTATTTAGGAGAATAAATAAATGCAAAAAATATCCTTATAAATACTCACATCACATGATGAAAATATTTTATTTATCTATCCGATTTATGTTAATTATTTGGTATTGATTTTTATTTCTCTTTTATAATTCTTCACTTTTAACATCCCCCTTTAACGCAATTCATGCCATTCAATGACAGCGAAAATCGACTAAGGGATCTTCCAGCAATGGGCACCCCTCCATTCAGCGCCAGGGAACACAGACTGTTTCATGAACTTTTTTTTGTTATTTTTTGCTGGAATGAATTAATAAATTTGTGACTGCATTTTTCTTTTTGTAGGGACCACAGTTTTCCACATTGATGTCAATGCTATTTTCTTCTCACATGACAGCCACATTTTATTATATTCGAAATGCAGACATCCACGAAGTTTTCGCCCCCTGCAACCAGGGCTGCTCGCTCAAATAGTGCTCTGAGAATTGGTGATCCTATCAAGTTGCTTTTGTTCCTTTCATTAAGGATATGATATGGCAATCTGGCAGATATTACATACCTTCCTTCGGTATGCAGACACGTTTATAACATACAGACCTACATACACATATGTATATACACACACCCCTTGTAACGGTGGGGGTGATAAAAAGATACTCACTGTACAGTTTTATGGTGCCATCCATTTCGCCACGAGGATTTTTGGCGACACACTTGTAGCTGCCATAATCACTTCTTTGTACATTCGTTATGTGTAAACGCATTGTTGCCTTGTATGAGGGATTACCCGCTATTGTTTCAGTTCTGGGAAATATAAGAGAAGGCGACAAAAAGAGAAATGAGACAAGAGAACGTGTTAAAACAAAAGTTATGGTGTAAATGTGCGTTCGCATCAAGAATATATGATTTTAATAAATGTTCAAAGATTGGTCACAAGGAAACGCCGTTGGCCAAGTGAAGCCCTGTGATATTGTTGGAGGAAGGCAATTTGTGAGGTAGATTAATTATTTAATTATTTAATTATTTAATTATTTAATTATTTAATTATTTAATTATTTAATTATTTAATTATTTAATTATTTAATTATTTAATTATTTAATTATTTAATTATTTAATTATTTAATTATTTAATTATTTAATTATTTAATTATTTAATTATTTAATTATTTAATTATTTAATTATTTAATTATTTAATTATTTAATTATTTAATTATTTAATTATTTAATTATTTAATTATTTAATTATTTAATTATTTAATTATTTAATTATTTAATTATTTAATTATTTAATTATTTAATTATTTAATTATTTAATTATTTAATTATTTAATTATTTAATTATTTAATTATTTAATTATTTAATTATTTAATTATTTAATTATTTAATTATTTAATTATTTAATTATTTAATTATTTAATTATTTAATTATTTAATTATTTAATTATTTAATTATTTAATTATTTAATTATTTAATTATTTAATTATTTAATTATTTAATTATTTAATTATTTAATTATTTAATTATTTAATTATTTAATTATTTAATTATTTAATTATTTAATTATTTAATTATTTAATTATTTAATTATTTAATTATTTAATTATTTAATTATTTAATTATTTAATTATTTAATTATTTAATTATTTAATTATTTAATTATTTAATTATTTAATTATTTAATTATTTAATTATTTAATTATTTAATTATTTAATTATTTAATTATTTAATTATTTAATTATTTAATTATTTAATTATTTAATTATTTAATTATTTAATTATTTAATTATTTAATTATTTAATTATTTAATTATTTAATTATTTAATTATTTAATTATTTAATTATTTAATTATTTAATTATTTAATTATTTAATTATTTAATTATTTAATTATTTAATTATTTAATTATTTAATTATTTAATTATTTAATTATTTAATTATTTAATTATTTAATTATTTAATTATTTAATTATTTAATTATTTAATTATTTAATTATTTAATTATTTAATTATTTAATTATTTAATTATTTAATTATTTAATTATTTAATTATTTAATTATTTAATTATTTAATTATTTAATTATTTAATTATTTAATTATTTAATTATTTAATTATTTAATTATTTAATTATTTAATTATTTAATTATTTAATTATTTAATTATTTAATTATTTAATTATTTAATTATTTAATTATTTAATTATTTAATTATTTAATTATTTAATTATTTAATTATTTAATTATTTAATTATTTAATTATTTAATTATTTAATTATTTAATTATTTAATTATTTAATTATTTAATTATTTAATTATTTAATTATTTAATTATTTAATTATTTAATTATTTAATTATTTAATTATTTAATTATTTAATTATTTAATTATTTAATTATTTAATTATTTAATTATTTAATTATTTAATTATATAATTATTTAATTATTTAATTATTTAATTATTTAATTATTTAATTATTTAATTATTTAATTATTTAATTATTTAATTATTTAATTATTATCCATGTATGTCACCGTATCCTATTCCTTTTTACGCTCTACTCAGCTTTAAGAGTACATCATCTCTTAATTGTCAACTTAGCTTTTCAAAGAGTTTATATTACATTTCGTTTAATCACCTAAAGTCACTTTACGCCGATAAGCAGCGATGTTTACTTTTAATACAAGGCCAAGGTCATCCGCATCATAATCGTTTCCATTGTCAGCGGCACCAACCCCCCCTCGTTAGCGTCATTATTGTCTCCATTACAGTCCCAGTCATCAGCATTGCCTTACTTACTATTCTATTGTCCCATTGTTGTCCATTGGCTATTGAAAAATCTTTGATCTCAGACAGTACATTCCAGAGGCGTAATCGCGGCATTAGAGGGCCTGCTGTATTCCACTTTTCCATTTAAAAGGAACATAGGGTTTTTGAGAAATAAATAGACGGTCTGGCCGTCTGGCCAAATCCAGCTGTAGTTTCTTCAGAAGATGCTTCGGAATGTCTACTGGACAATTTGGAAAATGCGTAGACCAATGTTTAAAGGCCTTTCGAATTCCAGTGTCTATTTTCGAGTATTTCCGTTTCATTCTTGCGTTTCTCCTTCTGCTGGAGATTCATACATTTAAACTACGGTATGTACGTATGTATATCTGTATGATAAATGCCAAAATTTGCATAATTTCCATTATTTTTTTTCGAGTGGTCTTGGTAATGAAAATGCGCTATACGACCACAGATTATTACGCATTTTAATGGATTTATTTGTGTGTGTATACGTGTGGATTAAAGTAGTAACGAGAGGAACGAAAATAATGACAATTAAATGTCTGTATATAATGGGAGGTTGTATGCAAAAGATGTCAACTGTTATTAAGTGTTTTACCAGAGAATTTTCATCTCTGACTTATGCAATTTTATACCATAACAAACTTTTTGTATATCGCGACCTTAGCGCGATGCGAGGGCTTACGTGTTATCTCATGTCATCATTTGAAAATCGCGGGACCCTTTAGAATAAACCCGGGTTGTGGAAACTGCAAAAATTTTAATATGAAGGATTTTTTAATTGTTTTTTTTTTTTGAGGTTGCTGCCACAAATGCCCAGATTTCACTGAATTGGTGAACTGCTTATGATTTTTATACAATTTAAAGTTCCAACCTTTTTTTTTTTGTTTGAACAAATGAAAGTATTTCATAGAATGTATGAAAGTATTCATTTTAATTTAAGAAAAACATTTTGATGGGAATTATTTTTTTGATATTTTCTTGGCATTGCATGGCAGCATAACTCCTCAAAATTTAAAAAAAAAAATTGTTGATGGTAATTAAAATTTGATGGATTTCCTTCTATGGTATTTCCCTCGCATTGCATGTGTCATTTGAACAAAACTCTCCACAAAACCTTTGACTTGTGGAGTTCCTACGATTTCTACACTATTTCTTTTAACGTGACTTTTCTTCCGATTTAAATTTTGGACGCCTTCTTTCATACCCTCCCGTTCGTAATGGCAATTTCCAGCAATTGCAATTTTTCTAAAGTTCTTTCTTTTCCCCAAAATCCAGATTAGCCGTTGGTAGATGGAAACACATTTTCACAAATATTCGTTGAGCTTAAGCCAGACTTTTCACAGAATCCAAAACTAATCCATCAGATAAAAATGCAACAGAAATTAAAAAAAGCCACAAAATATACACAACAATCAAATAATAATAAAAAAAAACACACACACCCACAAAAGAATCGAGAAATGAAAGAGGCGACCGGAGAAAAGAAAAACAAGAACTGATAAAGATGATTGCCATGTAGGGTATGAACGAAAATAAAATGGGAAAAGAATGAAATTGAAATTGAAATTTAAATAACAAAAACATCATAAATCTATTCATAGACGGGCAGTACGAAATGTTAATGAAAACAACGGAATTAAATACAGAAAAATAGAAAAATTTAACGCGAAAAATGCCAAAGCAGACAAATCAAGACAATGATGATGACGACGATGTGCGCATCCAACTAAAGGGGAACTGAGGCGAAATACAAACTAGAATTGTGAAAAGAAAATGAAATGAAATGAAATTTTATAGACTTAGATTCGGATTTCGAAATCAAATCAAGATTAGTTGAAAGCAACAAGTGGAAGAACAAACAAGAGATTGCATTCGACAGACAGGCCGAATACTCAAGCACTCGCTTATCGCTGGCCAGCACAAACGATTTAACTTTTAAAATTTACTCTGAATAAAACAACAAGAACAAGCCAAAAGTCGAGGGGGCAGGAGAGACACAAACAAACGAAAAAAAAAAACAAACAAAGAAGACAAAACAAAAAAAAAAAGAAAAACCGCCATCAGACAGACAACAGGCATCATGCTAAAGTTAAGCATTGTCTTCGGTTTGCTGGCGTCGATAATCTGGCGTACAACACCGACAAACTGTCGCCAGACACACAATCAAACCCAGAACATCAATCAATTGGCGGCCATCAACATCGAACGCTACATGGATGCCAGCCAGCAGCGACCTTGCGACAACTTCTACCAGTACGCCTGTGGCAAGTGGTATCAGCAGCACATCGACGAAATGGACTACGGTGATGTATTGGGCTTAATGGATTATGAATTGAATAAAAAGCTCGAACATGTTCTAAGGAAATCGCCCGCCAACCAGCAGCGCAACCTGAGCGATGAAAACTTAACCACCGGTCGCACAAAGGTCGCCACCACCACTGTGGCCACAGAGTCATGGGAGTTGGAACAAATGTCGCCCCTGTACGACAAGATACGCACCTATTACAAATCCTGCAAAAAGGTTAAGCCCTACAACCTTAAGAAATACTTGCAGCTCATCCAGCCCGGTCAGGGTTTGCCCTGGTATGTGCTGGCCAAACAGGGCGGACGCAAATGGAATGCCGAGAAATTTGATTGGCTCGAGGCCATTGCCAAGCTAAGGCTGTACGGTGTGAATGGTGTGTTGCTCAAGGAACAGGTGCTGCCGCGCTGGGACGAGTCCACGTCCATGTCCATTTATCTGGACAAGCCCGATATGGCCGAAACATTGGCCATGGGCGAGGGTGTCATCATCGAACTGCTCATGGACATAGGACAGACGAAACGTTTGGCCAATGAGATCGCCCGTGAAGTGAATCGCTTCGAATTCCAGCTGCACAAGCTGCAGGAGCTCGAGGATGAGGAGGGTGCCAAGGAGATGCAGCTGAGTTATCTGCAAGAGTACATGCCGCAAATAGACTGGCTGGCCTATATCAAAGAGCTGAAGGGGCCCGACACCGATCTGGCCACCACCGTCATCATACAGAACATACCGTACATGCGTTCCCTGGTCAAGCTATTGAATACCGTGGAGCCGCACACCCTCTGCAACTACATCATGATCAAATTTCTGCTGTATGTGAAAACTCAGGGACCCGCGGAAATTTCGCGCCAAGAATGCATAGCCAGTCTGCGCCGGGCCATGCCCTTGGCCATGAGCTATGTGGTGGGCCTGAACTATTACAAAGATGCCGCCAAGAATGACGGGCAAGTGGAAAAGTTATTCTGCCACTTAAAGGAGACGCTGCACACTATTATAGCCGACAATCGCCTACAATTGCCCGAGACCATAGTCCAAACGCAGCTGCTGAAAGTTGACTCCATGCAGTTGCGCATTGGTTTCTCACCGCGCAACATAAGCGCCGACTACTTTGACATGTACTACGAACGGGTCACCTTGGATGCCAACAATTTCTATGCCAATCAATTGAGTCTGCTGCGGCTGACGGTGGAGCACAGTCACGAGACCCTAGATCCCTTGACCAATCAGGATATTCTCACCGATGAGGCGGTCATCTCGGCCGAATGGTTGGGCTCCTCCTCGTCGCCGCTCTATCTGAAATCTCGCAATTTGGTGGTCATTCCCTACGGTTTCCTGCACATGCCCATCTATCACCGCAACCTCAAGGATATCTACAAGTACTCTGTCTTGGGTTTTGCCCTGGCCCACGAAATGCTGCACGGCTTCGACTCGTCGGGCATTGATTACGACAGCGCGGGCAACATAATGGGACCCAGCGAAGAGATCTCGGCCAATCAACGTTTCATGCAGGGTCTGCGCTGTATGCAAAATGAATTGGCCACCGGCTCACGCAGTCTCAATGAAAAGTTGGCCGACTACGAGGGTGTACGTTTGGCCTATGCGGCCTTCTTTTCGCCCGCGCGTTCCAACGACACCGCCGCAACGGTGAAATCGTTACGCTCGCAGTTTTTGACACAGTTCACAGCTCAGCAGGTGTTTTTCATAAATTTTGCCCAATTCTTCTGTGGCAAAGTCCATCCGAAATTGACACATTCCGCCTATTTGGATCATGCCATGGATGAGTTGAGAGTTTTGCAGACGCTGGCCAACTTCGAGGAGTTCACCAAGGCATTCGGCTGTGAGAAGAGAGACAAGATGCAGTCGCGGCATCGTTGTAAGTTGTGGTGATGTATTGTGTGATTGGAATGAGGAGAAGTGTAATAAAATAAATAAATAATTATAAACCGGAAATTGTAAGTCGTCTTGTTGTTGAAGGCCAAGGTTGCCGGCAAGGCATATTGAAAGTATGGTAAGAGACTCTTAAGGTGAAGAATACCGGATTTTTTTTTTTTTTTTTTTTTTTTTACTAACACTCAGGGGATGCCCCCTATAAATGCAATGCACTGTGTTAGCGATAGGAAGAAAGGGTATTGGAGTGGGGGAAAAGGGAGTAGTGTTGGCCTTGAATTGGTAATGTCATAGCAGGCAGGAAAAACACTTGCAGGAAGATTATTCCACATACGAACAGTCCGGCTGAAGATCGTCCGGTCAACCGGCCATTTGGCAATGAACGGATGAGAGACCCTGGATAGCCGAGTATTCCGGCTAAATGTTCAAATGTTGACACCCTGTGTCGCAACTGGTATTGTAACAGGGTGATCACGAATGAGTTTGTGTTTGTCGTTAGTTGGTTTATTTTTTCGGGTCGGGTATTTACCCGCAAAAGGGCTAGTCATATCATATTTTGACATTTACTGTATACTCAGCTGGTGAAAATAGGGTACTAGAATTTTTGATGTATCAAGTGGGCGTGGCACTGCCCACACACGTCAAAACTTGAAAGCACCATATATCATACCCTGTTCGGTGAGTCATGATATACAATTGATATGATATACAAATAAATAAAAAAAAAGTTTGTGGGCGGTGCCACGCCCATTTTTAAACAAACCTTTATAACCATCATAATAACAGTCGGATTGTCCTGAATTTTTCACAGTATGTTACAATTAGCCTCAAAGATATGCACAGGGTATTTGGAATCATGTATTGAAAAAGTGGGCGTGGCTTTGCCCACACCTCCCAAAAATGTAAAAAGACCATATCTCACAGACTGTTAGAGGTAGGAAGGTGGATATAAATAAATGTAATGCTGATATGTAGAAAAGTGTTTATTTGGGAATGTGGGCGGTGCCACGCCTTTTTTTTTAAAGAAACAACCATCATAATAGTCGGATTGCCCTCAATTTACAATATGTTGTAATTGGCCTGGTGTTATATACAGACAATTTTGGAATTAAGTTTGGAAAAAGGACCATTAACCCGCCCACAATTCCAAAATTGAATACGAACGCTATTTGAATCACCAGATTTTCACTATTTTTATAGTGAATTTTAATAATTTGAAAGAATAAAAGCTTCCAAATACCGGCAGCTACTCAAATACCGGGTGTTTGTTGGAAATCCCTTTAGACTTACGATCGAACATAATTCACCTAGGCCTTGTGTGAATTTAAGCCAATTGCGAATTGCAGATTTATTTCCAAACAAATTTCGCTTCTTATTTTTAACTAGTAAGTTGTAATGCGCCTATGGCGCCCGTTAATTTGCTTGAGAAAGTATTTGTTACTTAATTTTAAAAATTTTGAGAAAACTATTTTGTAAAAAAAAATTTCGAAAAAAAAAAAAATTGGAAAAAAAATATTTGTGGAAAAAAAAATTTTGTTGAAAAAAAAATTTTGATGAAAAAAAAAATTTTTGTTGAAAAAAAAAATTTGAAAAAAAAAATTTTGTAAAAAAAAAATTTTTGTTGAAAAAAAATGTTTGCTGAAAAAAAAAATTTTTGTTGAAAAAAAAAGTTTTGTCGAAAAAAAAATTTTGTGGAAAAAAAAAATTTTTTGTTGAAAAAAAAATTTTGTAAAAAAAAATTTTGGAAAAAAAAAAATTGGGGAAAACACAATTTCTGTACAAAAAAAAATATTATTTTTTTTATTATTATTATTTATAGAATTATAGAATGCCTATTTAAATTCCTACGTACTGCGTGACAGAGTCAGTGAATCAGTGTCGAGGGTAAATATATATTAAGATGCTTACTGGAGATAATTACGAAAAACAAAAAATAAAAGTGTTCATTTTGTGCGGGAGAAGGGCAAGTGGTGGCTATCTATTCTGCCAAGTGCCAAGAAAGAATGTCACAAGTGCCAAAATTATTTACAACATTGAGATACGGCCAGATGCGGGACCCTGAATGAGATTCTTAGGCTTACTAGACCGATTTCGAGCTGTACTATATTAAATATTAATTCTTGAATTTTTTTTAAAAATATTTCGCCCACCCTCTTCAAAAGTGACTCAACTCAAAATTTATAAATTTCCAGTTTTTGTGTTAATACTGTGCAGAATTCATCACAAAAATAGGTTTTTGCATTTTCTGAAAAATTTAAAATTTTGAGTTGTGTCACCTTGTGCGAAATATTTTTTTGGAAAAATTTTAATAAGTATTTTTTAATATATTACAGATCGAGGCTTAACACAAACATCAGAATCTCATTCAGGTTTCCGATTCTGGCCGTATCTCAATTCTGCCGCTTGTGACATTATTTCTTAGGACGGCGGAATAGGTGGTCACCATTTTCCTTTCACCATTTCCTATCTCAAACAAACCAAAGTGAAGATATGATTTTCTTTCTTAGGATTTTTATTTCAATACAGAAAGTCCCGATTCACACTAGACAATTCTCAGTTTGTAGGAAATGAAAAGGGAAATGAAAAGGGAAATAAAAAACACTTGCTGGAAATTCCCTATGTATTTTTCGTATTTTGATTTTTTCAAAGGGATTTGTATTTGAAAAGGCAATAATGAAAACAAAAATTGCCGAAAAATAATTTTCTTGAGTGACAATAAGAGGCAAGTTCTAAAGGGAATCCTGAAAATTGCCCCAAGTAAAATTGCCTAGTGTGAATCGGGACTAAGGTATGGGATTCTTTTTTAAATCTCAACTCAGTAAAATTTTTTAGACCCTCTGGCTCTCTATCTCTCTGTCTGTTTATTTATGACAGACAATCACTGAATAGTGAAATAATTTGTTGAAAATCAACGAGAAGATCCTTTCTCCAAAATGTTATCCCTGACAAATCAAAACAGGAGTTTCCCACAACTTGGTTTTCTTTTATTAAAATTCCACTTAAATGAAAAGTCCATTTATATACAAAATCTACATTTTCCTATAGCAGCCTAATATAATCGGCATTTCTTCACCGGATTCATTTTACTTTCCCTCGGACAGTGATAGGCATCGGCAAAGTCTTCGGAGTTTGCTGCCAGCTGTAGCAAGAGCTCGGCATCGTCGTCATCATTGCCACAGTAGAACTGGGCCAGATTCAGGAAGAACAACTGATTCCAGGGTATATCGGTGAAGGCCGGCTGTAAGTGTTGGCGATTCACATGGGCATACGTGCGGAATGCCACACGAACGCCAACATTATCGGCAATACGTTCGTCCAAAGCGTCCGTTTCCAGTTGTTCTTGCAGGCAGCCGAGAGCGTCGGTGAATTTCGGCTGTTCCAGTATATCACTGTAGACCGTACTCTGTAGACCTTGAGTGTCGCGTTCCAGGCCCGAACTGTCCACAGAGTGACTGAATTCATGACTCAAAATATAACCGAACAGCGACCACACGAACAAGTTGTCATAGTGGGCATCGAACATGGGCGCTTGCAGATAGGAGAAGGGTATAACCACCATATTGACATCGATGTCGTAGCCGGTGGAATCGTAATATTCCAGACTGTGTGTCTGATTTTGATAGCACAGCTGGAGTGTGTTAAAGCGCTGCTGCAACAGGGCCAAGTGATTTCCACAGTAGTCGCTGGCATGCAGATCGCCACTGCTACGGAAGTAGTCGTCTAATTTGGCCTGGTCCACATTTTCGGGTAAATTACCCAAATTCACCTTCAAATGCGACAACTTCTCCCTGAGCTGGCCCATTTGGACGGAGCTCAACTCCAGATTATTTTCTTGCAAAACTTCCAAAACATACTTGAAGATATGTTCGGTTATGGTGGAGATCTCGGCATTGTACTGCTTGGACACGGGCAGATAACTGCGCGAGTAGTACATATAGTTGACAGCCATATCCATTTTGTGGCGTGTGTCCACGACACAATCAATTTGGGCATCATTGCCCACATACTGCAGGAACTTGAACCACAGATAATTAACGATTTCCTGGCTATGGGCGGTTTTCGCACAATACTCCAGCAGAAACGTGTAATAGGCGACATTGAAAACGGTCACCTCATCATCATTGTGGATGGCATGTGGCAGCACCACTTCGAGGTATTCGTACAGCTGGGGATAGGACGATCTCAGTTGGTCGTAGCTCAGGGTCTCCTCATTTTCCTCTTGGGCGTACTTTTCGTAGGTCTCCTTCCAGAATTGATCAGTTTTCACATACTCTTGGGCAAACTTGGAGGCAGTTGCTGGCGGAATTTCAAAGTACTCCAATACGGCGGTGAGCTCGTTTACATCTATCTCCTCCTCCTCGCTGACATCGGGCAATTGGAGATATACCTCCACCGTGCCGTTGGGAGCTTTATAAAAGTGCAGTCGTGTCAGGGCGTCGTTGAAGTTAAAGCGATTCAGCTCAGCCAACAGATGGAAAATATTAAAGTCCGCCGCTGGCCACTGAATGTGCTCGTGACCCTGACGCAACTGCAGCAAGGGCCACTCCAGGTCCTTGGCCGGTTTAACATAATTGAAGTAGTTCAGTAAATCACCATTATCGCGGGCCAAACATGATCGGTAGAATATTTTCATTTTGTCCATGGCACTGGTGCCGGAATCCACCATTGACAGAGAACGTTCGACTTCGTGGTCCAGCAGTTGCTTAAGTTGTAAATTGAATTTGTGATCCATCATGGCCATCATTTCGGAATACTCCTCGGTGGCATAGTTTTGGGCCCAGTTGGAACACGCATAGTCATAGAAATTATCACACGGATCGAAGGTCTTATTCATCGACTGTTGTATCATCTGCAATTGTTGCATGTTCGGCGAGAAGGTAACGTGCGCGCCGGTGGCTACCGAAACAAGCAGCGCCCATAGAGGCCAACTCTTTAGAGGGTTTTTATTTAACATTTTCCGGGTTTTTGTCTTTAATATCTTGAACTTTCTTTCTAAGGCGTTCACTTTACTCGACTTTTAAATTGCAACTAATTTAATTCTATTTTTTAAGTCGCTGCCAGAGTTTGGCACAACATGAACATTGTCCATAGATAAGAGTTGGTGATGTTAATCGAAATGGCTTAGGGGTCATTGGGTGCGAAACAGATAATTAGTTTTGTTGGTGTGCCCTCGTTTGTCCCGCTTCCGTTCCCAAAAAAAATTTGCAAAGTCAATTATCATGAACCAAAACAAATGGAAAATTGAATAAATAGGAATTTTGGCATGACTTAGATAAAGTTAATTCAAAGTGAAATGAGAACTTGTGGGAATTCAAAAATAATTGAATCTAAAGAAAGGGGAGCAAAAATAATTTAGACACAAATGACCCAAAGTTTGAACAGTGAACAAATTCCCCCAAATTTTTGTTTAACAGTCCTACAGTATTAAACTCAAAAACAGTCGTAAAATATCAAAGAACCTGTTGATTTTGAATGGAAATAGTTGATATTTTTTTTTGAGCGGGATTTTCTTGTTTTTTTGGGGATATTCTCATAACAGGTTTTTGTTATAATGTTGTTTTTTTAGGGTATTTTTCATAATATTTGGGGGATTTTGTATTGGGTAATTTTTCAAAAATTATTTGTGGGATATTTCAGAATTTTTGGGAAAATTTGTATGTATATTGAAAATTTAATGGCAATTCTTCATTTGGGGAATTCTTCTTTGTTTTGAATTTGGGGCAATTTTTATAGAGCCAAGAATACTATTTTTTTGATCAGTTTGCATCTAAATAACAGAGCCCGGAACTAGGAAAAATGCCCAAAAAAAAAATAAAGATTATATAAATGAAAAACCCCCCCCAAAAGCCCAAACAAAAAATTCCCCAAAAATTCTGGAAAATCCCAAAAACAATTTACGAAAAATTATCCAATAAAAAAACCCTAAAAAAAAACATTATAACAAAAACCTGTTATGAGAATATCCCCAAAAAACAAGAAAATCCCGCTCAAAAAAAATTAAAAATGCCCCAATTGAAGAATTTCCCAATGTAAATGAAAAATATCCCCAAAAAAATCAAAAAAAAAATCCCAAAAATAAAAAAAATGGATAATTTTTTACGAACTCAAACATGAGCTTCTTCTTCGGATATATGTGTGGGTGCAATGTAAGGTCATCTATTAACCCGTTGGACACCAGTTCCAAAATTTTTCGTGGGACTTTTTTTTTTGGAAAATGGGTCGTATATTTTTTTTACAACTGTTTTATTTAGTATAATTTGGAACTTATGGAATCAATCACATCTCTGATGATCAAGGGGTTAAATGGGTGCGAAGCCTGCTGCAGAATTACACGTCCAATTTCCTTTCATTACAATAACATATTGTACAAAAACGTGGGCAATTTTGAACCGAAAAAAGTCCATATTTCAAATCGTGAAGACACTACCTTTCATTTGTCAAAAAATGGGTGATGCCACGCCCTCACTGGGCCCAAAATATTATATAAATTTTCGTAAGTTTGGCGTCATTTTGAAGGAAACTTGTTAGTCAATTTTATCGTCAACTTAGCCTGTTCATCAAAATCACCAAATTGAAGTACAATTTTCATTAAATTCAGTTTGTTCATTAAATTGAAGAAAAATCTATGTCTTAACACGACTTCCAAACAAAGCTAATTTATTACAATGAAGTTTTAATGTTCAAAATATTTTCCAAAAATTAATTTGTGCCGAGGTTTTTTTTGGTCACTTTAATAGGAACTATTTATCTTGGTCCGATTTAGTCTTTAAGGTTATGCTATGCCATGGAGGAGATTTTCCAATTTGGAAGCAGCCACCTGTATTCGTTTGGACTCGCTCGGGTTGCGATGGCGGCAACGACCATATATATTGTCCGCTTGTCTGCATTATTATTCTTCAAAGCGGACATGATCAGCTTTGAAATGAAAAAGAGGATCATACTACAATCCTACTAACTCCGAAGTTTGATGTTGACATGTTCACGTTGTATTTTAGAGAATTTCCCTATTAAAACCATTTGCTGAATGATAAAGGCCCAGCACTTATTACTAGACCTAATACAATATTCACATGCATACATACACTCAATATAACATTTAATTTGTACTCACTTATACTTATATGAATCCGTGATCATTTGATCATTTTCTCGTGTCCAATAATTCAAAGAGGTCGGATTTGCTTCGATAAAACACTCCAGGGTAATATTGAAATACATCGGAATGCCAACTAATTGATGAGGTATCCACACCATCGGAGAGACTACCAAACGCCAACCAAAAAAAAAAAGAGAGAATGATACAAAGAGAAATGAGCACATGTTCAATTATAATTGAAATTGTTCTTGACGTCTCGACAATTATCATCAGCTGTACTACAATACTTGTAGAATAACAATAATTCGTCGACAGTCGTCGCATAGTCACTGATACACTTACAGTCTACACTGACTTTAATACGCTTCGATACGCTGGGTGGTACGCCATTTGTGGCTATGCACAAATATGCGCCCATGTGAAGACGTGAGATACGTTCCAATTCCAATTGATCACCTTCAACTTCCGTAACTACAGACAGCGTTGTATGTCAAACCGGTTTTTGCGTTGCAGCAAAATATGTGGTGGAGAGACAAAGACAGAGAGAGAGAGAGAGGAAAATACAGAAAATTACAATGTAAGCAATTAAATTGAAATTCACGAAATGTCTATTGAAGGTGCACTATTTTTCGCCATGATGACGTTCAGACACGAGGGTGGTATGATAAGTGTTAGTGAAATGTTTCATAAGTGTAAGTGAAATAAAGCTAAAGCTGAAGCTAAAGCTAAAGCTAAAGCTGAAGCTGAAGCTAAAGCTAAAGCTAAAGCTAAAGCTAAAGCTAAAGCTAAAGCTAAAGCTAAAGCTAAAGCTAAAGCTAAAGCTAAAGCTAAAGCTAAAGCTAAAGCTAAAGCTAAAGCTAAAGCTAAAGCTAAAGCTAAAGCTAAAGCTAAAGCTAAAGCTAAAGCTAAAGCTAAAGCTAAAGCTAAAGCTAAAGCTAAAGCTAAAGCTAAAGCTAAAGCTAAAGCTAAAGCTAAAGCTAAAGCTAAAGCTAAAGCTAAAGCTAAAGCTAAAGCTAAAGCTAAAGCTAAAGCTAAAGCTAAAGCTAAAGCTAAAGCTAAAGCTAAAGCTAAAGCTAAAGCTAAAGCTAAAGCTAAAGCTAAAGCTAAAGCTAAAGCTAAAGCTAAAGCTAAAGCTAAAGCTAAAGCTAAAGCTAAAGCTAAAGCTAAAGCTAAAGCTAAAGCTAAAGCTAAAGCTAAAGCTAAAGCTAAAGCTAAAGCTAAAGCTAAAGCTAAAGCTAAAGCTAAAGCTAAAGCTAAAGCTAAAGCTAAAGCTAAAGCTAAAGCTAAAGCTAAAGCTAAAGCTAAAGCTAAAGCTAAAGCTAAAGCTAAAGCTAAAGCTAATACTACAGCTATATTTTATGTTACTAACAATGTCATCAACTATCTACACCTTCGCCCCACAGTGCTGCTATTAATCCCATTCTTCTTCTTCTTCTTACCTTCTGTTGTTTTGTTGATTACAATTTTTAAGCCATCATCACGTTTCCACCGTATCGATGGCTCCGGGCTGCCTTTCGCTTTGCAGCGCAGTGTGACATTATCACCTTCTCGCACAATGACATCACTGGAGGTCAACGCATCATCGATGTTGGGCGGTACTGCAATTTAAATAAGTCAGACAAAAATGTTTTTGTTTACAAATGCATAAAGTGTTGTTGATTAATTATTTAATTAATAACAATTATATGGCATAATCAGACATACGACTAATCGTTTTTTTTTTTTTTTATATAAAATTCACCAGAAATTTGAGACTTTAATTCAAATTAAACTCATTCGCTTAGACATTTGGATTAAATGCCCGTGAATGATATTCGAAACAGACAAAAATAAGTATTCGTTGACAAAATAATTATGTCAGCCTGAGTGAGTTGTAACAAGTTATAAGACACCACTGAGTAATAGTTTAGCTAATGGGATTAAAACCAATTCGGTCTCAACTCAGAAGTTTGTAATTTGATAATTTCCCATTGAATATTTATTTTTACAGATGTCAATCACAATTTTGTTGGTAGACCCTAAGGTTATCGGTTAATTAAACGGAAAATCGTTATTATCTGTTTAAAATACTTATTGAAGACTTCTAAAATAGTGAATCAATCTTCCAATTCAGCTAGAAAAATATTAAAACAAGGTATTTCAATGCATTGTTGAAGCGTATATCGTTCCATTTTTAGTAATGGCATAGTTTCTCCTTTTCAATTGTCAAAGATTAAAAGTTTCAAAAGTGACAGCTACCGAAATACCGGGTGATTCAAAATAACACCTCTTGGAAATCGACTACCAAAGTCCTTTTGAAGTAGAGCAAAGTATCAAACTGCCGTTGGTTTTTGTAAACCTTTGCAGATACGAAGGCTTCCCCAAAGGACCGCAAGGGGATTCAGGTTCGGAAGAAACAATGGTCGCTTTATTATAAGAACATTGCTATTCTACAGGAACTCTGTCCTCTTCAGTGTTCAAAAAGCCGTGTTCATTGATCAATTGCTGACTTTAGCTTTGGCTGTTAAAGAAAATGTTCAGATTTTGTAAATTACAGCCTTTAGCTTTGGTTACTCTTCTTATCGTTGTTTTGCTTTGGTTGGAGCAGCCAACTTTAAGCATTAGCTGAATCAGCCAACACAGCCAGCCGTTCCATACCTGCAAAAGCTAAAAAAAATATTTTTCTGACTTCGATTGTTTTTCTACAGCTGTAGAAAAATTCATTGGCAGCAGCCTACCAGATATGTTGGCTCTCATTTAATGATTTGCGCAGCTAGAAAACAAAAGCCCACAGCAGTCAGTGGTGACAACTTTTGGCAAATAAAGAAACGTAAACAACAACAAACGAAAAAAAAATTCAAAGCCCACAGCAGTCAGTGGTCACAGCCTGGGGAAATAAAAAAAACCTTAACCTAAATGGAAGCTCACTTTTTCTTTAGCTTCTCACAAGTTGGCTACACTAAAAGGCAAAGAAAACATTTTTTAGCTGCCAGTTCATGCAGCTAACAATTTCTTTTGGCTGCTGCTATATTGTGCAGCCATAGATTTCGTTTGGCTGCGGTTTTGTTCAGCTATAGGCTTTTTTTAACTGCGCGTAACCAAATAACCATTTCGTCAAGACCAAACCAAACTCTTGTCTCTAGTCTACTCATGTCTTCCGCTCTGTGCGGGAACATAACCAAATGTTGTCAAAGAGATTTTCACCTCAGTTCTACCGTGAGAGTTCCATCAACCACCTCCAACGAATATGAAGAGATCTAGAGAGAGAAATAGAGAGCGAGCGAGGAGCATAGCTACAAAAGAAAACCTCTAGATCAACGGTCCTATCAGTCGCTTCTGGACGACATTCATAGAGATTCGATAGCCTGTTCAGCTGAGGTCAAGATGATGTTGTCAACTCAATTACAAAATTTCAATTTAATTTATTATGCCTATTCTAATGATGTTACTATAGAAATAAAGCAACGTCAGAAGAGAACTTAAGACTAAAATTAGTTAAATAATAAAGTTTAAAGTAATAAGTTTGAAACAAAGAGGTACAATTGAAAGATAAAACGTGTAGCTAATGAAAAGCAATATCAGTTTTGAAATATGCCGGATATATCCAACTCATGAGCCAGTGCTACGTGCTGTTTTGTAAAACCAAAACCAATTCGAAATCCACAAAGTTCAAATAGTCTGTAATGTTATTGGTTTAGCCACAATTTGTTCGAAAACATTTATTTTACGCTTAAATTTGACTTAGAACGAAGATGCAACCTAAATGCGATGGCATTAGCCGCAGTGTTTACCTAAAGCTATTTTAGAGTGACTTTCTGACGCTGCATTTTTAGTGCGGCACAGTGAAGGCACGAACATGATTCGTTAGTTTCATTAGAGTTTGCTGAATTGGCGTCCATGTGTGTGTGTGTGCGACACTTCAAGTGTGCGTGTGCATATGTTGTATTATGAAATAATATAAAAATAACATGGCTGTATGTTTCACATGCTGCATAAAAGTTGGCTGGAACTCATATTTAATTCGTCTGCACGAAATATACACACACACACTCCGTTACAGCGACATGTATTTACTGTGCAGTAAAGCATCCTCTGCGTGTGTCGGAGGCATAATATCACGTTTTATGAGAATTTCTGATATTACACGTACATGCATTGAGGCTGAGGCCGAGTCGGTGTCTGTCTGTCTGTGTGTGTGTGTATGCGAGAGTGTATTTTTTGCCAATATACATGTTTGCGTGGTGAGATCAATAACATATGGCACCAGAAATACTAAAAACCGTTATGTGCACACATACCAACAGGCTCAACACCGAGCACCCAACGCCATAAAGAGGAAACACCACCAACACCGACAACAACGAACGTGTGTGTGCGTGTGTGTTTGCTTTAGCAATGAGGCCACCCTGCTGTGCTGTGCTGGTGAAATGTAGAGAACAGAGTAAATGCGGTAGAAATGTCGTCATATTAAGATTAAATTAGGTGCAATAAAGATTATTCGCTGTTGTTGTTTTTTTTTGTTTGTTTGCTTTTACACTCTCTGAGTGTGGCAGACGTCGAATTGAAATTTAAAATTGATAACAGGAACAGCTGAGTTGTATGAAGACACTCGGTGATTTATTGTGCAAAATCAGGAGAGCTGTTTAAAGACTTTAGCTGATGTGAGTAACATAAATTGCTGGCATTTATTACAGAAGCATGAGGCAGATGACAAAGGAAAACAATTGAATAATAGACATGTTCCAAGTGACAGGAATAATATGTATTCTCAGAATTGATATATGGGGTAAGATTCTCATCAAGTTAATAACTCTTTACGCTGGTTGAAAGAAGGTAAGTCACAACTCCATTTGTCCCGCCTTAATATTAAATATTTTTGAATATTTTCAAAAATTATTTTAAAATATATTACAATGGAAAAGCTTAACAACAACAAAAAAAAAGAATCTCATTTACGATACCAAATCTGGACTTATCTCAATTTCGAAAAAAATTTTGCGCTTGTGACATTCGTACTTGAAGCTCAGCAAGCTAAATCTGTTAGTTTTTTGTTTAAGCTATTTTATTTGTCATCAAAAAATTCAGAATTAACAACATTTTCTCAAATTCATCTACTGAATTTACTTCTAAGACATGATTCATTTGCATTTTGAAACTAATAACATAATATTTCACTCTATTCAGCTGGCTGAATTTTCGATTTCTGCATTTTAAAACTAATAACATAAGTTTTCACGCTATTCAGCTGGCTGAATTTTCCATTTCTGCATTTTAAAACTAATAACATAAGTTTTCACTCTATTCAGCTGGCTGAAATTTTTTTTTTTAGCCAAAACTCAAAAACGTAAACAATTTTCAAATTCAGCTAGCTGTATTTTAATTTTCAAACCTGACTCAACACGCTTTTAAACTATCCAGCTGGCTGGATTTTCAATGGTCGTCAAAAATTCAGAATTAACAACATTTTCTCAAATTCAGCTGCTGAATTTACTTCTAATACATGATTCATTTGCATTTTGAAACAAATAACATAAGTTTTCACTCTATTCAGCTGGCTGAATTATCGATTTCTGCATTTTAAAACTAATAACATAAGTTTTCACTCTATTCAGCTGGCTGAAATTTCTTTTTTTTAGCCAAAACTTAAAAACGTAAACAATTTTCAAATTCAGCTAGCTGTATTTTAATATTCAAACCTGATTCAACTCGCTTTTACACTATTCAGCTGGCTGGATTTTCAATGGTCGTCAAAAATGTAGAATCAGCAATTGCTTTTCAAATTCAGCTGCTGAATTTATTTTCAAGGCATGATTCACTCGAACTTTTAAACTAATTGCATAAGTTTTCAATCAGAAACATAAACAGTTTTCAAATTCAGCTAGCTGTATTTTAATTTTCAAACTTGACTACACAGGTTTTTACTCTATTCAGCTGAATTTTCATTGTTCATCAAAAACAGAGGATCAAAAAATTTTTCTCAAATTCAGCTGCTGAAGTTACTTCTAAGACATGATTCACTTGCATTTTGATAGTAATAACGTACGTTTTCACTCTATTCAGCTGGCTGAATTTTCGTTTTTCCGCCAAAATTCAAATAAGTTAACAATTTTTAAATTCAACCATTTGACTACACAGGTTTTTACTCAATTCAGCTGGCTGAATTTTCTTTGTTCGTCAAACATTGTAAATCAACAATATTTTCTCAAATTCAGCTGTGGAATTTTAATTTTTACATATTTCGTCCAATTCAGCTGGGGAAATATCATTCTAACACATGACTGTGGTTGATATTGAAGCGTTATTACACATTCAGCGGAGTGAATTTGTCGCCAGGAAATTGCCTAATTTAGAATCGAAACTTTAGTTTTTTTTTATAAATTCACTGTGCTGAATTAGTTTTTCTGATGTTAGGTTTTATTTCCGTCTTGTTTTATAAAATGTTTTTAGTAAATTCAGCTTACAGAATTTGTTATTTCTAGACAGGATTTTTGAATTCTTTTTAAAAAAAAAATACATTTTTTTGTTCAATTCCGTCATTTGTGACATATGTTTTCATTCTATTCAGCTGGCTGAATTTGCGTTGTATGTAATTATATTTAAAATCATAATCATTTTGTAAAGTTCAGCTTTGCTAAATATAATATAATCTTAAATTCCGACTGAGCTTAATTTAAAAAACGGGATTACATAGCTTTTCACTGTATTCAGCTGGCTGAATTTTCGGTATGTGTCACAATTCCAAATAATAATTTTTTTTCCAGAAATTCAGCTGTCTGAATTAAATTTTAAAACATTACCAAGTGTCTTGATACAACATTCAGCTAGCTGAATTTGATTTTTTTTTGAAATCAAAACAATAAATATTTTTTTTAAATTAGCCAGCTGAATTGGTTATTTCTGTGTTAGGATTTTTCCAGATTTGTTTCGTAAAATGTTTTCAGTGGATTCATCTGAATTTTTTTCGTTTCTAACGAGATTTTTTACGATTTTATTAAAAATATTATTTTCTGGTTTTAAAATAACTGCATTTTTTAATTCAGCCAGCTGAATGAAAACCTAAAGCACAATTTAAAAGCATGTCAGATACAGATGTTTCATTCTTCAACAATTCCAAATTTAATAACATTTTCATAAATACATCTGGTTAAATGTAAAAAATTCAAAATTATTAAATTTTTTTCAAATTCGCTTCACTAAATTTAGTCTGAATTTTCGTTTATCGTCCAAAATTCAAAAATCATAATCATGCTCTCTAATTCAGCTGGGTGACTTTTATTTTAAAAACTTGACAACAGAAGTTTTCGCTGCATTCCGCTGATTTTGTTAAATGATTTTATATTCACCGGTCCGTATACTTCCCTTCTTCACGCACAAATTTCCCTCCCTCCTTTTCAATGTCTCCTCTTTAAGATTTTAAAAATTATACATTCATTGCTTATGTTTACACTTAAAAAGATATTTTTTTTGTTTTTTTTTACCCCAATATCACATTTACAATTTGTATTTCTTTGCTTAAAGAAGACCACATTAAGTTTAAGCAACCTTTAATTAATTCCTTATGTTGTGCCAACTATTCAAGTTTACCACAAATCATTGACTAATTTCTAATCCCTCTCATTATGTCCCATCCCATCCGACTATCCTATTAGCAGCATTAAATTAGCAAAACCCTCGTAGGTCTCTTTAAATTCCCCAAACTACTTAAAGATATTCCCATGACTTCAATCGTAACCAAATCTTTGACATCACTTAATCTTATCCTTCACCCACGCTGACTTCATGCTCATCCCCTGACACAGGGAAACAATCACACAGTTTGTTTTTTGTGTGAGCGTGTATGTGTGTGTTGGCATAGTCGTCGCATCTGAACAAGTGATTTTCTTAATTAAATTGTATGTCAAAACTTTTCCAGAGCTGCAGCCGAACCAAAAAAAAAGAAAAAAATCCGGAAAGAAAAGAACACACACACACATATAAGAAAGAAACTTTTGAGCAACACTGCTGATGGTGGACCACCGCCAATGTCAGTGGCAGCAGCAGCTGCCGCAGCAAGGGTGTGGGTTGACAGACACCTCTCCGAGCGTCGGGGAAAATCTCAATTTCTAAGCCTAAAGCTTAGGACAGCTTAAATCATTTGTCGACATCTGTGGAATATCAATGAAATGCGGTGTTTTTGTATTCCCGGCCAGAGTTGGAGAAAAAGTTTTCTGTAATAAGTCAAACTAACACCAGAAGACACCAAACACACACTCACATACTTGTCAAACAGCAAACAAACCCAAAAAAAGAAAAAACATATAATGACAGTTGACAATATCTTGGGGATATCTTGCGACAACGGCGATGATGATGACTAGAAGGGCGGCCACAATATCGATATTGAACACTTGACCATTGGCAAATACACATGTATAACGCCTGCTATATTTATGGTTGTTTTCTTCTCTTTTGTAGAATTTTACATTGGAACGCCTGGAGAGGAATGGAGGCGACCTTAACTACTCTTGGAGGAGTGTGGTCTATTAATTAAGTGTTGAATGTCATATCGTAATATTGTTTTATTGAGGCGACGATATAGAGTTATCTAAGGAATATACCGGAAATAATGTCCTTGGGTTCATTGGGATCACTACTCACTGTTCAATGACTGAATTAATTAAATGGCGGCCTTTGGCAGCTTCAGAGGGTGGTAGAGGGAGGTGAAGAATCTACAAGAGATTTAATTTCCTATTTGGAAATGAAAAAGACTGATGATCTCTGAACTTTAATACAATAGAATAGGAGCTGTCAGTTAGGATTACTTGCCATGGCTTCAGAAGAATTGAGAAAAAGGGTCATACACCTTATCTTGTTAATTAATTAATATGCTTGGAAATTATCTCTGACATTGAGACAGAGATGGGTCACAAGTAACTGATCACAGTTTTCGAAAAAAAAATTAGTTACTTAGAGTTAAGCTATCCATAGATAGGCAGGATGTTATAAAACCGTTATTGTGGAAACGATTTTATGTTGTTTCCTATCCCAACAAAATTGGTTAATGGTTCCTCATGAGCCAATTTTATTTACTGCAAGATATTTTCACTATAATGATGACGATAGGAGAATTCTAAGCAACATTTACCAAATATGCCCGACTATCATGTAATCGATACCCGACTATGGAATATTTAACACAAAAACCTTTATCTTTAACTATTTGCAACCCCTCTCCACCAAGAAAAATCGCCCAAAATCACAAATGAAAATGCACCACAGCCACGGAAGGCTAACGGGCGCTCCAATAGAAAAGCGTTAATCCGAAGGAAGAACTAAGTGTTGTGAGGGGATGAATAATTCCTGGAATAATGCTTGGATATCTGACAGTAGGAGTTTTGAGGTGGCTAGAGACATACCTACCGGATGCCAGTCTTTTTTTGCTCATTTGCAGTTTGAAGCAGGGCTGTGAAGTCGGAGTTTTAGTCTGACAAATTTGCCCGCCGTACAAATTTGTCGCGGTCTGCAGTCTAGAAATTTGCTGGAATCCGACTCCAAGTGGTTTTTACTTATATTTTCAATAAAATAAGAAAAAGAAAATTACCAAAAAAGTGTGAAAGATTTTTTTTAAATTGTACTTTTTCCATTTTTTTTTGATTTTTTTTTTAAATTTTTTTTAAATATTTGTGGTTTGGAGTCGAGAAATTTGCTCGAATTCGTCTCCAAGTGGTTTTTCCTAATATTTTCAATAAAATAAGAAAAAGAAAAATTGCAAAAAAAGATTAAAGATTTTTTTAAAAAAAATTTTATATATTTTTTTAAAATTTTTTTTATATATTTTTTTATATATTTTTTTTATATTTTTTTTTTATTTTTTTTATATATTTTTTTAAATTTTTTTTATATTTTTTTTTTAATTTTTTTTTATATATTTTTTTATATTTTTTATTTATTATTAATTACAATACCAAGTAAATTTATATTCTAATTTTGGATCCAAGGGTAAACCGGGTGACACAGACCATATGTTTTAGATTTTTGCAGCGACAGACCAAAGCCTCTGGTGGGAATCGAACCCACAACCCCCACGCTGATAGGCAAGCACGCTACCAACTCGCCTACCGGGGCGCTTGTTTTTTTTTTTTTTTTTTTTATATTTTTTTTTAAATTTTTCTTCAAATTTTTTTTATTTATTTTTTTTTTTTTAGTTAATTTTTTTTTTTTTGATTTTAAAATATTTTCGATTACACTAACTATCTATGTTTTGCATAAAAACGTAGCACAGCGTGATTTATTTTCTAAATTTTGTTATACAACAACTGAAGTCGGTGTCGAGCTATTTAAAAAAGCTGCAGTCGTAGTCGAGCAATTTCGTTCCTATTCCACAACCCTTGTTTGCAGGCTGCTAACATCATTTTAAGAAGGTGCCTAAAGTTTCAAGTCTCCAGCTAAATTATGACTGTAGTTAAAACACAATTAAAATCCAGATCTTTTGGTCCAGACGGTTGGTTTTTTCTTACCCCTAAAAATGTCCAACTAAAAACGAGATTTTCGAAAGAAAAATATAGTGAACATTTTTTTTTTTTTTTTTTTTTTAAAAAAATATGGGTTTATGGAATTACCAAAATTGTACATACATCCCTCGTCAAATTATCTGCGAAATTTATTACGAAAAACTATAAATAGTTTTTGGAAAGAAAACAAAGCTTTGTGTACGAGTGTAGGATTATGTGTTGGTGTGTGTTCGAAGTTTCCACTACGAGTATTCCAACAGACACACACACATACCCACTGCCTCACTACTTGGGTGGCTTTTCCACTGAGTCCGTATGTGTGTGTGTGTACTTTTTTTGTCTTTGCCATAAAGCGTTTATTAGTTTTCTTATTTTATTTTTTTCTCAAGTAAAGTTTGGCAGTTGTGTTGATGTTTAGTCTCATCCTTTGTGGTCCTCTCCACCACCACATTCCTGGTCCACATACTGGCACACACAGAAACACAGTGGCAAAAGACAAAAGGCAAAGTTGTAGCAAAAGCTTAAGAACAATGTTGTTCAAACTCGTCGGGCCAACAGCAACGTTTATCAGATTGACAATATTGTCTGATTGCTAATTACTTTTATTGTTCGATGGTTATGATGATCGGTGAGAAGAGAACAGAAGCAAAAGCACAGAGTTCAAGAATTGAACCGAATGGAAACACATATTAGCACATAATAATAACAGAGATACAAATTAGGGTTGGGGAAAGGATAATGACATTGAAGGGTTTAATGTTAGGAATATATATTTTATAAGCATAACTACCGATTTCCAAACGCTTTAAAGTTAAGCTTAGTTAGTAATTGAGTTTACTTAAAATCCTTCATAGATGAAGATATTGTAATCCTGCAATTATGGCTATGGACCTGACTTCATTTAGTCCATTGGGACAACAGAAAATTCCACCATTGACACAAACCAGTCACTAGTCAAGTGTCGTGTCAGTCTCTAGTCAAGTTGCGAACATACTCCATCGAATTTAATGACCTATATGACATTTTAATTCGAAGATATGGGATTTGATGATAAAATAATGAAAATTTACACTATTTGTCTTATTCGAATTTTTATGATTTATTTTAAAACAAAACAAATTTACAAAAATAATGTTTCAACTTAAATTTGTATATAACTATGAAACTGTTACGATCGCACTCTAATTTAAGACCCTAGTGATCGCTTAACTAATCTCTAATGTAAGTGAATCGTATGAAGGATTTTCTCAATTACTGCAGTATAACCATAGATTTTAAATGGAGACATGATCGTTATCTGAATTGAGTCGTTGCTTTCCTCGTACAAAATGTAAGTCTTACTCATCAATCTAAGGCTTTACCAATGACTGATCTCTAATTGAAGTCTCCAGTGGTCACCAGACTATGTTAAATTGTGGTCCTCCTTAAACTCCAGTTCCAGTTACATTTTGTTCTAAATATTTTACCGCAATTGCTGTTTAATTGGACCCATAATTTGCATATGACACATATCGCTCATTTACTTGAATAGTGGCATAACTCAAAATAGGATTTTTTCCGGAGAGCCGTTTAAAATAGTCAATTTCGTCGTACTTTCCAAATATAGAAAAATAACTGCAGGCTATTTCAATAATATGGAAACCTGTCATATGAATCCATAATACTCAGTAGAACAAAAGCCAATTTAAATTAGAGATTTACAGCTTTTCCAAGACCAAAAATATATAAAGTGAATTTTGAATTATGCCACTATTCAAGTAAATGATTCCAGACACTATACCGTAAACCCGTAGAAAAGTATCGATTTGGAACCAAAATCGAATAGCCAGGAGACGCTTTTGAGTTTCATGCCCTTAGGTGACGCAAATGGATGTCTGGAGGCGTTAGCATGGAAGTGAGGAAAAGGGCACAGCAAATTATTTTTTATTTTTTATTTTTTATTTTTTATTTTTTATTTTTTATTTTTTATTTTTTATTTTTTATTTTTTATTTTTTATTTTTTATTTTTTATTTTTTATTTTTTATTTTTTATTTTTTATTTTTTATTTTTTATTTTTTATTTTTTATTTTTTATTTTTTATTTTTTATTTTTTATTTTTTATTTTTTATTTTTTATTTTTTATTTTTTATTTTTTATTTTTTATTTTTTATTTTTTATTTTTTATTTTTTATTTTTTATTTTTTATTTTTTATTTTTTATTTTTTATTTTTTATTTTTTATTTTTTATTTTTTATTTTTTATTTTTTATTTTTTATTTTTTATTTTTTATTTTTTATTTTTTATTTTTTATTTTTTATTTTTTATTTTTTATTTTTTATTTTTTATTTTTTATTTTTTATTTTTTATTTTTTATTTTTTATTTTTTATTTTTTATTTTTTATTTTTTATTTTTTATTTTTTATTTTTTATTTTTTATTTTTTATTTTTTATTTTTTATTTTTTATTTTTTATTTTTTATTTTTTATTTTTTATTTTTTATTTTTTATTTTTTATTTTTTATTTTTTATTTTTTATTTTTTATTTTTTATTTTTTATTTTTTATTTTTTATTTTTTATTTTTTATTTTTTATTTTTTATTTTTTATTTTTTATTTTTTATTTTTTATTTTTTATTTTTTATTTTTTATTTTGTATTTTGTATTTTGTATTTTGTATTTTTTATTTTATTTTATTTTATTTTATTTTATTTTATTATTTTTTTTTTTTATTTTTTTTTATTTTATTTTATTTTATTTTATTTTATTTCATTCTTCTTCAGATCAAACATTTTGTAGTAAATTATTTAAAATAACTTTATTGACTAAAATACATACAACATGATTTAAACTTAAACAATTAAAAATCCTTTCCAACCCATCAATGGCCAACCCGTTAATCAAAACCGACACTTTCTGCGGGGATTCAGGCGACTACCCAAGGGACACTGAAATGCCTCTGAGAATTCTTCCGAATTCATAGCAATCTGATTCAAACGTCTACCATACGAATCGTGTGCGCCACCCCGAGGACTGGCGCAAAAGAATTGTCCCAGGTTCAAGAAGAACAACTTCTTCCAGGGTATACTCGTCGCATTCACCTGTGGACTATGTACCCGGCTGTAGGTGCGAAAGGCCACTCGGGAGCCTAACAAATCGCCCAGACGTTCATCCAAAAATCGAGTGGGTTGCTGGTCTTGCATGCATTCGAGGGCAGCCTGTATCCGTGGCTGCTCCATGAATCGGCCGTGGCTGCTAACGGCATGTGTAAATTCATGGCCCAGAACGGCACCGAATATCGTCAACGTCAACAAGGGGTCAACGCTAAAGTTAACCAGGGGTAGTGTTACAAAGCCAAAGGGCGTAACTACCGAATTTCTTTGGTAAATATTCGCTGAAGTATGGCCGACCATCAGCAGGGAATTAGGACTTGAGTGTAAGCTTAATAAGGGTTCCAATTGTAAATGCTTCAGTACTAGTAAATCATTTTTATAGTAATTGTGAAAATCCAAATCGGGTATATAGCGATAGAAATCGTCTATCCTAGACTGATTAACACTGTCGGCCCAGTGTTCTACATTTCGGCTCAGTTGGTTTAGACGGTTATTTAGGGACTGCAATTGATACGGCTTCAAATTCAATCGATTCTCTTTTAAAAACTCCACTAGCTGTTGGTGGGTATGATTTAGAAGATTAGACACATTAGTGTTGACTTCCTGGACATGCGGCATATACGAGTGTTTGTGGTCCAGATAATCAAAGGCCACATGCATTCGATACTGTATGGCAGCAGAACAACTGCCCCAGTTGAGGGTGTTTAGGTAAAGTAAAAATTTGACCATCAAATAATTACAAAACTTGGGCAATTCCTCCGGCAGCCAGGATTTTCTACGCAAATACTGAAAGTACTTCAAATTGCCAATAACCACAAAAGCAGCACGTACTTCGTCACCTCTAACATCCGCCGGTAGGATATTAATCAACAATTTATAAACTCTGGGATAGTATTGCTTAAGTTTGTCGTAGGAAACCACGGGAGGATTCTCCTTCTTCGATTCACCTTCTGTTTCGTTTTCATTGAAGGCATATTTTCTATAAACCTCTTGCCACTCGCTGTGGGTGTTGACAATTTCGTCGCTATACTTCTTAACCATTTCAGGGGGAAGTTGCATTTCTTCGAGAATTTTCTTTACAGCTTTCGCATCAAGAATTTCGTCTGACGGCAACGTCACCATTGTCAGCAGACTGTCGTCATTTTGTCTAGCAGACTTTTGATTCAGCACTACATTGTCCAAACCATAGGCGCCCAGTTGACTAACCAGCCCGAACGGATCAAATTGTCTCGTTGACCACGGTCTAAGGGTAAAGTTTCTTTTACCCATTTGCAGGGCTTTCATGGTCTCCACCAGAGGCCATTCTAAACCGGGGCCAGGTTTTATTTCATTCAAATACTTGAGTACATCGGTTTTGTTGGTAGTCAGACAGGAAAAGGCATAGGCCACGGTTTTGTCTATGAAATTTTGCTGATGTCTCTTTACCTGATTCTTGTGAAGATATTCATCAAAAATAAAGTTTAACATTTGTTGACTCTGTTTAAAGTGCAAAAAGTTTCCCGCTCCGCTGTACATGCGATTATTATGTAGTTTAGGCCATTTGCCGCAGGCGAAGCCATAGAAATCTTCACACGGATCAACGGTGTGATCCATACTCTGCAGTTCAACAAAACGATGCTCAGCCCTACTGAAGGCCAGCAGCTGTAGTAGGCTGGTGATTAGAAAGTAATTTACTTTCAGTTGAAACATTTTTGTTTTTTTTTTCTTGAATAAAAATCCTTAAGGGTCTTTTTTGTGGTTGGAAATCTCCTCTACTTTGGCTCCGTTATTTCACTCGTATCTGTGTTTACAATTCGCACTGATAGACTCTACTGTCGCAGCTCATGTGACGTATTCGCCTATATTTCATTTTTGTTTAATGTTCATAAGACTCTAAGACTTATCATCGAAATTAATTTTGAGGTTCTCACTCAGACACTCAGCCTAATTTTGCTGTTAATCTTTGGGTGGGAAGAGGAGGCATAGATAACACTGTGCAACAAAAATAATATTATGAGTAACCATTATACAATTTTGATGTACTGAGTAACAAAATGATGGAAAGTTGATGGAATTTGTTGAGACCCAAATTGTAATAACCCGAAATGTCTTGTCCGATTTGTTTGATATACAATTTATTTTTTTTAAATAGAATTTTCTGAGACATGAGTTGTCATAAATCGGACAAGTTGAAGTTGGTTGAAATAAATTTCGAAAAAAATTGCCACAAAGTTGTGTTAGTGTTTTGATCGTTCTGGAGTTATAAAAAATTCAGTTAGAAAAATATTTTTTTTTTTTTTAAAAAAAATTTTTTTTTAAAAGAAATCATAAAATATTCAAAAAAATACCCATTCTGAATTGTTCACATAAAGCCACATATCTTAGAATTTAAATAACATATCTTAGTCTTATTGATAGTTTCAGAGTTATAAACAAATTTTCCATTTAAACGATAACACATATGGCTTCATTACAATCTATAGAAAATGGTAAATTTCTTTTTTTAAACAAAAATGTTTATGAAATAAAAATTTTTTAACTTAAATTTAAAAAATTACAAAGGGACCATATCAGGGGACCATAGTCCACCTAATATATTTGTTATTCATAATAAAACAAAATTGTTGTTGCATAGTGTAATTTTCGTTCGCTTTGCTATAATGTTCCAAGCTGATAATGGCTCCAGCATGTTTTATATTTGACTTTAGCAGTATCAACTAGGTACACCGACAGAACTTGGGTCAAAAACATTTCTTTGCGGTGTGACCAAAAAACAACAACATATTTAACTCAGTCGGCCTACGGTCTGGCGCTATATGGAGGGGCAAAGAAATCTACAATCTGGAGAGCAGACATTTTTAAAAGAACCCGGCTAATATAGCCCATGAAACATGCCCGGTAGGCGAGCTGGTATGGTGCTTGCTTATCAGCGTAAATGCAGCCTTTCCTCGAATTCTAGGTTTTTGGGAGAATGCCTTGTACGCTATTTTTGGTGTTCGCTTGACCTTGGGAAACTATAGCAGAGAATATAAACCACAGCTAAATGCGACGAGTATACCTTGGTAACAGATGTTTTTTCTTGAACCTGGGACAGTTCTTTTGCGCCAGTCCTCCGGGTAGCGGAGACGATTCGTATGATATACTTTAGAATCATATTGCTATGAATTTGGATGAATTCTCAGAGGCATTTCAGTGTCCCTTGGGTGGTTACATGAATTCCCGTTTTCATTTATGGTCATGGAAAGGGTAAATTGCGCTAAAATGACAGCTGTCAAATAATAAAATGACAGCTGTCAAATAATAAAATGACAGCTGTCAAATAATAAAATTACGGCAGACAAATAATAAAGTGACAGCTGTCAAATAATTAAACGACAGCTGCTAAGTAATAAAATGATATCTGTCAAATAATGAAATTACGGATGTCAAATAATAAAATGACACTTTTCAAATAAAATGACAGATGTCAAATAATAAAATTACCGCTATCAAATAATAAAATGACAGCAGACATATAATAAAATGACACTTTTCAAATAAAATGACAGCTGTCAAATAATAAAATGGCATCTGTCACCTGATAAAATGACAATAATGAAATTACGGATGTCAAATAATAAAGTGACAGCTGTCAACTGATAAAATAACAGGTCTCAAATAATGAAATGACGGCTGTCAAATAATAAAATAACAGGTGTCAAATAATAAAATGACAGCAGTCAAATAATAAAATAACAGCTCTCAGATAATGAAATGACGGCTGTCAAATAATAAAATTACAGCTGTCAAATAATAAAATGACAGCAGTCATATAATAAAATGACAGATAATGAAATGACATCTGTCAAATAATAAAATGACAGCTGTCAAATAATAAGGTACAGCTGTCAAATAATAAAATGACAGCTGTCAAATAATAAAATAACAGGTGTCAAATAATAAAATAACGGTTGTCAAGCAATAAAATTACAGCTGTCAAATAATAAAATGACAGCTGTCAAATAATAAAATAACAGGTGTCAAAAAATAAAATGACAGCTGTCAAATAATGAAATGACAGCTGTCAAATAATAAAGTGACAGCTGTCAAATAATAAAATGAAAGCTGTCAAATAATGAAATTACAGCTGTCAAATAATAAAATAACAGGTGTCAAATAATAAAATAACGGTTGTCGAGTAATAAAATTACAGCTGTCAAATAATAAAATGACAGCTGTCAAATAATAAAATGACAGCTGTCAAATTATAAAATGACAGCTGTCAAATAATAAAATGACAGATAATAAAATGACAGCTGCTAAATAATAAAATGGTAGCTGTCAAATAATAAAATCACTGCTGTCAAATAATTAAATGACTGCTGTCAAATATTAAAATGACAGCTGTAAAATAATAAAATGACTGCTGTCTATTTTAAAAAATAACGATTTTGAATATCTTGAATTTGGACCACAACAGTTAAGAGATATTTTTAAGAATGCCATACCGATTTGGAACAAATGGAAGGTTAACCCATTTTTTTTTTTTGGTTAACTTTTGCCCGCCCGTAATTCTACACTCCGAAGATGGGGTACATGCAAAAATTCACATTTTCTATTATTTTTTTTTGTTCATTAAATATTTGAAATTTTTTTTACTGGAATGTTTTTCTTTAGATGAGTTCAAATATTTCACGGGAATTGATATCAGCCTTCATTATGTATTTTCACAAATGTGTGTGTGTGTTATACAAACATTTTATTATTATATATTTTTGCAGGCAAAATCATTTTAAAGTTGTTCAGTGTCGTTGTTTTCGAAAACGTTCGTTGGTTACAGTACCGGTTACTGGATTTCGGTTGATGTCCTATTCCACGAAAATTCCATAAACGGGTGATGTCAAAAAAAACGGCGACTTTGACTGCCCAACAAAATCTGACAATTATGTTATCCCTTTGTGGGGATATTCTTGAATCAGACCACTCACACAGTAGAAACTCAGGTGCACAGCCATTTACAAAACGCGTAAGAATATCCAGAAGTATTTTTCAGCCATGTGACACGGCTTGTAAATGACAGCAACATGAAGGAAATCGCATTCCATAAATAATAGATTTTTGTTATTGTTTTTTTTGTTGAATTTTTTCGATCTGTGACAAAGGCTGTCCAACTTTCTCCCTGCCATGCCATTTTTTTTTATATTCAACAAAAGTACTTTGGAATGTTTGTTATTCCAAAATCATCTCTTTTTTTGTCACTTTATGTTAAATTCCATTTGAACCTAGTCCGGCTAATAAAACAAATTCAAAAATTAATAAAGTTGCCGAAAGATGCCAATAAGGGGGTTTTCCCATATTATTTCCATATTAAATGTAATGTATATTAATATTAACATTTTTCGAATGCAATTCATTATTACCAGTTTTTATATTGCACATAACACACACACATAGATTAGATTTGCATATTATGAATAAAATTATTACTTTGTGATTACATTTGGGTTAGCAGCAATTTAAAATTGTGGCCACAAACACAAGAATTCAATTTAAAATTAAATGCTGAATTTAGAAAGTGGTTCCTTTTCCGCCCCCACGACAAAAAATTCCCAACGCCCAAAAACTATTTGTGACAAATATGGCTGGATAATTTAGGGCGCGATGCGGGGAGTCAGCGACACAAGGTTACTTTCATAAATTGTTATTATAAATGAATATTTTAATATTAGCTGAAATTTTAATTTTATTTTTAGAAAATTTGCAATCCCGTTTGTTTTCGCCGCAACAGGCCAACGACGACCCATGGAAACGGCAGCATAAATTTTTCAAATTAAATTTAAAATTTTTGTTGGTTTTGTTTTTTTTAGTATTTGTCAGACGAAATATTTCGTGCATATGCACACACAGAGACAATGTTTAATATAATGGCTGCTAAAAATGTGATGACATTACGAGTACGAGGGGGGTTAGGTAAGGTTTGTGATTGAACGGTTCAGGAAACGAGGTTCAAGAACCTAAAGGTAAAAGACAAGATCGGATGGAGCCGACCACATGCTGCTCTATATGACAATTTAACGCATATAAGGAATATTTGATTTTAGTAATTGGTATTGCATGATTTTATTTTCGTTTTCGTGAGTTATGACTGTCAATTTCAATTTGTCTGGTAGTAATTTCGGCGCCAGGAAATTGGGCCCCGAATTTGGAATCTGTCTGGATTATGAAAATACAGGAGAAGTGACACATTTACTTGTTGACCAATGACTAGAAATTTCAAGAATTTCAGAAAGGGAATACTCAAAACGACTTCGACACAAGAAGCTTCTTTTCAAGTATTACAAGGTAAACTAAGAAGATTAAAGAAAGCATTAAGACGTTATGGTTTACGGGGAAAGAATTTCTCAATTCTATTGACAAATCAATTAATTTTTGGAAAAATCTTAAACTCTTTAAGTGTGACAAACAAGGAAGCCGCTGTATAAGTGGGAAACTGTGTAAATGGGAAACCCTGCTAAGGGCGAATAAACTATCGATTGGGAATTTTAGGTACATTTTGTAAGACGGTTTTTTAGTTTTTGAAAATACCATGAGAATGGCCTTTCATGGCTTCTCAAAGTTATGATCATCTAATCGAGCCCATAAGCGCCATAGGGAAAATATTGCAGGAGAGGTTTTGGTCACGTATGTCACGTATGAACTTGCTATATCTTTGTAAATATAAATTTCATTTTTTTAAAATTCTGAACAATATTTTTGTATTTTAAGCATTTATTTATTTTATTTTGGGGAAATTCTCTATCGAATTTTATTAAAATGCGACTTTTGCGCTTATGTCTTTTTCGTTCGCTCGAAATGATTCGTTATATGTGATTGTTACATATGTATCCTTATGATAAACTATTAAAAATAACCAGTTTCTATATTTAAAGGCCTTTTAAATAAATTAAAAAAAAAAAAAAATATTCACCTCAACTTAGTTTATAAGTTTTGAACTGACATTCAGATTAAAAGACATTGAAGGTAAATATTAATGATAATCTTGTGATCAAATACAATTTATTTAAGTGAATGAGGGCCATTCGTTGTCGAGTTATGGCACAAAAAAAAATAATTTAAAAAACTGATAATTTTGTGATCAGATAAAATTTATTTAAGGGCCATTCTTTGTCAAGTTATGACCCAAAAAAAAAATAATTTAAAAAACTGATAATTTTGTGATCAAATAAAATTTATTTAAGGGCCATTCTTTGTCAAGTTATGACCCAAAAAAAAAATTATTTAAAAAACTGATAATTTTGTGATCAAATAAAATTCTTTGTCAAGTTATGACCCAAAAAAAAATAAATTAAAAAACTGATAATTTTGTGATCAGATAAAATTTATTTAAGGGCCATTCTTTGTCAAGTTATGACCCAAAAAAAAAATAATTTAAAAAACTGATAATTTTGTGATCAAATTAAATTTATTTAAGGGCCATTCTTTGTCAAGTTATGACCCAAAAAAAAAAATAATTTAAAAAACTGATAATTTTGTGATCAAATAAAATTCTTTGTCAAGTTATGACCCAAAAAAAAAAAATAATTTAAAAAACTGATAATTTTGTGATCAAATAAAATTTATTTACGGGCCATTCGTTGTCGAGTTATGACCCAAAAAAAAAAAATAATTTAAAAAACTGATAATTTTGTGATCAAATAAAATTCTTTGTCAAGTTATGACCCAAAAAAAAAATAATTTAAAAAACTGATAATTTTGTGATCAAATAAAATTTATTTACGGGCCATTCGTTGTCGAGTTATGACCCAAAAAAAAAATAATTTAAAAAACTGATAATTTTGTGATCAAATAAAATTCTTTGTCAAGTTATGACCCAAAAAAAAAATAATTTAAAAAACTGATAATTTTGTGATCAAATAAAATTCTTTGTCAAGTTATGACCCAAAAAAAAAATAATTTAAAAAACTGATAATATTGTGATCAAATAAAATTTATTTACGGGCCATTCGTTGTCGAGTTATGACCCAAAAAAAAAAATAATTAAAAAAACTGATAATTTTGTGATCAAATAAAATTCTTTGTCAAGTTATGACCCAAAAAAAAAATAATTTAAAAAACTGATAATTTTGTGATCAATTAAAATTTATTTAAGGGCCATTCGTTGTCAAGTTATGACCCAAAAAAAAAAATTATTTAAAAAACTGATAATTTTGTGATCAAATAAAATTCTTTGTCAAGTTATGACCCAAAAAAAAAAAAATTTAAAAAACTGATAATTTTGTGATCAAATAAAATTTATTTACGGGCCATTCGTTGTCAAGTTATGACCCCCAAAAAAAATACTTTAAAAAACTGATAATTTTGTGATCAAATAAAATTTATTTACGGGCCATTCGTTGTCGAGTTATGACCCAAAAAAAAAATAATTAAAAAAACTGATAATTTTGTGATCAATTAAAATTTATTTAAGGGCCATTCTTTGTCAAGTTATGACCCAAAAAAAAAAAATAATTTAAAAAACTGATAATTTTGTGATCAAATAAAATTCTTTGTCAAGTTATGACCCAAAAAAAAAATAATTTAAAAAACTGATAATTTTGTGATCAAATAAAATTTATTTACGGGCCATTCGTTGTCGAGTTATGACCCAAAAAAAAATAATTTAAAAAACTGATAATTTTGTGATCAATTAAAATGTATTTAAGTGAATGAGCTATGACCCAAAAAAAAAATGACTACCAGTTTTTCACTCTTTTTAATTTTTTTCCCCCACCCTGTAGTTCATTTTATGTTTTTTTGGTTTCGTTTCTCTTCTGGACCACCCTCGTTCAATGTGTAATATCGTCAAGCTTTTAGCGTTTAACACGACACTTACAACACAATCGTGCATGTGTCCAACAAAAAACTGTGCATGCACCATGTGGAATGTATTTCCAACTGGTGCACATTCGGATGCAGGCACGTTCTATGATGTCCAGCAGCAGCAAAGTCGTTTGTTGTTTTTTTTAAAATGTCATCAAAATAATTGAATTTAATAAATTGCCTCATTATGCTGAATTTAGCAGAAATGGCAAAAGCAACAACAGCCACAGCACCAAAAACAAAAAAAGTTATGGGCAAATTAAAAATTATGTGAGAGTAGACAAACACACACACACAGACAGACAGCCCAATGATGGCGGACAACACGTATTTGCTGGCGCACAAAAAGGATACTCTCGGGGGGAAAGCATATGACAGGCAGACGGACAGACACACGCACGCACACAATCAGCCAAATGCACGTTGGGCCAACACCAACAAGTTTTGCTCCAACCATGCACACACACACCAACACAATTATTATAATACCCACTTCACACACAAAACAAAAACTGGTCATTTTTCAAGCTTTTCCGTTTCCGCTTCCGCTGCTGCACGTTGCTGGTGTCGAGAGACTCAACACCATTGCCACTGCAGCCGCAGCCGCCAAAGAGACAACATTTTCGGATAAAATCCTACAGCACACAGATAAACATGCGGTGCCGGGCCGTGCGGGGGTGTGAAACTCCGCTCATAAAAAAATCGCACATGTTTTCAAGTACATTTACGTTGTCAGCATTAAAATATTCATACTTCCTCAAATGCAACCGAACAAGTGACCGTCCATCCGTCTCTTCCACTCACTGTCGTGGCGAATGTTTGCCAGAATTCCCCCTCCCCCTCCCAAAAAAAAAAAAAAAAAAACACACGCACACATACAATTGTTCGTATCCTCTGAATCGGTTTATGAGCGCATACATGACTCGGTGGCTGGTGTGTGTGTCTGTGTGAAGATGAGTATTCAGCGGGGTGCAGTTTTTGTTGCTGTCTCGTTAAGATCATTTAGTTAAATGTTACCGGATTTAAAGGCCTCTTGTTTTCTACATGGTTTAATGTTGTCAGCCAGATTCAAAGTCGTCAGGATTTTCAGCTGCAACAGAAACTGAAAACGTGTGCAAATCTGATCATTTAGATATGGACGTTGTCCGGCAGCTTTAACTAATAACTGTCAAATCAGTTATTAGTCGGCTGAATCGACATAAATAGACACAGTCGACTGTGGATAACTGCAATTCGACCAGAGTTTAAGCTGTAACCGATGACCTACGCTGCCTCCACATATGATTTAAGGAAAATAAAGAGATGACAATTTCCGGGAGGACAGGCTTTCAAATTAATATTACTCATACTAATGCGAGCCTAAAAAGCAAATGTGTGTGGATACACTTTCACGAATCATTCCCAGGAAGTTTATCTGTTCTAGAAAGTTTTGTTAGCTAAATCAAAATAGGCAACTATTTTTTCATGCCATAACCGGAAATTATATTAAAGCTAAAATTATATTTGTTATTAAATTACCGCAGCTATCTCACAATTACAGATTAAATCCACTCCAGCACTAGCATTTAATTGTTTTGCAACACATTTTTATTCACTTACAGCTTCAGTGGAATATTTCGTCAATTGTTTATGGCCCTTGGACAGAAATTCACAGTTTTTTTTTGTTGCATTTAAATGGATTTTTGTGTACAAATTACATTCGACTTTCAAAACTCGTATATTTCGTTTAAAACACACACTTACATGGCACCGTATTCATGTACCTCATATGCATAAAACTTGTTGTGTCCAAATGATAATTTGTTGGCCGGAAGCGGGGTTCGGAGATATGGACCAGCACTCTTAACCAATGTATTTAGCACCGTGTTGGAGAAGTGAGATTTATTTGTGCTGAATAAGTTTGAAATGAAACTATTTATCATTTGCCATGGAACGAACGAACGAACGAATGTTCAGCAACGGCACCACAAACACAAGAACGAACACATTGCAATGAAGTACACACACTTGCGAACAGATACCACCGGACAGACGGGAAAAATTAGTGTTTTGTGGCTGTTCAACAAACAAAATAATTGCAGTTGAATTTACGAGCGTAACTCGGCACAGCCACACACGATATTTGTTGTTACTGGTGCTTAGCATGATTATATTGTGTGTTACCTTGAATATATGTATGTGAGCAAAGCGTTTGGCCAAAATTAATTCACCACCAACATTATTAAAGAGATCTTTTTTTTTTTTCAATAAAGTTTGGCGAATACAAAACTTTATAAAAAAAAAACTAATGAATATTTTTAAAATCTATTAAATTTTACTAATCCGCGACGATTACACAGTTAATCCAAGTTGAAATTTGGAAATTTTCACCAGAATGTTGCCAATTCGGCCGGCTGAATTTACTGAACATGGCACAGTGGGAGTGGGTTGTCCACATGTCACGTTCATCAACACACAAAACCTGGCAACTAGTTGAAGCGTTAGAGAAAATATTGCCGAGAACCCCGAGTATCATACAAAGAGTCAATTTAAATGGTAGAGTCAATTCAAATTGTAGAGTCAATTCAAATGGTAGAGTCAATTTAAATGGTAGAGTGAAAATGGTAGAGTCAATTTAAATGGTAGAGTCAATTTAAATGGACGAGTCAAAATGGTAGAGTCAATTTAAATGGTAGAGTCAATTCAAATTCTAGAGTCAAAATGGTAGAGTCAATTTAAATGGTAGAGTCAATTCAAATGGTAGAGTCAATTTAAATGGTATAGTCAATTCAAATGGTAGATTCAATTTAAATGGCAGAGTCAATTTAAATGGTAGAGTCGAAATGGTAGAATCAATTCAAATTGTAGAGTCAAAATGGTAGATTCAATTCAAATTGTAGAGTCAATTCAAATGGTAGAGTCAATTCAAATGGTAGAGTCAATTCAAATGGTAGAGTCAAAATGGTAGAGTCAAAATGGTAGAGTCAATTTAAATGGTAGATTCAATTCAAAAGGTAGAGTGAAAATGGTAGAGTCAATTTAAATGGACGAGTCAAAATGGTAGATTCAATTTAAATGGTAGAGTCAATTCAAATTGTAGAGTCAATTCAAATGGTAGAGTCAATTTAAATGGTAGAGTCAATTAAAATGGTAAAGTTAAAATAGTGGAGTCAATTTAAATGGCAGAGTCAATTTAAATGGTAGAGTCAATTCAAATGGTAGAGTCAATTTAAATAGTAGAGTCAAAATGGTAGAGTCAATTTAAATGGTAGAGTCAATTCAAATGGTAGAGTCAATTTAAATGGTAGAGTGAAAATGGTAGAGTCAATTTAAATGGACGAGTCAAAATGGTAGATTCAATTTAAATGGTAGAGTCAATTTAAATGGTAGAGTCAATTCAAATGGTAGAGCCAAAATGGTAGAGTCAATTTAAATGGTATAGTCAATTCAAATGGTAGATTCAATTTAAATGGCAGAGTCAATTTAAATGGTAGAGTCGAAATGGTAGAATCAATTCAAATTGTAGAGTCAAAATGGTAGATTCAATTCAAATTGTAGAGTCAATTCAAATGGTAGAGTCAATTCAAATGGTAGAGTCAATTCAAATGGTAGAGTCAAAATGGTAGAGTCAATTTAAATGGTAGATTCAATTAAAATGGTAAAGTTAAAATAGTGGAGTCAATTTAAATGGCAGAGTCAATTTAAATGGTAGAGTCAATTAAAATGGTAAAGTTAAAATAGTGGAGTCAATTTAAATGGCAGAGTCAATTTAAATGGTAGAGTCAATTAAAATGGTAGAGTCAAAATTGTAAAGTCAATTTAAATGGTAGAGTCATCTTTAATGGTTGGGTTAATTCAAATGGTAGAGTCAATTAAAATGGTAGAGTCAAAATAGTGGAGTCAATTTAAATGGTAGAGTCAATTCAAATGGTAAAATCAATTGAAATTGTAGAGTGAAAATGGTAGAGTCAATTTAAATGGTAGAGTGGAAATGGTAGAGTCAATTTAAATGGTAGAATGAAAATGGTGGATTCAATTCAAATTGTAGAGTCAATTTAAATGGTTGAGTCAATTTAAATGGTAGAGTCAATTTAAATGGTAGATTGAAAATGGAAGAGTCAATTTAAATGGTAGAGTCAATTTAAATGGTAGATTCAATTCAAATTGTAGAGTCAATCCAAATGGTAGAATTTATTCAAATTCTAGAGTCAAAATGGTAGAGTCATCTTTAATGGTTGAGTCAATTCAAATGGTAGATTCAATTCCAATTATAGATTCAAAATGGTAGAGTCATCTTTAATGGTTGAGTCAATTAAAATTGCAGAGTCAAAATGGTAGAGTCAATTCAAGTGGTAGGCTCAATTAAAATAAATAAGGGGAAATGAAAACCTCTTGACCTGCTGCATGGTGGCTGGTCCTCTCGAGCTCAACAACCGCTGAGCCAATAAAAAAAATCGGCCAAATGACCAGAGAGAAGAAGAAATGAATGGGCCTGATTTTGTGGAAGTCTCATGATAAAAATGAAATATTACAAAAATAGCACTAGAGTGGAATGCCCACGGAAGATGAGGAATCCTCTGGTAGTCCGACAAATAACTGCGATGAAATAGACTTTGAAAGATAAAACATTTCATCACATGAAGTCCGTAAATAAAGGGTGTTTTTTTTTTAGATGAGTGGCTTGTCAAGAAGAAATAAAACGCCTATATTATTAACTGTTTTGGTCAAGAGTTTATCTTTATTATAAAGATATGTTTTTAAAATGATTTCGGGCAAGCGGCTGGCTCACATAAATTTTTAGAATATTTAACACATGCCAGTGGTTGATGTTCACTATCCACGGAAGTCGGCTTCGGATCGAATTTGTTAGGTGAAATATTTATGTATCTGAACTTTGAGATTATTATCAATCATACGTCACCAGGTGTAAATTATAAGTGAAGGAAATTTAGTAAACGATTGAAGTTACATCACTTCTTCAGACTGAACTCAGAGATTATTATCAATCATACGCCACCAGGTCTGACTTGTATGTTAATAACCGATTGAAGTTACAGCACTTTTTCAGACTGAACTCAGATATTATTATCAAGCATACGCCACCAGGTCTGAATTGTATGTGAAGGAAATTTAGTAAACGATTGAAGTTACAGACCGAACTTTCAGATTATTATCTAATAAATAAATAAAAGGGCAAAATGTGTGTATTAAATGAAATTTGCGAGATCTTTATAATAAGTTAAATTAGAAACTAAAACTATACCTTTATCTAAAAAAATTTTAAAATTAAAAAAATGTTTAAAATAGATTGCAAATAAATATCGTGTTGAACTAAAAGAAATGAAAAATTCTTTGTAATTATAAACCTTTAAACATTTCTCCAAACATTGATGAACAAGTTTTCACTTTCATTACCCCACTATTTTTATTAGCCCACTATACTACACTGTCTGATGTGTATATAGAACTGGCAGTCTCTCTCCATTCAACTTCAACATTTACCTTATATCTTTGCCTTGCTTACAATTCAAAATCACCACTGACAGTTATTTGTTTATTACGTTCTGTTCGGTTCTCTGTGCAACAGAGTTGTTGCACCATTTCCCCAGCAGAGGTTGTCGTTTTATTTGTTTTTTTTTTGTGTGACAAATCTAAATTGACTTTGTCCCCGTTTAGTGAGTGGTGGTTCACAAAAAAAAAAAAAAAAATCACCCGAATGTTAGCAAACAAACTCACAGCCACTGGAGAAAAAAAAAACTAAACCACATACAGACATACACACATATTTCAGTATTTAAATCAAAACAAATATTTGTCATCTGCATAGGAGAATAGACAATTTGTTTGGATTGTCAGTAATGGCGGGGAGGGCCGCAGCGTAGTGCACTGCATGACACTGAGGTACTCCTGAAAATATGCTACTCCACAAAAATAACAACCGAAAATAAACGAAATGGAAACAAATTCAAAAAAACGAGGGGGGGGGGGGGGAGTGGGAAAGAATCCTATTTCCACTATGACCCTTAATTACTTTGTCATTTTCCATTTACGTTATCTGTGTAAAGTCGAGAGAAACACAAACACCAACACACATGTATCTACGAACATTCAAATTCAAAAGCCAGGAGACATATGCATTTGTATGTCTGTCCGTCTGTCCGTCTGTCTGTCTGTTTGTTACTAGGTTGTGTTGTCTAAAAACAAAGTATTGTCCCCATACCGCCAACAACGATACGTACTTCCCTAGTACAAGGACCAAAACAAGCAAACATCCAACAGGACAAACCAAACAGAAAACAGCTTTTCCATTTTTCCCGGAAATATCGTCTGTCTGTCTGTTTTTTGTGAGTGTCCGTTTGCCATTTGTCGCTGTGCCCCCCTTAAATGTGTGCATGTCGAAATTCGTGTCCTCACGCTCAAACACACTCACAGTCGGCAACAAAATATTATTTGTCACACAAAACTATGCAGATTTTCCACAATAGCAACAATAGCATTGGCCATAACAGACCACGGCTATGACAGTTTTTACCATGGCCAAAAGAAAGAACAAGTGAAAAAAAAAAACAGAACAACACAAAATGTACCACAACTCTAGGGGGGCTGCTGTCGAAGTCATGGCAAATAAGTGTCTGTGGAAAATCTCAACACTCTCCTCAGAAAATGTGATTTCTCTTAATCTTGAAATTTTGTATGCCTGGAAAATATTCATTTCCCTCATCAATGGTATTTTTCATTAATTTTTAGAGAGTAATAAATGTTGAGTAATATTTCATAATATTTATGTTTCATAACTTTTAGGAAATTTTTTTTTCATTGATTTTATAAGATATTTTTTTAAAAAAAATTACACCACTTGGAGAATTGCTGACAAAGTACAGGGTTTTCCAACAAGAGGTGTTATTTTGAAGCAGCGGGTATTTCGGTAGCTGTCACTTTTGAAGCTTTTATTCTTTGACATTTGACAAGTAGACACTAAGCCATTACTACAAATGGAACGCAACGCATTGAAATTATTAAAATTCACTACAAAAATGGTGAAAATCTTGCAGTCACTGTTCGCAAAGCTAAAGCATTTTTGGGTCGTATATGTGATTGCAATACCTGTAAAATTTGAAACTAAAATGCTTTGTTTTATAACCAGAACTCGTATCGCGAAAATTGTTCATTCATTTTTACCGAAATTTTTCATTAATTTTAACAGAAATTTTTCATTCATTTTTATTCAAATTTTTCATTCATTTTTACCCAGATTTTTCTTTAAGTTTTAACCAAACTTTTTCACTAGTTTTTACCCAAAAAAATTTATTAAATTGTTCATTACAGACATTATTTTCTGATCCACTAATTAATGTCTTTCTTTTCAAAACTTTTTTCAGTCCTTTTCAAATTGGCGATTTTTTTCATCAATCAATATAATTTTTTTTACATTCGACATTCGATTTTTTCCAATAATAAATGTTCTTCATTTTGATAACATTCCATATCAGCACTTTTTTCGTCCTTTTTTTCCTTTTTGACATCATGCCTTCGTTTTAGATATGATAATTAATTTTCTCTACTTTGAGGATAATCAATTTCAGCACTTTTTTTTCGTCCTTTCCAAAGTGGCGATTTTTTCTCTTCAATCAAACAATTATTTTTAAATTGTTTACATAATTTCTTGGTGATAATAAATAATAATATGATAATAAATTGATAAATAATAAAATGATAATAAATTTTCTTTCTTCAATTTCAGCAGTTTTTTTTTGTCCTTTATTAATTTTGATAATTCCCCATTTCAGAACTTTTTTTCGTCCTTTTCAAATTGAAAATTTTTTCTCATCAATCAAATTTTTTTAATTTTTTACATTATTCATTCGTTTTTGACCCTATAATTAATTTTCATTATTTTCAGGATAATCAATTTCAGCACTTTTTTCCGTCCTTTTCAAATTGGCGATTTTTTTCATCAACCAATATAATTTTTTTTTTAATTTTTTACATCTTTCATTCCTTTTTGACCCTATAATTAATTTTCATTATTTTCAGGATAATCAATTTTATTACTTTTTTCGTCCTTTTTAAAGTGGCGATTTTTGTCTTTTCAATCAAAAAATTTTTTTTATTGTTTACATCATGCATTCTTTTTTGATGATAATACGTTTTCTTTCTTCATTTTCAGCAGTTTTTTTGTCCTTTATTAATTTTGATAATTCCCCATTTCTGCACTTTTTTTCGTCCTTTTCAAATTGACAATTTTTTTCTCATGAATCATTTTTTTTTTTTTAATTTTTTACATCTTTCTTTCGTTTTTGACCCTATAATTAATTTTTTATTATTTTCAGGATAATCAATTTCATCGCTTTTTTCGTCCTTTTCAAAATGGCGATTTTTTCTCTTCAATCCAACAATTTTTTTTTATATTGTTTACATAATTTTTTGGTGATAATAAAATTTCGTTCTTCAATTTCAGCAGTTTTTTTTTGTCCTTTATTAATTTTGATAATTCCCCATTTCAGCACTTTTTTTCGTCCTTTTCAAAATGAAATTTTTTTTTTCTCATCAATCAAATTTTTTTTTTTTTAAATTTTTACATCTTTCTTTCGTTTTTGACCCTATAATTAATTTTTTATTATTTTCAGGATAATCAATTTCAGCACTTTTTTCGTCCTTTTCAAAGTGGCGATTTTTGTCTTTTCAATAAATTTTTTTTTTTATTGTTTACATCATGCATTCTTTTTTGATGATTCTACATTTTCTTTCCTCAATTTCAGCAGTTTTTTTTTTGTCCTTTATTAATTTTGATAATTCCCCATTTCAGCACTTTGTTTCGTCCTTTTCAAATTGAAAATTTTTTTCATCAACCAATATAATGTTTTTTTTTAATTTTTACATCTTTCATTAGTTTTTGACCCTATAATTAATTTTCATTACTATAATGATAACTTTCAATTTCATCACTTTTTTCGTCCTTTTTAAAGTGGCGATTTTTGTCTTTTTAATCAAATTTTTTTTTTATTATTTACATCATGCATTCTTTTTTGATGATAATACATTTTGTTTCTTCAAGTTCAGCAGTTTTTTTTTTGTCATTTATTAATTTTGATAATTCCCCATTTCAGCACTTTTTTTCGTCCTTTTTATCGTACCTAAACAATTTTTTTTAATTGCGTAAGTCGGGTTTTCAAAAATTTTCTTCATTTTTGTAAGTGTCCTTTATTCGTCCTCTTCAATTTTTTAAATCAATTTTTTAATAAAACAAATTTTTTTTTTTATTAAATTGTTTATATCAGACCTTCATTTTTGATCCAATAATAATTTTCTTTATTTTGAGAAAAACTTTTTTCGCCCTTTTCAATTTTTTTTTTCAAATTAACGTTTTTTTTCGAAACACTCTGTTTTTTTTATACCTCATTATCTGTCATACCCAACGCTACTTGTTCACCCAATAAATTCTAAGTTTGAAAAGTATGAAAATATTCCCTATGACTTCCACAATGTCCTTCATATCTGCCTGTTGAAAAACAACCACAACAAAACAGCTTAAAACAGCGAAAACAAGAATATTGCAAGCGAATGTTAAAAGCACAGTGGCCTTTGTTTAGACCGTAGAAGCAAGCCAGCAAACAAAATGCTACAACATCCAGCTAATAAACACAACAAGCCGAAGCACGAGCACGCTATAACCCCAAAAATATTGACAGGACATTAAGGGACTGTCATAAAAGTTTTTTGGGTCAACTGGAGATCATTTTTTGTGCAATGCCATCAATGTTAAGTGAATGTGTTGGTAAGAAGGAGTTTTCTAGCAAAGCCTCTTGCTGCCAATTAAGCGAAAAAAAAACCAAACATACCCACCGATATGGGGGAAGGGGGCACACCAAAACGGGCAACTTATCCCCGAAAGAGTTGAACCAGCAAAAGGCGGCAAGGAGCAACATAACCGAAACAGAAAAAAACTTCACACAACAACAGCTTAAAAACATACACACGCACACAATTTAAATTGAATCTCGGCAGTGGAATCATAACAATAAAAGCAAAAACAGATTCAGACTAGCAACGAATTCCAAGAGGAAACATGCACAAAAAGAAACACTTGAATACAATGGAGAAATGGCCAGAAGACGACAAACACACACATACACACAAATGGAAGACAGAAAAAACGTGGAATACGAAGAAAAATGGCCACACGGAGGGTCAGTCGTCGCGTAAAACATAACTGCCATGCATATGTATATGTGTGTGTATGTTGTAAGGATATGAAGAGGATTGCTTTGGACACATCCACTGGACACATGACCAACGAACAAATAACACACCGCACACACTACGCCTGTCACTCTACTCCACTGCGAGTTGGACTCTACATACGAGAGCCATTTGGTCTTTCTGTGCTTGGCTGAGTACAAAGAACCAAACTGCAGATGGACGAAGGACGAAGGATGAAGACCTAAAAAAAGACTGTTTCAGTGGATATAACAAAACAGGGGAAAAAAAAGAACAACGGTCATAGATTTTGCTTTGTCGTATTTTAAGTATCCTTAGAATGCATAGGAGGAAATGCCGTTGTGGCGGTCTGCTAAGTGGGGTAAACCTTTAGGTGATTTTACGTTGTCAGACAGAGGTTTTATTTGGTGGGGATATTCGAGAAGATCAGAAGAGGAGACCTTACAATATATTGGCAAGAGGTAAAGGTTTGTCCAACATAAATTGATCAAAATAGGCTTTGCGGAAAGCCTTCTTTGGAAATGAAAAATAATCTCACACACAGTCTCTTTTTCGTCTTCTTTTCTCTACTAATAAAAGGTGTTTTTTTATTGAGGTATAGAACTTCGAATTGAAATAAAACACAAGAAAATCGTTTTAATGTCCATCAATTTGGCTTTATTGGAAGGATAATTTTATGCCATTAATGTTTATATATGATTTCGGGCATGTGGCCGCCGCGGCTGGCTCGAATAAAGCCAATTCTACAGGTCCAATTTTCAACCACTTGTTGGAACCACAACTCATCCACATTCATGCCATCCAATTCGGGAACAAAATAGTCGGTTATCATGGCTCTATACCGGTCTCCATTAACGGTAACTGACTCTCCAGCATTATTTCGGAAGAAGTATGGCCCAATGACTCCACCAGCCCATAGAGCACACCAAACAGTCAGTTTTTGTGGATGTAATGGCATAAAATGGACGGAGCTTGCGGTGAACTTCGCGAACTGAACCATTACTTTCGAAATAAATTTGCACGATTTGCAAGCGTTGTTCTTTTGTCAACCTGTTCATGATGAAATGGCAAACCAAACTTAATATTAGCTGATTTTTTGCATTCAGACTCGTGAAAATGTCTGTATCACGTCAAATTTTTTAAAAAATAGATTTTTATCAATTCTCAGAGAAATTCTTACGTGTACATGAAAATCACCGATACACATGTATTTTTATTTTTTCCCCTCTTTCCGAATATGTGCATTTGGTTCATAGGACAGAAAAAAAATCTATTTTTTGTAACACGGTGTAATATAAAAAATAATCTCTCGCACATTCTCATAACGTTTCTCTACTAAGGCCTGTTGGAAAATTAATTTCTCAGTATCTTCTTGGCCTGGTCTTTTGCAAGACATTTTCTATAAAAACTAGACAATCTTCACAGATATTCCTGTCGCCCTTTCTAAAGGTCCTTTTTAGTTTCCATTAGACTTCTTACCTTGTACTACAAGGACTTTTAAAAAAGAACTCCTTCTGAGGCGATGTTCGTGTCAAACTTTGTGGTGGCGACGTCACTAGAAGTGAGAGTGTTGTTAGAAGTGACAAGGGCTTTAGGTGAGAGCACATATGTATAGGGCAGAGATGTTAAATGTGCTGAGAAATGTGAAAAAGATGCAGGTTGTCAATGCCTATGACGATTCTAAGGGAAAATTGCAATTTGCCATCATTTAATAGTGATCGCTGAAGTTATGGTCAATTTCATAGATAAGTCACATAGTGTGAGACCTGTTCATCTGTAAACATTTCAAAATTCTAAGGTTGAATGTTTCCTTCAACTCATAACATAAAAGCAAATTCTTTTCCCAGCTACACATAAATAATTTACCCTAGAAAGTATTTAAAAATCGTTCTTTTCTGGTGCCGTAAAATTTCCTTTCCTTATTACACCGCACCGCAATACATCACGACTCAGCGTAAAAAACTACTGGCCATACTTCAACACAACAAATGACAACAAGTTTGGCAAAAAAAACACACACACACAACAAACGGGGAACAAAACCAGCGAACGGAATATAAAAAATGGTAAGCATGACATTAAAAACGGAAGTACACTATTTTATGCATGATGCCTTTTTTCAAGTTGCTCTCTCGCGCACACACACGACAACAAATGCCGTTTGTAGTGGTTGACCGGCTTAGAGGCGTCTTTCGCATAAAACTCAGCAGACATTGTGGGCGGCAATGTTTTTCTCAATTATTACACTCTGTTTTCTCTTGTTGTTCCGCGTTTTCCCATCTTTCCGTTTTCGCCTTTGTTCACATCCCCTTTAATTTTTTTATTACACTCTTTTTCCGGTCTCGTTTCGTTCAGTTTATTTTCACCCCTCCCTGCCGTCATTGGGCAGGGAGGAGAGGTAAATTATTTATGTGTTAAAATTAAAGGGTTTCAGCAGCAAAAAACAGGATGTGCTCGAACTCGGAAAGTACTTCAACAATGAGGATTTAAATAAAACCAAAAAAAATAAACAGAATTGTGTGAAAAACTACAGATTCAGCAAATTATTTAGAATGGAAAACAATTTTCGAACAGGTGAAATTGAAGTGGAAATGTAAATGGATAGGAGAGAATTAAAACAAATGAACTTAATTTAGTTTTGATTTGATGGAAAAAATATCCGGAGATAATCAAAGACAAACAAAGCAGGGTAACTTTCTGAAACGAAATTTTTCTCTAAGAAAACTTTTAGAGGAACAAGTTTTCTATACGTACAAAACTTTCTCAGCAGCGAGTTTTTATACGGAAAAAACATTTTTCTATAAAAGAAAAATTTCCGAGGAGAAATTTTTCTATAAAACAAAAATTTTCGAGGCGAAATTTTCTATAACAGAAAAATTTCCGAGGCGAATTTTTCTATAACAGAAAAATTTCCGAGGCGGAATTATTCTATAACAGAAAAATTTCCGAGGCAAAATTTTTCTATAACAGAAAAATTTCTGTGGCGAAATTTTTCTATAAAAGAAAAAATTTCTGATGCGAAATTATTCTATAAAAGAAAAACTTCCGAGGCGAAAAGAAAAATTTCTGATGCAAAATTTTTCTATAAAAGAAAAATTTCTGATGCAAAATTTTTCTTTTATAGAAAAATTTCGCCTCGGAAATTTTTCTTTTAATGGAAAAATTTTGCCTCGGAAATTTTTCTTTTATAGAAAAATTTCGCCTCGGAAATTTTTCTTATATAGAAAAATTTTGCATCAGAAATTTTTCTTTTATAGAAAATTTTCTATAATTTTTCTATAAAAGAAAACTTTCTGATGCGAAATTTTTCTATAAAAGAAAACTTTCTGATGCGAAATTTTTCTATAAAAGAAAACTTTCTGATGCGAAATTTTTCTATAAAAGAAAAATTTCCGAGGCGAAATTTTTCTATAAAAGAAAACATTCCGAGGTGGAATTTTTCTATAGGAAAATATTCTGATGCAACTTTCTGAGAAGGAGAAAGTTTTCTACAAGAAGCAGGAGAAAGTGTTGCCTAATAATTATGAAAAACTCCCCAATTCGTTGGGGATTTTTTAATATTTTTTGGTACATTTATCATTGAGGACATTCTTCTTGTTGCTCACGTACGTTCAAGAAGTTTTCGTATGAACCTATTTCTGCTACGTTTTTCTTTTCAACAGCCACATTTTCTCCCAATTGTTGTAAAATGATTTTATTAGTAACATTTTAAAATGTTTCAAAATGAATTTTTAAATTTATTGCCAGCTTTAAAAGTGTATGAATAAAACATTTGTCACAAATAATATTTCTCAAATGCAAACTATAAACCCAACAAATTTAATATTTCATAAGACCTCATACACACATGCAAGTGTGTATGTGTGTGGAAATGTTTCAAATACTCGGATACAAATACACACACAGTGGTAGCAACGGAACTGCGACTGTATGTGTATATTTGTAGGGATAATACAATTAAATTTCCATTTAACTTTAGGAGACATTTAAAATTGCATTAAAGTTCTCGAGCACTGCTGGAAAAGTAACACACACACATACACCCTCATATATGCCCACAGTGCCAGATACGAATGCAATGGCAGACAAACAGATGTGTGTTAGATGTGGCTACACATGTACCTACGCATACTCATGTACTAGGATGTATGTGTGAGTACAGTCAGAGTGATATATAATCAGATTTTAAGGTTGAGTAATTTGACATAACATTTGTCATATGGACTGAACAATTTATTGGATACTACAGAGAGAGTTTTTTCTTCTTTATATTAACAGCAGCAGCAGGAATAATAAAAAAAAACGTACAAAATGGAGTTGTTGAACACGGTTTTGTAAAATGTCAGCGATTTTGTTTTTTCGGAACGGGAGAGTTTAGAAAGGCGATAGAGACGAATGGTGGATGCGCTTCTTTGGCATTGAGAAATGATGGATGGCAAAGTATCGTGGAGTTTGAGTTTAAGTTTGTGAAATTCAATGAAGGAATATATTCTAAATCATTACTTCAATTATTTTTAAATGGGTCCATAGGAGAACAAATCGCAAAACATCTGGTCTCAAAAAAAATTAAAATTTCCGCCAAATTTGTAATTTTGGTTTGTTATGGAAATTTTACACTTTTAGGACTTATTAAAACGTATATCAACATTGTGGTTGTCTCTCATACAACGCCAGATATGCGAATTTTAAACAAAAAAAAATAAAATTATTTTTCAAATCGACACCGTTCAGTTTATTGATCCTAACTAAATTATTTGAAGTTCGATTTCAATCGTATAAAGATATATAGTTTGGAAACAGAATTTCTAAAAAATTTGCTAAAGAAATCAAAATCATATATTTAATGAGAAAATTTTTGTAGACGTTGGAATTTGAAAATGAAAAAAAAAACGATTATTTGCTAAAAAAAAAAAGTATCATCATACTCTTCTTTATAAAAATTGATTCTTTTCGCTAAACATAACAAAAAGTTTGGATTTTCTGAAACACAACTAAACGGAGATAAATTTAGCGGAACGAAAATCTAGGGTTACCCCCTATACTTTATCCCCCAATTCCCTCCGAAGTTGACCTTTTTTTTTAATGCTAAAAAAAAGTATCATCACACTTTTCTTTATAAAAATTGATTCTTTTCGCTAAACATAACAAAAAGTTTGAATTTTCTGAAACACAACTAAACGGAGATAAACTTAGCAGAACGAAAATCTAGGGTTACCCCCTATACTTTATCCCCCAATTCCCTCCGAAGTTGACCTTTTTTTTTAATGCTAAAAAAAGTATCATCACACTTTTCTTTATAAAAATTGATTCTTTTCGCTAAACATAACAGAAAGTTTGAATTTTCTGAAACACAACTAAATGGAGATAAATTTAGCATAACGAAAATCTAGGGTTACCCCCTATGCTTTATCCCTCAATTCCCTCCGAAGATGACCGTTTTTGGTTAAAGTAATTTCCCACATTGGATTGCATTTCCTTGAATCGATATTTATGGGCCTGGGTCTTCTTAACAGTTTTCACTTATCAGCTCAGCGTCTCTCTAGATTTGTGGAAACTACAGCAAATTTTGTAAAAAAAAATCCTAATTTTGGGAATTTTCTCCCATATTTTGGTAATTCTGGGAATGTTTTGAATGAAATTCAGAGGGTTACTCCTATATATTTCCCCCCCAATTCCCTCCGAAGTTGAGCATTTTTTAAAAAGTAATTTACCACTTTCCTTGAATCTCACAGCAAAACTTGCCAAAAGTGTAGCCCGATATTTATGTGCCTATATCTTCTTGACAATTTTCGCTTATCAGCTCAGCGTCCCTCTAGAAATAGAAACAACCAAAAATTTTCTAAAAAAAATACCATTTTTGGGGATTTTTCCCTCATTTTAGGAATTGGGGGATTGTTGTAAAATTTGATTTAATTTTTTTTTTAGAGAAGTCCCTCCATATTTCTATTTCTTTAATCAATTTACCACTTTGGATAACAATTCCTTGAACCGCAAAGCAAAACTTTGGCAAAAATGAAGCCCGTTTCAGTGTCCCTCTAGTAACAGTAATTTGTTAAAAAAAATCCCAAATTTGGGGATTTTCTTCCACATTTGAGGAATTCGGGGATTGTTTTAAATTTTGTTTAATTTTTTTGTTTTACAATTTACTAAAAAAAAATCACAATTTTGGGAATTTCAGGAATTCGAGGATTTTTTGACAAAAATTCGAAATTTTGTTTAATTTTTGTCGACAGCAGGGTTATCAAAACTTACCAAAAGTGTAGCCCGATTTTTATTTATCAGCTCAATTTACTAAAAACAAAATCCCTATTTTGGGGATTTTCTCCCACATTTTAGGAATTCTGAGATTGTTTCGAATAAAATTCTAAATTTTGTTTAATTTTGATTTTTCACCCAATCCCCTCTAAGTAGACCATTTTTTTTAAGCAATTTCCCACTTTAGATCTCAATTTCTCGAATCGCTGGGCAAAACATGCGAAATAGGGGGAACTACAGTTAATTTACTGAAAAAAAAATCCCAAATTTGGATTTTATGACTAAAATTCTAAATTTTTTTGAATTTTTTCGATAGCGGGATTGCTAAATTCCCACTTTGGATCGCAATTTCTCGAATCACTGCGTAAAACTTGCCAAACTGGGGAAACTAGAGTAAATATTCTTAAAAAAAATTCAATTTTGGAAATTTTTTCCAACATTTTAGGAAATTCTAATTTTTTTTTAAAAAATTTTCGACAATGGGTTTACCAACACTTGCCAAAAGTGTAGCCTGATGTTTGTTTATCAACTCAATTTACTAAAGAAAAACAAATCCAAATTTTGGGGATTTTCCTTTACATTTTGGTAATTTTTACTGAAACTCTACAGTTTATTGACATTTTCCGACATGTCAGTCGGTATATTCTCCATCTTCAATAGCGGCATTCTGGCGAATTACTGTTTATCGGGCAAATCCTTAAGGATTTAATTCAACTAATTTGCCTTTTTCAATTTGCTTCAACGACTCTCCCTACTCAGTCTCCATGTTTGACAATCTTCACCCCTTTTTTGGATTGTTTTCCACTTTTGTTCTGACAACCTTTTATGGCGGATCATGTCTTAACAGCTTCAACATATTGGGGTTTTAGTCCCTACTGGTGGCTGCTAATTGATTGTTAATTAAATTTAAGGTTCCACTTTAAGTGAGAGCTCAGCATCCTTGCTCGGAAGCCAAAGGCGCATCAGGCCTTGGATTCCTTAACTGTAGCTTTGCTGTGTTGAGAAAAGGAATGCTGGCCAATGCAACAAATTATTCAACGAACTCAACATAACAACATCCGCCAAAACATGAAATCAAATCTGAATTCAGCAAAAAAAAAACAGAACTACATCAACGACACACACACACACACACAAAAAGACACACCAACTGAACTAACAGTCAAAAACTACGACAATTAATCTTGCGGTAAGTTTTGATAGAAATATTTTGCTGGCGCTGTGCTGTAACTCCCATACGGTGCGGGTGCATCAGCGTTATGTTGGTATGTGTACGTGTGTGTTTGTGTGTGTCAGGATATATGAGGATATGGAAGTTATTTCCATTTCTAGGCTTTCATATATCATACAGGAGACCATAGGGAAATTTAGAAACGAAACGGAACAAACGCAAAAAAAAAAAAAAGAAAACAAAACCAGCGATTTAAACCACGTTCCATGAAACCAACAAAGAACAGAAAAAACTGAGCAAACTTTCCAGCAAAAAAAAACAGTGTGTTTAACCTTACATTTACATGGGTAACCATATGTAAGTGTATGAGTGTGTGTGTGTGTCTGAAAACGGAGGTAAAGCGTTACGCTTACACATGCACTGCTGCTAAGAGGGAAAAGAAACATGAGGGGGGGTGAAATTGTCTGACAGTTTTTAGAAAGCCATGATTGGAAAAACCAAAAACTGTCATAACTACGGTTGAGAAAACACACGCGTATATAAAGACACCAACACATACTCAGCGATGGCACACACACAGAGAAAACGATTTTCGTTAGTTGCGTTTTTTTTTTTGTTTGCTTTTTGAGCGGTACCCTTGAGAAAAGATCTGTGCACGATTTTGCCCTTATTCTATTACCAGTTGTAAGGGCCACACGAATGCCATACATACACAAATGTACATATGTACATGTGTATGTGTATGTCTCTGCCGAAGGACAACACACTAAACTGTTGCTTTAAATTGTATTTGCTTTAACATCTGTTTACGTATCATACTTTTACACACACACACACACACACATACTCTTATACATGGAAAACATTCATACATATGCTGTGACTGATGCTCAGAGCGACACGCCCTCGAGGGGTGGTATGATAAGAGCTTCAATCATGTTAGCTACCAAGAAACGGCCTACAATGTCAACGGTCTGAATAAGAAAATAATAAATTCTTCAAAATTGTTAAAGAAAACTAAATTTAGAGTTCTGAATAATTCCCGATTTTTTTCCAAATAATCGAAAATTATTCAATTGTTTTGTTTTTTTTCTAACAATTTTGAAGAATTTTCGTTGGAAATATGGTATTGATTTTTTTTTTTTTTTTTTGGGAATCTAATTCGCCACAGTCATCTTGAAAATGTTGGCCATCGATGACATGTTCAAAGAAAATTTTTTTTAAAAAAAAAGAAACACAAAATTTAGAGTTCTCAATAATTTCCGAATATTTGGAAAAAAAATGGATTTAAAAGATATTCGTCCGAGTCGAATGAAAACTTCAGTAGTGGAAATGGGGCCTTCATACGAATTTATTTGTCTCAACGACCGTGTGTCATTCTTCCGATCTCCAGATGAGAGTGTTTTGTCTTGTTAACATAGGAGCCGAGAAGACAACGCGCATCATTATGTTGATTTGTCGAGCCGAATCGTTAGCTCTGAGGCCAAAACTGCAGAAATTGTGGCTGGCTCATTGAGAATGCATGTGTATGTGTGCAATAGCCATGACAGCGGAAAATTAACTCCGATTGGGATGGAATTCGTTTCTTACACCGTGTTACACACATTCTGTCCTATGAACCAAATTTACTTTTTCGGAAAGGGGATATCACGTCAAATTTTTTAAAAACAATTTTTATCAATTCTCAGATTTTCCCCAATTTTTATTATTTTTCAAAAAAAAATATTTTTTTCACTTTTCTTAGCATAACTTGAAGAGACTCCAAATTTTTAAACTACTTAAGCGTTACGAAAAAAAAATGTTTTTTTAACTGAAACCTTAAAAAAAACGATACCCATTTAAAAAAAATAAATTTAGGAAATTCTGAGAATTGATAAAAATCTGTTTTTTAAAAAATTTGACGTGATACAGACATTTCCACGAGTCTGCCTGCCAAAAATCAGCTCGATTGGATCACTGAAAAAGGATTAAAATCGGTCCAAAGGCTTTCACACAGGCCACTACGAGCTTTATACTTCAAACTTAAAAAAAAAAATTCTGACGTGTACATGAAAATCACCGATACACGTGTATTTTTATTTTTTCCCCTCTTTCCGAATATGTGCATTTCATAGGACAGAAAAAAAATCTATTTTTTGTAACACGGTGTTATTTTCAAAAGTCAATGAGAAAAGAAAACGAGAATTAATTCTCGTTTTGGAATTAACAGATTTGACAGTTGCACTAGGGGGCAATTTCTTGCGCGGGGGCAATTTCGAAATACCCAGAAATGCATGCGATTGTGCTGGCTGGGCCATTTCGAACATACAGACGGATGGATGACAACTACGACGACGGTGGGAATACCGAGACAGGGATGACCGAGTCTCCGGTGGAAACACCATGTGAAAGAAGACACGAAAATACTTGAGCTGAGGAACTGGCGAAAGCTTGCACCAGACCTCTCAAATATGTTTCTATAAAAATACAAATTTGGCAAGCATCCCGGTAGGCGAGTTGGTAGCATGCTTGCCTATCAGTGGGGGGATTTGGGGGTTCGATTCCCACCAGAGGCTTTGGGCTGTCGCTGCAAAAATCTAGCCATGCGCTCTGTTTCATCCGGTTCAGCCTTTTTTTCACAGCATTAGAACATACATTTACTTTGTATTGTAATAAATAAAAAAATTTACGAAATAATTTCCAAATAAAAAAAATAATTTCTTCGAAATTAACTTATTAACAAAGTAGAATGTTATCGAGACGATTTCCATAGAAACAGAATTTCGTTGAAAATCTTTCAATAAAAATAGAAATTCATCGAAATTGTTTGTGGAAAAATAGAAATTCGTGTAAAATGGTTCTACCAAATTGAAATTCATCAAAATTGTTTGTGGAGAAATATAAATTCGTGTAAACTGCAAAAATTTTTTCTGGAAAAATGTTTCTATAGAAAGAATAAATAAAAATAGAATTTCGTCCATAGTTTCCATAAACGCAGAATTTCATGGATTTCTAAATATGTCCCGTTTTACACTACACTACACAATTTTAATTGTCGCCATTCTCAGTTTGATGGAAAGAGTGGTAAGGGGAATGGAAAAAAACCTGCTGTATTTTGATATGTATTTGAAATGGCAATAATGAGAACAAAAATTGCCGAAAAAGAATTTCCTTGTGTGAACACAAGAGGCAAGTTCAAAAGGAAATCAAAAAAAAAGGGCCGCAAGTAAAATTGCCTAGTCTGAATCGGGACTAGAATTAAAGTTTATTTCCAAAAAAATAAATTTCTAATTTTTATAAAAAATTTCGACGGAAATATATTTGCATAGATTAAATATTTTTATAGATTAACCAAAGAATTCATAAAAATGTACAGGGTTCGCCAAATAATTTTTTTTAATTTGAAAATTCTACAAAAAAAAAAACGACTGGATATTTTCTCAAATTTCTTTTTTTATTTGAAAGCGCCATCCCTCCGGTTAATAATGGAAAATAATTTCACTCAAATGGCTGACTCGGCTGGCCATGCATTAGCCTAACGACATCAGCTCTGCGGCCGATAAGGCGATCTTCAAAAAACAGGTCACAAAACATCGAGTGTAGCTTCGGCTGTGTGGCACGTAGCGCCGTCCTGTTGAAACCAAATGTTGCCAATATCCTTCTCTTCAGTTTTTGTAAACAATAATTCGTTCAACATGGCCCGATAACCTAAATAATGAAAACAAAATAAGCACTAGTTGAAAAAATGGCGCATCTTTTATAACAGCTGTACAAACCTTTGTTAAGAAAAACATTTTTTTTTATTTTCATACAATTTTCTAAACGACAATTTATAAAGCTGTTATAAATTTTTATGAATTTGTGGGTTAATTTTTTAAAAATATATTTCCGTCGAATTTTATTTTTTATAAAAACTGAATTTTATTGAATAGATTCTGTTGAAGACTAATGTGTCGTTGAAATTATTTTAACTCAAGTAATAAAAATAGAAAGCCATTGTCTGTCATTCCCTCGAACGGGAAACAACACACACAACTTATGCCAGACAAGAAGAACTTTAATGCAAACGCAAAACATATGGTTTTTTTTGTCTGCATTCTTTGTTGTTGTTTTTTGTTATACGGTTAGATGTTTTTTTCACGCATTTAGCTTTATATTTTTGTTGTCGTTCTCCGGTTTTGGTATGATTCTTGGTTATATTGTTGTTGTTGGTAGACACTGTTTTTACATTTGTTCTGTGTTTTGTGTTTTTTTTTTGCTTCATCTGCGCCATCATAAATGAGATTTATATGCGTTTACTTTATGTTTGTGTTTGTGTAGCTACAGTTGTCGTACACTCTCTATATGTCCCCCTATATCTCTCTCTCTCGCCACCAACTCTTTCTGACTTGGATTTGTTTGTTTGCCTATGCATGTGTATTCATAGGGCATAAGTGAGTGAGTGAGCACAACTGCATGAGTACATGCAAATATCTGCGTCCGCCTGTGTCTGTGTGTGAGTGTGGCCCTGAGAGTGACTGTCTATCATTGTAAGAGTGTGTGTGTGTGTGTGTCCTGTATGTCAACGGATGATGTTGATATGTCAACTTTAAAACCGGAACAAGTGCAAATACTGTCATTTCCTCTTACAATGACATTACTTTTAAGGGAATAAAGAACACCATAAAGCGAAAAAAGAAAGGAAAGACATAATAGAAAGAAAATGAAAAACTTTCGAAACACAAGGAATGCATAGAAAAATACCATAAAGGAAGAACTTAAGATTATGGCAGGGGAGAGAAAAAAACATTGTGAAGTGTTCATTTTCCTTGTTTGCAATTGTCTGAGAAATGGAGGTAAATAACTTAAATTGACAACATTTTGAATATTTCCCCATGTTGGTAGTCCCTTCCAATAACGTTCAGAAAACCTGTAATTTGAGAAGGCAATGGCAACAAATGTATATGCTTTTTAAGAGTCTTTTGTTCAAAATAAAGTCTTTAAAATAATTCTTAAAAGTTTGTTTTTTAAAGTGTTTCCATAGAAATAGAATTTCATCAAATTGTTTTGTTAAAAAATAATTTCAACGAAAAATTGAATTTGCTCGAAATTGTTTCAATAAAAAAAAAATTCTATAGAAATAGAATTTCGTCAAATTGTTTTGTTAAAAAATATTGTCAACGAAAAATATAATTTCTTCAAAATTGTTTCCTATAAAAAAGTTCTATAGAAATAGAATTTCGTCAAATTGTTTCGTTAAAAAGTAATTTCAAAGAAAAATATAATTTCCTAGAAATATAATTTCGTAAATTGTTTCGTAATTTCCTCGAAATAGATAGAGAATTTCCTCAAAATGTTTCGTTAAAAAATAATTTCAAAGAAAAATATAATTTCCTCGAAATTGTTTCCTATAAAATAATTCTACAGAAATAGAATTTCGTCAAATTGTTTCGTTAACAAATAATTTCAAAGAAAAATATAATTTCCTCAAAATAGAAATAGAATTTCGTCAAATTGTTTCGTTAAAAAATAATTTCAAAGAAAAATATAATTTCCTCGAAATAGAAAGAGAATTTCCTCAAAATGTTTCGTTAAAAAATAATTTCAAAGAAAAATATAATTCCCTCGAAATTGTTTCCTTTAAAAAAATTCTATAGAAATAGAATTTTATAAAATTGTTTCGTTAAAAAATAATTTAAAAAAAAATATAATTTCCTCGAAATAGAAAGAGAATTTCGTCAAATTGTTTCGTTAACAATACGTTCGAGGGAAAATATAATTCCCTCGATTGTTTCCTATAAAAAAAATTCTATAGAAATAGAATTTTATAAAATTGTTTCGTTAAAAAATAATTTCAAAGAAAAATATAATTTCCTCGAAATAGAAAGAGAATTTCGTCAAATTGTTTCGTTAAAAATACTTTCGAGGAAAAATATAATTCCCTCGATTGTTTCCCATAAAAAAAATTCTATAGAAATAGAATTTTATAATATTGTTTCGTTAAAAAATAATTTCAAAGAAAAATATAATTTCCCCAAAATTGTTGCTATAAAAAAAAATCTATAGAAATAATAAACAATAATAAATAAATAAATAAACAATAATAAAACCAATAAACAATTTCTATAGAAATTCAATTTCATCAAATTGTTCGTTAAAACATATTTTCGAGGACAAAATAAATTTCCTCGATATTGTTTCTATTAAAAAAAAAATTCTATACAAATAGAATTTCGTTAAAAATAATTTCTCTGAAAATATTGACAAAAAAAAACAGAATTTTCTTTGTTTACTGAAAAATAATTTCGTTGAAAATTTCCCGAAAAAATAAAATTTCCTCGAATTTTTTTCTCTTAAAAATATAATTTCTTCGAAAGCTTATCTACAACAAAGGGTGAAAGTTTCATTGCAGTATTTATAAAGAGTGCGGTATTGTTCATTTTGTATGGGATGTATCAGCAGGGCTGTGGCATTTCAAGTTTGGCCCTGCCAGTGCCCCGCTTTCTCGCAGATCAGGAACATCTAATTAGGAGAGGACACCTTAGATGTCCTGTCGGTCGTCAAACTAATGTGTATAAGGAATTTAAGAAACTTTCTAGATGCGACTGAATTCCTAACGTAGAAAAGCGGCAACGAATCTGAAGAATAAAATCAGGAGCACACAGCACAGGCCAAATTGCTGGCCTAGGTGTATGTCAACGACATGAGACGGTCACTCGTACATGACCGATCCTCCGTTTCAACCTAACCTAACCTATCCCATAGATAACCAAACAAAACTATTCTCAGCAAAGCAATATCTGTCCGCACTGAGTTGTGCTGTCGAGTTTACTCATTTGTGTTCAGATAAATGTATTAGCCAATTTATGAATAAACCTTCAATAACAAGATGACTACTTTATAAATCACAAAAATCGCACACATCTAATCAGCAAAATAGCTTCAAAATTCTATGTAAATCACTCACTCACTCGACCCTCTCTGTGTAACCACAATCTTTCTTACAAATCACTCGATTGTCTGCAAAACCCCACACAAGAGTTACATTGAAAATTCCATCAGATTGTACAAATTAATAACACTCATACGTCACCGTGGCTAGACATGCGATATCGTAATGGATTTTCTACTACCGCATACGCAGACAAGACCTTGTCACCCACCCCTTTTGCACAGCCCTTGCCACAACAGAAATGTCTTTAACAAAATATCACTTTTTAATCTGCCGGACATTATCCGTCCATGGAACATAATAACATTTTTGAAAATTATGATACCCTTATGAATCCTCAACATGAAATTGTGAAGCCAATCGCGTGCTCACACATACATACGATGACAATGGCCAATACAGAATTAGCCATTCGAAGCGGGAGAACGGTAAAGCCAAGCCCAGGTACCTGAGTAGTTACAAAGGGGTGTCCCTTAAGTATGTGGTGGGATCCAACGATGTTTTTTTTATATATGTGGTTGCCAGATTTAGTAAATTCTCATCCCTGAGGAAGTTGGAAAAAACCAATGAATCAAATAATAATCTGTTATTTGCATTGGAAGTTGAAAGTGACCTTCAAAGTCCGTCTAGGTAGAACCATTAACTTTTTTTTATTATTATTCTTTAAAGGGAATACCTTATCTTCGATTAATTTGTTTAAGAAAATTTTTAAACCCTGATCTTTGAGAGCTTTATAACCGACCACACTACTTGAGTTTCTCTTGTACAGCTCCAGTGGCACTCAAGAAATATTAAGTACGCCATAAACATTAAATACACCGTGTTACAAAAAATAGATTTTTTCTGTCCTATGAACCAAATTTACTTTTTCGGAAAGGGGATACAAAATAAAAATACACGTGTATCGGCGATTTTCATGTACACGTCAGAATTTTTTTTTTTAAGTTTGAAGTATAAAGCTCGTATTATCCTGTGTCAAGCCTTGAGACCGATTTTTAGCCCTTTTTCAGTGATCCAATCGAGCTGATTTTTTGCAGGCAGACTCGTGGAAATGTCTGTATCACGTCAAATTTTTTAAAAAATAAATTTTTATCAATCCTCAGATTTTCCCCAATTTTTATTATTTTTGAAAAAAAAAATATTTTTTTCACTTTTCTTAGCATAACTTGAAGAGACTCCAAATTTTTAAACTACTTAAGCGTTACGAAAAAAAAAATTAATAAAATCTGAGAATTGATAAAAATCTATTTTTTAAAAAATTTGACGTGATACAGGCATTTCCACGAAAAAAAATCAGCTCGATTGGATCACTGAAAAAGGGTTAAAAATCGGTCGAAAGGCTTTCACACAGGCCACTACGAGCTTTATACTTTAAACTTAAAAAAAAAATTGTTGACGAGTACATGAAAATCGCCAATACACGTGTATTTTTATTTTGTATCCCCTTTCCGAAAAAGTAAATTTGGTTCACAGGACAGAATGTGTGTAATAGGGTGGAGTGAAATTCAAAAAAAAAAAGTTAACCTCGGAAAGAGATGTAGTCTGGGGTCCTAATGAGGGGAAAAATAAAGAAAAAAATTTTAAAAAAATTTTAGGGGTCGCGCCACTCCCTCGAAATTTGGAAATTATCGCTATTTTGGCGTTGATTTTAGAAAAATCCTAAAAAGTTTTATGTCAATAAATGTTTGCAATAGCGTAAACAATGAAATAAGGGCATGAACAAATTTAAAATTTTTTTTCTCATTGTTCAAAAATTTCAAAAAGTAAAATAAGTCAAATCGTCCCTTCTTCAGAAAATTGACTGAACAATGAAATCGCCACCAAAGCTACAAATATTAGTCGATTATCCTCATATTTGCCTCAAATACTTTTGTTTGGGCACTGAACAAGCTCAAACTTTTAAATTTCGAATAAGTTAAGTCGTTAATTTTTAGGATTTTTCTAAAATCAACGCCAAAATAGCGATCATTTCCAAATTTCGAGGGAGTGGCGCGACCCCTAAAATTGTTTTAAAATTTTTTTCTTTATTTTTCCCCTCATTAGGACCCCAGACTACATCTCTTTCCGAGGTTAACTTTTTCAAATTAAAAAAAAAGCATGTTTTCACTCCACCCTAGTGTGTAACACGGTGATATTAAACTAACTTCATATTTATACAAATTTCAATTACAAATTTTGAATCTGCCTGCCAACATTTTTTCACTCTCTTAAGGAGCACCCTAATATACATCACACACACGCACAGCGGTATCGCTAACCATATACCCACACCAATATATACATTTAATGATCACATACGGCAACATCGTCTGGATGTGCCGGGTGTGTGGCTGCGAAAACTTACCAACAACTTTGACAAAGCCATATTGTGTTTTGGCCGTCACCGTATTTATTTGACACATATACCGGCCTCTGTCCTCCTCCTGGACGTTATTGATGTGCAAAAACCATGTCCGGTGTTTGTCATGTTTATCATGTGTTACACTAATACGGGGATTACGGGTAATTACATGATTATGTACGGTCAGTATGGCACTCTGCTCGAAATGCATCCACGCCACCTGTAATGACAACAAACAAGAAAAACAGATAAACATTAGCAACATTAGCAAACACACACACAGAGAGAGAGAGAGATATTCAAGGTATGTGATATAAACAGTTGTAGAGAAAATTAGTAAAGTTATCGATTGACCTTTATTGGATGGATGAGTAAAGGAGATGAGGGGAAAAGTGGTTGGTTGTTGGGAACTTTGGGTCACCCTATGATTTATGGAGATGGGTTTTAACTTCATAAAATATTCAACTATTTACCGGAATTAAGTCTCCGATTAGAGGTCGTAGGCGAAACTACTACCAATTGAACTACAAGAAAGTTAAAAACTGGTGACCCATAACACCGTGTTACAAAAAATAGATTTGTTTCTGTCCTGTGAACCAAATTTACTTTTTCGGGAAGCGCCCCGGTAGGCGAGTTGGTAGCGTGCTTGCCTATCAGCGTGGGGGTTGTGGGTTCGATTCCCACCAGAGGCTTTGGTCTGTCGCTGCAAAAATCAAGCCAAATAGTCTTTGTCACTCGGTTTATCCTTGGACCCAAAATTAGAATATAAAATTTACTTTGTATTGTAATTAATAAATAAATAAATAATACTTTTTCGGAAAGAGGGGAAAAAATAAAAATACACGTGTATGGCCGATTTTCATGTACACGTCAAATTTTTTTTTTTTAAGTTTGAAGTATGAATCTCGTAGTAGATTTTTATCAATTCTCAAATTTTCCCAATTTTTTTTTAAATGGTTATCGTTTTTTTTAAGGTTTCAGTCCAAAAAACATTTTTTTTCGTAACGCTTAAGTAGTTTAAAATTTGAAGTCTCATCAAGTTATGCTAAGAAAAGTGAAAAAATTTTTTTTTTTTTCAAAAATAATAAAAATTGGGGAAAATCTGAGAATTTTTGCAGGCAGACTCGTGGAAATGTCTGTATCACGTCAAATTTTTTAAAAAATAGATTTTTATCAATTCTCAGATTTTTCTAAATTTTTTTTTAAATCGTTATAGTTTTTTTTAAGGTTTCAGTTCAAAAAACATTTTTTTTTTCGTAACGCTTAAGTAGTTTAAAAATTTGGAGTCTCTTCAAGTTATGCTAAGAAAAGTGAAAAAAATATTTTTTTTTTCAAAAATAATAAAAATTGGGGAAAATGTGAGAATTTATAAAAAATGTTTTTAAAAAATACAGGCGACGTGATACAGACATTTCCACGAGTCTGTCTGCCAAAAATCTGCTCGATTGGATCACTGAAAAAGGGTTAAAAATCGGTCGAAAGGCTTTCACACAGGCCACTAAGAGCTTCATACTTCAAACTTAAAAAAGAAAAATTCTGACGTGTACATGGAAATCGCCGATACACGTGTATTTTTATTTTTTATCCCCTTACCGAAAAAGTAAATTTGGTTCATAGGACAGAAAAAAATCTATTTTTTGTAACACGGTGTTATGGGCCAATCCGTTCCGTATATTTCATTTTTTTTTAATATTCTTCTTCTTGTCTAAGTACTGCCTACTTTTAGGCATAACAGATAAGATTGAAATAGTTTTTATTAGTTGGCGAACTAATTTTCCATTAATTTATATCAAAGGGCTATACTTTCTCACTGTCGACCAGTGCTATAATTTAGGTGTAGGGTATGCAACATCAATAGTCAACAATAATTTCCGTTCCGGCAGACTAACTTATAATTTCTTCATTAATTTATCTTTATTGTTTCAATTCGTCGTTGTGGCGCATCATATCTATTCAATTTTATCACGTACTCAGAGGGCGTGGCTGTGTGCGGGGTAGTGGGGGGGGGGGGTGGATAAAAATGACATAACGATGGAAGATTTGAAGTTTGTTTCAAAGTTCAACCATATGAATTTGAAAGGTGGTAAAGGTGGTTTTTCTAAAAGAGAGAAACTTTGTGCCAAGCAAAGTTTGCCTTAAACCGGTAGTACACTCCCCCCCCCCCCACCGTCAACCCCCCTCTAGCAACATTAAATGACAAATATGTTATTTTATCTATAATAGTTTGGATGTGTGTGGGTGTGCTTGTGTATGTGTTTCGGTGGATTTGAGTTTTGTATCCTTTTGGAAGGTGTTAAAGGGAAACTTTGCCCGTTACTGTTTTTTTTTTCTTTTTGGTTTTTGTCTCTTTTTTGTTTTTGCAGCGGTTACATTGTTGAAGTCATCAATTTTGTTTGTGAAAGATTAGTGAAAATTGCTAACAAAAAAGTTGATCCTTTAACAACCACACGGATTTCACGCAATACACCTTACACACACACCTGTATTGGGGCGTGTGTTTCCCATCTTCCAGCTTTCCAATACAACCACATATCATTCGTTATGGGGAAAATATCATAAATTACTAACAAATCATTTTCAGCTGAAAAAGAAGTTATGACGGAATATCAAAGTTGTGCTGGCAGCAAAGATGGGGGGGGGGGGGGGAGGAGTTGCTCTCTCTCTCTCGAACTAAGAAAAAGGCAAAAACGAGCATTAACTATGGTTGGAAATCGCCAGGAAGGTCCTTATTTTGCTGTGAGGTTTCTTGGCACAGCAGGAGGAAAGTTTTTCAATTTGTCTGACTTCAGAGATTTGTATTGCATTTATTTTTGGTATAGTTTTTGGTGAAAATGTGACACATTTACAGTGAAATTGTGATAGGACATGAGGCAGAAGGATTGAGGAAATGATTTATAGTAAAAATAGTCCAACGGGTATTTTTGTTATCCAGTGTGTGTCAAGGCTGCCAAAGGCACAGAGCAAGCGGCGGTGACGTCGAGTGGCCACGAAAAGTAGGCAAATTTGGAAATATTTCTCACATATATCTCCAATTGTTTGATTTTTGATGTGGATACCTTAAAATAATCCCTTACTTCTTGCCTACAATCGGTTTTTAACAGAAATGAAAAATTTTTAACGCATCAAAAGTTACAGACTTTTGAATAATAGAAATCGAGACATTCGAAATGTAGTCAACATTGGAAATATTTCTAAAATATTTCCTATAATCCGATATTGTATAGTGATACCTTAGAATAATCCCTTAATCGTTGCCTACAATCAGTTTTTTACAGAACTGAAAAATATTAGCCAGATCAAAAGTTATAGAGTTTTGACTGATGGAATTGGATTCTGGACCACTGTGCGGCGGCGTGGGCTTGATGATCAGGCAGCGGTGACATCGAGGAATAATCTCTAATCCATGTAAAACTTCTCTATCAAAGCATTAGAACAGAGCCGGCTTTAAACAGTAGATGCCGGTGAGGTCTCCATCGCTCTTCATATCTCTTGTAATCTCGTACACTTCTGTGTGGTCTGGGAAGACAACGGTTGCTATTGCTGCTTATTGGATTGATAAGGAAACCGAATTTGTTTCTCACCCTTTCAATATCTTTGTCTACACCTAATGACCACAATTTCACCAAAATTTAATGCACTGACTTACTTATGTCTTTGATTCCCCTGAAATCCACCAAATTCAAATCAATTTACATGGCACTTTGGAAATCACCGCAGCCAACGTGGGCCAGGGCAGCATTACGTTTCATTATCTCCGCACATAGAAATATTTAGTTTTGCGGTTAATTTTCAAATTAATTGCACAAAATCATACATTAAGAGCCATTAAGTTTATTATAATCTCTTAATGCTTGGCATTTTTTTTTCTATTTTTTTTTTAAAGAGCTTTCATAGTTTTTCAATGACTTTGGTGGTTGGTGGAAAACTCTGACGAACACAAGTTTAGCAAAAAAAAAAAAAATGCTAAACTTTTCAATGGAACAACATCTCACAAACAAAAACCCATTGAATTAATAATACTCATACGTCTAGGGGGACTCATTAAAGTTGCATATGTATGTATGTATGTGTATGCGGTTGCATGTCGGTGTGTATGCTAAGGAATGGGGGGGGGGGGGGGGAGTGATCTGATGGTACGTAGAACAACCGAGGAAAGTTGTAAATGTCTATGCACACACGACAAATGAAAAGAATTTCGAATAAAAACGTAAACACAGAGCGACATGAGGACAGAAAAACGTTGAGTGCGAGATTGAAACAGAAATGCAAATTTGAATTAAAAAACTAAAATTTTAAATTTTAAAAATACATGATTGTGGAGTCTTAGCTTTGCGCCGAGAATTTTATGGAGATGGTAGATTGCGAAATACGAGAAGCTGACTTTATTATTTTTTTTTTGAGATTTTTCTGCCATCACTCGAGCTTCCTTCCCTCACAGAATTGTATAAAAAGTAGTAGTAGAATTTTTGTTATGACACCAGATCGCCAAATAAGAAAATCAGATTTAGTGCTTCGTTTTTAGAATTTCTAATATTTTTCTGTCATCTTTCGAGCTCCCCTCGGAGAACTTTAAGAAAAGTAGAATTTAACGAAGACAACAGATCGCCGAATATGAAAATATGACATTTTCGTTTTTTTTTTAAGATTTTTCTGTAACAGAATTCCTCACAGAATTTTATAAAAAGTAGAATTTTTGTTATGACAACAGATCGCCAAATAAGAAAATCAGATTTAGTGCTTCGTTTTTAGAATTTCTAATATTTTTCTGTCATCTTTCGAGCTCCCCTCGGAGAACTTTAAGAAAAGTAGAATTTATCGAAGACAACAGATCGCCAAATAAGAAAATATAACATTTTGTTTTTTTTTAAGATTTTTCTGTAACAGAATTCCTCACAGAATTTTGTAAAAAGTAGTATTTTGTTTTGACAATAGATCGCCAAATAAGAAAATCAGATTTAGTGCTTCTTTTTAGTATTTCTAAGTTTTTTTTTTTGCAGAAGTAGAATTTTATGAAGACAACAGATCACCACATAAGACAATTGGACTGTTAGTATTTTTAAGATTTTATACTTTTTAAAGACAACGGGAATTTTATTAAGACAACAGATCGCCAAATAAGAAAATCAGACTAAGTGCTTCTTTTTAGAATTTTCAAAACATTTTTTTGCCATCACTCGAGCTTCCCTCGGACAATTTTAAGAAAAGTAGAATTTTATGAAGACAATAGATCGGCAAAGAAGAAAATCAGACTTAGTGCTTCTTTTTAGTATTTTTAAGAAATTTGTTTGCCATCACTCGAGATTCCCTCGAATAATTTTAAGAAAAGTAGAATTTTATTAAAATAACAGATCGCCAAATAAGAAAATCTGATTTAGTGCTTCTTTTTAGTATTTTTAAGAAATTTGTTTGCCATCACTCGAACTTCCCTCGTAGAATTTTAAGAAAAGTAGAATTTTATAAGAGAACAAGAAATAAGAAGATAGGTCAGTTTGTAGTATCTTAATATATATTTACCCTCGACACTGATTCACTGATACACTGATACACTGATACACTGATTCCCTGATTCTCTGATTCACTGATTCACTGACTGTGTCACGCAGTACGTAGGAATTTAAATAGGCATTCTATAATAATTCTATAAATAATAATAATAAAAAAAATAATATTTTTTTTGTACAGAAATTGTGTTTTCCCCAAAATTTTTTTTTTCCAAAAATTTTTTTTTTTTAAAGTTTTTTTTTTTTCCAAATTTTTTTTTTTCACAAAATTTTTTTTTTTCAAAAAATTTTTTTTTTCAACAAAAATTTTTTTTTTCAGCAACAATTTTTTTTTCATCAAAAATTTTTTTTTCAACAAAATTTTTTTTTTTCCACAAACATTTTTTTTTTCAACAAAATTTTTTTTTTTCAACAAAAATTTTTTTTTCAACAAAAATTTTTTTTTCAGCAAAATTTTTTTTTCCACATATTTTATTTTTTTTCGAAATTTTTTTTTTACAAAATAGATTTCTCAAAATATTTTTTACAAAATTTTTAAAATTAAGTAACAAATACTTTCTCAAGCAAATTAACGGGCGCCATAGGCGCATTACAACTTACTAGTTTTTAATATTCTTCTGCCCTCCCTCGCATCTGTTCTTTACAAAAATCATTACACTCATTCACAAGTTCATGCCGCCGTCATCATATGCTTGCCGCCTTCTTTCTTCCCTTTCGCCAGACACGCCAGTACCGTTCCATCGACTTTGACCGATTTTCAGCTAATTTTTCACTGTCATTCGGCGTCGCCGTTACGTGTTAAGTTCCTGTTGTCATTTCCGTAATGTTTTCCTTCGATGGGTTTCTTTTCCCCGCTTTCCCCTTTGATTATGTTAAGCAAAACAGTCGGTCGGTAGTGGGTTCACAGCAGAACATGAAAAGTTTTCTTAGATATTTTTTTTGTATTTTTTTTGTATCGTTTTCCTTACAATAAAACAATTGGTGTTTTTTGCTTGTGTCTTTGTTGCTTTTTGTGTCCGGGCACAAATAGTTGCACACATTTATTTGTTGTCCAGTGACCGGGGACAACGCCGAGATTGCCAGCGAATGAAACATGAGTCATGTTTAATGTTCAAAAAATTAATGATGTGTAGTTTATCTAGTGCGACAGGCGGAACGGCACACAAAGAAGGGTAAGCGGATACGAAAGGAGTCAGCCAAATGGGGTCTAGTGGATGAGGAACGGTTTGAACGGTGTGGAAAATTGGCGGACTACAAAGTGGTGGGAAAGAAATATGAAAACAAAATTAAAATAAATGCTCATTTTCAGATGAAATTTCATAGGTGCGATGTTATCGGTCATTTGTGGTGTTACTTGGCTGATCAACAGGAATGTTCTGCTGGCATTTGAGGGCAGACATATTGGGTCTCTGAAGGAAGACAAAATTTTAATTGTTTTTTTTCCTTGAATAGAAAAATGATCACAGAGTTTCATAGAGAAAGTCATCAAATGCAGTCAGTTTCGTCACGTCATGGTCAATTTCTCACCGGCCAATGAGCTGTGTTCCTTAAAATGTGTAAACTCACCGACAGAACTTAACTGCGAAGGACTACATTTTTGTAATAGAGACGTTTTTCATGGCTGCAGAGAATATTCGGCTACACATAATGTTGCCAGTAAAAAAAAAATACAGGATTCTGATATTCTTACCCAGATTTTACTCAGTATGAGAGCACTACCTGTCATACTACGATCTGCCACAATGGAGAAGAAAAAAAATGGAGATCATTGAAAACGTTTTGAAAATTTTGTGAAGAAAAACTAACAAATTTGTTATGTCCTTCTGGCAATTTATGCAAGGGGCGACCCCCTTAGCTGTTCTCTTTTCAACAATAGCCATGGGTCGCATTACTATACATGAGGCAGCGTAGAGTCTGAGTCATTAAAAGTTAAACTGATGGAAGACAGAAGAAGCAAACAGCGCTCATGGTTGCTTTTAATTACACAGGGTAATACGAAAAAATATAAAAAATATACGGAGAACGCTACGTGAAAAAAAAGCCGTTGGGAATTTTGATTTACTCTCTGTGCCTGATAAAATCGCAAAAAAAAACATAACAAAAACGATTTTTTTTAAACGTTTTTTCACCTCTTCAGGTAAATAGGTAGCAAACCGTTCACAATTCAAGAAAATAATCAACTACAAAAATGTACCTCAAATCTCAATAAACAACTTTCTAGAACATATGAACTTTCTAGGAATGATTCTTGAAACTGTATCAACGTACATTTGCTTTCTAGAATAGCATTAGGCAATTTGTGGAGCGTATGAGTAATATTAATTTGAAAGCCTAGCACTCTAACGTAGAGGTGGTTAATGAAATTGAATTGATGTAATTTTTTTTAAATATCTCGAACCCTGTAAAAATAAATTGTAATTTTATTATCTGTCACCTAGTCGAAGACAAAATAGTATTCTAACCAGATGGATAATTAATAGCAGTATCTATTGATTTTGACCTTGAAGAAGAAGTTTTTTTGGATTTTATATGTTTACAATTTTTGTTGTATATGTTGAGAGCAACAACTTTGCCTTAGATAGTAAATCCAAATTCCAAAGGGTTGGCTAGATATGAACTCTTTTATTTTTTTTTTTGCAAAAATGACACCAATCTTTGGGGGCCATAAACAAAAAGTCTATGACTTTGGGCAAAACTGGGAGATGCGCGTCTTTTTTTTTTCTTTTGTCTTTTATCACGCAGTGTTCTCCATGTATGGTTAGACTTCCGAGTTTTAAAAATTACACACAGTGTTACTAAATTAACTGAACCAAATTATCCATATAGGATAAATAAAATCATGTAGTTTTTGCTCCATTTTGCAGCCAAATTCGTGCTGCAGAGTAGAATGATTGAAGATTGAAGAGAAAGACTGTGTCCTCTCTGATTTTTGAATTTCACTATTCACTTGGGACTTTACTTCTGTTTCCTTTTTTTTTTATAAACCACAATAACCATTTGAGAAAGTCGCCTAATAGACTTCAACTTCAAACAAATCCAAAAGTCAAACAACTTTGTTACATCCAACTAGACAGAGAGAGTGAGAGAAAGGGAGAGTGAGAGGGAGAGAGATAGGAGTTGCTATAAAATGTCAATATTTTCTGACAATGTCCATGGCAAGGAGATGCACATCCACAGGATTCCATGAGCCAGCCACTGGCTTCACACCGCCCTCATTAAATACTCAGCAAATCTTATTTAAACCATTTAACAGGCACAAATATGTGTTTGTCTAACTTTTTAACCTCAAAAATAAGTGACAAAAATCAAATAATTGCCATGTTATGGTTGCAACCGAGAAAGAGAGAGAGAGAGAGAGAGGGAGAGAAAAAGCATAAGGACAACGAAGGCAGTCTGCTTTAACTCCCAACTCAAATAACAATTTAGCAACACTTAACCTACAGAACTTCTGCTGCCGAGAAGGGCCGAATTGGTGGAATTGTGGGCCAGATCCTCCATAACACACAGTGACATTAACATACAAACCAACACTCGAACACACTCTCGCTAACCCAGTTACGGGCACTATGCGGATATGGAGTTGGCTTAAACATCACAGGACTTACCACAGGCATCACTTACTTTCACTCCGTCGTACACTCCTCGTAGTGTTGCCTGGTTCTGGTTGGAATTTTTCAATTTTCTATGTGTATGGCTGTGTGTGAGTGCATGAGCATGAGAGCACATTAGAGTTTAACCACATAATGGCACAAAAGGACACCGACAAAGTCTACCATAGCCCAGCCCACTGCCAACACTCGCACACTCACACAACACACACACTCTCTGAGCCACGGACTACCAGTTACGAACTCAACGAGGCGACGAGTTAACTGAGGTGGCATTGTGGTGTTCATTATAACACAAGGCTAATTAATTTTATTAGAATGTGTTAGAGATGACACCGGCCTCATGCTAAAGAGGCTACGGAGGCCAGCAACTCGGGAAAAACTAGAGAAAATGTGAATAGCAATAGACCAAACACACACACACAGAAACAAGGACAAAAAAGCCTCCCCATCCCGGACGCCAGAGAAGAATGTTTAATTTGTGTGGCCCACTGACAGACACTATGCAGATATATGCAATATTAAAGAACATATGGCTGAAAATGACAGCCCGCCAACTAAAGCATACTTTTGGGAGTCTTTCGATGGTCTATTTGGTCTAGATGATTCACATAAAGGTAGCGGCAGCTTGGGTCGTCTAAGAAAAACTAAATGAGGTTAATGCAAATCGATTTTTGGATTTTTTTTTAAAAACAAATATATAGAACTAGTAAGTTGTAATGCGCCTATGGCGCCCGTTAATTTGCTTGAGAAAGTATTTGTTACTTAATTTGTTAATGAGAAAACTATTTTGTAAAAAAAAATTCGAAAAAAAATAAAATTGGAAAAAAAAAATTTGTGAAAAAAAAAAAATTTTAAAAAAAAAATTTTGTTGAAAAAAAAAATTTTTTGTGGAAAAAAAAAATTGAAAAAAAAAGTTTGTTGAAAAAAAAAATTTTTGTTGAAAAAAAAAATGTTTGCTGAAAAAAAAAATTTTTGTTGAAAAAAAAAATTTGTTGAAAAAAAAAATTTGGAAAAAAAAAAATTTGGAAAAAAAAAATTGTGGTAAAAAAAAAATTGGGGAAAACACAATTTCTGTACAAAAAAAATATTATTTTTTTTATTATTATTATTTATAGAATGCCTATTTAAATTCCTACGTACTGCGTGACAGAGTCAGTGAATCAGTGAATCAGGGAATCAGTGTATCAGTGAATCAGTGAATCAGTGTCGAGGGTAAATATATATTAAGATAATTTCTAGTTAGACAAAAAAAATACCATTGTATTAGAGGTAACCAATGTTGACAAGAGAAGAAGGGTGAAGAGAGATATATAAAGCGGGAGAGAGAGAGATAGGGTGAATCGACAGAATTGTCGGATGGCTTTCATTAATGCTGCAACAGCCATTTAAATTCAAAATAATCGAATCCATAACATTTCATGAAGAAACAGATGCGGTGTTCTCTGATCTCAGTGAGCTGATCAAATCAAATTCTTTATCGACTGTCCAGTCAGTCGTGGTAGTCACATGAATGATATTTTTATACCGTCACCCTACGGGTAGGAGGGTATATATCATTTGATACGGCTCAAAAGTGTAACACATAGAAATATTCACATTAGAACCCAGGTGTCTGTGAACCAAATTCGATTCATGACTTTCTGAATCGTTTGAGCCATGTCCGTCTGTCCGTCTGTCCGTCTGTCTGTCCTGCTGGTACGCACAATAACTTTCGAAAGAGTTAAGCAATCACTATGAAATTTGGCAAGGCTTAATATTTTCCCAAAACTGCTTATGGGATTGCATATGGGCTATATGGCCACACCCCTTCGTGTACCTCCCATACAAATCTGCTATTTCGCCCACTTTAGAAATCGTGTAATATTATCAATATGCACAATGCAATCTTGCTCAAATTCTGGATTTAGTAAAGCTATAGCTGGGAAAAGTTTCGGACAAAAACTTGAAAGTCTGGCAACTCCCCTTCTGGTACCTCCCATACAAATGTACCATCCAGCCTGCCTTAGAAATAGTGTAAAAATATCAATATGCCCAATGCGATCTTGGCCAAATTTTGTATTTAGTAAATCTACAAACATATAAAGCTCCCATACAAATTTACCATTCCACCAACTTTAGAAATCGTGCAATTATATAAATTCGCTCAACGAATCTTCGCTCAACGAATTCTATATTTAGTAAAGCTCTAACAACACACAATTTTCGAGAAAAAACTCTGCTTTATATTCTGCCCTTTCTGTAAAAATGTGTAATACATTATTTTTCTGTAACATTCGGTATTTTTTAGGTTGCTACTATGACATTTCATCAGATGTTACATCCAATGTTACGCTCACTTTTGACTTTCCGATACTTTGGAATATGAGACTTGTATGTTTTTACTGAGGGTCAGGGTATATATAAGTCGGTTTACCCGACTGCAACTTTTTCACTGGTTTTTATTTTATGTTTTATATTTGTCTTTTTTTATTTTATTTTATATTTTTTTTTTATTATTATTTGTATTTTTAATTTTTTATTTATTTTATTTTTTATTTTTAGTTCTTTTTGTTTTTTTGTTTTGCTATTTTTTATTTTCTTTTTAATTTTGTAATTATTAAATTTATATTCAAATTTTAGGTCCACAGACCATACCGGGTAGCCTCTTGAGGCAATGAAACCCACTAGTACCACGCTGAAAGCAAGCACGGTACCAACATCTCTACCGGGCCGCTTCAGTGAAAAACATATTTACTTAGCAGTTCCCTGTGGCGTTCATGTGGCTCCGCATTGAGAATCCAGGCATCCCCATTAAACATGACCTGGCTTCTGGCTTCACATTCACCTTCAGGGCCTGAAACGTTCATGGATTGTTCGTATGAAATCGGCCTTTCATGGTAACTCATCAAATATTGTCTAACGGCTACGAGGTGGCCTATCGACAGAGTCGAGACGGCTGTTAACACGTTTGCTGAACTTGGACCGAACCGTTTCCGTTCATGTTTTCCATGTTTCCGGCCACAAATAGTTATTTATCATGCGTAGCTCTCAGCGGCCTTTCCAACAGCATACTCAAAGTAAAATTGGCAACCGCTTCAAAATACTCACCATACATTAGGTGTGATGAACATTTGCTTCTCAACGGTCATGTGTGAATTTTCTGATCGTCAGATGCGACTGTTTGGCTTGTTAACATACCCGCCAGCCTGGTCGGGTGAAAAAATACCGCGTTTGGTAAGTTGAAGATTTTTACCATTTTCTTGCAGAACACCTAACGCTTTAATTTGCTTAGAATCGTGGAAAGGTCGAGACTATTTGTCATACATCCTTCGTAGGATCCCTTTGCCATACATTTAATAAATGTCTATAGATCATGTATAACCTCAATGTCTTGTCCGACATGGAATGCTTTAGCCTATCCAAAACATGTCCCATTTAATGAAATCTATCAATATGTCAATGCCTTTAAGTTGAGCCTAAAATAAAGGACATGGTTTTTAATCTACTGCTGGGCCATCACCAAAGAAAAGCCCCCCAGTCAATTGACAAATGGTAAAAATTTCAACATATTTCCACACACACACACACACACATCCACCCAGCCACATAACACGATAAAGACAAACAATTGTATGCTGTCATCCCTAAAAGTATGCAAATTATAAAATAACATAACATACCAGTCGAAAAACGTTTTTCCCCCATCCCTTCTTCAGTGTATAAAATATTTGAACAATGCCAAGCCCTAGAAATATTTACACACATGTCCACAGTTTTTATGTTATTTTTTTTTGAGCCGGCGAAGGAGTACGCAGAGTGGGACGCGGCATTGGTGTAAGTGGCCATGTGTCTGGGAATCATTTGTATTACGGGTGCCTTCAGGTAATAGTTAAGATCAAAATGGAGCTGGAACATTTGGAACATTTTTGTCAACACAATTTCAAACAATAAAACGTGACTATGCATGCTAAAATAGTTACAGCATATATACTCGGAAACGGATAAGCCCCGAAGGTTGGAGCGGGGGAGCTGGGGTGAGAATTACCAACGAGTCAGACAAACAGTGGATTGGACAGGATGACATTTTCTGTGCCCCAAGGAATTTATCTGTGCGTCCACACACACACATCCACACACTTCTCTATGGCCGTAATTTGTTAAATGTTAAAATAACATTGACATGGATTAAATTAAATATTTAAAATACTCCAGAATTTCGTTATCAGACATTGCATACTTTCAGGCATTCATAGCCAAGGCAAACAAAGAAATTCTTTACTTTCCTTCGAATTTTTATCAAAAAACCACAAATTTTATTGATTTTATTGCTCTCGCCTATGAATATTAACAACCACAAGAAACATTTTGATATTCTTTATTTCAACCACAACCTTATGGTCCAAAGGATGAATATAATTTTTGTTTTTGTTTTTGTTCTTTTCATTATTTTAATTAAAGTTAATGCCACAATCTTTTGCCCGTAGTTAAGCGCCCAAGTTTGTGACATCTTTTGCCCCGTTCATATGGCGTCAGACAAAAGTTACGGCCATCAAAAAGCCACTAGACAAGTTATCACAGAGCAACCGCATCCAAAAAACTCGTCAGCGCTATCAGCTCCACCATCGTTAGCCGTCCTTATCATTGATGACATAGCCAGGCATGAAGCAGCCATCCACGCTATCATGCCATCAGTTGTTCGGGGCATTCAAGTTCTACAAAGTTTATTATTAGTTATGGCAAGAAAAAATTTAATGAAGGTGAACGCGCATTGCGTTTGTTATCGTAAACCAAACGTTAATATTTGATGGGGCCCCGTATCAAATGTGGCTTATACGGCTACAATGTTTGATTATTGCGAAAAGTTTAAATTGTTCATATAGCTGAGGACATTAAAAAGTTATAAGCGAATTTGCAAGTTTGTCTACGAATTAATATTAATCATACGCCACATGTGCAAAATGTAGTTAAATATTTACAAAAGCGTGGAAATGGGCGCAGAAAGTCTGAGTGAGCATTGAAACCCTGACCTGTTGGGTCAGACTGTAAACCCAAATCTCAATTTTTCGAATAACTGCAACCTCTGTCATTCATTCTCATTCAAAGTTGCTGCTCTGTGTGAAGCTGCATCTTAACCGGGTGCTCTGACCCACAGAAGAGCAAAGGTGCTAGTTGCGTGCGTAAAGCATTTTTAGAATTTTCACCGGCGTAATTAGCCCATGGTTGTTTTAACTGGAGCTTGTCTGTGGAGCAGAATTCAATTCCATTGGCCTCAGGCACAGTGTTTTTTGTGAAACATTTTTTTCCCCTTTGGTCAAATTTTTATTTATAGTCCAATATGTCAGGATTAAGACTGAAGATTAGGGCATCGCTCAGTGGGGGAAATCGATTTTTTTTGTGGAAACATTTTAGTAAATTTTTTATTTATTGTTCTATAATAAGCGCAGGATTATTATGATGTTATTATGAAGTCGCACAGTTCGATTCGGAATTCGATTTTTTTTGTGGTGTTTTTTTTAATCTTCCGTCGAATTTTTATTTATAATCCAATATGCCTAATATTTTACATGAATACTCTCCGGGTGAGGGCATCGCACAGTGGGAAATTCGATAATTTTTTTTTGAACTACATGTGTCGTTTGATGAAAATTTCACACAGACCTAGCTGAAGGACGTTCGAACTCAAGTCCGAAAGATGGACCCAGTGGGTTACCCAGAAATGATCTACAAGGGTCTAAATACAAAATCCGCCGTTAATTTTTTCGACAGTAGGGTTACCGCAAATTCCCACTTTGGACCAGAAATTGTTGAATCACAAAATCAACACATTTGCAAAGTCTAACCCAATTCTCTTTTTTTTATACAATTTTTCATTTATCAGCTCTACGTCGCTCCCGAATTATGGAAGCTACAGCAAATTTCCTTAAAAAAAATCCCAACTTTTGAGATTTTCTGCCACATTTTAGGAATTCTGGAGTTGTTTTGACTGAAATTCCACAATTTGTAGGAAGAAGGGTTACCCTTATACTTTGTCTCCCAATCCTTTTCAAAGTTAAAATTTTTCTTATGAAAATTTCAATTCGGCAAAAAAAAGTTATTGTGCTAAAAAAAAATTATCATCATACTTTTGTTTATAAAAAATGGTTTTTTTTTCTGAACATAACCAAATGTTTTGATTTTCTGAAGCACAAGTAAGCGTAGATAAATTTTGGGAATAGAACATCTAGGGTTACCCCTATATTCCCCCCAAATTTTGTGGATTTTCCTCCACATTTTGGGAATCCTGGGATTGCTTTGACAGGAAGCGTTAGCCATATACTTTGTCTCCTGATGCCCTCCAAAGTTATTATTTTTTTAAAACAAATTCCCACAGGTCAGAAAAAAAATTTTTTGGTAAAAAAAAACAAAAAAAATTTGGCGAAAAAAATTTTTTTTTTCTAAAAAACAGAAGAAAAAATTTTTTTTTTGCTAAAAAATTATCATTATACTTTTGTTTACAAAAATTGTTTTTTTTTTTAAATAAAAAAATGTTTGGATTTTCTGAAACACAACTAAACGTTGATAAATTTACGCAAAAGAAACTCTAGGGTTACCCCTATATTTCCCCCCAAATTTTGTGGATTTCCCCCACTTTTTGGGAATTCTGGGACTGTTTTGATAGAAATTCTACCTTTTACTCTCAATCCCCTCTAAAGTTAACTTTTTTTAAGCAACTTTCCACCTAAGGATTCGCCTAAGGATAAATCTTCCTGCAGGTGATTTTCCTGACAGCTGTGACAATCTCAATCACAAACTCAAGACACACGCCCGAAACACTATTGCCACTTTTCTCCCTCCAATACCCTTATTTCCCAACGTTAACACAGTGAATTGCATTCGTTGGCTGCATCCCCTGTGTGTTCGTCAACAAAAAAAAGATCATTAGTTACAGACTTTGGCGAGTGGAATTGAATTCAGGACCACTGTGCGATGAGGTGCAACTTGTATTTACCAATATGACCAGAGAATTGATGAAACTGAGTTCGTTGAGGAACTAATTTTAGAACGAGCCATTCTTTACTTTATGTTGCCAATAAAAATTACTCTGTTTTGTCAATACTAATTTGATATTTTCATTGTTTGTCGTTCATTACAAACAAATCCTGACCAGACCTGGCATTACAAATGTTCATAATCCTTAAATCAGACATCGCCTTTAGTTTCCGAATGAAACCTAAAACATAAAATGTCCTCAACCCTCTCATTATTACCAGGCATGTATCGATTGCATTATCTTTTCCACATTTGATGTTTATCAAAAATTAAGAATTTTTATTTTTTATTCTAGACGTACTCATACCATAAGTTCTGTTCTCTGTCAGCAACAAGGACAAAGAAAAAAAAACACCGAATCCCAAAAAAATAACTTTTCCCCACAACGATCTGCTGCTGAATAACACAAAAAAAATATGTCGACTAATCTTACACACACACCCAAGCTTTTGTGTCGTAAACTCCACAACAAGAAAAGTCACAGACCGAACAGACTTTAGCCCCAAAAAGTCAACTGAAATGAATTGCTTAATTAATAAACACTAACAAGATGTTCTCTGGCATTTAGATGCCGGCTTACAGACACTCCTGGCAACAGGACTACTTTCCGCAGGGTATTATGGGCGAAAGAAGTAGAGGAGAACATATCTAGTGTATGTAAGAGAGCCGTACTAATATGTAAACAAGTGTCGTATCGATAGAGTAATGAATACAAAGCTGGCATAGACATGTTCAGGGGACCACATACATTCATATGCATAAATGTGGTACACACACACTCTTACATTTGTGTTGTATGTAGTATTTCTGGGCATATTCTCGAGTGTGTGTACGGAAATTCAATATTGAAACAAATTTTAGCCACATAAACCGGAAACAGAAAGAAAAAAACACAAGGCAAAAACCTCAACTGGCAATTTGCATCAAAATGCTGTCGACATTTTTTTTTTTTTTTGGCAACAAACGAGGGTGGTGTTATTAAGCGGGTGTCCAAATATACACTAACAAAAAAAAATTAAGATTGTCCCTAATGAAGAATTTCCAAAAATATAGGAGAATTCCCTAAAAAGGCCAATAAGAAAATGTTCTCAAATATCGTGGGAAAATCCCACAAATAATTAACGAAAAATAAATCTTGGGAAAATAACCCAAATTCCTCCAAAAAGGTCAATATGAAAATTTTCCAACTAATCCTGGAAAAATCTCCCAATTAATTTATGAAAAATTCCCCAATCACAAATCGATGTCATCATCGTCGTTGCAGCGACGGCCGCTCTACAATTTATGATGAAAAAAAAATACTCCCAGTTTGTGTGGGATTTTGGTAGATTTGGTAGGCCATTACTAAATTCTTAATAAAAGCGAAACTACATCATCGATTTTACTGTCCCATGCCTCATTATAATTGCAAGTTGTGAAACTTTATAATATGCTGATGAAAATCAACACTTTTTGTGGTTTTCGAATTTTTAAAAATTGTTATATATCAGACAAATTTACGGAAAAAAAAATGTCAACTTACATTTTTGTATAACCCTTCAACTGTTTTCAGATTAAAACTTACAAGGGCATAAATTAAAAATATTTTTTTTTTAGATATATTTTTCTCTAATATATTTTTTTAAAATACAAAGATTTTTTTTTTACAATATATTTTTTAAAAATCCATTTTTGTAAATTTTTTTTTAAAATATATTTTTTTTTAAAATATTTTTTTTAAATTTGTTTTTTTAAAATATATTTTTTGAAATTTATTCAAAAAATTACTTAAAAAATATATTTAAAAAAATATATTTTCTTAAGATATTTAAAAAAATTAAATTTTTTTTAAAAAAAAAAACAAGCATTAAACTTACTGGGTCACACAGTAAAAAAAAATATATTTTCAAAAAATATATTTTCAAAAAATACATTTTAAAAAAATACATAAAATACAATTCAAAAAATATATTTTAAAAAATAAATTAAAAAAAAATATCAAGCGCCCCGGTAGGCGAGTTGGTAGCGTGCTTGCCTATCAGCGTGGGGGTTGTGGGTTCGATTCCCACCAGAGGCTTTGGTCTGTCGCTGCAAAAATATAAACATATGGTCTCTGTCACCCGGTTTACCCTTGGACCAAAAATTAGAATATAAATTTACTTTGTATTGTAATTAATAAATAAATAAATAAATAAATTAAAAAAAATTGATTCTAAAAAAATGGATTTAAAAAAAAATAAATTTGTGTTGTATGATGTTATTCTCTAACCCGCTCGTTTCCAATCAAACAATGCCCCTACTGGGTCCCACCGAAAAGTCACAACCTGTGACTTGTTGAGCAGCACGCCTCTCCCAAGTGAGAAATCCAACGATAGGATTCTTATTTAAGCCTCTACAGATCTCTTAACTAAACGCTAGCATACATTAATCGTATCAAGGATTTTTCAATAACTTCATCTTAAACTTAGATTTTAAATTTAGACATGAACTTTATCTAAATTGAGTATTGGTCCTTTACCTTGAAAATTCTAAATCCATTGAGTTTAGCCAGGTAGTTTCGTCCCACCTAATGATGTTATTTCACTAAGCCAGTATCCCCTCGATGGTAATCTTTGCAAAACCATGAGGGCAATCTTACAAGATCCCCAATAGTAATCAGAATGGGAATCTTAAGTAGAACCTCGAGGTATATCTTAATCTTAGGAGACCTGAGCGGCATCCTAATACGTTACATTTCATGCTCTTCCCAAACTAAGGGATGTATATAATTTCTCTAGCCTCCTACCCTGTCCCTGAAACGAGAGTACAAAACTGTCACCCACTTCCAGATATTCCCCTAAAAAACTATGCAATAATTTCCCTTGATTGTTCATCAAAGTCTCTGCAGTGCGTTTCATAACCGCCTTCCATAATATTTTCTTAATTCCTTCCTGCCCTGATAATCAAAGTAAACAATGGTGCCAAACTACTGCACATGATTTCATCCCTTAGCGCTCGAGTCACCCATCGCACCCAAAAATATGCTTTATTTTATTTAAAACAAGAGAAAAAGCAAATGAAACTGAAACCTATGCAATTTCTGTTCTCGCTCAATGGAACATGAAATATTTTCTTTATTGGGTGGGTGTGCCCGCCCGGCACATTTGTTGTCGGTTATTCTTTCTGACACAACTGAAAGGGGCGATAAAATTGCGAAAATCAGGCGAAAAAATATGAAATATACAATAAATTGGCGAATATTTGTTGTTTCATTTAAATAAAGTGCTTGCTTACCTTGTATGAGCCGAGATTTTTAACAGAACAGGCTAATTTAATATTTCTACCGGCAGGTACTGTGATGTTATCGATGACATCGGTGAATTCGGGATCTTCGGTTTCGACTGTAATTTGAAAAGGAAACAAAAGAAAAGAAACGCATTAGGAAACGAAAGAAAAATGCAAGTCACGCCGCGGTAACTGATGATTGGCGCTGAAAGGAAATCCCCGAGGAAGCAGCCCACCAAAAAAACACAATTCGCCAAAAAGGTCCTAAAGACTAAAATAACATCAAGGCAAATAAAACTTTTTAACAAATTAAAATACTAAGTAATAATAACAAATCTTGGAGTAATCTTGTAAAAACACAAAGTGAATTCTTGACCGATTGGAATTCACTTCGTGTTACTATAAAATTACTCCAAGATTTTCTATTATTACTTAGTATTTTAATTCTTTTCTAAAGTTTGGTTTGCCTCTATAGTCAATATCTGCTTCCTTGTGAAGAAGTATCTTTGAATGTTGAGTCCAATATCGTGACATTATTTATTTTGGTTTTTGCTTATTTGGAGAGATTGTAAATATGATTTTCTAGGAATGATGCAGGAGAAGAAGATTTCACATGTCCCCGAAAATAACTTTACCCAGATCTATTGAACAGTCATATTTCACAGAGGATGAAGACAAATCTGTTCACCCTCCGCAGAAAACCATTCTCCTTCTTTGTAAAATGATGAACGAATTCTTCTCTACTGAACACGATGACCAATGAATTTGTCTGCTTTCGCAGAAGACAAAGGGACAATTCTTCAAAAAATGTTAAACTCCAAAGAAAATAAATACGAAGTTTTCCTCTTATGACGAGACCGAATTCTACACCATTCCAGAAAATGAAAACCCAATTCCTAAATTTTCACAGAAAATGAGGACAAAATTTTTCAACCTCAGTAGGAGATAAGGACGAAGTCTTCTCTTTCTGTATAAGATGATGATAGAATTCTTCTCCTTCTGAAGATGATGACCAATGAATTTGTCTGCTTCAGCAGAGGACGAAGGAAGAATTCTTCAAAATTGTTCACCCTACGCAGAAGATAAATATGAAGTCTACTTCTTAACCTTCCCCAGAAGATGAAAATCAAATACTTCAATTTCTCAAGAAGATAAAAATCGAATTCTTCAATTTCCACAAAAGATGAAGATAACATTTTGCACCCTCCTCAGAAGCTAAAGTCAAAGTCTTCTCCAATTTCTACGATGGATGAAGACAGAATTCTACAATCTCCAGACCGAAGTCTTCTCCTACCTAGGAAAATGATTCTTTACCTTGCCCAGAATATCGAGCCCTAACCGCGAACAAATCGTAAGCTTTTTGGCGCTTTTTGCAGCAGAGGGTTTCAGTTTGTGATCAAGCAAAAAGTCGGGTGACTCTTAGATACAATTGAATTTGCTATATCTTTGAAAATATAAAATTTTTCATATTTTGGGATAAAAAGCATTGGACAATTCTCGAATTTTATTTAAAGAGGCAGTTTTGAAAAAAATGACGCTTAAGTCCTTTTCTTTACCTTTCCGCAGAAGATAAAGACGAAGTCATGTTTAATTTCTACGGAGGATGAACACCGAAATATTTAACTTTCCGAGAGGATGAAGACAAAATTCTATGCCCTCCACTGTAGATGTAGAGTGAAGTCTACACTGTCCGCACAAGATGATGACCGAATTCTATACATTCCCCCAGATGATGAAACCCGAATTTTTCGCTTTTCCTAGAAGATACAGAAAGAACTCCTTTTCTTTCGAAGAGAATGAAGATCGAAGTCTTCTCTTTCTGCAGCACATGACGATCGAATTATTTACATTCCACTAGAATATGATGAATGAGTTCTTTAATTTCCCCCAAGAAGATGTAGACCGAATTGTGAACTTTTCGCAAATCAAGGAGATCGCAGTCTCCATATGTCACAGAAAACTGGAGACGCCTGCGGAAGATGAAGACCGAATTCATCAATTTCCTTAGTGAAGAAGACTTATTTCTTCCCTTGTCGTAAAAGATGAAGACCGAATTTTTTTAAACTTTTCTCCGAAGATGAAATTTCCCCACCGCGAATGAAGTTGTAGAATAAATTAATTAATTTCCCCAAGAAGATGTAGACCGTATTCTTAACTTTTTGAAGAAAATGGAGATCGAATTCTGTTGTTTCTACATTTCCTAGACGATGAAATTTCCCCAGATGTTGTAGAATGAGTTCTTCATTTTCCCCCAAGATGATGTGAATCGAATTCGATGGAGATCGAATTCTGTTCTTTCCAAACAACGAAGAATTGCTTGCACGCAAAAGGAAATCCGATGCCATTATCTTCCCCATTGGGAGCAGGTTCCTTGATCACCTTAAAGCTTCTCAGCTTATTTTCTACAGAATAGGAATTATTTTCTAGAGAATGTGAATTGCCATGGCCATTATCATTCTCTTATATTCCTTTAAAAATAAGGATTTATGTTGTTCCGCCCCAAAAAAAAAATATTTTCCATGACAAACAAAAAAAAAAAACTAAGTCCTAAACCTTTTATTGATTTCCCCCTCCCCACAATATTCAATGACTTCTTTTTATTATTATTAACACATTTCTTTGATGCGATACTCATATTTAAGTATTTCGGTAGTTTGGCCGACTTAAGTCATTAGCATTTTGTTGAAATGACTTAATTGCTTTCTTTGGTTCCATAGAAATCGAAAAGAAAGGGTGCCCCTCCCCACCCAAAAAAAATCCCCACAGATAATAACAATTAATGGTGATTGCCCCAAAAAGTAAACACCTCAGACATTTCCGAAGGCCTATTTCAATCATTTTATTTGTGGTTGAGGGGTGTGGTCCTGAACTTGCAAAATTGATTGTAATTATTAAGGCGGTGAAGGAGGGTGAGTTTGAAATACCAAGGAATCACATTCACCATCAGGATTGTGGCAGTTACCACTTAGCAATCGTTAAAAATTATATTGCCATTGATTGAGGGAGGTTTTCAAATGAGTGGTAATAAGAAAAAGTAAAGAACAAAAGGAGTAATGGTTTAAATACAAATTGGGAAAGAACGATAGAAGGATGCAAATTCGGGGGACTCAATTTTGAAGATTCAGTAGACTTGTAAAGTGCATCTTTTTCTAAATCAGATTGAAAGGCGAGAAGAAGATCCAGGAGGCTTGTTAAGGGAGATTTTTCTGTTCCATGAAAAATACCCAAAATGAAAAATGAACCCCACACAAAATGAAGAATTCCCCAAAATAATTTTTTTTTTAACTTTTCATTGTTTCAATTTTTCAAACCAAAAAAAAAATATTACCTAAAAATTGTGAAAAATTCCATAAAATAAAAGAAAAATCAGCTGTCAAATAAAATGACAGCTGTCAAATAAAATGACAGCCGTCAAATAAAATGACTGCTATAAAAAAAAAAATGGCAGCTGTCAAATAAAATGACAGCTGTCAAATAAAATGACAGCTGTCAAATAAAATGACAGCTGTCAAATAAAATGACAGCTGTCAAATAAAATGACAGCTGTCAAATAAAATGACAGCTGTCAAATAAAATGACAGCTGTCAAATAAAATGACAGCTGTCAAATAAAATGACAGCTGTCAAATAAAATGGCAGCTGTCAAATAAAATGACAGCTGTCAAATAAAATGGCAGCTGTCAAATAAAATGACAGCTGTCAAATAAAATGACAGCTGTCAAATAAAATGACAGCTGTCAAATAAAATGACAGCTGTCAAATAAAATGACAGCTGTCAAATAAAATGTCAGCTGTCAAATAAAATGTCAGCTGTAAAATAAAATGACAGCTGTCAAATAAAATGACAGCTGTCAAATAAAATGACAGCTGTTAAATAAAATTACAGCTGTCAAATAAAATGACAGCTGTCAAATAAAATTACAGCTGTCAAATAAAATTACAGCTGTCAAATATAATGACAGCTGTCAAATAAAATGACAGCTTTCAAATCAAAATGACAGCTGTCCAATGAAATGAAAGTTGTCCAATGAAATGAAAGTTGTCTAATAAAATGACAGCTATCAAAAAAAAATTACAGCTGTCAAATAATATGACAGCTGTCAATAAAATGAAATTAATAAGACGCGTGCGATTTTTTTTTTAAATATTGTTTGTGTGTGTGGGTTTTTTATAATACTAGGGGGATAATTTTTCATAAATTGTTTGGGGGATTTTTCAGAATTTTTGAAGAAAGTTTCATATTGGGCTTTTGGGGGGACTTTTCATTTATTTTGCGGAAGCCGAAAATTCACTCAAATCTGTGAAATCCTTATGAGATAAATTACAAGGCATTTATTTCCTAAAAACATCACAGATTTAAGAGAATTTCCCCATCCAATCCTTAGTTCCCTAGTTCGAATACAAAACCAATCACCGCACCAATTATAAATCCCCTTTAAGTACATTTGCTTTGCCACAAATTTCAAGACACTGCAGAGGAATTACATTTTATTGGACACCAAAAATCTCAAGTTGAAATGTCCAGGAAATTATTTAATTTCCACAAATTATGCAGAACAAACAGATCGGCTCGGAGGGAACTGATGGCAAATTGTCTATTTACACACAAACAAATTAAATGAAATGCCCACAAATAATTGACATTTTATGTGTCAGATCTAAATCCAAAACATACGTTTTCTTGTGTTTGAAATGATACATTGTCGGTCCTTTCAACGTTTGTCCTTTCCGTACATTCATTCCTCCTTCGCTTTGTGTGTGTGTGTCTGTGTGTGTGTTACGGTCACCCAGGACCCTAAGAAAGCGATCTAAATTATTATCATAACCAACATTGTTGAAATTCAAACACTGACACAAATACTCACACATAAACACTGGCACATACAGTCGTACAAGCCAAAATCCTACAGTCTCAGGCCAATGCTATAGTGAAGGAAGGGGGGAAAAGGAGAATGTCACCGCATGGCGGGGAAAAATACTTTCTGGAAGATTATTCATTTAATTTTGACAAAAAATTAAATACCGGCGAAATGAGCTCTGACTTAACCAAACCTGCCTAGATCGTTCAACAAACAGTCCACTAGACGGAACAGTGAAAACACCGTGTGTTGTAATATAGCGACCGCATGCTGTAGCCGATGTATGCGTGTACAATCAACAACGGAAATGGTAAATAGAAAATCATTTACTAAATAATGTTAACATTAAAATCAACAACATTATAATTTGTTTCGCTCTATATACATATGTATGTCCGTACATACACATATACAAATGTATGCCTGTGTATACATTGTTGTTTGTTTGGTCATGGTGTTGTTGCAGCCCGTGTCGACATTGTTGTTATTGGTGTTCTGGTTATATGTTGATTTTTTGGTGGTTTCACACACACCCACAGCCGGGCAGACACTGGCAGAGCGTCGAGGCTGGCGCAAGTGTAAGTGAGAGTGTGTGTATATCTCACGAATGTCTGTGGTTTGACTGTTTCTTTGTTGCATGGTGAATGTATATGTGTATGTGTGCATGTGGTTTCCTTGTTAATGTTCAAGTGTTGTTCTGAATGTACGAGTCTGGCCGAATGGCGGAAATTATGACACGTGAAGGCCTGATGTCTGGCCAGGTTCAGGAGGAGATAAGGCCCGCTCACCGTATGGTGTGTGATCTAGTGTGACACTTTTGGACCACTTATCACATATACGGTCTAGGACGCAATAGATTCACATACAAATGTACGGCTCTATGAAAAATACTCCAAATGAAAAATGACCCACAAAAATAAAGAATTCCCCATATATAAATGACAAATCCCCCCAAAAGCCCAAAATGAAAATTTCCCCAAAAATATTTAAACATTCTCCAAACAATTTATGAAAAATTACAAACTGCAAAATCCCCCAAATATTGTGAAAAATACCGTCAAAAATACAACAAAATTTTCTTAATATGGAAAAAAGTGTATTTTTTAACAAAAAAAAACCAAAATTATGCAATATCATCCCAAAAATGTGAAAAACAACCCCAAACGAAAGTGAAAAATGTATATATCGCGCCGTAACGACCCTAATTATCATATTTGAATATTGACCCCATTTTCAAAATGAACGATTGTCCCAGCAAAATGTGAATTTTTTGGGGAATTTTTGTTAATTCTCCCAATTTTGCATGAGTTTTTTTGGGAGTTCTTAATTTTTTTTGGGTGCATTTTTCGAGAGCCCAAATTTACAATTCCTTTTTCTATTATGAGATTTCGAAAACTCCAAATCCCCCTCTTCCCATTTTTTACGAATTCTGCCACTGTTTTAATTGAAATCGAACAATTTTTTTAATTTTTCGATTTCTAATCTGATCTTAACAACAAGATGCAGATACATTCGCCTAATTCTTCTACAGAAGGAAGTATTCTTACCCATTATCCATTTATGTTTTTTTTAGCAGAACTTCAGTTTTCCAATAGGCTTGGCATGAGACTCTAGGTAGGCTTTGGTCTTCATAATCTATGGATGAAAGATGTTGGACTTTTTTTTGTGGGTAGGGAAGAAAAATTGCATATAAATTGTCGTAACTCGAAAATGACTAGTCCGATTTGGTTGACATTAACTTTAAAAAAAAAGCTTAGAAATATAGAAAGTTTTGAATTTATAAACAATTTTAGGTCGAAAATATTTTTTTTCCTATTTTTTACTTATTTATTTTTTTATGGATAATTTTTAATTTTTTTTTTGGCATTATTAATAGAGCACAAATTTACAATTCCATTTTTTTTTTTAATTTTGTAACAGTTTTAAGTCGCACAATTTTTTTTTCCAGTTTTTTAAAAAAACGACAACCCAAAATGTTTATGGGATATACCAGAATTGTATATTCACTGAATTGTTAATAAAAGCAAAAATACCCCTGAGATTTTATTGATCTATATCTCATTTTAATTGTAAGATATGTATCTTTTTGATAAAGTATTGAAAGTTAACACTTATTGTGATTTTGGATTTTTTAAGATTTTTTTTTTCAAAAAAAAAATATGTTCGACTGAAATTTGTTTATTACTTCAAAACTGTCTATCGGTTTAAAACGCTCCAAAGACATTAATCCAAAAAAAAACAGTGAAAAAGTTGCAGTCGGTTAAACCGACTTATATGTACCCTCACCCTTAGTAAAAACATACAAGTCTCATATTCCAACGAATCGGAAAGTCAAAAGTGAGTGGGCGGGATGGTACATTTGTGTGGGAGTTACCAGAAGAGGAATTGCCAGACTTCCAAGTTTTTGTCCAAACTTTGTCTAGTTGTAGCTTAACTAAATACGGAATTTGGCTAAGATCGAACTAGGCGTGTTGATATTATTACACGATTTCTAAAGTGGGCGAAATAGCAGATTTGTATGGGGGGTACCCGAAGGGTCGTGGCCATATAGCCCATATGCAATCCCATAAGTAGTTTTGGAAAAATATTAACCCATGACGAATTTCAGAGCGATTGTTTAACTCTTTCGAAAGTTATCGTGCGTACCAGCAGGACAGACGGGCATGGCTCAAACGATTCCGGAAGTCATGAATCGTATTTGGTTCAAAGACACCTGTGGTCTAATGTGAATATTTCGAGGTGTTACACTTTTGGGTCGTATCAAATGATATATACCCTCCTACCCGAAGGGTGAGGGTATAAATAACAAAAAAAATCCCCAAAAAAAGTTTTCGACTTAAATGTTTTTATAACTCAGTTTTGTGGAAATTTTAAAAAAAAAAAATTTTAAAAAAAAATATCCCCTAGGAAAATAATTTCGACCATTTTTATTTTGTTGCACAGTGTAATCCTGCTTGTTATTACGGCGATCATTAAAATTTCGATCATTTTTGTACTCAGGCGACCATCAAAGTGCTTATTCAGCTAGGACAAGTGGTTCTCGAGTAACCAGAATTGTAGTAGTGGAAAATTCCATGTTTTAAAAAAAAAAATATCCAAAGAAAAAAAAAATGACCAACTTTGTATCGGATTAGGAAACGCCAAATGTTTAATTAAAAACAATTTTGTGGAAAATTTTTTTTATAATTTATTTCTACATATTCGGACAACTTTTATTATATGCTCCGAAAATTTTTATTTGTTTTTAAAAAAAATCCGTAGGACAAAAGTTCGGTAATTATTGTAGTTATCATGTAATCCGTACATCACACCGTGTTACACACATTCTGTCCTCTGAACCAAATTTACTTTTTTGGAAAGGGGATAAAAAATAAAAATACACGTGTATCGGCGATTTTCATGTACACGTCAAATTTGTTAAAAACTATTTTTATCAATTCTCATATTTTCCCCAATTTTTATTATTTTTGAAAAAAAAAATATTTTTTTCACTTTTCTTAGCATAACTTGAAGAGACTCCAAATTTTTAAACTACTTAAGCATTACGAAAAAAAAAGTTTTTTGAACTGAAACCTTAAAAAAAAACGATAACCATTTAAAAAAAAAAAATTTAGGAAAATCTGAGAATTGATAAAAATCAATTTTTTAAAAAATTTGACGTGTACATGAAAATCGCCGATACACGTGTATTTTTATTTTTTCCCCTCTTTCCGAATATGTGCGTTTATTTCATAGGACAGAACAAAATCTATTTTTTGTAACAAGGTGTCATAATTGCAAAATGTTTTTTTTTTTTTTTTTTTTTTTGTTGTTTATTATTATCACAATCATTATTGGGGTAGCTATAGCGATTTCCTTAAAATGGGCATGGCAACGTCCACTTTATTGTAGGACGTGTTTATTTTTAGATTCTAATGGCATAAAAAACAAATTTCAGCTTCATACGTGTAATAAATCATGAGACATGACCGTTCGAAGTGTTGAGATATATTCAAATATTCAAGATGCCAGCTACGACACAACAAACCCAATTACATATTCTGACAGGAGCATCAAATACTTATTAGCTTCCATGTCCAACGACTTTACTTTAATGTTTTCTAGAGAAAGCCGCAGCCGTTGGCTGCCGTCTCTAGACAGTAGATACTGATCAGTGAGCATTCACAATTATATTCTGCGGTGTTCCTGATTTGTAAAAAAGTTCTCCATCTGTTCAGTCAGGGAAGAGGCATTGTATTTCAACCGGTGCTAAGACCACCGTGAGTTTAGGCCAACGTGCCAGGTACTCACGTTAAACACGGCGACTCTGTTCTGTCAAGGAATGTTGATTTCTTCGATCACTCTTGCTAATCAGCTCCACTTAGGAATGAAGTCCTACTAATGTGAATAATCAGTTCTTCACAATTCAATTTCTCCTCTCTGCCAGCTGACAACTCTCGATAATCAGCTCCTCTTAGGAACGGAGTCCTACTAATGTGAATAATCTGTTCTTCACAATTCAATTTCTACTGTCTGCTAGCTGATAGCTCTTGCTAATCAGCTCTATTCAGGAGTGCCACCCTACTAACGTCTATAATCTGCTCTTCACAATTAAATTTCTCCTCTCTGGCAGCTGACAACTCTTGCTCAGGAGTGCCACAAGTCGGCTCTCTATTTTGCTTAGGACAGAGAGAAAGAAAGAAATTGTTTTGAAATTTTTCGGAATTTCCAAAAAGGCCTTGCACAATGTTTTCCCACCGCAGGCCTTGACAAGGCCCTGTCACGAATGGCATGGTGAGCGGCATATTTTGTATTTCTCTCATTGGTCGGGTCATGCCTGTGTATCGGATTGTTTGTACTCTCTATATGTGTGTGTGTAAGTGTGTGTGTATACTATTTAATGGTAGTTTGTGGGCCATGCATGACTGCACACTGTGGTAACATTTCTTTTGATAATAATAGCAATAGCAACAACAGCAACAACAACAGTAGTAGCAAGGACAACACCAGAGCCAAGAACATCGTGTTTGCCGTCGACAGCGGCAACAACACCACAAACAACAACAACAGCAGCAACATCATCATAGCCCATCCAAATATCAAATTAAGTTAACAAGACTAATTTCTGGCATGCCATTATGTATTTTCATTGTTGTTGGCATTGCCATTGCTGTTGTTGTTGTTGTTGTTTTTCTTCTTATTCTTATTGTTGTTGGTAGCCTGACTTGTGTGCTGCTGTTGCCGATAACAGATCCATTTCATAGGTTTTCTGTTAACCTCTCTCATATCGCAAATGTGCTTCAACAATTTTCCTTTTAATGGAATAATTTAATTATTGCCGTTAACCACCGAAATAGTTGGTGAGGACTGGCCGGTACTGGTGAAGGGTAGTCGGGTGGTATCTACTATTATTGCCCTGTTGTTGTTGTTGTCGTGTTCGTTGTTTCTTCTCAAGTGTGTAATCACGGTTCAAAGAGAGAAAGTGTATCTGCGTGTGTGGGTGTGTGTGTGTGTATCTGTTGTGTTTATATTTACATTCTGCAAATGAAATTAAGATTTCTGTGAACTCAATTTGTGTCTTTGAAAATTTATTTAATAGAGTGCACTGCTTTCTTGCATGAACAATTCTGCTTGTGTCTATTTCATTGTGTGAAAATTTCAAAGGATATCTTTAACAATGTATTGGAGTGGGGAGAGATACAATACAATGGATACAATATTGAGAAGCGATAGAAGTAAAGTTGGCAAATCGTCAGGAAAAATGTTGTTAGATTCGATTTTGGCCAATAATAGGTTCTTTCAGGTTGGAGTATCTTTTTCAAATGCAAATTGAATAGAAATTAATCGTGTGTCTATTAAAAAAGGTAGTAGAGTTCCTACAATTTAATATAGAATAAATACTATCGTGGAATTTCCCTCTTGAACATGACGATTCCGTTGGTGAAATTTTCGTTGTAAACTCAATTCCCTTTCATGGAATGCTAAGGGAAAAAAGTAAGGCTGTTATTTAATTTTTATTTTAAAATGCAATTTTTCCAAAAAAAAAATTGCCACAACCGGAAAGCAACCAGTCCGAAATAAATTTTAAACAATTATTTTTAATGTCTGCCTTTAATGTTTTTGAATCCGCTTGACAGTTTTAGAGATTTAATGAAATCAAGGTGGAAAAAAGTGATAATTGTAAAAGGCCAAGGTAGTTTCATAAATTGACTGTTTCAGAGTCATAAACAAAGTTTAAATCGAACAAATTTTTCCCCCAGTTTTTTTGCTTGTTTTTATTAAATTATAAAAAAAAAATCGAAAATGTCAAAAAAGTGTCCATTTTCAATAGTTTGTCCATTTTAAGTAATTGACAGTTTCAGAGTTATCGACAAATTTTAGTCGAGAAAAATCATAAAAATTTTAAAAAGTCGAAAAAAAAGTGTTCATTTTGTGTCGATCATCTTAAATTGACAGTTTCACAGTTATAAACAAATTAAAGTCGAAAAATTGTTTTTCTTTATTTTATTGGAAAATTATAAAAAAAAATCGAAAATGACAAAAAGTGTTCATTTTCAATAGTTTGTTTGTCCATATTGTGTAGTTGATCATAAATTGACCATTTCAGAGTCAGAAAAAAATGTATGTCAAAAAAAAATCATAAATATTTGAAAAGGACCAAAAGTCTTCAGTTTGATTAGTTCATTATAAATTAAGAGTTTCGGAGTTATAAAGAAATTTAAGTCGAACAATATTTGTTCCCTAATTTTTTGTTTTTTTTTTTTTCATTTTCTCATTTTCAATAGTTTGTTTGTCCATTTTGTCATAAATTGATAGTTATAAAAAAAATGTAAGTGGAAAAAAAATTCTAAAAATTTTAAAAAAGACAATTTTGATAAGTTTATCATACTTTTTATTTTTATTTTTTTTTGGAAAATTATAAAAAAAATCGATAATTACAAAAAAGTGTCAAAAACTACTGAAAATAGTTTGTTTGTCCATTTTGAGCAGTTCATTTTTTTTTTTTTTTTTTGGAAAATTATAAAAAAATCGATAATTACAAAGTGTCAAAAACTACTGAAAATAGTTTGTTTGTCCATTTTGAGCAGTTCATCATGTCAGTTCAGAGTCATAAACAATTTGTTACCCGTTTTTTTTTTGTTTTTTTTTATAATTAAAAAGTTTCAGAGTTATAAACAAATTTAAGTCGAAAAAAGTCATAAAAATTTAAAATAGACCAAATATATAAATTTTTTGTTTTGTTTTTATAAAATTGTGAAAAACAATCGAAAATGGTTAAACTGGGGCAAAGAGCTTGTTTACGATTCATTAACAATTTAGTGCAGACCCAGTCCCATATAAATTTTTCGTTTCAATGGGACATTCCAGCCGGGAGCTTCTCTAAATTCTGAATAAATGCTAAAATTTTTGATAGATTCTAATAATATGCACCTCATTGTAATTGTTAGACATGGGGTTTATAAAAATCAAATGAAAATCTACACTTTTTGTCTTTTTTGAATTTTTAAGAATTTTTTTTACACTCCAGCCGGGTCTTCCTCTTAATTATGAATAAATGCTCGATTAATTGGTCAATTTTAATAATCTGTACCTCATTGAAATTGTTATACATGGGGATTAATAAAAATCCAATGAAAATTTACACTTTTTGAATTTTTAAGAATTTTTTTTACACTCCAGCCGGGACTTCCTCTAAATTATGAATAAATGCTAAAATCATTGATCGATTTTAATAATCTGCAACTCATTGAAATTTTTAGACATTTATGACAAGCTACTGAAAAATTTATACTTTTTGTCTTTTTTGAATTTTTTTTACACAACAGAAAATGGCAAAAAATTTCTCTTCTCCATTTTAACTTTTTTAATAACTTTGAAACTACCATTCGTGTACAAATGCATCAGAGGCCTTGAGTTAATACAATTTGAAGGCAATTTTTTTAAAATTTATTTCAAGGAAATCAGACATTTCGTTTAGAAGTTATGATACATAATGTAACAAGAAATGCATTTAAAAAACAAAAACTCTCAAAAAAACGTCAGTTTTTTTGTGCTCCGGAGACAACGAGTTATGCAAATTTATGTTACAAAGATTTAAATTAAAAAAAAAAAAAAAAAAAATGTGATCAATATTTTTTATCGACCTTTTTCAGTTACAGTCGAGACCGGTTATAACGAACTTTCGTCTATAACGAACTTTGGTCATCAAGCCACGCTCACTCTCTTTGAGTGCTTAGATACTTCGTTATCGAAACAAATACTCCTTTACTATCAGAATACGCGTATACAACTAATGGATCAACTCAACATTATCAACAGCCAGCTAAGTCACAAACAATTGCCAGAAAGTTCATCGCTTTCTATTTACCCCTCATTCGATCTAGCAAAACACTCAGACATTAAGAGACATTAGTTTGATAAAAAAAAGGAAGGTACGAGAGACCATTTCTATACCCTACATGAAAAATAATCTAAATTAGGACAGAGTTTCAGTCTTGCCGAACTGACTAACTGATCTTTCGTGGTTTTCATGGTTTCCCTTTTTTTAACAAACTTCAAACGAAATTCTCGAAATCAATGACGGTTAATTGTCATAACCGATCCCTGCTTAGGGCAGGGTTTTCTCAGGCCACATTTACTGTGAAGTGAATTTTCCGAGTTTTGTTTTGATTTTCAATTTCTTTAGAATTTTTAGCTGTGCCAGCAAGAAGACATAGGACAAACAAGAGCATAACAAAAAGAAGAAGAAGAAAAAAACGGCTTGACTGTGATAACATTTGCTGACCCGGCAAACGTGATTTCCCTTTGATTTCCCTAATCAGCAGACGACACACTGGCTCAGCTCAGTGTAACAGCCAACGCCGAGGCAGACAGATTCAAAAACAAATACTCATAAATAAAATTAAAGATTATTTTAAAAAAAAAAACGAAAACGAAAATATGAAAACACTTGTAAAAACATTTCTACTATGGGCCATATGTCTACAAGTGAGTGTAGTGAATTTAATATAAATTCTCAATGAATTCAATGTAAAATGTATCTTGTCAACTGTCTTGCAGTTCTCGTTTGCTTGGGCCACCCAACTGACATCGCGTAATTTCCAAAAAGATTTCCTGCAAGAAATGAGCGAGATCATGAAGAAATCCGCTCTCGACCATGTGAATAAGTTCATAAGCGAAATCAAAAGGCCCGCCCACATGGATGCAACGTTCGATGAGTCCTGGCAAATGGCCATGGATTCGAAGAAATTGGAAACCAAAATAATCTTTCTCAAGCAATGGTTCGACATGGCCGAACATCGTGATGCCAATCGTGAGAATATGTACGGCCTGAGGAATGTACACTTTCTCAAGAAGCTGAAGACTAAATTCCATGAACTGCAGGAAGAAAGTTTCGATGAAATTCATAATCTGCGTTACTTTTATCTCTGCAAGCAATTCAATATGAATGGCACCGCCCACCGACACCACAACCTCTATGACAGAGGTGTACAATTGGCGGCCATAACCGAACACAATGTGGCGCCCATATTGGAGAAGTTGGGCCTAATGGGAAATCACACCATTTCCATAAATATCACCGACTTTGGCCAGACGCTCTACCAGAAAGTCAATCATACGGGGGCCGAAGTCATCAATGACTATCTGGTGATTATTGGCAAATTGTTGCAAGAAGTGTTGGAGAACAAATTGGAAGAATCGTCCGCCTCACACAATGAAGCCTTGGACAAGATACTGCACGAAATCGATCATCTGCTGAATACCACCGATTTCTATACGAAACGTCAGCGTCTCTACGATTATCTGCAAAATCATTTGGCCGTTGACTATGAAGAATTCCAGAATTCCGCTAATTCCCAACAGGACTTGGTGGAGATCTTTGAGAAACTCAAACAGAAGGGTTTGGATCTAATTGTCGCCTTCCTTTTTAGCAATTTCGAATTTGTCGACTATACACATGACCAGTGGGCCACCATGTTGCCGCCCGCCCCCATCTCGCTGTACGAGGAAGCGAATGGCTCGCGCCAACTGTTGAGAATTCAACAATTGTATGATGACTTCAAAGGGGATTTTGAAAATGCAGCCAAGTATGACGCCTATTTGGAGGCGGTAAAGGCGCTGCATGAGCAAACACAACGGCAAAATGCTGACAATTCGCATATTTATGAGATGCTGTACAGCGCCTCGCAGAATGTCGGCAGCAGTCGGGCCATGCTGATGAATGAGAAATGCAAAGATATTTAGGCGTGCTAGGCGTGCGTTTGGCAGAACGGCCGGCTGTCGTATCACAGCATATGGATTGCACCACCCTCATGTGCCATGTGTTGTTGTTGTTGTAATGCATTGGTTGGTTGTCGGTGTCGTGTTTAATTTAAGTTAACCATTTGCCTGTTTTAGTGGGAAATCAGAACAATCGCAATAAAATTTAATATTCACACACATTTAGTTGGATTGGTTTTCTGAATACCAAATAAGTGGAAAATCCTATGGGATCTCATACGGCGCAGGGGTTTGTATCACACATAAAAGACATGATAAATTCGATAGAAAACTGTCCAACACTCTAAATCGCGAAATATTAACCCCAGTATTTACAAACATGTATGGCAGCTTTACAAACCGTTGTTAAGACAAATGTGTGCAATAGGGTGGAGTGAAAAAATGTTTTTTTTTTTTAATTTGAAAAAGTTAACCTCGGAAAGAGATGTAGTCTGGGGTCCTAATGAGGGGAAAAATAAAGAAAAAAATTTTAAAAAAATTTTAGGGGTCGCGCCACTCCCTCGAAATTTGGAAATTATCGCTATTTTGGCGTTGATTTTAGAAAAATCCTAAAAATTAACGACTTAACTTATTCGAAATTTAAAAGTTTGAGCTTGTTCAGTGCCCAAACAAAAGTATTTGAGGCAAATATGAGGACAATCGACTAATATTTGTAGCTTTGGTGGCGATTTCATTGTTCAGTCAATTTTCTGAAGAAATGACGATTTGACTTATTTTACTTTTTGAAATTTTTGAACAATGAGAAAATTTTTTTTAAATTTGTTCAGGCCTTTATTTCATTGTTTACGCTATTGCAAACATTTATTGACATAAAACTTTTTAGGATTTTTCTAAAATCAACGCCAAAATAGCGACAATTTCCCAATTTCGAGGGAGTGGCGCGACCCTAAAATTTTTTTAAATTTTTTTTCTTTATTTTTCCCCTCATTAGGACCCCAGACTACATCTCTTTCCGAGGTTAACTTTTTTTTTTGAATTTCACTCCACCCTAGTGTGCAATATGTAAAATTTTCGTTTTTTTTTTTTTTATTCGAAATTCAATAGAAAACTCTATTCAACTCTATTAATCCATAAATCCTAATTTTTAAAGGATTATAAGAGAATAATAATGGCCATGACAATTCATATTCTCTAGAAAATCATTGATATTCTGTAGAAAATAAGCTGAGAACTGTGAGTCTTGATCTTCCAAGAAATGGCCAAATTATTACAAATTATAAAAATAAAAAAAATTTTAAATATTAAAAAAAAGTCCTATTAAAACCGTGGACCTCATATGACGCTACTTTGCCGTATTAGTAGCCTCACCTTTCTTGGGGATCGGCTGAACATTGGCAACTTTCCAATGTGACGGGTAAATACCAGCACGGTGCGACATGTTGAAGAGATTGCGCAAAGGACGAGCAAAATCGTTTTTTAAAATTTGGCATTTAGCTTAAATAGCTTTGGAATCCTTCAGAGATTTTAGAAATAAGGTCAAAACTCAGTTGATTCGACAGTTCATTAATTTCGTTTGAAAAGCACCGCATGTTGTGATAGAAAAGCAGTGGAAGAGTGCGGTGTAGGGTACAGAGCAGACGACCACCCCTCTGTCTCATGAATTTCGTTGGATAACATACCAAATCATTATGTCCCTCACCCAAAAGTCTTCGAACTCAGATGTGCTGAAGACTTTTGCAATAACTTGTCGAAAACTTGAATACGCTTAATGATCAACTGCAGAATTCATCCTTCAGTTATTCATTTCTCCAATTGAAAGTTTATTAAAATCATTGAATGAAATAATAAGAGACCGGCCACCGCAATACTCGACCCCTACCATAACACCGGCAAAAGGATTCTAAAGCCAACTAAAATAAAGCACCATAAAATGCTGATGGTTAACAAAACAGTTTACGGCTAAAGTGTGGACACCACAAAGCACCAGAGAATTGCCTTTATTGCCAGGGCGGGGGAAAAAGGAATGCTCTTTAGCAAGCAACCGTTACAATCAATAAAACGGAAACCAGGTAAAAAAAAAAACAATTCAAGAGGGTGGGGGGAATTCAGTGTTGCCGATGCGAATGTGTTTACGGATGTTGGTTGGTTGGCAATGGACTTTGTTGTTAACCACTTGGGTATTGTTGTTGTTCGACACACACCCACACAGACGCTCATACAAAAGCCGAGATCACATAGAAAAGCAACATATACAGGCTCCAACATATAACGGTGAAGATATATTCACTCACACACACGCACGCACAGGGGGACATGTGTATAGACCGTGTAAATATGTTCATGTAGATTGTATCTGTGTTTGATATTGCCATTTATATTCTTGTTACACAGTGGGTGGTAAAATATACAAAAAATTATTTATTGAGAACAATTATTCATATCCAAAAATATTTTTGCTTCTACTCAAAAAAAAAGTTTTACACTTACAACCTAAGCCAAGATGTCGAAAATTTGTTAACAATTTGTTAATATAGAAAATTTGTTAACAATTTGTTCTTATAGAAAATTTGTTAAAAAATTTTTCTTATAGAAAATTTGTTAACAATTTTTTCTTATAGAAAATTTGTTAAAAATTGTTTCTTATAGACAATTTTTTCTAATAGAAAAATTTGTTAACAATTTTTTCTAATAGAAAAATTTGTTAACAATTTTTTCTAATAGAAAAATTTGTTAACAATTTTTTCTTATAGAATATTTGTTACATATTTTTTTCTATAGAAAATTTGTTACATATTTTTTTTCTATAGAAAATTTGTCAACAATTTTTTCTTATAGAAAAATTGTTAACAATTTTTTCTTATAGAAAATTTGTTAACAATTTTTTCTTATAGAAAATTTGTTAACAATTTTTTCTTATAGAAAATTTGTTAACAATTTTTTCTTATAGAAAATTTGTTAACAATTTTTTCTTATAGAAAATTTGTTAACAATTTTTTCTTATAGAAAATTTGTTAACAATTTTTTCTTATAGAAAATTTGTTAAAAATGTTTTCTTATAGAAAATTTTCTTATAGAAAATTTGTTAATAATTTTTTCTTATAGAAAATTTGTTAATAATTTTTTCTTATAGAAAATTTGTTAACAATTTTTTCTTATAGAAAATTTGTTAACAATTTTTTCTTATAGAAAATTTGTTAACAATTTTTTCTTATAGAAAATTTGTTAACAATTTTTTCTTATAGAAAATTTGGTAACAATTTTTTCTTATAGAAAATTTGTTAACAATTTTTTCTTATAGAAAATTTGTTAACAATTTTTTCTAATAGAAAATTTGTTAACAATTTTTTCTAATAGAAAATTTGTTAACAATTTTTCTAATAGAAAATTTGTTAACAATTTTTTCTAATAGAAAATTTGTTAACAATTTTTTCTTATTGAAAATTTGTTAACAATTTTTTCTTATAGAAAATTTGTTAACAATTTTTTCTTATAGAAAATTTGGTAACAATTTTTTCTTATAGAAAATTTGTTAAACATTTTTTCTTATAGAAAATTTGTTAACAATTTTTTCTTATAGAAAATTTGTTAACAATTTTTTCTTATAGAAAATTTGTTGCACATTTTTTCTTATAGAAAATTCTTCTTATAAAAAAATTTGTCAAAAATTGTTCTTATAGAAAATTTGTCAACCATTTTTTCTTATAGAAAATTTGTTTCACATTTTTTCTTATAGAAAATTTGTTGCACATTTTTTCTTATAGAAAATTTGTTGCACATTTTTTCTTATAGAAAATTTGTTAGCAATTTTTTCTTATAGAAATTTTTTCTTATAGAAAATTTGTTAACAATTTTTTCTTACAGAAAATTTGTTAAAAATTTTGTCTTATAGAAAATTTGTTAACAGTTTTTTCTTATAGAAAATTTTTTGCACATTTTTTGTTATAGAAAATTTGTTAAAAAATTTTTCTTATAGAAAATTTGTTAACAATTTTTTCTTATCGAAAATTTGTTAACAATTTTTTCTTATAGAAAATTTGTTAACAATATGTTCTTATAGAAAATTTGTTAAAAATGTTTCCGATAGAAAAAAAAATCTGTAAGAAAAAAATTTTATTATAGACAAATTTTGCTCTCACAAAAATGTTTGATATTTTTCTCCTGTAAAAAGTTTTTCCAAAGTTGTATTTTTATAGTTTTGTCAAAAAACGTGTGATATTTTCACCAATACCAGCCACTGTGCGGCATCTACCTGAGTTGCTTTTACGTTGATTGTCATTTGTTGCCGCTTCTGTTGTTTGTTACCTCTCTCTCTCTCTCACTCTATCTGCCTCTCTTGCTCTGTTGTCCATAAGTGCTCTTTATTTCACTTAAAAGCCAACAAGCGTTTAATTTGAACAACAGCGACAACAATAGCAATAGCAACAACAACAACAATAACAAATGATCTTTTGTTTGTTGTTTGATTTCCCAGTTAAATGAAAATAATACCCAACGCACACATGTACCACAATCGAGTCATGTCTATGGAGCGACGGGGGAATGTAGCAAACAACAGTAAAAGGATTGAAGGGCTTAGGGTTAAGAGTGGATGGGGGGGGGGGGATGTTGATTTCATTGTAATGTTGATGTTGATGTGATTTAAGGATTGGAAGAGTTGATGTAAACAGGACGACCAACGTAGTTAGAGGCCTTACATGGAAATGTACAGGCGGAGTCACAACTTTTCATTGTGTCAATATGCTGATAAAATGAATTCAAATCGCTTGGCTGATATAAATAAAAGCTCTAGTAGTGGACTCAGTGGGTGATTAGAAGAAAAAACTAAGTGATTGCTTTTCCGCGGTTATAAAATCATCGGCTGTTTTCTCCTAAGATAGTAATCTGTAAGTCCTGCAAAGACTTATCTAGAAAAAGCTTTAGACCTTCGGAGAAAGAGTAGTAGATGTGAGAGATGTTTTCCCTCTGTGCCTTTGTGGAATGTTGGGGCTAATAAGGAAGTAAGTTAGTCACATCCAAAAGTCCCAGAAGACGCCCAGAATGCCGAACAAGCAAATGTCATTAAAGGAGCTCGAAAAAAGCCGATCAAATAAAATGTTAATGTTTATGTCATTTAGGAGGTGTAAAATGGTATTTTATAGCAGGATACGAACCGGGGTTTAGTGTATGATAGTCCGAAAAACGAACTATCACACTACGAACATTCTTAATTTAACTCTGAGTTTATTTTAACTTATTCCCAACATTGCTATGCCTCTCAGTTAAGTTTTCAATTGTGTTTCATGGTGCGTATGATTGATATTAATTGCCTTAGTGTTTCACATATCCGCCTATAACTTTTAAACGATAGCCGACAATGAATTGCAACAAAAGGGGAGACTACAGAAAACACCTCGGCACAGCCTTGAAAAGTCCCTCTGATAATGTCAAGCAATTGTTTATAAGGTTATTAAGTTACTTTGCTAAAAAAAATTATTTTAAGAAAACAATTTAAAGCGTTTCTCATGTAAAAAAAGAAAATACTACGTATCGAATAATTTATGATTTTGTCGTAAAACTTTTTTCCAAGCGAATCTGTGTTTTCTTAAGCGAGTAAGTGCCAAATTTTACAGGCAATTAAACATTTATCTGTACACGAACATGGTGAGAAGACCCAACGAATGTATGTTAACACCTTAAAAATACTTAGCACAATTCTTGACAATAAAAGTTTATAGCAGCTGAAGAAAAATGGTCACACACACACACACACACACATTTCTTTATTAGCTCAAGAAGTTATCTTAAGAATGCTACCCATGCCCAACTCCCAACTCCCAACATTCCTTAAAGACTGAAACACACACACACACACATTTGTACTGCCTCACTTAAGACCCTTTTGTTTCGTGTTTTGAACTTTTGGGAAATGCTGGGGGGAAAAAGGAAGCAAAAAAAATCTTTGCAATTGTTTTTCTAAATTGCGGTCGTTGTTGTTATTGTTGTTTCAAGTGAAACATGGTCTGTAACATTTGGCCCCAAAAGAAACCAGTGAACTTCTCGTATATGAGCCAAGAATAAGTTTCAAACAACAACAACCACAGCATCAAAGCAAATGAACACTAAACGATACTTAAGCCACAAAATGAGTCAATTTTTTTGGATAATAAACTTAACAACGATACAGACAAAGACAACTTCACAGCAAATAAAAGAGTTTTGAGACAGATGTCCGACAAAATGAATTTTAATTAATTGTTGAGGGATTTTAGAACAAGAGGAGGAGGCCTACACCTTTTACCGTTTGTCTTCACAGAGCATATTCAATGCTAATCAAATAATATGGTCTGCTTTCTTTTTATTCCGAATTGTTAAAGAATCGCTAGAGCTTTAAAGCTTTTAATGTCGCTGCACTATCTTTGTATCTGCGGACCGGTCATCAGCTGTATTTGGGTTTGCTGTTTAGTTTATGATGCATGAAATCGAATTGCAAACAAACAGCATTCCGACAACATAACAAACGACATTCCGACAAACGACAATGCTGATAACTATGAGAAGTTGTATGCAGTCAAGTGAAATAGGAGTAGCGCATTTATGTTTCCACCCAGTTGACTAGCACTACTCGTTCTTTTGCAATAGTTCCTTAAAGTGCCATTTGTTTTTAGATTCTGTCCGTCTTTGACTGGGACTTTTATGCATTCCCTTTTTTCACTGTACTGTATAATCTAATAAACTAACAATGTTTAACAAGCTTCATTTTTTTTTTTTGCTTAAAGTAAATACTCACAAGGTGGAAAGTAGAGCTACTGAATGGAGTTACGATTTCAACTGCAGATGCTTAAAGAAGGAGACCATTTATTTGATGGTGATACACTTCTAGAAATTTATGGAGTTTTCTTATACTTTGCTGAGATAGAGCTTAAAGGGAGCTTAAGCAATGTAGAGTATTTGGCAAAATTAAATGATGTGGCTATGGAAGTTTCAAGATGATTTCCATAGACAGGGTTTCAATTAATATCAATCATACGCCCCGATCGGAACGAATTTAATTATCCATACAACTTATCCATACAAAAAAAAATGTCGCCCAATTTTTTAGTCAGCGGACCAGATCAGACTTATGTAGAATATTTAGAAACATTTTGTGATTAATTTTTTAAAATTTATTTCCAAGAAATCGGGCATTTCGTTTTCAAGTTATGACAATTTAGGCCTCAAAAAATTACGTTGAAAAAAAAATTTAAAAACTTATCCATACAAAAAAAAATGTCGCCCAATTTTTTTGGTCAGCGGACTAGATCAGACTTATGTAGAATATTTAGAAAAATTTAGTGATTAATTTTTTAAAATTTATTTCCAAGAAATCGGACATTTCGTTCTCAAGTTATGACAATTTAGAAAAAAAGAAATTATTTCAAAGAAATCGTACTCAGGAACCAGATTAGAATTAAAAAAAAAACCTGTTGCACAGTGTAATCAGTTGTGTATGAAACATTTTTTAGTTATCCTTTCAGTTAAGCCGAGCTTTAGTCAAGCGTTGTGATGAGCACAGAAGCCAACGTTCACTGGCTCAGTTTCATTTATCCGATAGTTTTCACTCAAGTCGATTGCAGTTATCCGAAATCGACGATAGGTTTTAAAAAGTAAATGCAATTTTCTACTAATTAACATTAATTACAAGCCACAATGTTACACAAACAAATGTTAATCGATTTATATGATGAATTTCCACCCAGGGTCAGCAGACTGGACTCTCGATGAAGCGAATAGAGGAGCAAGAAGGTAAGCAAATTAAAAACGCCTTAACTCATATTCCCTTTAACTCTATCAATCCAAATAAAAATGCATACAATTTTCAAAGAAATTTACATTTTCATCTAAATAAATTTAAAGCAAACCTGAGTACTCACTGTTCACCTTACTTGGGAGTAGCCCTACCGGTTACTGGCAATGGCAACATTTATAAATGTTGTCTGAGGTGGAGTTCACCAGGAGTCTGTGTTTATTTTGCCCCATCGTCTTGACTCAATAGAATTTCCAACGAAATTGTTATTTTCCGTGGGTCTTGTAAAGTCACCCCAAGATTTATTTCTCCTTGTTTATATGGAGAAGTTTTTAGCGGATGCCGCCGTTGCTCATGTTGTTCTCGTCGTCGTCTGCTTTTGCTTCCCGGGAAAACATTGACTTTATACATATAATTTTTTTTTATTTTGGCACAACTTTATGTTTCTTCGTTTGCCAAAGGTTTTTTGTTATAGAGTTGGTTGGAGAAAGCGCTGACAGAGAGGGCAAGAGACGGAGAGCGGGAGCAGTCTAGTTAATGAACCATTTTAGTTTGACAATAACTTATTACTATCGTTTGGAGCGGTTCAAAGGACATGGTTAAGTAAATATTTACTGGCAAAATTAAAATACTGAAGAAATGTGAAAAACGGAGAGACCGGCCAGGCCACAGTCATGATTTTTGAATTTTAGTAATTGGCTTTTACAAAAGCCATCAACAAATGACTTCTGCTTGGCGATTATGTTAAATCATTGTTACGATTAATTAACCGCCAATGTTGAAGTTGCTAATGGGCGCTAATCGCTTGGGCAGACTTTGTTTTGCGATTTAATTGCCAATGCAGTGAATTGAAAACTGTGGTAATTGGAAGATGAGAGGCCAGTTTGTAGCAAATACATTTTATAATGTGAGTTAAGAAATGAATTAAGAGATATTTTATATTTTCAAAGAATTCTTGGAGGTACTTTCCTTGGTAAATGGGAAAATATTTATAAGGTCCCACACGGCGTATGATTAATATTAATTGTGTTATTTCATTACATTTTGCTCAATATAAACGAAATTCTTGGGGGATTGGGACTAACCAAAGCATTTTTGAACTGCCTGTAAAGGTTAGAATACGATTCTCTTCTATAGCTGGGTTTCTTAACCATTCCTCTCTACATTATATGAAGACTTTGAGAGCATTCTCCATAATTGTTATCGGTGTAGTCAGTCTGATGTTGTAGTTGTCCAGAGTGGCCATGAGGCTCGTCGTTGTGGGACAAATCAAGTCACTATGAAAACGAAATATCTTTAGTGTTTCCAAGGAAAATGCCATTGTAAGTCTCTTTATCATCAGCAGCCAGACGATGAACTTTATGAGGAAAAGCGGACTTTAGACACAAACAAACATGAGGATATTACGATGTTGAAGAAATCTGCGGGTTCTTCTGAGTTTTCCCGTAAATCTACATCATTCTAAGGCAGCTCACAAATTATTATCAATCATACGCCACCTGGTCTTAATTATCAACTTTGCTGGAATTTACCAATTGTTGCGGATAATCTCTAATATTTTGTTATTTCATTGAATGCACTGACCTTACGTACATTTTCCAAACACCAAAACAAACCTAGAGTCTATTGGAAGAATTCCTTAGGATCCAGTCACACAGGCGCCGGCAACTTTCCTGAATAATAATAATAAATTTTGACAGGGACTTGTAGACTTATAATCCTAATACTTTTCTTACTCTGAGCGGCACAGACATGTTTAACGAACAGTTTCATTTCAAAATGATGGCAAAAATTAAAATATAAATGAATTTTCCCTATAGAGCGAGCTCTACTCAGTAGTTACTTCTATTCCCTACGAGGACGTTGAGGGAAACCCCCATTTGTCTTCACATTTAAATAGCCTTTAAATGCAATTTCACATCTTCTAATCACTAAAGCAATTTACATTTTCCAATTTAAGCCCAACTTTGCACCTCGTTGTTATGACAGCCGCAACATTTGCCAATGCTGTCACGGTCGGTATAATTTTCACATTTCCTTTATGCTCACAAGTAAATGCAATACAGACGATATAGACGGCTTCCCATTCAAACCCTGAGTGAAATGCCATCATAACCTTTTGAAACTCATCAAAAGTGTGCCCTTCTTCGTGATATCTTTTGAAAGGTTAATGATGTGATGAGATTATAAATATTTTTATATCGTCGTGTAATAAATCTGCTATAGGTTAACGACAGCAGACGCGGCATCACAAAAAAAAAATGCAAAAGCCATAAATGAAGATGGATGGAAATGCGAGCAGGTGATAGATTGAAAGTGAAATTGAAATTGAAATTGAGCCAATCAAATATGTTTTCTTACAACATACACATGTACACAAATTCTAAGACGACGGCATTGTTCGTTCACTGTCGCATGTTATAACAAAGGCTAAAGGTTATTCAGGAAAGTTGCCGGCGCCTGTCTGACTGGATCCTAGGGGGTTCTTCCAATAGACTCTAGGTTTGTTGTGGTGTGTGTGGAAAATGTACGTAAGGTCAGTGCATTCAATGAAATAACAAAATATTAGTGATTATCCTCAACAATTGGTAAATTCCAGCAAAGTAGATAATTAAGACCAGGTGGCGTATGATTGATAATAATTTGTGAGTACCTTTAGGAAAGGTAGGACAACTTTAATGGTAAACTGTCAAAGTTTGTGCTGGGAATTGCTTTAGATAGACAGTATCGGTCGGTTAATTTATGATATGACCTTAAAAGTTTTCATGGTTAGATAAGGACACTAGGAGACAGCTAATATAATTTTTTGTTTTTGGGAAATTAGCACCTCCAAAAAAAAAAAAATTGCCGCTCTCTTCGAAATGACCCCAAAATGACAAAAATTAAAATTAAATTTGGGACCAGAGAGTGCGTGACTCAATGACCCCGCCCACATATTAACAAATCACGTCAAACACAAAAAAACGCTAAATTGACTTCTATAAGACCCATCTTCAAAATAGAAAAAAAAAATATGCAGTTCTCTTCGAAATAACCTCAAAATGACAAAAACGAAAATCAAATTTGGGCCAGGGTCCACATAGTGCATGACATAGAAACAACCCAGCACACATATCAACAAATACAAAAAAAGACTAAATTTAACTTAAGGGACCCCCCTCCAACATAAAGCATATGTGCAGTTCTCTTCGAAATGATCCCATCAACATCAAACAAAAAATATTTTAATTAAATTTGGGGACTGGGCCCTGTGGGGGCGTGGCATCGTCGTTTATGGGTTCCCGTTTTAAAAAAATATAAATATATGAATTTCTCTTCCAAATGATCCTAAGATTACAAAAATGAAAATTCTATTTCTGACCGGGGCCCAATGGGGGCGTGGCATCGACATTTATGGGTTTCAATTTAAAAAAAAAACGAATACAAATATATGCAGTTCTCTTCGCAATGATCCCCAAATTACGAAAATGAAAATGAAATTTCGCACTAGGGCCCAGTGGGGGTGTGGCATCCAAGAAATGGGCCCGCCCACTTTTTTGACAATATGGTACTCAAATGAAAGATAATGTTCTCACGAGTGGAAATATGTAATTTTCGTTTCACTAAGGGCATGGCATCGGAAAAAACACCCGCCCACTTTTTTGACAATATGGTACTCAAATGAAAGATAATGTTCTCAAGAGTGGAAATGTGTAATTTTTTGTTTCAAAAAGGCCGTGACATCGGAAAAAATCTACACGCCCACTTTTTTTTTACAATATGGTACTCAAATGAATGGAAATATCTTTGAACGATTTGAAATACGCCCTTCGTGTTCGGATATATTTAGAGGGGTGCAAGGTAATGTCATGGAACAACTGCACTTCAGCGACATATCGAGCCCTAACCGCGAAAAAGACGTAAGCGCCAAAATGAAAATTATACAGCAGATAGTTTTTTGTGTGGTCAACCATAAAGCTGTGCGGTGCTAACGATACAATTGAATTGAACGATACAATTGAATATATCTTTGTAAATATAAATTTTTAATTTTTAAATATTTTGAGATTGAAAGCGTTGGACAATTTTCTATGGAATTTAATTTAAAAACGAATTTCGAAAAAATGGCGCTTACGTTTTTTTAGCGGTAAGGGGTCGATATGTCAAACTTTTCAGCTTCCATAAGCTTCCATTAACCCATTAAGCGTCAGTTCGAAATTTTTTCGTGTGACCTTATTGGAATGTGGTTCACATATAGGGCTATTGTTTTTGTAATTCCTGTTAATTTTCCTATAATTTAGAATGTATGTAATCAATCATATCCCCGGTTCTCAAGGGGTTAACTGGGTGTGAAGCACGAAGTGTCTGCTGTACGATTACACATGAAATTTCCTTTCATTTAAGTGACATATTGTCCAAACAAAAATTGAGCGGGTGGTTTTTTCCGATGCCACGCCCTTTTTTGGTCAACAAAAATTACATATTTCCACTCATGAGGACATTACCTTTCCTTTGAATGTCATATTGGCAAAAAAAGTGGGCGGGTATTTTTTCCGATGCCACGCCCTTAGTGGGCCGACAATTACACATTTCCACTCGTGAGGACATTACCTTTCATTTGAGTGTCATATTGGCAAAAAAAAAGTGGGCGGGTCCATTGCCTGGGCCTCCGTTGCAAATTTCCTTTTAATTTTTGAAATTATGGGATCATATGTATAATATTTTTTAAAAATATTGGGAGCCATAAAGGTAAATTTAGCCTACCCACAGATCCATACGGCAGTTGTCTGATCAACAACCCCTCAGCTGAACTAGATTTAGTCTAAGATCAGACTTTAACACTACTTTACGAAAAATACACACGTGCGTATGATTAATATAAATTAATTGATAATTTCAAATAATTTGTAATAAGTCTCCAACCACAACTGATACTCACACGCAACTTAGACACAACTAAACTTAGTTTAACATCGCTCTTTTAGCAACAATAGAATGTTAGTCTGCCTCACTGTTGACATTCCCATAACAAGCACGAGAACTTTAAAAACTCTTCAAAACAGCTTCCTAATTTCATTTTTAATTCCGCTTTTATTGGGCAATTTCTTTTATTTGCGAAAGTAGTAAAGTAGTTATGGAAAATGATTTCCCCCGCCACAGTTAAATTCCAGCACAATTCTATAATTATATGCATAACAAGAACTTTCGTACACAGAAGTTTCTGTGATTCCTTCCCGCCCCACCAAACCAATTTTTGGCAACCACAACTATTTGTTGTGGACTCGCACAACATGGTAACTGAGTCAGTGAACTTTGTTTGTGAACGGCGATTGTGTTTCATTTTGCAGAAGCTTTGGCGGCAAATGGTGGAATAAAGGTAAACAACAAATAAAACTTAATCATAAGGAGAATGCCAGCAAAAGTAAAAGTTTCTCTTATTTAATGATGTCTTTGTAGAGACCACAGTGAGGGGAGTAGGCGACGTTTGGCAACAACTTCCTTAAGGATATGAAAAACTAGAGAAGAAAGTATAATTGTCAAAGAATTATGAGCTGAGGATGGGTAAAAAAGAGTAATTGCGATTGAATGATATTTTTTTTAAAAAATACAATTAAAAGTATTAAACCATCATATTCAGCTAAGACTGTAGGGTAAAGTAAAGTATTTCCAGGAATCAATTAATATTAATCATACGCCACTGTACTCGAATAAACAAGTATAACCGTTCCCCAACAGATCAAACAAATTCCAATAAAACTGTATCAGCGAAAAGCGGACGACCTCTGCACAAAAATTCTAGAAATCAAATAATATTAATCATACGCCACTGTGTTCAATGAGCATAGGTTGCTTATTTTCATTGTCGACCTGTTAGGTCAGAACCGATATACTCTATTGCGGATAACAGCAACTTCAGTCATTCTAATTCCTTCGATTAGCTACCAAGTCCTCTGGAGGTCGAGAGTCGAAGGCAAACGATGAATAACTCACTCAACCGCTATTTCACTAACAGTATATGATTTTAAGATAACCTTCGTCTTTTACAGAGTTCTCCAACAAGAGGTGTCATTTTGGTATTCAAAGAAAAATGGCATGTTTTGAGATAAAAGATCGGATGTTTTTTTTCATAATACAGAGGAAGTGATGCCGTTAATAATCAAAAACATCAGCCAAATGGCCACCACAACCACGCTTACAGGACCATAACATTTTTATGAAATTTTCCATAACCAAATCGCAAAGTGGCTGCCCTTTGTCCTCGATAGCCTCACGAATTCTATCTTTGAGGCGCAATCCATTCACCGTAACTGTTTATCGAAAAAGTAAGGTCCGGTAAAGGACCATAAACCGGTAAAGGTAAGAGGTATTCAGGAATTAGTTATTCAGTATTTGGTATTCAGTATTTGGTACATGTCACTTTTTTCCTACTTGTTATTTGATACTTGGTATTTTGTATTCGGTACCTAATACCTACTTAGTATTTGGTATTTGGTACTTAGTATTCGGTACTTGGGACAAATTTCTGTTTAGTTTTGCGAACTCTTTCCTCTTTCCTCTTTCCTCTTTCCTCTTTCCTCTTTCCTCTTTCCTCTTTCCTCTTTCCTCTTTCCTCTTTCCTCTTTCCTCTTTCCTCTTTCCTCTTTCCTCTTTCCTCTTTCCTCTTTCCTCTTTCCTCTTTCCTCTTTCCTCTTTCCTCTTTCCTCTTTCCTCTTTCCTCTTTCCTCTTTCCTCTTTCCTCTTTCCTCTTTCCTCTTTCCTCTTTCCTCTTTCCTCTTTCCTCTTTCCTCTTTCCTCTTTCCTCTTTCCTCTTTCCTCTTTCCTCTTTCCTCTTTCCTCTTTCCTCTTTCCTCTTTCCTCTTTCCTCTTTCCTCTTTCCTCTTTCCTCTTTCCTCTTTCCTCTTTCCTCTTTCCTCTTTCCTCTTTCCTCTTTCCTCTTTCCTCTTTCCTCTTTCCTCTTTCCTCTTTCCTCTTTCCTCTTTCCTCTTTCCTCTTTCCTCTTTCCTCTTTCCTCTTTCCTCTTTCATCTTTCCTCTTTCATCTTTCCTCTTCATTTAGTTATCAAAATATCCACAAATCACCAAATCTTCCACGGAAATAATATTAATCATACGCTACGGTGTTTCACAAATACATTCTGTACAATTTTCCAGGAAATTTGAAAACTTTCACAGAATTTGATTTTCCCGGGAAAATCTTTGATATGCCAGCCAAAAATGGCACACACACACACAAACACCAGATAAATTGTAATGATGTGAACTTGCCTTCCGTGGCAAAAACTATAATATCAAGATCTCTGTACTCCATGTGTTCTACGATTTCCAATTTTCTGTTGAAGTATTAAAGTTTTTCCTTTGGTTTTTTAACAACGTACATACTATTGCCAGTTTCCCTATGTTTTCTAACCTCCTCCTCCGGCTCCCTAGTCCGGGTATCATGGCAACCATATAAGCGTCAGAGTTATTCTTCCCATATGGAATCTGTAATATATCGTTGGTTTATTTAAGATTCCATATGACTTTACATGTTCAATAACCATTTCGAATGGGTGGGAGGGAGGTAGGGGGTTTTTTTGATCGTCTGGTCGGTTATGTTTATTTCATCTGTTTCCTTTTTTTTGTTTGTGGAACCAGAAATTGTGCCAAAATTGCCACAACGCAATTTGTTTGTGCTCCAAATGTGAAGATAATTTCTATGAATTATGTGGTACACATGTAAAGATGGCAATATGGGGTATGGTAAATGAGGGGGAAAGAGACGGGGGGGGGAGTAAAAGGGCATCATACATTAGTATAAGGAAAGCACACACATAAATGTTGTCTTATTACATGCACATGTATGTTTACCATAAACAATTTGGGCGGGTTTTCTGTGGCTATGATTTTACAGTTGTTTGAAGACATTGGGAGCCAAGCAATGAATGCGTGCACAACATGAGTGGATCGGATAGAGAGACCTTCCATTGTCTGTGTCACATAAATGTTGGTTTAAGTTCTGGCTCCGAACAAGAAATTGCGAAATCTTTATGTGGAAATAACTAATTTTTAATATTTACTTCAATTGGAGTGATTGTAAGATAGAAAGTGTGGATTACTTAAGGAAATATTAGGTATGAATTTAGATAATAATAAAAACCTAGCAAACTTAAAACAACTTTACATTTGTGTAGATTAATTTAGTAGCTGTACATCTAAGATTCGTAAAGTCCTTCCAAAGATATAATGTGTTTATCTGAGTAATCTCTTAATTAATATCAATCATACGCTCACCAGGCCAAAAATCACTTTTAATACAATTGCTTATAGAACAGTAGATAAATGGAAAATCAGTCCCTACAAAATTACTCCCAAATTGTTGAATTTATTAACCCTAAATTCTTGAACCTCTTTCAGTTTGATTTCTTAATTAAAGCAAAATTATTGCTCTAAAAAAGAAATCAACTTCCAGAAATCTCCAGCATTCTCTGTCCAGCTTGTTTACAAATGTCAACACACTGTCCAAACTTAAATACAACCAAAGACCAGGAAGCACATGTTTACACAGAAAGTGTTGACATTAAAAAGCATATGATCTCCTTCATATGGACAAATCTAATAACTTAACGTCGACAAAAGCCAACCCAACCCAACTCAGCATTCAACATTTACATTATCTTCAAGGACAGACGAACCGTTTGGAAAAGATAGACCCACAGTTGAATACATGAAAATAATAAATGGCTCACAAATAAAGCAAACAAATTCTCCATTTCCCATAAGCTACTTAACAGACAAATTTAACTAAAGACAACAAAACCATTTCACAGTCGTTTCACCAAACAAAGGTTCGTCCTTTCAATATAAACGACAAAAAAAAAGGACCACTGAAGTTAGGGAAAGGGGACGGTCATAAGGAAACGACATATAGTCATATCTCGTTATGCCATCATAAATTTTATTTAAAAATCCAATATTTGTCATATTTAGTGTTGTCGTGCTGTCTGTCTGCCGGTCTGTCTATCTGTATGGCAATGGGTGTCAGCTGTAAGTGTTAATATTGCGATAGCGATTTATCTTAGATGAAATGAAGTCCATGAAAATGTTCTACAAAAAACTTTATCATTTAAAATGTGATTTGAACTTTTATGCGGGAAGTTTAAATGTCAGTGGAAGTTTCATAAGCATTTTATGGGAGTTTAAGAAAAGTTTCTGTCTATTAATATTAATCATTCGCACTGGAGATCTGTAGGAGTGACCAGCAAGCAATTAAAACAAAGAAAGAAAGAGAGACCTATTACAGGACAGTCTTACAGGACACTCACCACTGTTACTGTATTAAGGCAAATGTTGAACAGCAACAAGTCGAAAAGGTTAAAGTACTTTCAGAGAATATACACTGATTTGAGAGGAGTTCCCCGTCTGTTTCTAGGAAAATATGTAAGTAAAAGTCAGCGACTTTACGAGTAAGAGAGTAATTTCCATGACACGCAAACCTTCTCCCCAATGAGCAGTCGGGGCCTTCTATATACACTGGGCCTCCGTCAGTGAGTATATAATTCATATAGGGCAGTGCTGTCTAATTTGATAGGAGTTCCTACTTGTTTCTTCATGGGTTGTTAAAGGTAAGAGGACCTTGAAACTTGGTCTTAGGAATTGGGTATTCAGTGTTCGATATTCAGTGTTTGGTACATGACACATTTTGTTTTACTTGGTATTCGGTGTCTGGTACTTTCAGTAAATGGTTTCAGATATATGGTACTTGGTATTCAGTAAGTACTTAGTATTTATTATTTGATACTTGGTATATAGTATTCGGTGTTTGGTACTTGGTACTTAGTAATCGGTACTTGGTACTTGGTAATTGGTAGTTAGTATTCGGTACCTGATACTTGGTAATTGGTAGATAGTATTCGGTACCTGATACTAGCTACTTCGTACATGGTAGTCCGGATTTTAACGTTTGAATTCGGTATTTGGCACATGGTATTTGGTATTCGAATCTTTTGTATTTGGTACTCAGTATTTGGTATTCGGATCTTTTGTATTTGGTATTCGGTGGTTGGTTCCTTGTAATTGGTATTCAGTATTTGGTACTTGGGACTTCTCCTTTACTTCGTATTCGTTGTTTGGAACTTGTAATTGAGTATTTGGTGACATGAAATTTTTCTATTACTTGGTATTCGGTATTCGGTATTTGTCACATGGAATAGGGTATTTGGTAGTCGGTATTTTCTATTCAGTATTTGGTTTCCAGTATATCGTACTTGGTATTTTGTTTCTGGTATAGTTTCTTGGTATCGAGTACTTGGTACATGGTAGCCGGTACTTCGTACTTGGCATTCGGTATTTTCTATTCAGTACTTGGTATTAGGTATTTCGTACTTCATACTTGGTATTTGGTATACGGCACGTAGTACTTGGTATACGGTGCTTGGTACTTGGTATTTGGTATTCAGAATTTGGTACATGACACATTTTACTTGTTACACACTTACTCGATAACCGGTATTTTGTATTCAGTACTCGGTATTTGGTATTGGTATTAGGTATTTGGTACCCTGTATTCGCTATTTGGTACATAGTATTCGGTACTTGGTATTTGGTACTAAGTACTTGGTATTTGGTACTAAGTACTTTGGTATTCAGAATTCGCCAATTTTACTTGTTATTCCTTACTCGATAACCGGTATTTGTTATTCAGTACTCGGTATTTGGTATTGGTATTAGGTATTTGGTACCTAGAATTCGCTATTTGGTACTTAGTATTCGGTACTTGGTATTTGGTACTAAGTACTTGGTATTTGGTACTAAATACTTGGTATTTGGTACTAAATACTTGGTATTTGGTACTAAGTACTTGGTATTTGGTACTAAGTACTTGGTGTTTGGTACTAAGTACTTGGTATTTGGTACTAAGTACTTGGTATTTGGTACTAAGTACTTGGTATTTGGTACTAAGTCCTTGGTACATGGTAATTTTTGGTAATTTTTAATGAAAACATTGCTGGTCCATTAGTTCGGCTACACTCTCTAGATGTCACGAATGAGCTTGGCAATAATTGAAACAAATCTGAAAAGATTTCAAAGGCAATAATGTTTTTTTTTCATAACAAATGTTTGTTTTTTCCCTAGCAAGTACAATCTCTTTTAGAAATATTACGCATACATCATGCCCTCTGCATGGTCTTTGGTTCGGCTAAATAATAAATTTTCTCCGTAGTACATCGCCCGACCGGTCATTTGTTAATGAACGGATGAAAGTCCCTGGATGGCCGTTTATGCCTGCTGAAAGTTCCAACATCAGGGATCAGACGACTGATGTCCAAAGAAATGATTACATTGGAATATCTATAGAATAGATTTGGATACCCTCTTATCGCCTGGCATCACCAACGCTCTCCTCTGTTCATGGCCCCAAAAGCTGCCGAGAAATCTTTGCAGCTCCTGCCCATATACGACAGATATATTCCTGTTTATTTCCCATGAATCAGAGTCCACCACGTGCCATTTGGAAAACCTTTTCATACCTTCAAAGCTTTTCTAATTAAACTTTTTACTGTCAATTAAACTATTCAGCAAGGCCTGAGCAACAAACAAAAAAACTCATCATAACATTTCTGCAACAACGTGTTTAATTATTGATAATAAATGTGATTTTTTTGTTGTTGTTTGTTCTATATGAGCTATGTATATTTTTACATGATGTACCCTACTAAAGGCTGAAGCGTATATGGTGGTGCCTTAGATAGGAGACATTGTCGAGAGGCAGAATTGCCATCTGTGGATGAATGAGATGAACAATGAAGCACTGGCTCGTATATTTCCCTTAATAGTTTCCCTAGTCCAGTTAGGGTCTCGTAGTGTCTACCACTGACTACTGAATAGTTTTCTTTTTTTCTATCATATTGTATTTAATAAGCCGTCATCATATGGATGCAAATAAAATGTTTATATTTGATTGCACACATACACATACTGTTGGCCATTATTCACGTTCAATAAGGAATTATTTTTATATTCGCTTCGAGTGGATATTTTGTGGTATTGTTTTGTTGGTGTTGTTTGTATTATTTGCTTGTTCTTATTGCTTTATTTGTCTGGTCGTTGTATAGCAGCCAATAAATTATAAATGCCAAAAACAAACCAGCAAAAGTCAAGCGGTGAGATCAATTTTAGATAGTGTTAATTCGTATCAAAATAATTACAACTACCCGAGTAATTGCTTTTGGGTCATAATAATAATGAAAACATTTCATATGAATCGATGACCAACATATGAATATGAGACTGTCTAACCTTTTTCCATATTTTCGCAATGTGTTGTTAATTTAATAACAACGACAACAACAAAATAAATAAATAGGAATTCCCCTTAATTAGATGAAGATTAAAGGTAAACAACTGACGTTTTTGGGGGAATATTTGCAAATGTAACTTGAAATTACGTTTATTGTTAACATACGAGTGTTGTTAATAATGAATATACTGTGGGATTCGGTTTTGATTCGAATTTTTTTTTGCAAAAATATCATTTCATTGGTCATGAAATCTTATACATTCAATTGACTTTCTAATATGCGAAAAAAATAGACTTTTTTATTTAACATTTTTCATATAAAAATGTTCACAAAAAAATAATATTAAAAAGTTTGTTTTACATGCTCTGTAGTTTATGCCGATATTTAAATGTTCTATTAAACGTGACACTGATCATGTGCCGGCCAATGTCACGCCGCAGTTTCCAGCGGGCAAAAAGTGGTGATTTGAATTATGTCATGGAACTACTGAGTCAATTGAAATTAAAATTAGCAGAACGAACACACATTCTGACTCCCCAATGGTATTATTTTTGAAATGCATGGCGAACTACGGCTGCCGTATGAAATCTTTGATCGTAATACAAACACTGAAATTTTATGGATGGTCTAGCAAAATACCCGCTACTTTGTAAGCGTACAACTCAAAATATTTGTTTACTCTCATTGCATTCCCAAAAAAAATACTTAATACCGCCTTAGAACGTTTATTGCATTTTTCAAATTTTTGACTTAGAACCTTTATCGCATTTTTCCAATTTTTGGCCGTAGATATTATTCTGCAATACATGTTGACACTTATTTAATTTTCCCCAGTTTGGTCCCTTTTTTTCTACTTATTGCAATTGCTGTTGTCAATGCCGGAACAATTTCCAAACATTTATTTCTTTTCTACTTCGATTTGCCACATTTTACCCGTCTTGGACCAGTTTTGTAGTCTTTTCACTATACTAAAACTGTTTAGTCTCCCCCAAATTATTTTTCACTTACATATTTCACCAGTTTTGGGCCCATTTCTTGTTCCCTTTTTCCATTCATGCCTGTCGAATAATTTCTTTTTGCACATTTTTGCTTTTCTCCCATTGTACCTTTTTTAACCCGTGCTGATACGTTTTGTCCACTTTTTCGTCCCTTCTCAAACTATTATCCACATGTTATTGCCAAAAATCTGTTTCACTCGTTTTTAATTTCTTACCCTTTCTGGTCACTTTTTTATCCCGTCCCGTCCCTCTAACTCATTTTCATTATATTTAATTTCTATTGAACCAGTTTTGGGCCCATTTTGGACATTTTTCCATTACATCCAATTTTGGGCCCAATCGTGTCGATTACATTTTTTTTCATACATTTTTTGTTGTTCCACTTTAGTACTTTTTTATCCCGTTTTGGTACGTTTTGGCCACTTTTTCGTCCCTTCTCTAACTATTATCCACATGTTATTGCCAAAAATCTGTTTTACTCGTTTTTAATTTTTTCTCCCTTTTTGGTCACATTTTTATCCCGTCTTGGTCCATTTTTTGTCCCACCCACTCATTTCCAACTGTTGAAGATTATTTCTAATTTATATTATAACAGTTTTGGGCCCGTTTTAGACCCTTTTCCATTACATCCAATCGTGTCGATTGCAATTTTTTCACACATTTTTGTTTTTCCACTTTAGTACTTTTTTTATCCCGTTTTGTCCACTTTTTCGTCCCTTCTCTAACTATTCTCCACATGTATTAGCCAAACAAAAATTGTCAATCTTCAATTATTTATCCCCATTTTTTATCACGTCTTGTTCCCTTTTTCGTCCCACCTCTAATTCATTTCCGTCTGTTGTAGATTATTATTCATTTACATTGTACCAGTTTTGGGCATTTATCCATTACATAAAATTAATCGTGTCGATTAAATTTTTTTTTTCATACATTTTTTGTTTTTCCACTTTAGTACTTCTTTTATCCCGTTTTGGTACGTTTTGTCCACTTTTCCGTCCCATCTCTAAGTATTGTCCACATGTTTTTGCCAAAAATCTGTTTCACTCGTTTTTAATTTTTTCTCCCTTTTTGGTCACATTTTTACCCCGCCTGGGTCCATTTTTCGTCCCACCCACTCATTTCCACCAGTTGAAGATTATTTATAATTCATATTATAACATATAGTCATATAGTCTCATTTTCCATTATTTCCACCTTTTTGACCCATCCTGTCGATTAAAATTGTTTTTACACATTTTTCCCCCCCTTTGGACTTTTTTTTATCCCGTTTTGACCACTTTTTCGTCCCTTCTTTGACTATTGACAACATGTTTTTGCCAAAAATTTGTTTCAATATTCAATTATTTTCCCCCCTTTTTTGTCCCGTCTTGGCCTCTTTTTCGTCCCATCTCTAACTCATTTCGACCTGTTTTTGCCAATCGTAATCGTGGTTCAATTTTCCAACAAAAACCAAATATTAGCTTATTTTGTACTTTTTCGTATTTCGAAGGGTTTTTTTTTACCCGTTTTCCCCAATTTGTACCCCTTTCTAATCCGAATCCGTTCTTAGCGAATGTCTAGGATGCTAGGGCTACATAATTTGTCCTCATGCGAAACACTGTGATTCCCTCTGTTTATATTGTTGTACAATATTTCACGATTTTTCAATTAACAACAGCAACAATGGGACTTGGCTATTCGTTAACCATGTTAATGAATTTTATTAACCCACTTTGGGCCGGATTTTTTTTTTTAATTTTTTATTCTATTTTTTTAAAATTTTTTTTTAATTTTTTTTCTTTTATATTTAAACTGGAAATTTATCTCTAATCAAATTTCGTTTGCTGATTTTCTCGTTATTTTAAATGCCTGGTGGTGCCAAGTGGGTTAACTGTTCGTATGCCCGCATGTCTGTCCTTACACAATTGATGTCTTCAATTATTTGTTTACAAATTCTCTGAGTTCACAACTGGTTCCAGTACCGGATTGATAGCAAATTATATAACTAATAAATACTAACTGCATGGACTATACTAATTTCAACAGTTAGAATTTCCGAAACTGAACGTAAATAAAAATATAAACTCCACACTACATATTCCGGACAAAAATCCATACTCGTATATCCAATTGTCTGTGGTGATAACGAACACATTCATTGAAGTCTTGGCGAATTTCGGTTAAGGATGGTTGACACCGTCTTGTCATTGACGGATTCCTTTGAAAGTCGGTATATGAGACATGCAAAATTGAGCGTCAAGTTTGGTGGGCAATTCATCATACGACTTGATAATATCCCCACAATATTTTATGCAACGAATCTTATCTCATCTCCATTCTGTCTCCAAATGGGCCTAGACTGGCTGGCTCTAACTACCGCATCACATGCAAGTGTTACCTGCCACTGATGACTCAATGGACAAGGGTAAAACAACAATAACCACAACAACAATCCCAACAAATGTATGTACCTACTCTGGCCCATACGCAGCCTATGCTAATTGAGCTGCGCTCGAAAACGTTCTAAAGCCGTAACTCAAACACTCGTCTACAGAAACAACAAAACAAAACACAAATCAAACAAATCAACAAAACCTTGGCTGAGACGACCTACCGAGTGTATCTGTGTGTGTGTGAGTTTATTAAAAATCAAAACCAAAACAAGCCACACCAAGAAAACAACAAATCAAAACCACAAAAAAGTAAACAAATCCAAGCCACAGAGCCGCTCGTTGTTGGATGAAGAGAGGCGAGATCTAAACACGCACACACACGCACTCACACAATAGATAAGCAGCAAAACGCACTCTTCTGTTGTTGTTCTTGTTGTTGTTTAAACAGTGTTGCTAATTTAGCGTTCTTCTCAACAAATCGGCCTTTTGTTTATTTGTTCATCGCCAGGGAAAAATAGTTTGCAAGTGGATGGAGAATTTTAGAAGCGCCGCGATTACTCTGTGAACCTTAAATGGTGAGGGGCGCCCTAAACATTGTCTCATTTAGCTGTTATTGCAAAGGGCACCCCATGTCTGCTCCGAGTTGCCAGAGGGGCTGGATTTTCCAGGTATTAGAAGTCAAGACCAGTTGCTAGCTATTGCAAAATTTGTCCAGCTAAATCGAAATTGTAAAATTTCACACAATTAATTGAAATAATTTAAATGTTTTGTATGCAGCATCTAATTTTCCCTCTGATATTTTTTTTTAAGTCTACTAAATCTGAAACTTTTATGTGAGAAAAAAAAAACTCTCAAAGCGTTAGCATTAGATTTACATCATCTGTCGATGAGCAAACAACGATGTCAAAAAATAAATCTATTCTGAATGTAATTTTCACTGCGAGAGTGAAACCATGGCGTGACTCATTCCATCAAATATATTGAGGAAGCTGGACCATCTGTTTGTATTCGTCAAAAAATTGTCACCTAAATTCAAGCAAAATTTGTCATGATTCCAAAGATAAGATAAGATCACTTTGTATCTGGCAACCCTTTCCGAAATGCATGAAAAAACCATAGCTGTTAAGTAATAATTACTAAACGTAATAATTACTAATTAAATTATATTTTTTCTAGATTTGCAGTGAGGATAAAATTACGATTATAATCCGTTTTTCCAGACTTATAATTGATTGCAATTACAAATAATCTAAAAGTAATCAGGATTACTTGCGATTACCATAAATAACACCGTGTTACACACATTTTTCTGTACACGTCGTGGAAATGTCTGTATCACGTCAAATTTTCTAAAAAATAGATTTTTAGCAATTCTCAGATTTTCCTAATTTTTTTTTAAATGGTTATCGTTTTTTTTAAAGGTTTCAGTCAAAAAACATTTTTTTTTCGTAACACTCAAGTAGTTTAAAAATTTGAAGTCTCTTCAAGTTATGCTAAGTAAAGCGAAAAAAAAATTTTTTTTCCAAAAATAATAATAATTGGGGAAAATCTGAGAATTGATAAAAATTGTTTTTAAAAAATATGACGTGATACAGACATTTCCACGAGTCTGCCTGCCAAAAATCAGCTCGATTGGATCACTGAAAAAGGGTTAAAAATCGGTCCAAAGGCTTTCACACAGTGGCTTCATACTTCAATTTAAAAAAAAAAAAATTATGACGTGTACATTAAAATCGCCGATACACGTGTATTTTTATTTTTTATCCCCTTTCTGAAAAAGTAAATTTGGTTCATAGGACAGAAAAACATCTATTTTTTGTAACACCGTGTAATCACAAAGAATCAAAAGTAATCAGCAAATAATCCGACCACTTTTATAACTGTTTTCATAACATTTGCAATTTAATAGAAATATTTTTGGACATTTGCGGGCTATAGACAATTTTTAATGAAAAAGTGGGGAAATTCGAAACATTTTCAATTGGCTTGTGAAATTTCACACCGAGTGTTCGAGTGGCTCTAAGGCGATCTCTGAAGAAGTATCATGAAAGAACCGACGTTAACCATCCAACCGGCCAAACAGAAATCCTGGAAAATCCTCTCATGTTTATTTTAACAAACAAATATTTTTTGTGAAATCAAACACAATTAAGGAAGATGGCCTCAGGGCGGTTAGAGAATTTGTAGAGAACAGTAGCTCCCGACAAACTGAGTACACAAATTATATAGAACACAGCTGGCTGCTTTAAGAGACGTGCCCCGTCTGATTCCTCATCTGGGGTGATTTTCGAAAATCAGAAGTCGTCAACACTGATTTCAAAACTGCCTCAAGCGCAGACAGAGCGCGCGCGAGTCAAATACCCAAAGCAGAGAGCAAACAATATGAGAGAGTATGCCGGTGCCAGCCAGAAATCCAACAGCAGCCGACTACATTTTAACGCCACTCACTCGATTTGTGTTCAGTCATTAAGTGACTGTTAACACGACAAGATCGGCTTTAGTTCTCACCGGGGGAACACTTGAATTATTATTTAGAGTTTTTACGTGTGACTTAAGCGAAGAACACAAAAAAAAAAAGAAAGAAGCCGGTGCAATAGTTAGTTAGCCCTCACGTACGTTAAGTTTGTCTGAAAAATTACCGGACAACGGCGGAGACATCATGAAACGTTCGGCGCTATGTCTCGTTGTGTGCTTGGTGCAAATATTTGCTCATGTTCGGGCAGAGGGGTAAGTTTAATGTGTAGATATGTACATGTGTATGTGTAAACCTACTTAAGGTGTAAACTTTAGAAGTTGGCTGTCTGTGTGTTATGACACCATTTGGGATTTCCCCAACTCACATTTCGTGGAGAATGTGCACCAGGGCCAGTGCAAAAAAAAACCAAACACACACACACACAAAAACAGCCCCCAGACCTCCAAGCGTTTATAAACAAAACACTTCATTAACGTCGAGTTACTTGCGTGCATATTGAATTTCATTGGAAATTACAAAAACCCACAACGACGATCGCTGTGTAATAAATTAGGCAGAACAAAAATACAAAGAAACTGTTTCAGGTGTCAACAATGGTAAGCGAAGAAAGAACATCACTGCCAACATTCAGAATTTATGTTAAGCAATTAAACGAATTTATCAGAATCGTTGATATTTTTTTGAAGAAGTGACTGTGAGTGCATTTTCTTAGTTTCAGTCAATGGTGGTTGGTGGTGGAGGGGGGGTAGGAGCTCAATGGAATAACTGAATGCCGATTTCAAAAAGATCAAAATGTTATCAGTGCGACGACATTCACTTTCTGTCAAAGATTATTTACTCGTTAGCTCGCGAAAGCAAGGACCACAGATTAAAAATAAAACATTGATGGTTTTTCCAACAATTTGTTGTCATACAGAATTGTATTTGAATATTTGCAAAATTTTTATATTAAGAAAACCTTGAGGTGAATGTCACGAATAACCCAAGGTATTTGTATTTCCCTTAACACTCCAAGAAAGAAACGGGAAGTTTTATAAAATGTACATCAGCTCATCAATTATCTGAGGCAACTGGAGAACACATTGCTGTTCCATTAAACAGCGTCAAAAATAAAACCGGAAGAGTTGAATCTAATGATATGGAAGGTCTGTCAATGTCGTATTATATTTGGCATTACATGATTTGGCCAATCTAAGTCACCTGGTCATGTCGTCACACATCCTGGAAAATTCCATTGCAGAAACGGCTTTGTTTGATTTGTAGTATGACAGTGGGGCATCATCTTCAAGCACTTCTGCAGACCATTTTCCATTATTTGCGGTCAGAGATATGAACATTGTCTTTTTCTCATTCTCCGAAGAAACCAGAGGTTTAATGATTCTTTTTTCCCCGCCTATACCAGAAAAGGCCTTTCTCTAAGTTGTTAATAATACATCGATTTTCATGATCTCATTGTCAAATGTCTGACTTTGAACACTTTTCATCAATATCGAACTTTTACGATTTTTAAATAAAAAAAAAATTAAAAGGAAATATTTGCCGATTTAAATTTTGTATAACACTGAAGTTATCAATCACATTAAAAAGCACTCAAGAAATGGATTAAAAACTTTTAAGTGGCAGATTTTTTAAAATTTATTTCAACAAAATCGGTTGTATCGTTTTAGAGTTATAACAATATCTTAGAAGGGGGTATTTATGAACTTACATTTTTGACAACTTACATTTTTAAACTCTGAAACTATCAATCACATTAAAAAGCACTAAAGATATGGATTAGAAACTTTTAAGTGGCAGATTTTTTAAAATTTATTTCAACAAAATCGGTTGTGTCATTTTAGAGTTATGACAATATCTAAAAAGGAGTTATTTATGAAAAAAAAATATTATTTTATTTTTTTTGAAGAAAAACATTTTTTTTGACAACTTAAATTTTTAAACTCTGAAACTATCAATCACATTAAAAAGCACTAAAAATATGGATTAAAAACTTTTAAGTGGCAGATTTTTTAAAATTTATTTCAACAAAATCGGTTGTGTCGTTTAAGCGTTATGACAATATCTACAAAGCGGTTATTGATGACAAAAAAAAATATTATTATTTTTTTTTTAAAGAAAATTTGACAACTTAAATTTTTAAACCCTGAAACTATTAATTACATTTAAAAGCACTAAAGACATGAATTAACACTGATTTAGTGGTCGATTTTTTAAAATTTACTTCAATAAAATCGGTTGTTTCGTTTTAAAGTTATGACAATATCTAAGAAGGGATTATTTATGAAAAAATTATGTTGACTTTATTAAGAAAATTTGAGGAACTAAATTGTCTATAACTCCGAAACTATTAATCTGGGTAAAAAGCTCTAAGTACGTGGATTAAAAACGATTTTGTGACAAATTTTTTAAAATTTATTTCCAGAAAATGGGACTGGTCATTTCTGAGATTGTCATAACTCGAGATTGCGATCATAAACCGCTATTTTTTTTTCAAATATTCCATTTTTTTTAGGAATTACCCGACTAGCTCGATTAACGGTAAACCGGCCCATTAAAACTGCAATTAGAAAAAAAATGCAAATTCAACATTAGCACCAAAGCTGCTACGTTTTGTAACGATAACACGAAGTGAAATTAATGAACAATTTTAATGCCGGTTATTAAAAAATTTTTGTTGCTGTTGATGAATATAATTGTTCAGTAAATATTCACAGCAGTGAACTATAAATTATGAAGATGTCAATCTTATGACTAGAATCAGTAAAATTTGGTTTTTTTGTACAACAAATTTGAAATCCAGACTTCAATGGCACTTTTTTTCATAAACATGATTTGCTGGCCAGATTTCAGTGGACTTTTGTTTTGTATTTTAATTGCAATATTATTTTTTTCTTGGTATTTTTGTTTAATTTTTTTTTTGTTATAAAAAAAATACTTCAGTGTGATTTTTTGCTTTCTGTTTTGTAAAAAGAATTGAGTCAGTTGTTGTCGTTTTTGAGAGTTTAAAGACAAAAAAAATATTATTATTTTTGTTTTTGAAGAAAATTTGACAACTTTAATTTTTCTACTCTGAAAGTATCAATCGTATTTAAAAGCACAAAAGACATGAATTAACACTGATTTAGTGGTAGATTTTTTAAAATTTATTTCAATAAAATCGGTTGTAACTTTTTAGAGTTATGACAATATCTACAAAGCGGTTATTGATGACAAAAAAAAATATTTTTTATTTTTTTTTTTTTTTTTTGAAGAAAAAGTGACAACTTAAATCTGTAAACTCTGAAACTGGCAATCACATTAAAAAGCACTAAAGACATGAATTAAAAATGATTTAGTCGCAGATTTTTTAAAATTTATTTCACCAAAATCGGTTGTGTCGTTTTAAAGTTATGACAATATCCACAAAGCGGTTATTGATGACAAAAAAAATAATATTTTTTTTTAAGACAATTTTACAACTTAAAGTTTTAAACTCTGAAACTATCAATTACATTTAAAAGCACTAAAGACATGAACCTTTTGACTGCAACTTTCACTGATTTAATAAAAAAAAAGACTTCAGGGCGTATTTTTGGTTTTTGTAAAAATTATTCGACGTCCAGTTTAGTGGACATATTTTTATTTTTATTTTTTAAATAAAAAAATACTTCGGTGGACTTTTGTTGTATTTTTATTTTCATAAAAAAAATTTTTTATATAAAAAGACTCGATAGGCATTTTGTATTTCAATTTTATTTTTCTTTTTGTTTCTTTTATAAAAAAAAGACTTTAGGGTGATTTCTTGGTTTTTATTTTTATAAAAATGATTTGATGTCCAGTTCAGTGGACTTTTTTTCTATATTTAATAATATTTTTTTATTTTTATTTAAATTGAAATTTTATCTTTTGTTTTTTTTTAATATTTCTTCTTCAGTGGACTTTTTTCTTTTGTATTATTTTCGAATTCAGTGTACTCTCTTATTTAAATTGAATTTGTTTGGTTTTTTTATTAAAAAAAAATACTTCAGGGCGAATTTTTGGTTTTTATTTTTATAAAAATGAGTTCAGTGGACTTTTTTCTATTTTTAGTAATATTTTTTTGTTATTTTTTTTATTTATTTAAATTGAAATTTTTTCTTTTCTTTTTTGTTTTTATATAAAAAAAAAAAATACTTCAGTGGACTTTTTTGTAGTTAAATTTTATTTTCGAATTATTGTTCGTTTTTTTTTTTAATAAAAAAAAATTGTTATTTGCTTCTCCAGTCCTTTCTTAGCTAATTAACAGACTAGCCATAATTATTGTCAAAACAATAAACAACCAAAAGTAAACACTTCTAAGTTGATCGGCAACAAAATCTCAGTGGAGAGAAAATTATTATGAAATATTCGAAATGAAATAATGAAAAATTTATATTCGACGCAACAGCTTTTACAAATTAATGACATAAAACCCGATTTAAATATAAAACATTTGTTTTTTTGTTGTTTTATTGTTTTTTTTTGGTTTTTTTTTCAACTGTCTCCTCGTCATCATATTGTGTCACAAAAATCAGCAAATAAATTAAATGACAGCGCTACCGCATATGCACATAAAAAGCCAAATGATTGAGATGAAATGAGATTTTTTTCCGATCGTAGATAAAGAAACAAAAACAAATACCGGTTTTTTCTTTCACATTTCAAAACAATATGTCCAACCAAAACTTCGAAGCTGAAAACAAAAATGGAAAAAGAAAAAATGTTATGCCGCAGCGACCCATCAATAATTTGGTGATTTACCGAAGAAGAAGAAAAAAGTGAAAATATACAGAGTGCGGCAGATTTTATGTAAACATGGAACATATTGAATAAATTTGTCAAGCGATTGGCTGGATGAGTCACGAAATTGTTTCGGAACTTCAACCGCTTTACGCAGATACAACGATTTGATAATATTTGAGTTTTATATTGAAAATAGTCGGCAGTCGCTGTTGAAATAACAAAATAGTTTCTTAAAAAAAAAAAATGAAAAATTATTAAAATTAAATTGTATTTCGGTCCATTCACTGGGAATTCAAATAACCATATATAAAAAAAAAAAATCGTTTTAAAAAAAAAATCATGAAAAATCGAAAATGGCAAAAATTCTAATCGAAACAGTGACTCCTGGCCGCGTAATTTCTCGTCGTGGCGACATCACGTGGCCACCAAGATCATGCGATTTGACTCCATTCGACTTTTTTTGGAGGGGCTACGCGAAGGACCGTGTTCATGCAGTTCACTGGGAATTCAAATAACTTTGGAACACTGGAGCGATAATCGAAACAGTGTGGGTTTGAAAATTATATCGTGATTTCAACTGTCGTTTTTTTTTTCAATCGAAGCCGGCTTTAGACGGTAATTAGGGATTTGTGTGTAAAGAAAATATATCGTGAGATTTCAATTATATCAAAATTATATTTAGACAATCGAAGCCGTCTTTAGACTGGTGTTCTCGCAGTAGCATGAATAGATTTGAGAAAACTAATTTTTTTCTCCATTGTCTCCATTTGACAACAAAATCCACTGGTTATTTTTTTGGGTTTGTATTCATTTTGTTCCACATGTTAATTAATTCTTCTTAGTGAGCCTCACTTTAGTGGTCGGAAATCCCATTCTACGGCCAACCAAATGTTATGATATTTTAATCGTTTGGAAACCGGTTTCCTGTGTAATTTATACGCTTTAGCCAGAAACGCTGCATCGCTGTTTGGCTGACCAATAAAAACATGGCTTCACATTTGTTTTTGCCCAAATTTTGCCTCCTCTAATCTGCTATGGATGATTCTAAAAATTTAATTTTATTATGACATTAGAGGGTTTTTTTTTGTTGGTTTGACTTAGAATGTGATTACCATTAAAATATAATTGCCAAATCGTGTTTAAATCTAGATTTGATTGTTTAAATAGACAAAAGATCGACAGACAAAAAAGAACGGTTCTATTCCAATTATTTTCCATGGCTGGGGATAGTGGGTCAAGAAGTCTTTTCACCACTCGCTAGGTGAAATATTTTTATAAAAAAAAACTCTCCGCTGCTTTGTTTTCTCTTCATCAAGTTCAAGGTAAAGTTCAGTTTCAATTCAGTTGCTAATAACTAAAAGTTATTTCAGCTCAAAACATATCATAAAAATACCACAATATAATTATACCCTCACCCTACGGGTAGGAGGGTATATATATCATTTGATATGGCTCAAAAGTGTAACACATAGAAATATTCACATTAGAACCCAGGTGTCTGTGAAACAAATTCGATTCATGACTTTCTAAATCGTTTGAGCCATGTCCGTCTGTACATGTCTCTGTCCTGCTGGTATGTACGATAACTTTCGAAAGAGTTAAACAATCACTCTGCAATTTGGCACGGATTAATATTTTCCCAAAACTGCTTTTGGGATTGCATATGGGCTATATGGCCACACCCCTTCGGATACCTCCCATACAAAGGTGCCATCACGCCTATCTTAGAAATCGTGTAATAATACAAATATGCCCAACGCGATCTTGCCCAATTTTTGTATTTAGTAAACGTATAGTTAGACTAAGTTTTGGACAAAAACTTGGAAGGCTGGCAACTCCCCTTCAGGTACCTCCCATACAAATGTACCATTCCACCAACTTAAGAAATCGTGTAATAACAGTAATATGCCCAACGCGATCTTGCCCAAATTTGGTATTTAGTAAAGCTATAGCTAGACAAAGTTTTGGATAAAAACTTGGAAGTCTGGCAACTCCCCTTCAGGTACCTCCCATACAAATGTACCATTCCACCTACTTAAGAACTCGTGTACTAATATCAATATGCCCAACGCGATCTTGCCCAAATTCGGTATTTAGTAAAGCTATGGCTGGAAAAAGTTTCGGACAAAAACTTGGAAGTCTGGCAACTTCCCTTCTGGTACCTCCCATACAAATGTAACATCCCGCCTACCTTAGAAATCGTGTAATAACACCAATATGCCCAACGCTATCTTGCCCAAATTTGGTATTTAGTAAAGCTATAGCTGGAAAAAGTTTCAGACAAAAACTTGGAAGTCTGCTATCTCCCCTTCAGGTACCTCCCATACAAATGTACCATTCCACCCACTTAAGAAATCGTTTACTAATATCAATATGACCAACGCGATCTTGCCCAAATTCGGTATTTAGTAAATCTTTGGCTGGAAAGAGTTTCGAACAAAAACTTGGAAGTCTGGCAACTCCCCTTCAGGTACCTCCCATACAAATGTACCATTTCACCCTCTTAAGAAATCGTTTACTAATATCAATATGACCAACGCGATCTTGCCCAAATTCGGTATTTAGTAAAGCTATAGCTAGACAAAGTTTTGGATAAAAACTTGGAAGTCTGGCAACTCCCCTTCAGGTACCTCCCATAGAAATGTACCATTCCACCCACTTAAGAAATCGTGTACTAATATCAATATGTCCAACGCGATCTTGCCCAAATTCGGTATTTAGTAAAGCTATGGCTGGAAAAAGTTTCAGACAAAAACTTGGAAGTCTGGCAACTCCGCTTCTGGTACCTCCCATACAAATGTACCATCCCGTCTATCTTATAAATCGTTTAATAATATCAATATTCCCAACGCGATCTTGCCCAATTTTTGTATTTAGTGAACGTATAGTTAGACTAAGTTTTGGACAAAAACTTGAAAGTCTGGCAACTCCCCTTCAGGTACCTACCATACAAATGTACCATTCTGCCCACTTTAGAAATCGTGTAATAATATCAATATCAAAAACTCAGCTTTATATTCAGTCCTTTTTGTAAAAACATGTAATACAATATTTTTCTATAACATTCGGTATTTTTAGACATTTCATTAGACTTGTATGTTTTTACTGAGGGTGAGGGTATATATAAGTCGGTTTACCCGACTGCAACATTTTGACTGGGTTTTTTTTTGCTTTGGCAATAAAATATGCTTAGATTTCTGTGATGTTCTGAGTATAGTTTTTTTTTTATTGATCGTTCCTCAATCGGTCTGTTTGTCCGTCTGCCAGCCGGGTATTTTTTTTTTCATTTTGATGGTGTTACAGCTGTTTCGCTGTATGAAACATGAAGTATGAAGGTTGGCGTGACGTTGACCATCACCGCAGTACTCTGTCATGCCCGAACTCACTGTGTTTGGGTTAGTGTCGCTTTATTTGGTTGTCTGTGTAAGTTCTGTTGTATTTTTTTTTTGTTGTTGTTGAGATTTATTGTTTTAAAAAAAACACAGATTTTTGTTTCCTTTGTTTTTGTGAAATGTATTTCTGTTTTAGCTGTTGTTCTTATTATTAACATTTATCATGTTTTAACACATTTTATTACCCCTCCATCAAATAATGACTTTACCGTTCGCGTAGTCTATACAGGGTGTGTCATTTTAAAGTGAGAACATTGCTGGAATCGAAAAAGAAATAATCGAGTTTTGTTCAGAATTGAACATGAGTCTTTTTCTCTTTCCTTTTGTCTGTACAGGCGATAGGGTTATGACACTTCAAGTGTGTCACTATTTCTACTTATTTCTGATATTTGGTCTTTACATTTGGTCCTTCGAGCCAGATTAATATTTTACATTTGGTCCTTCGAGCCAGATTAATGTTTTACATTTGGTCCTTCGAACCGGCTTAATGTGTTACAACTTTCAAACATGTGAGGTTTTTATTTTTTCGCTTTATTTTCGAATTCCATTAGTTAAAAAAAGTAAATAATTTTGGTTAAGTATAAAAAGCCTAACCCATAAAACAACTAATGATAAGGGGCCACTTAAGCTTCATGTTCTTCATGTTCCCGATATTAGTTGCGGTCGCTCTAGAAACCACACTGCAAAAAACCAATGATTTATTACAGTCTTCAATTTGTTTTATTTAATTGCAATACAAAGTAAATTTCCAATTTTGGGTCCAAGGGAAAACCGGTGACACAGACCATATGGCTAGACTTTTGCAGCGACAGAGAAAAGACTAGGCTGGGAATCATTTAGTCTTCCGTTTATATTTTTTTGACGACCGATACGTAAAACACCAATTCATCCACTACCTCTAGTTTTCTTCATCCTACTGTCGACGACTTACATACTGTACTTTTCTTAACATTTTTTTTAAAATGTTTATTTTTTTTAGAATAAAAATCTGCTGCAGTAACCGATTTTTACGAATCTGTTGCCGTATTAAAAAGAACAGAACAAGCTAAGAAATTTTATTAACATCGGTTTTTACAATTTGTTTTTAAATTTCTTGAAAATGTTTTACAAATATCTGCTGCTTTGATCGATTTTTATAAAAAATTACAAGCTAAGAAATTTTATTAACCTCCGTTTTTTATGGACATTTTTGTTGTTGAACTTTCCTAAATTTTTTTTTTTTAATCTACTGCTACGACCGATTTTTACGAATCTTTTGTCATATTAAGGATAACAGAACAGGCTAAGAAATTTTATAAACTTTAGTTTATTTTTAATTGTTTTTATTCAAAAAAAAAATCTGCTGTTATGATTTGTTTTTTTTTAAAAAACTTTTTAAAAAGTTGTTTTTTAAATACCTTGCTCTGTAATACTGTGACCGATTGATATTAAACAGAACAGAACAAGCTAAGAAATTTTATAAAGAAAACGTGTTTTATTTTTTTAAAAAAAATCTGCTGCTGTTATGAAGCTGGTGTCATATTCAAAAGAAAATAACGGGCTAAACAATTTTATTAACTTTTCGAAATTTTTTTACAAACTTTATTTTTTTAATTTTTTTTTTAACATTTTTTAAAATATTTTTTTTTTTTAAATTTTTTTAAAATATTTTTTGCTGCTGTGACCGATTTTAACGAATATAATGACATTTTAAAGAGAACAGAACAAAATAAGAAATTTTATTAACTTAATTTTTTTTAAACATTTTTTAAATGTTTTTTTTTTTAAATAGATTGCTCTGGAATGCTGTGACATAATAGAACCGATTTTATAAAATTCCGAAATAAAAAAAAAATTTTGAAATAATAATTTGGTGTTCAATATTTTGTAGCCACCATATTCAATTAAATTGAATTTAGAATTTTCTAAGTTCGAGGACAAGATTTTTTAATATCTTTTTTAGATTTTTTTTTATTAAAAACCGATTTTTACGAAGCTGGAGTCAGATTAAAGAAAACAGAAGAAGCTAATAAATTTTACTTACTTCCGTTTTTTTATTTTTTTTTTTAAACGTCTACTTCTGTGACCGACATTACGAATCTGGTGTCATACTAATGAAAATTAAATTTGTAATTTATTTTTAAAAAAAATTTTAAAGTTTTTTTATATTTTATTTAAATATTATTTTTTTAAAGCATTTTACGAATCTTGTGTCGTATTAAAGAGAACAGAACCAGCTAAAAAATAATGACATCGTTTTTTTGAATTTCTTTTTTAAATGTTTTTTTTCAAATATTTAAAAAAAAAAATTTTTACATATAAAAAAGCAAAGAAAATTTTTTTTTACATATTTTTGAAATGTTTTCAAAAAAATTTACGAATCTGTCGTTTTTTTGAATTTCTTTTTGAAATGTTTTTTTTTCAAATATTTTTAAATTTTTTTTAGATATAAAACCGAACCGGACAAGCTAAGAAATTATTTTTTTAAATTCTTTTTAAACATTTTTTTTAAAAAACATTTTGCGAATCTGTTGGTGTTTTTTTGAATTTCTTTTTTAAATGTATTTTTTTCTAAATATAAAACAGAACCGAACAAGCTAAGAAATTTTATTAACTTTCTTTTTTTTGGAATTTTTTGTACAGTCGAACTTCCATATAGCGAATCTCAAGGGGACCAAAAAAAAATTCGTTATATAGAAAATTCGTAATATAGAATTATTTTAAAAAAATTTTATTTTTATGTATGTTGAATTTTATTTAAAATAATTGGTAATTTTTGTCTGCGTTTGATTTTTCCATTTTTCCGTGTAGTCTACTATGCGAGCCTACATTTCTCTCACTTACAGAGAGTAGAAATGTGAATCTCACACACAAAAACAAATAAAAAACGAAAATATGTGTGTGTATGGTGAGAGTGAAAAATGTGTTTATGTAAAACTCGTTATACGGAGATCAAAAACGCATGAGCATTCGAGTTACGGGCGTAGAAAAAATTCGTAGTAAAGAAATATTCGCTATAAGGAAACTCGTTATAAGGAGATCAAAACATATTGAAAATTTAACGAAATTGCAGTGTTCTGGAAATAAATTCGTTATATAGAGAACTTCGTTGTACGGAAGTTCGTAATAGAGAAGTTCGACTGTATTTTTTAAAATGTTTTCTTTTTTCAAAAAAAAAAAAAAAGGGGGCTTTACAAATCTACAAATTTTATTACTTTCTGTACTTTTTAATGTTTTTTTTTTCATCCACCTGCTATGGAATGCTTTGACCGTTTTTTTGGAATTTTTGTCTTGAATTTTCTTAAAATGTTTTTGTCTGACGATTTTTAATTTTTTCAGATTTTGAAAATTAAAATTTTAAAATTTTAATTTTGATTTCTCGAATTCGTCGATCCGTCAAAGACCATTTAATATACAGACGCCCTAAGTCGTTTGTTAAATATTTCCCAAAGAGGGCGTATATTGATATTGTCAGCATAAAACCAGTATTTTCTCTGATCTCCTTTTGTAAAACTGGGAAACGGTGCCATGCGCATTACTGACATCTGGAGCGTGCTTCCGAACTAAAGTGTCAGAAAACGCCTTGGGACGTCTGCCCTCTGTATGGTCTTCGGATTCGTGTCACATACATTTTATGAGCTATTGAAGAGCTTTTATTCGTATTACAAATTATCACTTTTTTCAGATTTTGAAATTGGAAATGACGTCCACATTTTGGTTGTAGTAAATATTTTAAAAAAAATTAAAAAACATTTTACATTCAAGCGGAGTTAAAGAACGCAACAACAATTCGGCGCGCCACTAAAATTTGTTAGAATTATTAAGAGGAAATAAACTTAACAAAACCGATTCGCAGGTTTAACAGATTTCCTCGGTGTTTAGGAAAATTATATCTCAATGATTTTCAAATATCACTAAAATACACAAATACCTACACTTGTGGAATTAGGTTTGACTTACTTAAGCCCACTGTACAGAGGAGACATTTAATTTCCCACGATTTCCCAAAAAAGTCAACCCAAAAGGTGTTCCCAAAGGGGAATCTTCTTCTAATTGTAAATCAATTTTCTTGTTATCAATTGTCACGCTGCACCATCAAATATTCTATGATATTTGTCACTCAACTCATAGCTGATAAGCCGCCACAGAAACGTATTCCTAGATAGAGGGCATCCGGCTGGCATTTCAACCAATGAAATGTAAACACGAGCTACAGTCCCAGCAAGCGCCGACTAGATAAGGCTGACCTTTTTTTGGCCGCACATCGAACACAGCCCCTGACCTAAGCAAACACTGCTCGCTCACTAAGACAAACAACAGCTAAGGTTTTTTAGATTATCTACTCCTGAATTCCCGGGAACCGTATCACTTGTGTGTGTGTGTGTGTCTGTGTGTACATTTTTATTTTATTTACGATTTGTTGTCTTTGTTATTCACTTTCAGTGAATACACGATTATCGCTCCGGGCACCATTCACTCCCATGACGAATATACCGCCTCGGTGTCGGTGCATCATGTGGATCAGCCCTGTAAAATAAAGGTGGGCATCACCGGGCCCTCGTACAACAAGACGGAGGACATTGTTGTCGCCAAAGGCGAGATTAAAAATGTGAATTTCGTTGTGCCCGAATTGGTGATGGGCGACTATAATCTCACGGCCCAGGCTGTCGATTGTCTGGATAATTTCAAAAACTCCACCAAACTGCAATACGCCAAATTCAGCAATCACGTGCGCCTGCAGACCGACAAAGGTGTCTATAAGCCCGGTGATGAGATCAACTATCGTGTACTCTTCTTGGACAAGGATTTGAAGCCGGCCGACAAGGCGAAGGACTCGGTCATTTGGTTTGAGGATGGCAAAAGGAATCGCATCAAGGAAATCAAAGATTTCACCCTGACCCGAGGTGTGTACACTGGCAAATTCAAAATTTCCGATTTCCCCATACTGGGCGGATGGCGTTTGGGTGTGTCGAACGGGGCACGCTTTGATCGCACCGTCTACTTTGATGTGGAGAAATATGTGCTGCCCACATATGTGGTTTCGGTTCGGGCCACCGAGTCTGTGTCGGTGAAGGATGGCGATATGCAGGTTATTGTTCGAGCCAAGTGAGTACATTTAATACCTTGCGAATGTTGTTATGAATAAAATATCCTCCCCCTTCCCTTCCCTTTACGTTTCAGTTATACCTATGGCAAGCCCTTAAATGGCAAAGCCACCATTATCTTGACCTTGGGACACTCCTATTACTTCGAGTACGGCCGCGGTTCTGGTTCTTCCGAAGAAGATAACGAAAAGAAAGAGCCGCCAACCATTATCCGAAGCGCTGACATGGTACAGGGCAAAGCCAAGATTGATCTCAATGTCAAGGAACTTGAGAGTTTTTTGCCCTACAAGAGCTCGCCATCATCGGTTAGCATTTTAGCCACCGTAGAGGAAGAATTTACCAATGTGAAAATCAATGGCTCCACAGCATCCAGCATTTATCCGTATCGTTATTCCATGAATTGCCTTCACTATGAGACCTGCTCCACTTTTGATGCCGACAAGGAGCGAGAGGTTACGATCCAACTGACCTATGTTGATGGTACACATCTGAATGACACTAAATCACCCGTGACGCTGACGTACACCGAGGTTTTGAGCCGCAGCTGGTGGCCCCATGGACGCAACCTAATGATGGATGATGATAAAGTCCCAGTTACGACTACGACAATGGCACCGCCCGTTGCATCCATTGCGCCCATAACCTTTACCGGTCACATGAATGCCACCGGATTTGCTGTCTTCAAAGTTTCGTTGCCGGACTTAAAAGAATACGAGGGCTTTGCACATTACTTTTCGCTGAATGCTGAATATCGCGATGAGAAGCGTGAATTGATTTCGGCATATCAACACAGGGAGCCGAAGAAGATTGATCAGCCCCAGCATGAGGAGCCCAAAGAGTATTTCAGAATATTGGAAAGATATTCGTATGGCGATAATGGGTAATTTAACTAAAGCATTTGCGATTTATCGTTTATAAATTACACTAGTCAACAGTCAAAATGTACTCGGGATGCGATAATTTTTTCTGTGTAGATAACCTTGACATGAGCTCGAAAAACGCAATAAAAACGTTTGGTTTTTTTTTTTTTTTTTTTTTTAAATTTTAAAAAAAATATTTTGGTTAATTTGTTTCGTCCGGCATAACTCGGGAACCACTAGCCCGATTTAATTGAATTAAATTTTAAAAATCGATGCACGCGTTTCGCTTTTATTCGCAATTGAGTAAAGGTATGAATTTCAAAAATTTCCTCGACATATGCACAACTTTGTCTATGGTAAGGTTTTTTCTTTTTTATTACAAAAAAAATTAAAATTTGTTGGGTGACAAAAATATATGAAAATTTGAAATTCATACCTTTACTCAATTGCGAATAAAAGCGAAACGCGTGCATCGATTTTCATGATCTTTGTCTCATTTTGCTCATAGGTTATGTGACTTTACGTAAAAGTAATAAGATTTGACATTTTTTTTCATTTTGGATTTTTTATGGATTTTTTAAAAAAAAAAATTTAAATCTTTAGGCAAAAAATAAGTTTTTTCCTTTATATATTCATTTTTAACTTGGAAACTGTTGCTTGTATAGGAAAACAATATATGAACAGATTAAGGGAATTGTAATTTTAAATTTTTTAAAATTTTATTCAATTAACTCGGGAACCACTAGTCCCGAGTTATGCCGGACGAAACAAATTAACCAAAAAATTTTTTTTAAAATTTAAAAAAAAAAAATAAAACAAAAACCAAACGAAAAAAAATTTTTTATTGCGTTTTTCGAGCTCATGTCAAGGTTATCTACACAGAAAAAATTATCGCATCCGGAGTACATGAAATTTTTTTCATTTTGTTGAGTAGTGTTATTAGTTAATCATTTATCACTTCTCATTTTGGAATTTATCATTTACGGTTTCCCATTTCTCGTTTATCATCTCACATTTTGTGATTTATCATTATTTTTCATTGGTAGTTCAGCATTTGTCACGTACCGTTTTATTTATCATTTACCGTTTCTCATTAGTCGTTTATCGATTATCATTTATCCTCTCTCATTTTGTCATATATCGTTTATCATCTTTCATTTTGTCATTTACCGATTCTCATTTTTGATTTATCGTTTATTATCCCTCATTTTGTCATTTACCGTTTCTCAGTTTGTCTTTTATCTTTTAACGTTTTTCATTTATCATTAATAGATTATCATCTCTCATTTTGTCATTATAATTTTTTCATTGGTCATTTGTCATTTATAATTTATCATTTACCGTTTCTCATTAGTCGTTTATCGATTGTCATCTCTAATTTATCATCTCACATTTATCGTCTCTCATTTTGTCATATATCGTTTATCATCTTTCATTTTGTCAATTATAATCTTTCATTTATCGTTTATGATCTCCCATTTTTTCATTTACCGATTCTCATTTTTGATTTCTCGTTTATTATCCTTCATTTTGTCATTTGCCATTTACCGTTTCTCAGTTTGTCTCTTTTATCATTTAACGTTTTTCATTTAACATTAAGAGATTATCATCTCTCATTTTGTCATTATGATTTTTTTCATTGGTCATTGACTCTTTTTCATTTATCATTTACAATTTATGATTTATCATTTACCGTTTCTCATTTATCGTTTAACATTTATTGTTTCTTATTTATAGTTTATCATTTGTCATTTACCGTTTTTTACTTATGATTTTTCATTTTCTCATGTACCATTTGTTAGTTCTCATTTAACGTTTTTCATTTATCATTAATCGGTTATCTTCTCTCATGTTGTCATTTCTCATTTCTCGTTTATTATTTATGATTTATCACTCACCGTTTCTCATTTCTCAGTTATTGCTTTATCATTTACCGTTTATCATTTATCAGTAAGCATTTTATCATTGGTCATTTAATATTTGTCTTTAATCGTTTATTATCTCGCATTTTGTCATTTATCATGTTTTTCATTCATCATTTCTCATACAGCTTTTATCGTTTACCTTTTCTTATTTGTCATTTATCATTTACAGTTTCTCATTTGTCGTTTACCATTTATCATTCATCGTTTAAAATGTCTCATGTATTATTTACAGTTTCTCATTTATCCTTATCATTTATGATTTATCACTTACCGTTTCTTATTTCTCATTCATCAGTTATTGCTTTCTCATTTATCGTTTAAAATTTATCATTTACCGTTTCTCCTTTCTCATTTATGGTTTGTCATTTATGATTTTTCGTTTATAATTTCCCATTTATACTTTGCCATTAATCCTTTGTCATGTATCATTTAAAATTTCTTATTTATCGTTTATCATTTAAGAATTCTTATTAATCGTTTATCATTTTTCATTATCTCTTTAACTCTCTCCTTTGCGTTTAGCGTAAAACTATTCAAGGCCGAACAATTCACCATTAACTCCAGCCAACCGTTGACGTCCTTCCACTACAATATCGTGGGTCGCGGTAACATTGTGAAGAGCGGCCGTGTTGAGTTGGCCGACAAACCCAATGTGTACAATCTCACCCTGACACCGGAGATATCGTGGGCTCCCAGTTTCAGTCTCTATGTTTATTATGTCGACGACAATGGCGAATATCAATCGGCCGAGCAAAATTTCCGCATCAAATATGAGTTGCAAAATTCGGTAAGTACGACGACTGCTTGAGGTAGAAATTTTGTTTAAGCCTAATCGTTCTCTCTCTCATTCGCTCGGTAATCCAGATCAACATAACTGCTGCCGAACAGGTCAAACCGGGCGACGAAGTGGCCTTGAAAATTAAAACTGCCCCCAATTCCTTTGTCGGCCTGATGGCCGTGGACCAAAGTGTGCTGCTGTTGAGATCCAACAATGATTTGAATTACCATGAGTTCGGCTGGGTGCTGGACTCGTACAATACCCGTACTCCGTATCAGGGCGGTTATTCGGAATATCCGGGCACCACCAGTGGCTGTGTAACTTTGACGAATGCCAATTATTTTTATAATTGGACCAGGCCCGATTATACGGCAAGTGAGTTCTTCAGGACAGATTATAATCACCAGATTCATTCAACACCGGTATGTCATCAATACAAATAAAGCTCCCTTTTCAGCTGCAGCTGATCGTGGTTTCGTTGCTAATGATGCATTTAATCTTAAGGCAGGTGTAAGTCACGCCATGCCACAATCTGGTGGAGGCGGTGGCGGCGTTGGCGGCGGAGCTGCCATTCCCGTGCGTAAAGATTTTAGCGAGACCTGGTTGTTTGATAATATTGAAAAGTAAGAAGCTTTAAGGTGAATCCCTTGGGGTTGCTAAAAAAACCTTTTTTTTATTTTGCTTACCAGCACGGAGAAGGAAGAATTCACCTGGTCCAAGAAGATTCCCGATACGATTACCTCGTGGGTGATAACCGGCTTCGCCATGAACAGCGAAATAGGTTTGGGTGTTACCAAGGATGCAACCAAAGTCACTACCTTCCAGCCGTTCTTTATCTCCATTCGCCTGCCCTATTCGGTGAAGAGAGGTCAGCTCCAAGTTCAATGTTTGCAAAGTCAAATCTAACAATTTATGCTTTTGCAGGCGAGGCCATCAACGTTCCGGCCTTGGTATTCAATTACTTGGACAAGACATTGGATGTCGAAGTTACGCTGGATAATAGCGATGGCGAATTCGAATTCACCGAGGTCAACAATGAGGTTATCGGTGATCAAAAACGTACCAAGACTGTGCGCGTTCCGGCCAACGGGGCCAGCGGTGTGTCGTTCCTGATCAGACCCACCAAGTTGGGCAATGTCATGCTCAAGTACACGGCCGTGTCGCCCGTGGCCGGCGATGCCATCCACAAGTCCATGAAGGTGGTGCCCGAAGGTATCACCCAGTATGCCAATCGTGCCTATTTCGTTAACTTGAAGGATGAACCCGAACAAAAGTCATCGTTTGAATTGGAATTGCCCGCCGACATTGTGCCCGATTCGCAACACGTTGAAGTGGGAGTTATGGGCGATATCCTGGGCCCGGTTTTGAATAATCTGGACAACTTGGTGCGTTTGCCAACCGGGTGTGGTGAGCAGACCATGTCCACCCTGTTGCCCAATTATTTGGTGATGAAATATTTGATGGTAAGTGTGATTGAATAAAACCGAAACCCTTCGACTTTATGGAGATTTGCTATGCAACATTTGCAGAATTCAAACCGTTTAACACCGCAACTGAAAACTAAACTGCAATTCAACATGGATTCGGGCTATCAAAATATGCTAAACTATCGTCACCAGGACGGCTCCTTCAGCTCTTTCGGTCCCCCCAAGGATCAGAACAAGCCATACAATGGCTCCACCTGGCTGACGGCGTATGTTACCCGTTCCATGCAGCAACTGCATGAATTCGTCCAGGTCGATCCCAAGATCGTTGAGGGCGGTTTGGAATACTTGGCCAAACAGCAGGCCGCCAATGGCAGTTTCACCGAGAAGGGTGGCTACTTCTATGTCTCACAGGCCAATCATGTCTCGCTGACCAGTTCCGTGCTCTTGGCCTTCCTGGAAAATGCGGTAGGTGTGTCAAATAACGAAACACTAACTGGGGCTAATGTTATTGTGTCTTCTTTTTTTTTTCAAGACTTTAGCGGAAAAATACTCCAAGCACATCGAGAAGGGCTTAGCGTACATTGCCGAAAATGAGGACACATCGAAATCCCTGCATGCCCAAGCTATCGCTGCCTACACCTTGAACCAGGCCAAACACTCGGCCGCCAAAGAAAAACTTTCCAAACTCAATGCCTTGGCGAAAACCGATGCCGATCGTAAGTGGTGGTCGCCCGAAGCAAGACCGACAAACCGCCATTGGTGGTTCCACGTCTACAGCAGTGATGTCGAAATCAGTTCGTATATTCTATTGACTCTGCTGAACCAACCGACAACGACCGTGGACGAGGTCTTCCCCATTATCAGATGGTTAATTGCCCAGCGCAACAGCTATGGCGGTTTCTTATCCACACAGGATACAGTGGTCGGTTTGCAAGCCTTAATTCAGTTTGCCAAATTGGCAAATTATCAACCGGCCAAAATGGAAGTGGATATTGCCTCAAAGGGTGGTGAGAGGGAGAAGAAGGAAAACCTAAAGTTGACCGAAGACAATGGCATTTTGTATCAAACTGTTGTGGTGAGTGAAGATTTGCATTACAAAAACCTTAAGAATAACAGGAATATTTTGACTGCTTTTCAAAAGCCTCTTAGTTGCTTAAATAGAACATTTCGGCTAAGGAAAAGACAAGCTAGGTGACAGGCGGATTTTTCCCACAGAGTCCAGCTTTAGCATTTTCCACGAATCTGGCACATATTTGTGGCATATGATATTTAGGGGCATCTAGAGTTTGCAGAAGTACTTACAACTTCTGAAAATAGACTTACATCGTCTGCCCTTTTTGCCTTGTGGGGGGCAGACGACCCACATACATAAGTCCGCACAGATGCATTAGTTCCGCTACAAACTCCAGATGTCACTTATTTATTTAAATTAAATGCAGTGGTAAATTCTTAGAAAACCCTTTTCGATCTTTATAAACCCTAAAGTTTCTTTAAAACCCTTTTTAGCTTTTTTATTTGCTGTGTGTTTCTAAAAAAAAAAGACACCTGTGTTTTATATCAAACTAAGTTTCAGAATCAAAGATTTTGTTTGATCAAAGCTTTTAAAACAAGAAAGCTTTTAAACCCCTTCCAATAATTTTATACCTCGCAAGTACTTACAAAGCTATTATCTGTTTTAAAAGCTTTCCAATATTATTGAATATTTCCCTCAGCCAATCAACGATTTACTAGTTTTGAATGAACTTCACAACAAGGTCCCTTAAGTTTTATGTAAGCTGTTTGAATGCAAGAGTGTCAGAGAGAAACACCTTGCGTTTAACATTAAACTAACTTTTTTGATCAAAGCTTTTAAGATGTTCAATAATGAGAGCTTTTATAATCTGGTAATTAGCCTCAGAAATTTTACTTTAAAACACTTTATAAGCATGGTTTTGTTCTTGAAAGCTTTCAATTACTACTGAATATTTCGCACAGGCGTCCAGCGATTAATCAGCGACAGCAAGATTTTTTGACACACTCTAAAATGTCTAATATTATATAATTTGTGCTGAGTCTGTGAAATGCTATACATTATAAAACAATGGAGCCAAAGCTTTAAGCTTTCCCGAGGAAACCAATTCAGAAGTTTCACTTGACTTCGGTATTGTGTAATTTGCTTTGCATCGAACAACAGCTGCAATATTTTAAGTCATCGAAAAGCTTTTATTACTTACGAACATAGAAAAGCTTTAAGAACTTAAGAAAAATAAAAGGCTTGGAGAACTTGCGAACATAAAAAAGATTTTAGAACTTACGAACATAGAAAAGCTTTTATAAAATGTAAGCAAGCTTTTAGAAAACTTCCGAACTAAAAAAGCTTTTAGAACTTAGGAACATAAAACAGATTTTAAAACTTACGAACATATAAAAGCTTATATAAAATGTAAAAAGCTTTGAGAACTTACGGACATAAACAGCTTTTAGAACTTACGAACTCAAAAAGTTTTTTGAACTTGCGAACATATAAAAGCTTTTATAAAATATAAAGTCTTTAGAACTTACGAAGTAAAAAAGCTTTTAGAACTTACGGACATAAAAAGCCTTTAGAACTTACGAACACAAAAAGCTTTTTGAACTTACGAACATAAAAAAGCTTTTACAATTTAAGAACATAAAAAAGCTTTTAGAACTATTCTTCGCTGCTTCACTTTAAATCGCAGCTTAAGCGACTTGCCACAGTGATAGAAGCTTCGATCTAAAATAAAGCTTGTATAAGAAAGTTTTTGCCACTAAGTCCTCAAAGCTTAGAAAACGCTGTACGGTCACACGATCTTTGATTTGTATGGAAATAAAATATATACATAGCTCTTTTCGTTAGCAGCTATCTAACAGGAGCTACTTTTAACGAAAGGGAACACATAATTGTCCTAGAATTTTATAATTATCATAAAATATAAATAATTTATAGGGTTGAAGTTCGAGAGCTTAAGTCTTTTATAAAAACTCCCACAAAATCGTAAACTAATATAAAATATCTTGTCTTTTTCCAGATGCCCGATAGCACCACCGCCATAGATTTTGCTGCCAAGGGTACCGGTACCGCCCTGGTCCAAATCGCTTACCAGTACAACATCTTCGAAAAGAATCCCAAGCCCAGTTTCAACATTATTGCCTCCAAAATGGACTCCGTTCACAAATCCCTTCTAACCATGATCATATGCGTTGAATATGTGGGCGAGGGCCACGCCTCCAATATGGCTGTATTGGAAATCAACACACCTTCTGGATATGTAATTGAGGAGGACACTTTGCCGGTAATCAATTCGGTGGAAAGAGTTAGTGTAAGTAGAGCATACGAGTCTGAAGTCTGTTAAAAATGATCTAAATCACATTTTTTTTTTCACAAATTGTAGAACACCGAATTGAAGAACTCCGGCTCCCAATTGGTGGTGTATTTCGATCATTTGTACAAGGACGACAAGACATGCATCATATACGAGGCCATGAAGGCCCATGCCGTGGCCATGCAGAAACCCTCGTCCATTGTTCTGTATGACTATTACGATTCCAGCAAAAAGGCCACCGAATTCTATACGGTCGAGTCGAAACTTTGTGATATCTGCGAGGGCGAAGAGGAGTGCAGCAAATGTAAATAGATTGTCCCGACGGGGGAGGAGGATTTCTGCTGCAATCTGTTTCGCCTGAAAAGCTTTAAGAGATTTTCCATGTACTTTTGGGAAATATTTGTTATCTCCCCACTACAAAAAGTTTCCTCCGTTTTTTTTTTAAGAATTTCCTTTTTATACTACGTACTACATAAATTAAATAAAAATTACAAAAAAATTACATCATGTCCTGGCTGACTTCTCATTGCCCGACTGCTGTACGACAAATCCTTAAGCAATTAAGCAACTCCTACCACACATCAAGCTGCCAGCTGCTCAGCCGTGTAACGCAAAAGTCAAGTGGTGTGGTGGGAGAGGGAGAGGGAGCGGCTCATTAAACGTTCCATTCCTTGGGTCGAATCGGTAACATTAACCAAAAGCAGCGTGTAAAACAATTGTACTCCTGAGGGCAGTTTCGTTGTGTTTTCCAGCGGTTTTCTATTTCTATGCTTGCGATTCGCCACCATGCAATATATTCCGATGTTACTCTAATGAAAGAAAGCTTAGGGGATGGTTGGGAGATCTTAAAAAGACTCTTTCATTACATATGTTTTGTGTGGGTGTGCAACGACGAGGGCATATCTAAATTTACATGTAAATTATAATGTAATTTAAACACGGAGCAAAACAAAGACCTACAACCAATTGTCTGGTGGCGGCGGTGGGAAATGGACAAATGAATATTATTTTATAGGATGATGTCGTTGTTTTTCCCATTGTTGTGGTGAAAAGCAGCGGCATTTGTGTGGTTGTTCTTTATGAGTATTTAAATGTCAAATCAAATGTAGGTAGAGGGTGAAATTGTTATATGGAAAAAAAATTATATTCTTTAATTATTTTTTTTTAAAAAATTGAAACAAAAACACTCAAAATGTCTACAAGTGTGTAAAATATTTAATCGGATGGATAAATCAATGGCTGGCACTTTCGTTTGAAAGATTACACTAGTCAATAGTCAAAATGTACTCGGGATGCGATAATTTTTTCTGTGTAGATAACCTTGACATGAGCTCGAAAAACGCAATAAAAAATTTTTTTTTTCGTTTGGTTTTTGTTTTATTTTTTTTTTTTAAATTTTAAAAAAAATTTTTTGGTTAATTTGTTTCGTCCGGCATTAACTCGGGAACCACTAGCCCGATTTAATTGAATTAAATTTTAAAAAATTTAAAATTACAATTTCCTTAATCTGTTCATATATTGTTTTCCTATACAAGCAACAGTTTCCAAGTTAAAAATGAATATATAAAGGAAAAAACTTATTTTTTGCCTAAAGATTTAAATTTTTTTTTTTTAAAAAAATCCATAAAAAATCCAAAATGAAAAAAAATGTAAAATCTTATTACTTTTACGTAAAGTCACATAACCTATGAGCAAAATGAGACAAAGATCATGAAAATCGATGCACGCGTTTCGCTTTTATTCGCAATTGAAAATTATCGCATCCGGAGTACATGAAATTTTTTTCATTTTGTTGAGTAGTGTTATTTCCCCTTCCGATGGACCATACAATTTTTTCCAACATTCCATCAATAAAACATTTCATCTAAACGTAGTTATCTTGTACCAAAACTGTACGTAAACCCAAAAATATACGGCTGAACAAAATCGTAGCCAGAAGAAATTGTAAACTACCTGAAGTGCCAGCCAATGGAAGTCGTAGGCTGCATGAAGTGACAGCTAAAAAATGTTCTCTTTGAATTTCTGTGTAGCCAACACATACTCACTTGTTGTAAAGATAGAGATCGAAATAAAAGAGAGCAAGCGAGTAATACAAAATTTACGTTTGCACCCAAAAAAAATGTACAAAAGTCAATAGCCAAAAACTAAAGAAAAACACACCGCAGTGCTTGACTTAAGTCGACTGTTAAAGTTGAGCAAAACCGCTGCCAAAAGAAATCATTGACTGCAGAAACATTGCAGCCAAAAGAAATCATAGGCTGCATGAAGTGGCAGCTAAATAATGTGTTGCTTGCATTTCAGTCTAGCCAACTAGTGTTTCACATGCTCACTTGCTGTAACGCAAGAGATCGTCGAAGAAGCGAAAGAAAAGGAGAGTGCGAGAGAGTAATAGCCATTTGACGTTTGCTACCATTGTGGTTGACTTTTTTTATTTAACAAGTGTTGTCACCACTTCCTGATGTGATGTTTGAAATTATTTTCTGTTGTTTTTGCTGTTTACTTCCCCAAGGTTGCCAGCACTGACTGCTGTGGTCTTTGAAATTATTGGCTGTGGTTTGTGTTTTTATTTCCCACTCTCTGCCACCTTGATATTAGTTTCTGTCGTTGCTTTTTTATTAGCTGTGCGCCAATGGTTAAATGGCAGCCAACAACTTTTATTTGGCTGCCAAACAATTTTTGTTCACCATTTATCTCAAAACTCGATTTTTAATGAAATTCTATAGGAAATTGTCTAACGCTTTAAGACCAAAAAAATACTAAATATTTATATTAACAAAGATATGGCAAAGCGACAAACCATTTTATTGCTTGACCACAAAAAACAGCTGTTCTGTAAAACTGTCATTTTGGCGCATACGTCCTTTTCGCGATTAGGGCTAGCTATTGTGTTAGCCCTTGATGTTATTCAAATTCTGGGTTATTCAGATAAAGCTAAAAATAGACTTAAAAAGCTAAAGTTAAAGCTAAAGTTAAAGCTAAAGCTAAAGCTAAAGCTAAAGCTAAAGCTAAAGCTAAAGCTAAAGCTAAAGCTAAAGCTAAAGCTAAAGCTAAAGCTAAAGCTAAAGCTAAAGCTAAAGCTAAAGCTAAAGCTAAAGCTAAAGCTAAAGCTAAAGCTAAAGCTAAAGCTAAAGCTAAAGCTAAAGCTAAAGCTAAAGCTAAAGCTAAAGCTAAAGCTAAAGCTAAAGCTAAAGCTAAAGCTAAAGCTAAAGCTAAAGCTAAAGCTAAAGCTAAAGCTAAAGCTAAAGCTAAAGCTAAAGCTAAAGCTAAAGCTAAAGCTAAAGCTAAAGCTAAAGCTAAAGCTAAAGCTAAAGCTAAAGCTAAAGCTAAAGCTAAAGCTAAAGCTAAAGCTAAAGCTAAAGCTAAAGCTAAAGCTAAAGCTAAAGCTAAAGCTAAAGCTAAAGCTAAAGCTAAAGCTAAAGCTAAAGCTAAAGCTAAAGCTATAGCTTAAGCCAAAGCTAAAGCTATAGCTTAAGCTAAAGCTAACAACGCATTGAAATTATTAAAATTGACTACAAAAATGGTGAACATCTCGATTCAAGACCTCAAAGATAGAATTCGTGAGGCCATCGGGAACATAGGGCAGCCACTTTGAGATTTGGTTATGGAAAATTTCCTGAAAAGGATATGGTCCTCTTAGTGTGGTCGTGGTGGCCATTTGGCTGATGTTGTTTTTCATTATTAACGGCATACCTTCTTCTTTATTATGAAAAAAACATCCGATCATTTGTCTCAAAAAATATAAATTTTTCCTTTAATACCAATTTGTTCTATGAAAAATCCTGTATTTAAATTTTTAAAAAATATTAACAGTTTATTTTTATTTTTTTCAATACATTGTACTTATGTAAGGAAATGTAAGTAAATAAAAGTCGGAGTCATAGTCGAGCAAATTATTTGACTTCGACTGCGGGCAAATTTGCAAACACGGCATATTTCACTAGAACTTAACTAGAACTACTTAAGTATTCTATTAAAAGCCGTGATCAATGGACGCTTCTCACAGATTTGTTTCCTCTTCAAAAATAGCTTCTCACCTGCTGAAACTGCTCCACTTGAGACATTTCCCCCTGTCAGCACAGATGTTTAATGTTTTTTGTTTTCTTTCTTTTTTATAAGGATTAATATTACACATACACATGTGTATGACATTTATTATTTATGGCATAACTACATCACATTTTACCGCCTAACAAAAGCACAGTCATGTCCTCGCTGTGAAATTAAAAACTGACCTTTTTGAAGAACAAAAAAAGTTTGTAATAAAATGTAAAAAAAAGAACGATGAGATTGTGACCTACACAAAAAGCTGTCAAATGCAAAGGTCAAAAAGTCTCATAAAAAAGTATCTTCAAATCAAATATTTATAAAAAAAAAAAAATGTAGTCAGGTGTAATAAAACTGAATGTATGAAACAGATTCAAGAGCAGAGCTTTTGATTGGGGGGGGGGGGGGGGGGAAATGAAATTATATAAATTACACGGTCCACAATCAACGAGAATGACTGAATTGACCAAACTTTAGTCTGAAAGATAAATAACACTTGCCAACAAGGATTTGTACTGGAGCAACCAAATATTTTTTTTTAAGATTATTTTGTTGCCTGAATTCGTATCTGTAATTGGTTTTCCTCTATCAAATCGGGTTTTTGAGATACAACAAAAAAAATGTTTTTATTTATTTTTTACCTAAAAAATCATGAGTTTATTTAAAAGTCAATGAATTTTCAAAAGTGAATGGCGTTCGTATTTCAATTTATGGAGTCTAGCCAAGTATTTTATCAGATTAGTGGACAAAAAAAGAGACCAAACACGTTTTTTTATGAAATTCGATATAAAACTGTTCAACGCTCTTAATCGCCCTTTTAATTGTATTCGAATCTGTAATTGGTTTTCCTCTATCAAATCGGGTTTTTGAGATACAACAAAAAAAATGTTTTTATTTATTTTTTACCTAAAAAATCATGAGTTTATTTAAAAGTCAATGAATTTATGGAGTCTAGGTATCCGCCAACTATTTTATCACCTGCCGGCATATGAGTGGACAAAAAAATTAGACGAAACACGTTTTTTTTTATGAAATTCGATAGAAAATTGTTCAACGCTCTTAATCGTCCTTTTAATTGGCCACACAAAAAAACCCTCTACTGTAAAATTTTCTTTTTGGCGCTTACGTGCTTTTCGCGGTTAGGGCTCTTTAGAAATGCATATTGCACAGGAGAAAGGTGATGAGTCTTTCATAAGGTTACTAATCCAATTGATGTCAGGTATACAACGAAAAACATGAATATAATTTCGTTAAACTGCTCTAACCTTTGCTGTACCTACTACTCCAACCTTTACCTTTAACTGCATACATTTCAAATTCTAACATTTTTCCCAGCCCGCCCTACTTCCGTTTACTTCCATTGAACAGATGTCCTTTTCCTCCTGACACACACACACACACATGTGTTTGATTTCAATTTCCTAACATTTCACTTGTTGTTATCAGACGAACAACCACAATAAGGTGTCTTGTAGATTTCACACCCAGCATTCTGGGTCTTTCTTCTTTCCTTTTCCCCCGCTCCGGTTGTTTCTCCTTCGTTATATAACAGAACAGAAAATATTAACACTAATAATACAAAGTGTCAATAGTTGTCACAAATTGTGTCGACTTTTGCTGTTGTTTTCCTTAACAACTTGGCCGACAGACCAAATGTACCAAACACACACACATACACTTACCAATACACTCACACTCACTTATTCATAAGAATGTCCTAACGAGAAATCACACCCCTGGCCATTTTTTTTTTTTTGAAATCAGCCCTCCTCTAATGTCATATGAAATACAAAGTTACTTATGTCAGTGTGTGTGTGTGTCGTCTACATATGTCAAATATGCATGAATGTGTGTGTTAAGATTATTATCTGCCACATAAATTCCATACTCCTCCCTTCAAATGGCCAAAAACACTCACAGCATTTCTTGATGTCTTTTTTTTTCTTCTCTGAATGTGTGGGAGTTTTCCAGTCTCATTTTTTTTTTGTTGGTGTCGTTCATCAGAGAGGGGGCCAGTGTGTTCAGATTCGGTTGCAGATTTTGTTACACAACAGACAACTTCAGCTTAAGGAAATTCTTGGTTTTTTAAGAACCTAGTGTTGATCTTCACCCTTTTAGCCAGGGAAGGACATGCGCAGAGTAGGCGTTTTCTGGGCTCCTTCTCTTCCATCTCGGAGAGTTGCAACCTGAAATCTCTTTGCCAGCCAGAGTGTCCTATCATGACAAACCCGAACTATAAGATAGCGCATACTGATAGTGACAGCATTGTGAGAGAACCTTTCTCAAATATCAGTTTGGTTTGAATCTAGCCTCGGACCGACGGTCACCTATCGGTTTTTTCCTTGCTATTGGCTCTGTCTTACAGTAGGACTTCTACCTAGGGATACCAGTTGAACGGGAATCTGGAAGTTCGTCTCAAATCTCGCTAGTTCGCCTGCCCTTGCTGGTACAAACCTGTAGCCCGACTCTCGACAGTTTCCTGGTTTGTCTCTGGATTCCCAGATAAGGTGAATGAAGAAGAGCTAAAGAATTTCATGGAGAGATCATGGCTGCCCAGTGCTTTAATGGCAACTAGGATGTTTTCTTGTCAGTGGTTCAGAGTCTCGCTGGCTCATGTGTTCCTGTATTCCGACAGTTCCCTGGATTGCCCCTGGTGTCCGGCATCCAGATAAGGTGAATAAAGAAGAGCTAAACAATTTCATGGAGAGATCATGGCTGCCCAGTGCTTCAATGGCAACTGGGATGTCTTCTTGTCAGTGGTTCAGAGTCTAACTAGCTCTTCTGCTCTTCCTGGTACAATCCTGTAGCGCGACTCTCGACAGTTCCCTGGTTTTCCCCTGGACTCCGGTATCCTGTTAAGCTGAATGACGAAAAGCATAGAAATGTCTTCTTGTCTTTGGTTCACGGTCTCGTCTCGTCTGTCTTCTTGTCTGTGGCTGAGAGTCTCGCTGGCTCATCTGTCCTACAGTTCTCTGCTTCACCCCAATAAGGTGAATGACAAACTGCGCAGAAATTTCGTGGTCAGGTCGAGGTAGACCAATGATTTCGTGCCAGCTTGACTGTCAGAGAATATTTTAATCCCAACTGTGGTAAGGGCGTTTAATGGTCCGATCAGCAGATCCGGTAGCCTTTGTGTTATATTTAGCTCAAAGTCTTTGGAGTAGAGCGGGGAAACCCACCGACTTGAAGTCCCCTACCAGGAACCACAAAGGCTAAATTCGCTTCTCGACATTCCAGCAGGGAAACTCCCTGAAGACCAGAAAATCATAATTCCATTTTCTTATTTCATTTGTTTTTCTCTTCCGAACTGTCCATACGTTCTTTGTCCGTGTAGACCACCCTCTTAAGTTTCTGATGCTATCGTCAGTTTGTGTCCTTTGTTTGGTAACCATGGAGATCGAATGAGGACTTTATTTTCTGATGCCATTTCATTGTTATTCCTTAACTTTGGGGCATTTCTTGCTGGTTCAGTTTTTTTTTCTTTTTCTTTTGTTGCTTCTCTAGGTCTCGACGATAAGTAAGTGAGTCCTTAGTTTGGATGTGTGCGAGTGTGTGTGTGTGTGGCTCTTTGTTGTTCCTTTCCATTCAGAGGAGGAATATTGTCATTGTCCATTTGGTTTTTTTATTTGATAATTTTTTGTTGTTTTGTTCGGAATGTGTGTGTGTGTGTGCTATTTGTGACATTATTGGCATTCAATTTGAGTTATCTTTGAATAGAAAAAGAGAAGTCCTATTATGCCATTCATACGTTTCAATTCCTTGTGTTCTGTTTCTCTGTCTCTGTCTGTGTATGTGTGACCATTTCCTTTGTATGGAAATGGAATAAATTGTTGAATATATTTTGAGCAGCTTGAAAATCTTTCTGTCTGTCTGTCTGTCTTTCCACCCACCGCCATTCTAAAGATGTTGCAAAGTGAAACAAAAGTCTTTAAGTGTTCTTACTATGGGCCTGTGTAAATGCCATTGTTGTCCTTACAGGGGGGGGGGGGGTGATTTCCTTACCTCCTTATTGTGTTCATTTGAATTTTTATATTTCCGCTTATACTTTTGTTTCATTGTTTAAGTAATGCCGTACATACGAAATACTTCATGTTTCTTTTATTGATTGACTTCTTTTGTTGGCGGACTTGTTTGTGGATTTGAAAAATGATTATGAAATTATTTAAAGTACTCAGGACAAAAGAAAGGCTTTACCGACCGATGACTGTTAATGATAATTCCACCTGAATGGTAATTCCATTATGAGGCATGGGTTCTTTGCCGAAAGTACGAAACACTGTTCTAGTTCATATGAAACTGGCCTCAGCCTATTTATTTGTAAAAACCCCCCGAAGAGTATGCAACGATTTTCAACAAAAAAAACATTTATTGAGAGAAATATTCGTTTTTAAATTGGTACCAAAAAGAAAAATTACGATTTGACTGAAATTTTTAGGATTGTTCTTTTAATGGCACGACAATTTTGTATTCTCAATAAGGAGAAATTTTCAGATTTTTTCGAAAACGACGACATACTCATATTAAGCAAAGTTTTCAGTTTCAGAAGAAAATTCTAATGGCGATACGGGATATTTTATTTTTTTTTTTCAAAAAAATTAAGAATTTTTGAAGTGCCAAACGAAAATTATAAAGTTTTAAAAAAAAATTGTCGATTTCATTGGAAATTCTGACTTTTCCCCAATTTTTTTATTTTCTTTTTTTTAAAAGCTCTTAGGCCAAACTTGAAGTTTTTTTTTTAAATCAGAAGATTTTGTGTTTTTGGATTTTTTTAGTTAATTTAGAAAAAAATTTAAGTTTTAAAAACAAATTGTCGATTTCATTGGAAATCATGTTTTTTCCCCAATTTTTTTTTTCAAAATTTTTTTTTTAAATTTTTTTTTCAAAAGCTCTTCAGCCAAACTTCAATTTTTTTTTTAAATCAGAAGATTTTGTGTTTTTGGATTTTTTTTACTCAATTTAGTAAAATTTTAAAGTTTTTAAAAAAAAAAATTCGATATCAGTGGAAATCATGTTTTTTCCCAATTTTTTTTTTCAAAAAGTTTTTTTTTTAAATTTTTTTTTTTCCAAAGCTCTTCAGCCTTCAAACTTGAGGGTTTTTTTGAAATCGGAAAATTTTGTGTTTTTGGATTTCTTTTAGTTAATTTAGACAAATTTTAAAGTTTTCAAAAAAAATTGTGTATTTTATTGGAAATTATGTTTTTTCCCCAAGTTTTTTTTTTCAAAAAAAAAATTTTTTTTATTTTTTTTTTCAAAAGCTCTTTGGCCAAACTTGGATTTTTTTTTTTGAAATCAGAAAATTTTGTGTTTTTGGATTTTTTTAGTTAAATTAGAAAATTTTTAAAGTTTTCAAAAAAAATTGTCGATTCATTGGAAATCCTATTTTTCCCCAATTTTTTTTTCTCTAAAAAAATGTTTTTTTCAAAAGCTCTTTAGCCAAACTTGAAGTTTTTATTTTGAAATCGGAAAATTTTGTGTTTTTGGATTTTTTTAGTTAATTTAGAAAAATTATAAAGTTTTCAAAAAAAATTGTCGACTTCATTGGAAATTCTGTCTTTTCCCCAATTTTTTTTTTCTAAAACATTTTTTTTTAAATTTTTTCTATTTTTTTTTTCAAAAGCTCTTCAGCTAAACTTGAATTTATTTTTGCAATCAGAAGATTTTGTGTTTTTGGAGTTTTTTGTTAATTTAGAAAAATTTAAAAAAAAAACATTGTCGATTTTATTGGAAATCATGGTTTTTCCCCAATTTTTTTTTTTAAAAAAAAATTTTCCATCAATTTTTTTTTCATATTTTTTTTCGAAAGTTCTTCAGCTTTTCTTTTGAAATCAGAAGATTTTGTGTTTTTTAAGTATTTAACTCCGAATATATTTCTTAACTAACCAACCGAAAATTTTCGTTATTTTTTGCATTGCATACATTTAGGGAAACCAATCATTTGGTAAATAAACACAAAAGTCTTTGCAAATAGATAGACGGGTAATATTGGAACGTTCGTTCAAGTGTTCTGCCTGTTTATTTAGTACTAGAGAATGGAGTTGTCTTCTTGTACGGCTGAAGAGTTAATCTGCGATGTTTGGCGTTTTGTATTCTACGTCACTTTGATCTTTCTCAAAAATTTGTTACTATATCGCCATCTTCTTGGCGATTGTGAAATGGTTTGTAAAGTCTTTGGCCTACTAGTACACTACACACCCCAGCATATGCTTTAATTTTACGAAAAAAAATACATAAACAAAAATCAGTTTCTCCAAAGAAAACATCGTCCCTCAGCCAACATGAAAATGAAACCATATTTCAAAAACAAACTGCTAATAAAATCCAAATTACCGTCAAAACGGTTTATGGATGATTTCCAAATAAAATAAAATCCAACAATTCTATGACAACTGGCAAAATAACCAATTTACTGGCTAACAATGATTGTTTCATACTTCCGTTCCTCTCCGATGTGACAACACAAATGTTTTATGCTCCCTACGCTCTGTCTAAAAAAAAAGGGAAGGCAGACCCCAATGACTTCCCAAGAAAATGTAACCTAAAACTATGCTGTAAAATAAACTACATCGTTATATAAACGATTTGTTGTTATAGCTTTGTCTTTATGGCTATTTCTAGTGATGCTCCCCACACACACACACACACACCCATACACTGAAATAACACCCAAAAGTATGCTTTATTTAAGTTTTCCCACAATAGATCTGTGCGTAAATTTGTTTTAAAGATTCATATGCTTTGGGTCTATAAAAACTAGGATTTGTCTGTCGCTTTGACTAACCGTCTGTCCTCTGTCAGCACTTTCGTCTGCGCGTCTCCCGCCGTGCCACCGCCTGACTCAGTCTGGCCGCCAGTGTGTCCGTCCCTAAGTCTGGAAATTATGAAAAATGTTTTGTGCCTGTTTCACTGTGTGTGTGTGTGAATCTGTTGTGGTATTTGTGTGTATTTTATGAGTTTATTTGTTTGTCTATAATGCCGACTTATTTGTGTGTACAGTCCCAGTTCTCACACTCGTACATACACATGTTTGCATTCCGTTGTCGGTTACGAATTTGGGGTTTTCTTTTTTTCCCCCCTCATTGCTGTTGTTGCTGTTCGGAATTTCCATTCCTTTTGTTCTAACCCAATTGTTGTTTGTTTGTTTTGTAGATTTTTTGCGTAGCAGAAGACGGTTTCGGTTTTGAAACATTTAATGGTTGAGTAAATTGGAGCTGTTTTTTTTTCATTGATGGTTTTTATTTTGATTGTTTTCGTTGTGGTTTTATTATATTGTTTTAGTTTGGTTTTTTTTCCCCCCAATACGAAGGAGGGTAGCAAAAATAATATTAGCGGAAAAATATTTACAATATTTCGATTGGAATGAACGTATACTCGTAAAGTCGCCGTTATTAACGAGGTGGAAATAACCGCTGAAAAATGTTTAGATGGTGTTACCAGTAGACGAATCTAACACTGTTGAGTCATAGTCAGGCGCTCTGCCACCTACTACTCCCAGATCGCCCATAGATCTTCAACCTTCAAGGAATAAAAACTACCCTATGGTTGAGGGTTAAAGGAATCATGAACAACAGATTTCACCCTTCTCAAGACAGAGAATTAGAATCCAAAGTACAGTTTCAGAGTTGTTAACAAAGTTAAACCGGAGAATTTTTTTTTTTTAAGAATTCATAAAAAAAAGAAAATGTCCAAACGTTGCCATTTTCAATGGTTTATTATAAATCAATATATTCTATAATTAAAATGAGCTATAGATCATTAAAATCCATAGAGTACTTTGGATTTCCTTCACAATTTAGCGAAGTCAACTTGTCATAACTTGAAAACTAATTTTCCCATTTCTTTCAAATAAATTTTTAAAAATATACAACTAAATTCTGTTTTATCTTGGCCTTCAGAGTTTTTGAATCCCAAGTACAGTTTCAGAGTTATCAATAAAGGTAAGCCGAAAAAACTTATTTTTTCATAATTTTTTTTTTTTTGAAAAAAAATTCATAAAAAATCGAAAATGTCCAAATATTATCATTTTCAGAAAGCCACATTATTTACAATTAAAATGAGCTATAGACCATTGAAATCGATCGAGTACTTTCGATGTCCTTAACAATTTTGTGAGGGAACCTTCTTCATAACTGGAAAACAAATTTTCCGATTTCTTTCAAATAAATTTTTAAAAATATACAACTAAATTTTGTTTAATCTAGGCCTTCAGTGTTTTTGAATCCCACGTACAGTTTCAGAGTTATCAATAAAGGTAAGCCGAAAAAACTTATTTTTTCATAATTTTTTTTTTTTTTGAAAAAAAATTCATAAAAAATCGAAAATGTCCAAATATTATCATTTTCAGAAAGCCACATTATTTACAATTAAAATGAGCTATAGACCATTGAAATCGATCGAGTACTTTCGATGTCCTTAACAATTTTGTGAGGGAACCTTCTTCATAACTGGAAAACAAATTTTCCGATTTCTTTCAAATAAATTTTTAAAAATATACAACTAAATTTTGTTTAATCTAGGCCTTCAGTGTTTTTGAATCCCACGTACAGTTTCAGAGTTATCAATAAAGGTAAGCCGAAAAAACTTATTTTTTCATAATTTTTTTTTTTTTGAAAAAAAATTCATAAAAAATCGAAAATGTCCAAATATTATCAGTTTCAGAAAGCCACATTATTTACAATTAAAATGAGCTATAGACCATTGAAATCGATCGAGTACTTTCGATGTCCTTAACAATTTTGTGAGGGAACCTTCTTCATAACTGGAAAACTAATTTTCCGATTTCTTTCAAATACATTTTTAAAAATATACAACTTAATTCTGTTTAATCTTGGCCTTCAGAGTTTTTGAATTCCACGTACAGTTTCAGAGTTATCGATTAAGGTAAGGTAAGCCAAAAAAAACGTATTTTTTCATAATTTTTTTTTTTTTTTTTTCGAAAAAAAATTCATAAAAAATCGAAAATGTCCAAATGTTGCCATTTTCAAAGGTTTATTATAAATCCACATATACTACAATTAAAATGAGCTATAGATCATTAAAATCCATAGAGTACTTTCCATTGCCTTAACAATTTAGCGAAGGCAACTTCTGGTGCCATTATTTGGAACCTCTATTGTCATAACTGGAAAACTAATTTTCCGATTTCTTTCAAATAAATTTTTAAAAATACACAACTAAATTCTGTTTAATCTAGACCTTTAGAGTTTTTGAATCCCACGTACAGTTTCAGAGTTATCAATAAAGGTAAACCAAAAAAACATACTTTTTCATAATTATTTTCTTTTTTTTTTTTTTTGAAAAAAAAAATTCATAAAAAATCGAAAATGTCCTAATATTGACATTTTCAGAATTTTATCATAAAGCCACATTATTTACAATTAAAATGATCTATAGACCATTAAAATCGATCGAGTACTTTTGATTTCCTTAACAATTGTGTGAAGGCACCTTCTGGTGCCAGCTTGCTTCTGTTGAAGAAATTCGCCTGTCGCTTAAATCGTCTGCCGTCTGGATTTTAAATTTTTGTTTTTTTTGGTTTGATATGGAAATTTAATTTAACAAAAAAATTCGATTTTCTTTCGCTGTGTATCCTGTGTATACATACAAATACGATTTATAAGGCAGGCTATCGTAGCGTGTCCTGGCAGCCACCTAAGGCCAATATGTCACTATACCCTAAAGCTATTATAGAGACAGCAAGGCAATCAGGGGAAAAAATGTCCTGATCCATAGACAGTACTGAGTGATGTAAAATAATTTCGATTATGGCGATGGGACAAACAAATCCCAATCTAGGTCAGAAGAGAACATGAGATGTGGTCAGAAATCTTAGACGAAACAGTTGAGATACTCCTGCGAATGCAGTTTTCGGGATGCAAGGACTGAAGAGTTGGGGAGTTTCCGGCAGAGGTTGTAAAAATCATAGACGAGGATAAACTGTCATGGGCCAGCAGAAACTTCTGCGCTGATAAATCTCCAGGGTCGGAAGCATGACAAAGGCATAGACGAGGATAAACTAACATGGGCTTATCCTCTTATAAATCTCCAGGGCCGGTAGAATGACAAAGTCATACACCAGGATTAACTACCATGGGTTTATCAACTTATAAATCTCCAGGTTAGGATGGAATCATCCCCGGATGGCAACCCCCATGCTGCTACGTACGGAGACAAATATCATACCCGGCCTGGTTGACAACCTGTTTCTCCTGTTCATTCACAAGACTGGGATCGAACAATTCTCCGCAGTCGTATTGTCCGTTCACATAATTGCCCTCGTTACTATTTCACATTTCATTGACTTATTAATCCGCCCTCTTAATTTGCCAAAAAAAAACAACTTTCATTTCAGTTTTCGGCAACGAGTGTTAATAAAGAAAGAAATGTTCTTGCTGCGAGTATTTCTATTCAAACATTGTACTCGATTATACTGAATGACCCCTCAGCGTATGCTTTAAATTATGGTGTTAACCAGGCAACAGCCTAAAAGTAGGCCGCATTCACCAACAACAACAACAAAAATTTGTTCTTTTGTTTACACCCAAAAACAATATGTTTGATAATGCGGTCAACAAAGCAAACAGAAAAAAAGCGGACAGCCCACAAAACCACACTTGATTAGCTAATTGTGTATAATGAAAGCAAATCGGAAAACTTAATTTTCGCCATAGACCAAAAAACTTTATTAAAGATTATTGGAATTTATATTGAATTTATTACAGTGGCCGCTTTTCGGTTTGGTTCGGTATAGAGTGTGGGATTCCATGTTTATCCAATGAAAAAAGGGGGTGGATTAACTCACAGCCACTTAAAGAGTATGACCCCTAAGAGTATACTATGTGTTGGCCCTCAGATAAAATGGTGAGCCTGAATGTAGGCTTTAATTTTGTTAGTTTGTGTGTATAAAAGGAAGCAGTTGTTGGTGTTGTCATGGTGTTGACCACTTATCCACTTGATTATCATGTTATCACAGCAGCTGTGCCACAATCAGTGGCAATGAAAGTCTTTGGAAAGGACCGAGTTTTATAGCGATTGTAGTAATATTGAATTCACTTGGAGACGGGGGAGATGTGTATTGTCTTCTATGTAGGACTGGAAACTACCAAAAAGTCGAGGTTTCGAAAAAAATTCCACATAATTGGGAAAAAGTGCCAGCCAACACCGCCATTTTTTTTTCGAAAACTGAAAATTGATCTAAATAAAGAATTTGGTTTACGAAAAAAATGTTCAAAAATATATCGAGTTTAGAGAAAATCTCACTTTTTTCGGTATAAAAAAATTAAAAGCACAAATTTTTCAAAATTGCACATTAAGCTTGTTTGTCCCAAAAAAAAACCCTGTCTGACTATTTCACTGTAGCTTTTTTAACACAAGAAAATTCCCAAATTTGGAAAAAGTGCTAGCCATCACCGCCATATCTTTTTCCGAAAACTGAAAATTAAGCTAAATAAAAAATTCGGTTTACGAAAAAAAATCAAAAAAAAAATATTCCAGTTTAGGGATAAAAAAAATCAATCAAAATTTGAGCCACCCGGTTTTCCCTTGAAAAAAAATGTACTTTGTATTGAAATTAAATAAAAATAAAAAATAAAAAATAAAAAATAAAAAATAAAAAATAAAAAATAAAAAATAAAAAATAAAAAATAAAAAATAAAAAATAAAAAATAAAAAATAAAAAATAAAAAATAAAAAATAAAAAATAAAAAATAAAAAATAAAAAATAAAAAATAAAAAATAAAAAATAAAAAATAAAAAATAAAAAATAAAAAATAAAAAATAAAAAATAAAAAATAAAAAATAAAAAATAAAAAATAAAAAATAAAAAATAAAAAATAAAAAATAAAAAATAAAAAATAAAAAATAAAAAATAAAAAATAAAAAATAAAAAATAAAAAATAAAAAATAAAAAATAAAAAATAAAAAATAAAAAATAAAAAATAAAAAATAAAAAATAAAAAATAAAAAATAAAAAATAAAAAATAAAAAATAAAAAATAAAAAATAAAAAATAAAAAATAAAAAATAAAAAATAAAAAATAAAAAATAAAAAATAAAAAATAAAAAATAAAAAATAAAAAATAAAAAATAAAAAATAAAAAATAAAAAATAAAAAATAAAAAATAAAAAATAAAAAATAAAAAATAAAAAATAAAAAATAAAAAATAAAAAATAAAAAATAAAAAATAAAACATAAAACATAAAACATAAAACATAAAAAATAAAAAATAAAAAATAAAAAATAAAAAATAAAAAATAAAAAATAAAAAATAAAAAATAAAAAATAAAAAATAAAAAATAAAAAATAAAAAATAAATTGCGCTTTTGAATTTTTTTTCCGTCAGACATCAAAAAAATATGCAAACTTTCATATTTTCAGTTGTATGAGATTCTAATGCTACTTGCATGTGACATTCCAGAACTGACTGGTGATACAAAACGATCTGATTCTGGTTTACGGATATGAACGATTTGACTGGCTGATCGTTGGAGCAAATTCTATTTAGGGAGTTTGAGACCTCGTACCAGGATTTCAGTTAAACGAATTAAAGAGAGATCTTATTCTTAAATAAAAGAATGGGAACTACTTTAATTTCCAGGCTATATGAAAAGTGGTCCAAATGAAAAATACCCCAAATGAAAATTATCCAAAAAAAAAGAAGAATGCCTCAAATGAAGAATTTCTGAAAATAAATTAAACACTCCGCCAAAAGCCAAATATGAAAATTTTCCCAACAACACTGAAAAATACGCCAAAAAACCAACATTATACAATTGATTTACTACTGTTATGAAAATAACCCCCAAAAAAAAATGATTAATTGCCAAAAAAAAAAATGAAGAATTTATCAAAATAAGTGAAAAATTCCCCCAACAGACCAATATGAAAATTTCCCCAAAAATTCTGAAGACTCCCCACAAACAATTTATGAAAAATTACTTAATGGAAAATTCCCTCGAATATTATGAAAAATAAAAAAAAAAAAAAAAAAAATAATAATAATAAGCGTCCCGGTAGGCCAGTTGGTAGCGTACTTGCCTATCAGCGTGGGGGTTGTGGGTTCGATTCCCACCAGAGGCTTTGGTCTGTCGCTGCAAAAATCTAAACATATGGTCTGTGTCACCCGGTTTACCCTTGGACCCAAAAATTAGAATATAAATTTACTTTGTATTGTAATTAATAATAAATAAATAAAAAAATAATAATAATAAAATTGAAGCGCCCCGGTAGGCGAGTTGGTAGCGTGCTTGCCTATCAGCGTGGGGGTTGTGGGTTCGATTCCCACCAGAGGCTTTGGTCTGTCGCTGCAAAAAAAAAAAAAAAAAAAAAAAAAAAAAAAAAAAACAAGCCAAATGGTCTTTGTCACCCGGTTTACCCTTGGACCCAAAATTAGAATATAAATTTACTTTGTATTGTAATTAACAAATAAATAAATAAATAATAAAATTGATTGGCTTATGTTATGAAAATATACCAAAAAAATTAAGAATTTATCAAAATAAATGAAAAATTCCCCCCAACAGCCCAATAGGAAAATTTCCCCAAAAAATCTGAAAACCCCCCGAACAATTTATGAATAATTACTTAATGCAAAATTCCCCCAAATATTATGAAAAATAAAATTGATTGACTTATGTTATGAAAATATCCCACAAAAATTAAAAAAATACCAAAAAAAATGGCGAATTTTCATTGTCAATGGTTTGGGAAATTTTTCAAAAGAAAAATAAATTTTACCAAAATTTTTTGAAAAAACTCTCAATTTTTTTAAGAGAAAATTTGTTGTGGAAATTAATTGGGTGTAAGCGTGTAATATATCTTGCGTATCAGGGCGGTTGATTTCAGCGATCAGACATGGGCTGTAACCAGGCCCAGAGTGTACATCGACGGGGATATTGTAGAGAATACGATTTTGAATAAGAGTGATATTTTGTTGAATGTCAAGGATTGTCTGATGGACATCATTAAATTGAATTAATTATTAAATGAACTTTCCCCCCCCCCCCCCAAAAAAAAAAGAATTCCCCAAAAAAATCTCATACAAAAAAATTTAGATTTTTCATTGTCCATTTTTTTTGGGGCATTTTTCAACAAAACCTCAAATGTTACCCAAAATGAAAAAATCCCCATTTGTTTGTACGAGATCTTTGTGGAGAATTCTTTTTTTTTGGGGGGGGGGGGGGGAAAGTTCATTTAATAATTAATTCAATTTAATGATGTCCATCAGACAATCCTTGACATTCAACAAAATATCACTCTTATTCAAAATCGTATTCTCTACAATATCCCCGTCGATGTACACTCTGGGCCTGGTTACAGCCCATGTCTGATCGCTGAAATCAACCGCCCTGATACGCAAGATATATTACACGCTTACACCCAATTAATTTCCACAACAAATTCTCGTAATATTCAATTCATGGTATCACCCTCAAGACCGCCGCCTAAAACCGCAGTTTGCGGAGGGTGGAGGGGGGCGAAAAAATGACTCTATGTGTCACGTCGGTATGAGCACACGTACGCCACCAACTGACCGTGATGGTGGTTGGCAAAAAGGCATTATCATTTCATGGAGTTGTAATTTGCCATGATTATGTTCTACGTTTCACTCAACATTTTTTTTTTTTTGCCTTATTTTGTATTTTGCCTTTTTTTTTTGGTAGAATTGGTGGCGGTGTTGTTGTTTATTTCATTTCATAGCTACGGGCGTAAAAACGGAAATCACGGCTCGCACACATAAACACACTCACTCACACACACACAGACAGACGAGTGCGGATACAGGAAACCGAAGTTGAAAAACCACGTTGGTTAACAGAAAATAATGATAATTGCAAACTATGTTTGCACACGGTCAGGAGAGGCAAGAGGGACGAGAGAGAGAGGAGCAGCTTTCATACGGGTAAATACTTGTATGTGTGTGATTTTTACCAGGTAACCCACATACAGCTTGCGCACACTCAGACCCAGACCGAAAATTACATAACGCCAAAAAGTTGGCCAAGCCAGAGAAGTTTTGTTTTACATTTTTTTTTTATTGTTCACTGAGGAAATTTTGAAAAGTACTGGTAAAACTCTCGGTATAAACTTGGGCACAATATTCTTCCCAGTTATTTTTACATATTAGCGGTTGCTTATTTAGGAAACCCCACATTAACAAGTACTCTTTTTTAAGCCTACGGCAAGCCTTTTAAAACCAGTGCAAATAGCGTCCCCCAAAAATTTCCCATTGGGTCTTTTATGAGTAGAAAAATTTTGCATGTTTAGTATAATTATTGTATTTGGGAATGCCAGGAATTTGCCCGCCCTGGTCGAAGCTCTAGGTCTGTCCAAAACCCCCCCCCCCTCATTTTCTATTTGGCATTTATTTCTAGTTTTCCAGTAAATTTACTTACAACCAAACGAAATAATTTCTACTTTTTTTCGCATGCATGTGTAGTCAAAAGACCTTGACTTATGTTTCATGACTTCGTATGAGTGTGTTTGTCTGTGTGTGTGTGCATAACATACATACAAAACCTCCATTCATTCATTACAGTATGAGTGAATGACCAGATGGGGGCCATGTGTTTTTTTTTTGCCTGTTTCTGCCAGAAAATTAAATGGACAGGACAAAAACTAAATTTAACAGAAAGAAAGGGAAAAAAATATACAATTAATTTAGAATTTCTATGCTAAACTTGGGTTGCTTTGGAGAAAAAAAAAGCTCATAGTTTACATTTCAATGAAGTCATTAGAGAAATTGTACACGATGGAAGGGGGATGCCTTAAGATAGGCAACAAAGTTGTACTACAAATCAGCCTAAAAGCCGGCGACCAAACAAAAAACGTGTGTAAGCCTAATGTGGCAGCCTAAGGAGAGGATGTATTTAATTTGAATTAGCCAAAAAATAAGGTGGAATGTGCTAATGTCCAGGATGATGGCAACGGCACTTTTGCAATTAGAAAAAATTGAAAAATGCACTGAATTTGTTAAGCAAAGAATTTTGCGAAATTTCGAAAATTAACACAGATATTTTGAAAGTACGAAAAAAGTGTCAAACACGCATGTTTTTTAAAAAAAAAAAAAAAAACAACTCCACAGCCCTGGTTCCATCTCTAGCCGTTGTAGAAAAAAATCCTCAATTCGAATATTTGAGCAGTTTAGGAAAAAAATCGAAAAATATTAACAGATTAACTCATCTTGAAATTATATTATAAGAAATAAAGTAAATGAAACTCAGAGTCGGAGGCGTGTAAAACTGTTCAACTCCAGACATTGTCAGATTCCCATACCACAGACCGGGTTCCATCTTCAGCCGACATCTTAGACAAAATCGCCAATTCCGAAAAAAAGATTTTTTTTTCAAAAACTAATAAATTCTGCTTAATGGAGAATTCGATGTAGATAGTTCGGCTGCTAACAAAAAAAAATTCTAAAAATATTAACAGATTAATTTGTTTTAAAATTATTTGATGGGAAATGTAAAAAATGTTCAACTCAAGACTCCGATGCCATTTAAAAAAAAAAATCGCCCATTTGGAAAAAGTGTACATTTTTTTTTTGCGAGAACTTTAAATTCGTCTCAATGGAGAATTTGTAGTTTACGAAAAAATATCTAAACATTATTTGATGGGAAATGTAAGTAAGTGAGACTCAGAGTCGGAGGCGAGTAAAAATGTTCAACTCAAGACTCCGATGCCACAGACCGGGTTCCATCTGCTGCCATTTAAAAAAAAATCGCCAATTTGGAAAAAGTGTAAATTTTTTTTTGCGAGAACTTCTTCTTCTTCTTAATGGAGAATTTGTAGTTTACGAAAAAATATCTAAACATGATTTGATGGGAAATGTAAGTAAGTGAGACTCAGAGTCGGAGGCAAGTAAACATGTTCAACTCAAGACACCGATACCACAAATCGCCAATTCCGAAAAAAAGATTATTTTTTCAAAAACTAATAATTCAGCTTAATGGAGAATTCGACGTAGATAGTTCGGCTGCTAACAAAAAAAAAAATTCTAAAAATATTAACAGATTAATTTGTTTTAAAATTATTTGATGGGAAATGTAAAAAATGTTCAACTCAAGACTCCGATGCCATTTAAAAAAAAAATCGCCAATTTGGAAAAGGTGTAATTTTTTTTTTGCGGGAACTTAAAATTCGTCTTAATGGAGAATTTGTAGTTTACGAAAAAATATCTAAACATTATTTGATGGTAAATGTAAGTAAGTGAGACTCAGAGTCGGAGGCGAGTAAAAATGTTCAACTCAAGACTCCGATGCCATTTTAAAAAAAATCGCCAATTTGGAAAAAGTCTAAATTTTTTTTTTGCGAGAACTTAAAATTCGTCTTAATGGAGAATTTGTAGTTTACGAAAAAATATCTAAACATTATTTGATGGTAAATGTAAGTAAGTTAAACTCTCAGTCGCAGGCGAGCCAAATTTTTCCAAATTCCAGACTTTGATGCCTGGTGATCTGCCGGAAAAATCGTCAATTTGAAAAAAAGTTTCAATATGAGTTTTTTTTTTTTCTAAATTTCTGCTGAATAGAGAATTTGAAGTGGATGGTTTTGCCGATAACGAAAAAATATTTAAAAATCATTTGATGGTAAATGTAAGTCAGAGAAACTCTGAAAATTTTTAATTCCGGACTTCGACACAAACAATTTCTTTTTTTTTCAAAAACTAAAAATTCTAAATTAATCTCGCAACCGGAGGCAAGTAAAATGTTTCAACTCTAGACTTCGACTCCGGGCAAATTTGTCAGACACCGACACCACAGGCTGGGTTCAATCTGCAGCCGTTTTAGAAAAAATCGCCAATTTGAATTTTTTTTTTCTTTCAAAAACTAAAAATTCAGCTTAATGGAGAATTCGACGTAGATAGTTCGACTGCTAACAGAAAAAAATTCTAAAAATATTAACAGATTAATTTGTTTTTAAATTATTTGATGGAAAATGTAAGTAAGTGAGACTCAGAGTCGGAGGCGAGTAAAAATGTTCAACTCTAGACTTCGACTCGGTGCACATTTGTTACACTACGGCTCCGAGACTCCGATGCCACAGACGGTGTTCTATCTGCTGCCATTTAAAAAAAAATCGCCAATTTGGAAAAAGTGTAATTTTTTTTAGCTTGGTGGTCATTTAAATGGTGTGATGTTTCAAACTGGGCTGAGTGGTGGTAATCTTATAAATAATAAAGTTTTTAACACCAGCGGTTTTTTCATATAAACGTTGCATACTTTTCGGGGATTTAAAAAAGTTGTTAAAACTTTGCGGAAATTCCAAAACTTTGAAATCAGAAAATAGGAACAGGTTGAATCACAAACATTCAATTAAAATTTTGAAAACCGTTTATCGGCCAGCCTAACAAACATTATTTGTCAGACTTCGAAAAACGCTGAAGTTCATAAATAATCGCGTTTTTATGATTTTGACGTTTTTTATTTTTTGGAAAAAAAATTACAAATCTTCAAATGCAAACTGTCAATAATAGAGTTTTTTTTTACCAGTTCTGCTTTTTTTTCGTATAAATTTTCCAAAATTTAAAGAATTTTTTCATAAAACTTTTTTTTTGCAAAAAAAAAAATTGCAAAACTTTGTTGTGGTAATTTTGTAAATAAAAAACCATTTCTGCGGTTTTTTCCTAGAACTTTTCGAAAAACGTTGCATACTTCTCGGGGATTACAAAAATTATAAAGAAACTAGTAAGTTGTAATGCGCCTATGGCGCCCGTTAATTTGCTTGAGAAAGTATTTGTTACTTAATTTTAAAAATTTTGTAAAAAATATTTTGAGAAAACTATTTTGTAAAAAAAAATTTGTGGAAAAAAAATTTTTGCTGAAAAAAAAATTTTTGTTGAAAAAAAAAAATTTTGTTGAAAAAAAAAAAATTTTGTTGAAAAAAAAATTTTTGTGGAAAAAAAATATTTTGTTGAAAAAAAAAATGTTTGTAGAAAAAAAAAATGTTTGTTGAAAAAAAAAATGTTTGCTGAAAAAAAAAATTTTTGTTGAAAAAAAAAAATGTTGTTGAAAAAAAAATTTTTGTGGAAAAAAAATTTTGTTGAAAAAAAAAATTTGAGGAAAAAAAAAATTTTGTAAAAAAAAAAAATTTTAAAAAAAAAAATTTGGAAAAAAAAATGTTGGTAAAAAAACACAATTTCTGTACAAAAAAAAAATATTATTTTTTTTATTATTATTATTTATAGAATTATTATAGAATGCCTATTTAAATTCCTACGTACTGCGTGACAGAGTCAGTGAATCAGTGAATCAGGGAATCAGTGTATCAGTGTATCAGTGAATCATTGAATCAGTGTCGAGGGTAAATATATATTAAGATAATCGTGTGTTTTTTTTAATTTTGGTGTTTTTTTTTTGGCAAAAACTTCTAAAATCTGTAAATTGTGCTAACTATTGCTAGCCGAGGATACACTTTTCGTCATATAACGAAAAACGCTGGACTTCATAATTCTGTAAATAAACGCCTTTTTACTATTTTAGCCTATTTTTTGTTGTAACCTTGAGAACATGAGAAAAATTTGAAATCAACAAACGCCAACGTTCATAATGTCGCAAGTAATCGCGATTTTTATCACAGCAAAAAGTAGCGAAATTGTTGATATCTGTAAATTGTGTTGCTTTTTTCCCCATTCATTGAAGAATAAAATTTTTACGTTTTCGAAAAAAATTGTTTTTATTTTGAGTTTTTTTTTTTTGAAGCTTTGACAATTCCCTACCAAGCTATGTCATTTGATAAAACATGTCTGCACCCTTAAACAAATTAATTTCTCTAATATCTCACAAAGCACTATTTTATGTTCCTGCCACCGATCCCTTAACAAGGACTTCATTAAACCCTCTCTCTCGCTCTCTCTTTTCCTCTGCCCCTTCATATAGTAAATCATCATTACCCTAATGCGAAATTTCTACAAAACACTCCTCCGGCAATGCAATAAAAGAGATGTTGAAATAAAATATATACGATTTGGTTGTTTGGCTGTTTCAATGTTCAAACCCAATTGCCCGAGTTACTTTTTATTGCGTGTAAATCCCAGCCAATTGAACCAGCTAAAGGGTCAACTAATAAATTACCTTAACAAACCTCCCCGGTGGCCCTACACCGCAAACCCACATCCACGAGAAACAGAGAAAGACATTACGACCTCCCCACCACCCCTAAAAAAAAAAGGTAACACAAACAAAAAAAACTAAAGAAGAAAATCGATTCACTTGGTAAAGACCCCGCTCACTCCCCCCCCCCCCAACGTACGATAGCTGCCTGCAACATTTTATGGCTACCGGCTGCTTATGAGCGAACGAGGAATGGCACACAGAGATAATTACCCATACAGGTCGACAAATCAATTTACGAGTGTTAAAATGGCAAACGATGTTGGTTGGCATGACCATGGCAGCCATGGCGGCCATGACTTGGCGGCTCTGTCGACTCCGGCTGGCTGTGAAGGCGACGTTGTCGGCATCATTGTCTTCATTGCTCCAAAGATAACCTCCTTAATGAAGCCAGCAACACGAAAATATCCTATATAAGCAAATTTATTGCCAGTCTTGGTGTTGGGGGTTTGCCCAAGACCAGCCGGAATGGAATTTGGGAAACCAAAACCAAAAAAAAAAAGGAAACAACAATTACAAGCCTAATAAAGCAAAAGGAGCTGAACAGGAAGAACAACTTAACACACACACAAATGCACAAAGAAAAACAAATGCGAATACCAAAAGAATGTACAACTTAAATTACGAGAATATTTTTCTACAGCACATTTTGCAAATCACACTTAAAGTATTGTTATTTGGCTAAAGTATCCTTATTAACTGCCGGCATAGTTTTTTGCTTTAATGGGCAGCTAGTTTGCATAGTATGGAAATTAAGTAGGCAAATTAGAGGAGTAGATCGATGTCCGCCAGGACCAGCAGGATTAGCCAAGAAGCTAATTTTTAGAAAATACGAAACCATTTCCATGTCCTTTAAAACATTTCCCTTTTTAAAGACCAGGGAAATCGTCTAATATTTTCAAAATTGTACGTTTTACTTTTGGTGCCATTTGAATTTGTGTAACATCTTATTGTCTGTGAGTGTTATAGAATGACCAAGACTAATATAACTCCTGGAAAAAAATATAACTCCAAAATATATCCAAACTATCGGTCTTATTTGGTTTTTGGTATTCGTACTTGATTGGTTCTTGGAATTTGGTCCTTCTTATAGTGTGGTCGGCAGTTGCTATTAGGTACATACTTGGTATTCGGTATTTGGAACTTGGTTTCCGGTATTTGATATTTGCTGTTTTGTATTTGGTTTCGATATTGGGTAACAAATTGTTGGTCCTTGGTATTCAGTATTCAGAATTTGGTAATTGATATTAGGTACTTGGTATTCGGTATTTGGTACTTAAAATTCGTATTGTGTTATTGGCATTCGATATCTGGAACACGTAATTTGGTACTTGATACTTAGTATTCGGTATTCGATAATTAGTACTTGATAATTAGTATTTTGTACTTGGTATTCAATATTTGGTACTTGGTTTTCGGCAATTGGTAGTTGGCACCTGGCGAAATCGGAAAATGCATAAAATGACAGTACAATGACAGCTGTCAATAAAATGACATTTAGTACCTGATAATTGGTATTTGGTATTCGATATTTGGTACTTAGTTTTCGGTAATTGGTATTCTCTATTAGGTATTCGGTATTTGGTATTCGATATTTGGTAACTGTAAAAATCTACAAATGACAATAAAAAATAAAATGACAGCTGTCAATAATATGACAGCTGTCAATAAAATGGCAGTTGTCAATAAAATGACAGATGCCAATAAAATGACATTTAGTACCTGATAATTAGTATTTGGTACTTAGTTTTCCGTAATTGGTATTCTCTATTAGGTATTCGGTATTTGGTATTCGGTATTTGGTATTCGGTATTTGGTATTCGGTATTTGGTATTCGGTATTTGGTAACTGAAAAAATCTGCAAATGACAATAAAAAAACAAAATGACAGCTGCCAGTATTTGGTATTCGATATTTGGTACTTCGTTTTCGATAATTGGTAGTTAATATTTGGTACCTGACGAAATCGAAAAATGGCAGATGTCAATAAAATGACAGATGTCAATAAAATTACAGCTGTCAAAATGATAGATGCCAATATTTAGTATTCGATATTTGGTACATAGTTTTCGGTAATTGGTATTCTCTATTAGGTATTCGGTATTATGTATTCCGTACTGGGTAACTGTAGAAATCTACAAATGACAATAAATATGACAGCTGTCAATAAATATGACAGCTGTCAATAAAATGACAAATGACAATAAAATGACAGATGTCAATAAAATGACAGGTGTCAATAAAATGACAGATGTCAATGAAATGACATTTAGTACCTGATAATTTTTGGTATCGATATTGGGTACTTAGTTTTCGGTAATTGGTATTCTCTAATAGGTATTCGGTATTCTGTATTTCGTATTTGGTAACTGTAGAAATCTACAAATGACAATAAAATGATAGCTGTCAATAAATATGACTGTTGTCAATAAAATGACAGCTGCCAATAAATATGACAGCTGTCAATAAATATGACAGCTGTCAATAAATATGACAATTGTCAATAAAATGACAGTTGTCAATAAATATGACAGATGTCAATAAAATAGCAGCTGTCAAAACGATAGACGTCATAAAAATGGAATACATCTGGTACTTGGTATTCGATATTTGGTACTTGGTACTTGTTATTTCATATTTCCTATTTGGTATTTGCTCTTGCCATGAATATGTGTTTGTATTTCATTAATTTCTCTTGTCAGATTCACAACTTCTCCATTTCAAAGTTCTCTGCTAAGTTTCACCCAAATTTCCAAATTTGTTTAGAGAATTCAGATTGATTTTTTTTTTTTTTTTTTGTATGCAATATTTCCATTCATTTTCAAAGATGTTTCTCAAGCAATCTGTCAAAACCACTTGTTCTCCAGCAATGCACAGAAATTCAAAAATAAAGAGAAACTAAAGAAATCCCGCACACAAAACAAAATGGCATTTCCGGCAAAACACAATTTTAAAATACTACAAAAAAAAAATAAAACTTCAATGTAAGCAAGCAAAAAAGTAAAACTTTTGACACCAAAAGTGTCAAACTTTAGCAACAACAGCAACAAAGTGGACTCAATACAGAAAGGCAAATCAAAGCATAAAATCAATAAGCCACAATTTAACCCACGAATGGAATATGGAACTGAAGGAGGGCCGGGAGGAGGTTGGCCCTTACAAGGCTACAAAAGCGAAACACAACAACCGAAAGAGAAAAAAACTTGGCTAAGAAATCAAAAACATTCGCAAAATGGTAGAGAGAGCTTCAGCAGGCAAATATTGAATGAGATGGGATGGATGGATGAATGCTAACACCGAAGGCAAAAAATTGTTAACATAACATTTAAAATAGCAACAACAACAAGGAGAATGATGAAGGCAATGACACCAAAAACGTTTAGAGAGATAACTCACAGGACATGGCAAGAGTTATAAAACATTTACAAATGGTTTCGCTTATAGCCGTTTTCCGTCCCTCTCCTCTGACGGAGCAACAAGTTGAAAGCCAATGGAAGGACTGAAATGGTGATTTAGAGGGTAAGAAACGAATTGGTTTGACCCGTTTCAGTTAGGTAGAAAATAAATCAATTTATATACTTTTCGAAATGACTTGGAGAGTTGGATTGGCAACAAAATATTTCCCCTTCAAGTGTTACCAACCACTGGACCAACTTAGTATGCCAATTTTTTGGTATTTCGATTGCCGTTGTGGGGTTAGAACAATAAAAACCAAATTTACATAGAAATTGGATTGGTTTTTTTGTGTGTGTATATTTAAAACAACAAAAACTTCTTAAACGCCATAAAGTGAAAAGAAGAAGAAATGGTTGAATAGAGAGTGGGGCGGATCATCTTGGGTTTCCTTGGGAAAAGCAAGGAATGCTGTGAGGTTACCAGGCAAACCAAGTGTTTCCTTGTACAGAACATTTTCAAGATTTGTATGTTTTTTTTTTCCGACCACACCAGAAAGAAAAAACGTAAAACAAAATTAATTTTTATTTTATGATACTGTTTTTCGGTTTTTGACGTTCTCTCTCGTCGCATTTCATTCCTTTGGTTTATGTCTATAAATTGTAAGCCGCATTTACAGTAAGTCTACTGGTGTGATAGCTTTATGGGCCATTTGAAGTTGTCGGGATTTGGTTTTTTACGATCTGTTTGAGACTAAAGAGTTATGGTCGTTTTTTCTTGTATCTCGGTGGCCAAAGGCCAGTGGACCAATTTAAATCCTTTTAAAAGATTCGGGGGGGTGGGAGAAGAGAAATTTATGGCTTGTTCTTGTGGTCATGAGAAATGACAGTCATAAGTCAATAACGAAGAATATGAAACTGAAGCGATTGAATGTATGTGAAATGTAAATAAAGTTATAAGTGGTCATTAAATGTAGTACACTAATTTGTAAATCAAAATCGTAATAAGTGGAAAAATGTGAAAGGAAAGAATATCCCAGAATTAATTGGCGATTATTAGGAAATGCTAGGGTAAGCTTTTTAACTGAATAAGTGATATTTCCAAAAAAAACTCAGGCTGGGAGACTTAGATGACAGAATTCTATTCATACATGCCAACTGAAGGTTAGAGAATCGCAGAGAAAGAAACACGACAGACCACCAGACCGACTCTGAAACTCACTCTGGCTTTGCCAAATACAAAAGTAGTTAACTGAGTACTGTGGACGATCTGTGTGTGACAGGTAGTGTGTGCGACTATCACACAGTAAATTCTGGTTCGAAACCTGCTCAGACCATCAAACATTTTTCAGCGGCTGGCAATTTACAAGTAAGAGAGTAATCTTTGGTACTTGGTATCCATTTCGGTTGTTGGTATCCATATTTGGTACTTGGTAGTTGGAATTCGTATTTGGTACTTGGTAGTCGGAATTGGTTTTCGGTATTTGACATTTGGTAGTTGGTAATTGGTTGTTGGTATCCATATTTGATATTTGGTACTTGGTATTTGGTTTTCGGTAATTGGTTGTTGGTATCCATATTTGGTACTTGGTATTTGGTAGTTGGAATTCGTATTTGGTTCTTGGTAGTCGGAATTGGTTTTGTGTATTTGACATTTGGTAGTTGATAATTGGTTTTTTGTACTTGGTATTGGGTTATTGGTTGTTGGTATCCATATTTGGTTTTGGGTAAATGGTTGTTGTTATCCATATTTGGTACTTGGTATTTGGTAGTTGGAATTCGTATTTGGTACTTGGTAGTCGGAAATGGTTTTCGGTATTTGACATTTGGTAGTTGGTAATTGGTTGTTGGTATCCATATTTGATATTTGGTACTTGGTATTTGGTTTTCGGTAATTGGTTGTTGGTATCCATATTTGGTACTTGGTAGTTGGAATTCGTATTTGGTACTTGGTAGTCGGAATTGGTTTTATGTATTTGAAATTTGGTAGTTGGTAGTTGGTCATTGGTTTTTTTGTACTTGGTATTTGGTAATTGGTTGTTGTTATCCATATTTGGTAGTTGGAATTCGTAGTTGGTACTTGGTAGTCGGAATTGTTTTTCGGTAGTTGGTAATTGGTTTTTTGTACTTGATATTTGGTTTTCGGTAATTGGTTGTTGTTATCCACATTTGGTACTTGGTATTCGGAATTGGTTTTGCGTATTTGACATTTGGTAGTTGATAATTGGTTTTTTTGTACTTGGTATTTGATTATCGGTAATTGGTTTTTTTGAACTTGGTATTTGATATCGGTAATTGGGTGTTGGTAACCATATTTTTGGTACATGGTATTCGGAATTTGGTTCTTGTTAAAATAAAAGCTTTCAATAAAACTACAGCAAAATTAAATGAATAGTGAGTACTCCGTGTACTCAGTGGAAATGAATAGTGACTAGTCCGTGTACTCAGTGGAAACGATCAATTCGTATATGCATACGAGCGTACACCTCATACATGTTTTAACAGCATACAAATAGACATTGAAAAGGGGGCGTAGAAAATTAACAAATGAAATATAAAATACCTATGCCAACATTTTTCTTATTGATTTTAATTGCGTTTAATTTGTTATCAATACATATCGTTTTCTTTCTTAATACTGACGGAGTAGCACAGGCGTCATAGCTAACATATAATAGGTTGTGAAGAGTGCAATATACTATTTAAGTTTTGTCGTGATATGCATATATTCATAAGCCTTGGTATTCATATGTGTTGGTATTCATATATCTTGGCATTTTTTATCTTGGTTTTCATATATTTTGGTATTCATTTATCTTGGTATTTATATATTTTGGTATTGATCTACATTGGTATTCATATACCTCGGTATTCAAATATCTTCGCATTCATATATTTTGGAATTAATATATCCTGGTATTCATATATCTTGGTATTCATATATCTTGGTATTCATATATCTTGGCATTCATATATCTTGGCATTCATATATTTTGCTTTTCACTTCTGTTTGTATTTTATATATCTTGGTATTCATAAATCTTGGTATTCATATATCTTGGTACTCAAATATGTTTGTATTTCATGAATCTTAGTATTCATATATCCTGGTATTCATATATCTTGGTATTCATATACCTTGGTATTTCATATATCTTGGCATTCATATATCTTGGAATTCATATATCTTGGAATTCATATATTTTGGTATTCATATGTCTTGTTATTCATACATCTTGATATTCATATATCTTGGTATTCATATACCTTGGCATTCATATATCTTGGTATCCATATATCTTGGCATTCATATATCTTGGCATTAATATATCTTGGTATTCATTTATCTTGGTATTCATATGTCTTGGTATTCATTTATCTTGGTATTCATATGTCTTGGTATTCCTATATTTTGGTATTCTCTTATGTTAGTATTGCATATATCTTAGTATTCATATATCTTGTTATCATATATTTTGGTATTCATATACAGTCGAACTTCCATAACTCGAATCACTATTATCCCAAAAAAAAGTTCGACTTACGGAGACTTCGAGTTATAGAATTTTTTTGTTGGAAAAAAAAACACAAGTGCAGACATAAATTATTAGTTTGTATTTTTTATTTAAAAAAGGCACTGACAGAAAAATATAATATGTAAGTAAGTCAGAGTGAAGTAAAATATTCTGAAATTAGTGACTGGAAATTTACTTTGTTTTTGTTATTTTGAGTAAAAAATGACTCTAATTTGTTCAAAGCCTTGTAGTGCTCATCAGTTGTAGTGTCATTGGTTTGCCGGGATACCATATTTTGCTGCTGCTTCCTTTTTCTTTAATCCACCATCGACTTCTTTGATTAATTTATACTTTTCTTCAATCGACAAACATTTTAATACACGTTTAGATGCCATGATAAACACAAATACGATGTTTCTCATATCTATCATCACACGCAACTGCAATTTATGCATAGAATTGCCACTCTTGCAAATAAAAAAGCATTTGATATACGAAGGGACTTCCCCAAATAAAAATACATATGATAACAAATACACATGATAAAAAGATAAGGTAGTAGCAGTTGCTATGTGAGAGCGAGTGTGTGACGCATTTTTGACAGAAGGTGGCAGTCAATAACACGGGGCAGATGCCTCAGTTGACTCGTTTGACAAATGGTAGCAGTCATCAGCTGGCCTATTAACGCCACTGTATAGTTACACTGTGCCAAATAGAAAAACAAATAACGGCATCGTAGAACTTCGAGTTATAGAATTAATATGTATGTATTTACGTTCGAGTTATGGAGAACTTCGAGTTATGGAAGTTCGAGTTATGGAAGGAGAATTGTGAGCTATTTACTCTCTTAACGCTACTTCCAACCGATTTAGTTCGAGTTAGAGAAAATTCGAGATATAGAAGTTCGAGTTATGGGAGTTCGACTGTATGTTTGTATTTCATATATCTTGGTACATCTTGGCAATCTTATATCTTGGCATTCAGAGGTTTGGTTACTCGTGAAACAATTCAATTGCAGCCCGAGGCATTTTCGATTGGGAGTGGGTTACCGAAATTAAAGGAAAATTCTTCACTCAGTAATTCTAAATTATCGACTCAGACGCAGGGACCGAAAAACGGTTACCCATAAACAGAAAAAAGGACATATAGATGTGTATATAAAATGTAGGTGAAGAATTGTTTAAATAAAGAGAATATGGAGTTATCGCGTAGTAATCCTGAGGTCTAGCCCAAGGTATATTCAGGCACAACTCCGAAGTTTACACACGATTGTCGAATTGTCATCCTAAGGTTTAGCCCAAGGTATATTCAAGCACAACTCCGAAGTAGGCAGGCGCTTACATTTATGGTAAATTGTGAATGGAATTGTATTAACGCTTTCCCTATTGACTGATTTAACAAATGTTAGCTAGCCTTTTGATATTAACTCGATAATTGTACAATACTTATATAAATCGTCTTATAAAATATGCAATGTAATTTGCTCTCCTTCCATAAAAGCCAAATTTAAATCACCGAAGACGCCTAATCAAAGCCATTTGAATGGTTGTTTACATGAAACTTAAGAACTGCACAGGAACTGCTGACGCAGACATAGACATTGCCCTGGACTTTGAGGAAGCATCAAATTAAATCAGACCTTTCAAATCCACCCAACACATTGAATAAACAAATATAACCTAAGGCTATTCACACTTTATGGGGATGTGTTGCTTTTTTCGTAAATTCACTTTATTGAAAATGTATTTTTAATTTCCACACATACAAATAGTACACCGTGCCAGAATATGAAGCCTACTTTTAGGCTGTTGGAAGGGAAGATGTTGAAAAAAGCCAAAACTTATTCAAATATGTTGGGGATGCTTATGCAAATGGACTGGAAAAGTCTACTTTGGACTGTTTCTAAACAAATTTAATAGGGAGCCATAAAATCGAGCACCTTTTGTGTAACTTTATCGCATTCGTTAGCAAATAAACTCCCATTTCATTGTGGACTGAAAAATCGTTTTTATTGAATTTAAAATTAACAACCTTTTGCCCGGGTGCTCTTTTTTTTTTATACAAATTTTAAGGAAATCTCGTCTATTTAAATAGGATGTGTTTTATATTATTTTCATACCACTTTTATGCGAAGATTCGGAAGGCCAGACACTTTGTGACTTTTGCAACATGATTTATCAACACACAAAAAATTTCACCTGACATCAAAAAACAAAAAAAAACGTTGGTAAGGATTTTTATGATATTATTTCCGATAACCGAAAAAAAAAACACACATACATGGATGTTAACACATGTATTCTATTTGCGTTGGGATATTAAGATACGATTCCGATAAACACTCATTCCCCTCCTCATCATCACCTCACCCCACAGCGGAGAAATCTATTCATGTATTCGTTGAGAACAAAATACCGACATGTCCTGGAATGCCATGGAACGGGGTCAACCTTCGTTTATTATTCCCAAGAAATATGTAAATAAAAATAATTGATTTTATTTGAGTTCGCCCCTCCCCTAAAGGTAGACTATGACTGGTGTATTTAGTTAGGCACCCGAAGGTAGACTTTAAAAATAAAACTTTTACACAATTTGTTTTGCAATTTAATCTGATTTTAGACGGTCATGTAGGGTACCGCCACTTTCGAAATTCGAAAAAAAGGAAAGTTGCCGAATTGTGCTAAGTTTGTGCTGTTCTTCGAAACTTCGACAAAATATTTCGAAAAATACAAAAAAACGCTGCAACCTTTTTTTTTTTTTTTGTTTTTGAAAAACAACAGAGGCTGATTGTGCCGTTTACGAAAAATCGCCAATTTCGAAAAAGTTCCATCAGCCCCAAAAAAGTTCTGCTGAGTTGTGCGAGATGAGAAAACTAAAATTTTGCCGTTTGCAAGAAAAAATTCTATCTGTAGCCATTTTCGAAAAATCGCCAATTTCGAAAAAGAGCCAGCAACGCTATTCTGTTTTTTTTTTTAAAAAACAAGCAAAAGTTCTGCTGAGTTGTGCGAGATAGAAAACTGAAATTTTGCCGTTGGCGAAGAAAATTCTATCTGAAGCCATTTTCGAAAAAAAACGTCAATTTCGAAAATGTGCCAGCAACGCCATTGCATAACAGAGACTACGGCATGGCAGCTGTGCCAATAATAAACAAAAATTCAGTTCTGAGGCAATTGCTAATTTTAATTTGGCACTTTTTTCAATTTAAGAAAAAAAAATAAAGAACACAAAATTTCGCAAAAGTGTAAAAAATTTTCTGAGAAAATCACCAATTTTAATTTGGCACTTTTTTCAATAAAAAAAATCAAAAAAAAAACAAATTTCGCAAAAGTTAGAACAATTTTACTGTAGTTTTTATAATAAACAAAAGAAACCAGTTTTCAATTATTGGCGATTTTCGAAAATCGCTGTATAAATTCGAAAACTGTAAATATATAAACTCTAAAAACCAAACTACTTTCGCTTCTCTCACTTATTTACTGCAAAGGAAAGTTGCGCTGACTTGTGCAGAAACCCTTTTTTCGAATCTTCGATAATTGACCGAAATATTTTTGAAAATTTGTGTTCCATAGAGAATTCGACGTAGATGTGCCGTCAAATCTAAAAAATTCCAGTTCTGAGCAAATCGCCAATTTTAATTTTGCACTTTTTTCAATGGAAAAAAAGCGAAATCGCCACTTTCGAAACGTCATTTTTTCGAAAACTGAAATTTATTTTCGATATAGAATTTGGCGTAGACAGTTGTGACGCGTTAACGACAAAATCTAAAAAATTCAGTTCTAAAACAATTGCCAATTTTAATTTTGAACTTTTTTCAATGAAAAAAAAATCGAAATCGTCAATTACGAAAATTTGCCAGCCACGTCATGATTTCGAAAACTGAAATTTGTGTTGATTAGAAAATTCGACGTAAATAGTTGTGATGTTAACGAAAAAATCTGAAAACAATTAGTTCTGTGAAAATCATCAATTTTGATTTAGCATTTTTGCAAGTTCCAGCAACGTAAATATTTTTTTCTGAAAACTGAAATTTATTTTCGATAGAGAATTTGGCATAGACTTTTGTGACGCGTTAACGACAAAATCTAAAAAATGCAGTTCTAAAATAATTGCCTATTTTAATTTTGCGTTATTACAATGAAAAAAAGTAACGAAATCCGCTTGGTAAACGTTATTTTTTCGAAAACTGAAATTTGTGTTAAAGAAAAAAATCTAAAAAAATCCAGTTCTGAGAAAATCAGAATTTTTTTTTTCGAAATTGAAAACTGTGCTGGATTTTGCTTACTGTAGCTTTAAAGTAGCTTAAATAATAAATGAAAAAAAAAAAAATTTAAGGATTTTTGAAAATTCTCGAGAACTCACGAATGTGAACTTGAGGAATATAAAAGGGTCTGTAAGCGCCCCGGTAGGCGAGTTGGTAGCGTGCTTGCCTATCAGCGTGGGGGTTGTGGGTTCGATTCCCACCAGAGGCTTTGGTCTGTCGCTGCAACAATCAAGCCAAATGGTCTTTGTCACCCGGTTTACCCTTGGACCCAAAATTATAATATAAATTTACTTTGTATTGTAATTAATAAATAAATAAATAAATAAAATAAAAGGGACTGTAGTATTTATTACAAGAATTGTCACTCTAGACATCGCCAGCTATGAATAATCGTGCTCCATTTAAATGCAACTTAATTTCTTACTTAATTCTGAGACACAGAAACATTCTGAGACACATTCTAAATTCTCAGTTGCTTAGACAATTTTCCTGTATAAAAAGTGGTAGAATAGAAAAAGTCTTTGTACTGAGAAATTTATTAAATCCTTCGACAGTTTTGGTATAGACCACATATGAGTGCTTACGAGCCGCAACACAAATTAGTCGAATCCATGAACTTAAACACACAATCCCTTATCATAATTTCGACATACAATGGCAACTCAGGCAGGAGTTCAGGACAAATTAATGAACTGAAAGCAATACACACTGATCGAATATTGACCCCCTAATCATTGTGAGGTCAGATAAACAGTAAGGCGACGCGAAATACTAAAGGTCAATTCTCTGAAACAGAAAATAATTAACTAAAAGCTCTACCATAGGAACCACTTATCGAAGATGGCAGCGACTGCTTCGCCATCATGAGGTCAGATGGCAACTGATATACGAAAATTAGTGGCTGTGAGAAGGTCTTCTCTTTATGAGAAGGGATTGATGTAGAAGGTCTAAGGCCAGTAAAAGACTCACAAATCGCAGGGTTAATTCAGCATTGTGTAGAAATAACAAACTATAGAAAAAGCAACTCGAATTTGAAAAACCCGGTATTTAATTTGGAGATTTTAAAAAGGAGTATGATTTGCCAAAATCTGTGTTATATTAACTTAACTCCCAGCAAACGGAAATTTGAAAAATCCGGTATTTAATTTTGATATTTTAAAAAGCAGTGTTCTTAAGACTCCAAATGATTTGCTAAAATCTGTCTTATATTCACTTAACTCCCACCCAACGAGAATGTTTGATTCAAACATACAAATACTTACTTACTTAAGTTGGCCCTACGACCTGTTGTTAGTCTTGGTCTGCTGAAGAAATGATTTCCAAGCATTTTGGTCTTCTGCTTGTCTTCTTCAGTTCGTGATACCAAGGAGTTGCATGTCTTCTTCCACTTGGTCCCTCCACCGAAGTCTTGGTCTTTCGTGGTAGTTGTCGTCCAACGCCTAATACAAATAGCTAAAATTATCTTTTGCTTTTTCTCCCCCGCCTAAAAGTATGCCTTCTTCGTTTTATGGTCAAGTACATGCCCAAAACATTCAGCCGAGAATAACCTTTAAAAAAAGTATGAATTTCAGAATGAAAAAACATTGCAAATGTTTTCCTATTTAGTTATTTACTTGGTATACTCTTTAACAATAGCTGCAACTGTAAAAACAGTTTTTAAACAATTTTTGTTTGCTAATTTTCTTTGGCATTTTTTGCTGTTGTTGTTGTTCAAAGTGGAATAAAAAACTTTTCCACTTTATTTAACCTATTTCCAGAAGGACAGGGAGACAGAGAGCCAGAGACAGAGACTGAGGGACAAATGAAAGAAAAGAAACTCCACCAGCAAAAATGTTGTTAAGGAAGAACTTAACAAAAAAAAAAAAAAAGAAACAGAAAAACAATTTGTGTTAACAACCCCAAGACCTCTTAATTTTCTTGATTTTTTGTTTACATGAACATAAGTAAAGTTTAATGTTATTGTGCATTTTGTTGTTGTTGATGATGTTTTTAAAATTGTCTTACAGCTTTCGTCTGTTTCCTTGCCAAGAAGACAACACAGTTGGCTTCAAGAAACGGTTGAGAATATAACCGACCCAAAGGCAACACAGCATGAAAGCCAGTGTGGAATCTTGCATGGCCAAAAGTAAGACACATGTACACAACACAGACAAGCACATCCAAAAAAAAAAAAGTGTCTCATAAACAAATCCACACACTCCTGCAGCAAGAGACAGGGAGGGAGGGAGACAACCTACCCAACAAGCCTTGACAATTACACTCACTCACTCATAGAGCCGTCTCTGTATGTTTGCTAGGAAATTACCGACCATTCCCATTGGCCCACTTGTGGCATTTGCCTGGCCACATGCAGCATAACACTGCCTGCGAAATGAGTCACACACCCATGCACACACTTGAGGCCCACTCGCATGTAGACTCATTTTACCCACACAGTTTCAGTTGCCTGCTGCTGCCGTTCGTATGGTAAACAAGTATAAGTTCAACTAATTTATGCACTTAACAGTGGCGGAAGAAAAAAACAGTAAAGTTTAAAGAAGCTGGCAAAAGGAATTCAGAAACTGTGTGTGTGTGAGATTTTGTATTTTAGCTGTTACAGGCAGCATGATAACACAGTTGCCGCCACAAAGCCCAGCATGCCACAGAGGAGGAGATCGCATCGAATAGACAAAAAACGAGGGAAGTTCAGTATGGTAATAGAATCCTCAAAATATTGTATTAATGAATGGGGAATTTTTGTTCCAAATTGCTGGGATTTCAAAATGCATAATGGCGCCGTTTTTGAAGGAGACTTTTGAAGAAAAAAATCCGCTCCTTGGTGGCGCAAAAGTAAACTTCCGATGTTTTTTTTTTGTAATTAAAAAAAAAAATGAAAACCTTTGATTCTTCTTGTGGATTATTTTTATTTGGTCTTTTAATTTTTTTTTACATCATGTCGAGAATATGATGTCATGTAAATGGCCGCCGCCACAGTTGATTGTCACATTAGGGGCCAATCGCAAAATTTATAGCATTTTCTGATAGGAGCATTACTTTTGCGCCACCTGTTAGAATCATACAAAATTTGATTTATTAAGTATACGCTCCCTTGTTATAAAATAATTCATATCAATCATACGTCCCGATGGACAACTAAGAAAAGGCCAACAATTGCCAGAGTTTTCTTAAAATCTCTTAACATTTGAACGCAAAGAAGTTGATTATGAAAGATTCTTCCCAGTGAATTATTAAATGTTTATTCAAGTTTGTTGTCTGAGACGACAATGTGAAGGTTTTATGGGTAGCACCCGCAATTATTACAATTTCCTAGTCAAAGTCATGCATAAATTGTGCGGACATAACATCCATCTTTTTACCGATTCATTTCACCGCACCTCGTTTAAAATTAACCACATATTTGTTTGAAAAATTCACATACATACTTTCTAAATATTTTGCTTAAACTATTTCACAAACAAACAGAAAAACTCTCACAACAATCCTGCACTAGCACATGCCCAGCGACAAATTACACATCGATTCTGTATGTGTTGGCTGAACGTTCGTATGTGTGCAACTGGAAAAAGTCGCCAAGTCAACGGGACTGAGCGAGATATTCCGCACACATGCTGGGCAAATTGTTCAAAACCGTAGGATGTATAATCGTTAATTTCTCAAGTGTTTCTCGTACACGACAACGAAAAGAATACACACATCCACGAACAATCACACGCTATGGTACGTACACCTGAAGAAGAGACAACGTCGCAAAACAATCTACGTCTAAGTATGGAAAATATACTCCGACCAAACGCAGATATGCACAGCATACTTTTAGGGGCATCGGAGACAGTCTACATTTTGTGTTGATTTATTGTGTTTACACGCAGCTTAGAAACGTAAACAAAATAATAACAAACTGTAGGATGCGGAAGCAAGGGATTTGAAGGATATTGAGTTGGATTTAAGGTATGTGGTGGGGGGAATTGTTGATAAATTGAATGGCAGCGGGGAAAAATGAAAATGCCCAAAAGAAGGCAACATGTTTGGTTGTGAAACAATATTCGAAGAGCTGCAAAAGCTTAACGAGATTGAGACGCATTTTAAGTGGTGGTGGTGGTGGTAGTCGAGAGATTTTCGGAAATGTCTCAAGAAATCCCAAAGGATAGGCAATGGTTTTTTTCCGGGGGGTGAGCACATCTTCCATAAATATGGCCAGGCTGCAGCATAATTGTCACGATTTTCTTAGGCTTATCAAGAGTTAAGATGAACTGGGGAAAATTAATTCTAATGAAAAGCGTATTTATGAGTTTTTGGCCATTGAAAACTTTGAACATTACGGAGAATGTCATTTATTTCGGGAAACTATAAAGGTTGGCGTTTTTCGATCTGTGACGGCAAATGTTTGCTAGTCAGGCAATTTTTTTTTTTCAAAATTGATTAACTTTGCCAATTTTTGAAATAATCGGCTTATTTTTTATCGTGAACGGTAATTGGAATAAACATCCGAATATTTATCTCAAAAAATTTAATTGTCCTTTAAATACCAAAATAACATCTCTTGCTGGAAAACCCTGTACATAATTTGATAAAGATTGTGTGGGTCGTAGTCTTATTATTACACGATTTACAAAGTGGACGAAATTGTACGTTTGTTTGAAAGTTACAAGTAGGGGCGTGTCATGGGTTGGTTTTTTTCTCGACATCTTTATTGAGTTATTTAGATAAAAAAAAATATTTTTTAAAAAAAAAAATTTTAAAAAAAAAATATTTTTTAAAAAAAAACAAAATTTTAAAAAATTTTAAAAAATATTAAGAAAAAATATCAAAAAAAAATTATTTTGTTGTTGCCGTTAAAAAAAATTAATTAAAAAAAAATTTTTTTTTAAAACATATTATTAACAATTCTTTTTTTGTCGCCGTTAAAAAATTAAATATTTTTTTAAAAAAAAAAATTTTAAAAAAAATTTTTTTTTAAAACTAGTATTATTAACAATTCTGTTTTTGTTGCCGTTAAAAAAAATAAATATTTTTTAAAAAAAAAAATGTAAAAAAAATTTTTTTAAAAAAAATATTGTTTTTGTTGCAGTTTAAAAAATATATATTTTTTCAAAATAATTGTTTTTTATTCAAAAAAAGAACTTTCAAATCTTTTCAAATGGAGACACAAATCGTTATATTAGATCTCATACTAAAATGAATCATCAATCTTTTTTTTCAGGAGACGGACAGTTTCAACATGTAGATTAAATATAATAGTTTCCTTTTTCTTCAAAACAAACATCGCCACGGTTTTGCCCTGACTTAATCTAAACTGTGACTTTGTCTTAAACATTAAAATTTTTTTAATTTTTTTAAAAAAATAATTTTAAAAATATTACGAAAAAATATCAAAAAAAAAATTTTTTTTTTGTTGCCGTTAAAAAAATTTATTTTTTAAAAAAAAATATATTTTTTTTGTTGTCATTAAAAAAATCTAAAAAAAAAATATTTTTTAAAAAAAAAAATTTAAAAAAAAAAAAATATTTTCTCTTTTTTTGTTGCCGTCAAAAATAAAATTTTAAAAAAAAATCTAAAAAAAAAATATATTTAAAAAAAAAATATTTGTAGAAAAATTTTTTTTTAAAAAACAAATATTATTCACAGTTCTTTTTTTGTTGCCGTTAAAAAAAATAAATATTTTTTAAAAAAAAAATGTTGTAAAAAAATTATTTTCTAAAAAAATATTTTTTAAAAAAAAAATGTAAAAAAATATTTTTTAAAAAAAAATGTAAAAAAAATTTTTTAAAAAAAAATATTGTTTTTGTTGCCGTTAAAAAAATAAATATTTTTAAAAAAAATATTTTTTTTCCAAAAAGAACTTTCAAATCTTTTCAAATGGAGACACAAATCGTAATATTAGATCACATACTAAAATGAATCATTAATCTTTTTTCCAGGAGACGGACAGTTTCAACATGTAGATTAAATATAATAGTTTCCATTTTCACAGTTTTGGCCTGACTTAATCTATTTTGTGACTTTGTCTTTAATATCAATTGAATCAATCAAATCCCTCCCATATTCATAAAATTGTACAACAGGTTTATAAACCTTTGGTAAGAAAATTGTGTAAAAACTACAAAAACAATTTTCACACATTTTTTTATCCTTTATGGATTTGGATTTTATTTATTTTCTAATAAAAAAATATTTTGTGTAGGAAATTTGTGGGGAATACACAATGAAAGTCAGCTTAAAAAATCGCTTTAGAGCACAAAATGGTGGAAGAGGGGAAAGTAGTGAGCCCCAGATATTTTTAATTATCTATATTTCGAGTATTCGATGTAGAGTGATTTCCAAAAATCGCCAAATTAAAACAAGTTGTGTTGTTGGTTTATTATAATGGAAAAATCGACTAGAATGTTATGCGACTTAAGAAAAAATATATAAAAAATATTTGTTCTACGAATAAAATGAAACCGACAACATTTCCTTTCAGAGTCCTTGAGACGTTTTGTTAGAATGTATAGATTTTTCTTTTTTTTTCATTTAAATAATATGTAGTTAAATAAAATGTTACAAATAAAGATTAACCTTAAGCCCTGAATACGGCAAATACACTTTCCATGTCTTACAATTTAAAACACACACCTTGAGGCGGGCAAAAGTTCAAAGTGCAGCATACTTTCAGGTTTATCCTTCAGGTATTTAAGTGGCAAAGAAACGCACCGTAAAAAAAAGATAGAAATGTTGTGCAACAATTCAAAAAATAGAAAAACCCAACTCAATCCGAAATCAAATATCAAACGTCATGTTAAATAAATAGCTCCGAGGCTTGTGTTCATTAAATTCCCAGCATAAGCACACAAGTGAAGGAGAACATCGAGCCGAACATGGCCAGAGATCATGAAAACTCTGACAAATAGTTTATGCATGTACTGCGTAGAGCAAAGCAAATAGAATGTCAGGTTCATAGAAATGGCAGACATTTTCTTTTACAGATGAACTCGGTTCTCTAGTTGGGGCAATAAACAACGTATACTTTAAGGATGCGAAAGAAATTTGTGAAAGTGGTTTGTACAGTTTAAGGGAGGCAGAAGGAAGGGGGGCGAACTTTCTCGTCGGAACTTGTATCAATCTTCTGTATACAATTCAATTATACCCGGATATGAGGAAAAACAATCCCAGACGGGATTCTGTATCATTTAGAAGATGGACCGGATTTAGTCAGGAAAACATCTACATCTACATCCCCGAAAACATCTTAGCTGATGCCACAAATGGTAAATTTGGCATCTCGATGGGAAGCCAACGCAATTTACTATTCTTGAGTTTTCGGATTTCCTCGATTCCCACAAAATATTCGAAATTTTGAAATGTAGTAACCGTAATCAAGGAAACGTATATATTCTTCTAACACTAAGCATTGTCTTGGCTGCAATTAGAATTTTATTTCACTTTATACTGTTGTAGGGTGCCAAAGTTATAGGCCTTTTGCCTGAATACTTTTGAATAAATATCAATCATACGCTCAAGGGTACTGGAATTGTATTCTATTTCAAATATTATCTAAAGACACCAATATCTACGTATCTCTATAATAATATCTAGGCTCGCTCATCGGTTCGCAATATTATGAAGTTCGTGGTAATTGGTAGGGTAAAGTGAAAATAACGAGAGATCAACACAAGGAAAGAAAGAGGTTGATAGAGAGACCAAAATAGCACTTAATGATTCCCTAATCATCTCTTCATTATTTACAATAAATCGATCAGATTGAACTGCGATCAACGGTTCGCCATATTATGAAGGTCGTGGTAAATGGTGGGGAAAAGTCAAAAGAACGACAAACCAACACAAGCACAGGAAGACGAAGGTATGAAGAGAGATAGAGAGACAGTGTAATAGAGAAACAGATTCCAAAAGACCACCTAATGGTTTATCAATCATCTCTATATTATTCAGGAAATTTTATATCGATCCAATCGATATTCAAAAAATTTTTAGCATTAACAATAAAAAAAAAAATTGCCGCCAAAACACATGGTGAAGAGAGACCAAACCAAAAGTCTTTACTGCGAAATTTCTTTACTACCACACAAGACAAAGTCATGAGAATTAGTTCACTTGGCGGTTTTCCTAAGATGGCCTCAAATTATTATAAACAAATGTAGTATTTTTTTATTACATGAGAAACGCTTTAAATTATTTTTTTAAAATATTTTTCTTTAGCGAAGTAACTTAATAACCTTATACACAATTGCTTTACATTATCAGAGGGACTTTAAAAGGCTGTGCCGAGTGGTTTTCTGTAGTCTCCCCTTTTGTTGCAATTCAATGTCGGCTATCGTTTAAAAGTTATTGGCGGAAATGTAAAACACTAAGGCAATTAATATCAATCATACGCACCATGAAACACAATTAAAAACTTAATGGAGGGCCATAGCAATGTTGGGAATAAGTTAAAATAAACTCAGAGTTAAATTAAGAAAGTTCGTAGTGTGATAGTTAGTTTTTGGGACTATCATACACCAAACCCCGGTTCGTATCCTGCTGTAAAATACCATTTTACACCTCCTAAATGACATAAACACTTGTATTTTATCGGCTGTTTTCGAGCTCTTTTAAGGATCACCTTGTTTGGCATTCTGGGGGTCTTCTGTGGTTCTTGCAGGTCACTTATTTCCTTTCTTATTTTCCGCCAACATTCCACAAAGGCACAGAGGGGAAATTTCTCTCGCATCTACTACTCTTTTAAGCCGATTCCGAACGTCTAAAGCTTTTTCTAGATAAGTCTTTGCAGGACTTACAGACTACAATCTTACTCGTAAAGTCGGCATCATTTACGAGGTGAAAACAGCCTCTGAAAAAACGACAACATTTGAATCTTTGATGGTAATACACGAATTATGTAGATTCGGTGGCAATTTTAACACAAGACAAAGTCTTATAATTCCTATGAGGCAAATTTCACAATAATTTATTGAATAAGTTAGAAGTTATAAGCAGTTTTATGGCAATACCCTTGAATTAATATTAATCATACGCTCTGGGAGTCATATTTTCCAAAAATCCATTATGTTGGGAATTTTCCTCAATTTCATATACTCGGGCCGAGATTAAAGCATCGTACCTATAAATTTAAAAAAATAATATCCATGAAATTCTTTTTGATTAAGATAGGGATCTTATCATATTTCCCCATTACCGACTTCGATCAAACGCTCTGCGATTAAATGAAAAAAAAGTGATATATTTTTGGTCCCTACTTAAAATCATATATCATTCCATCATTTTTTGGGATACATTTTTCATTGTACTCGTAAATTAAGCGCGTTTATATATCGCTTTCGTTTGTTATTTATATATTCATAATGATTATAAATTATTTATTAATTATATGTTATAAGTTAAAAAAGAAACAACAACACCAAAATAGTATTTTAAGCAGCGCAACAATGTCCATCTGTCCCTCCATCCATCTGTCGCTGCATTCAATGCGACTGAGTAAATATATCGCCTGTCTCTCGCACCTCATAAATATTAAAATATTTTTTTCTTTTTTGTTTCTCGTATTTATGCATACTTTTAATATTCATATCATTTATTGTTATTATTGTTAAATGTATTCACACACAGACACACACACACACAGCCATTTTTTTTTATATTTTAATGTTAATCATTATAATATGATTGCAAATATCATCATTGGATCATGAATGCGAAAACGGCAAAAATTTGCCAAATGGCAGAGTTTCATTCATGTGCAATTAAATGCAGAATGCAAGACTTTTACTTCACACACGCACACACACACACACACAGAACAGATGCACAAATATCCATAGCGATTTTTTGTGTCTGTTTTATTTGTTTGACATGATGATGCATGCAACAATTGCCTACAATTAAAATGACACCAATACTAATGAGCACTTTTAAATCAGCCATATAAATTGCATTAAAGCACAAGGGCGGAAATTCAACAGAAATGTGAGTGGGAGATGAAGGCGGAGAGGAATTTTTGACTTTCAGAGTTTTTTAGATATACGAATCGACTAAAATTTTAAAAGACAAAATAAATGTGCTTTTTCATATTGAGCCCTTACCGACAACTTTTTTTCCACTTTTTTTTTTTTAAACTCGCATTGTCATGATATTCGTTAGAAAATTCCTCTTACTACAAAAATATTAAAAAATTATATTTACAAAGACATGGCAAATTGAATCTAGACATATAAAACTCGTGCTTGACTATCTGACTGATTCATCACTTACCTGGCCAAACGGCTGAAACTAGAATCATGAAATTTGGGGAGTATGTAGCCCTTTTATCCTAGACATCCGCTAAGAACGGATTGGAAGGGGACAAAAATGAGGGGGAAACGGGTAAAATGTGTCCCCGAAACCCTTCAATATTAAAATTCCCAAAAATACAAAAAATTGCAATATTGGGATTTTTTTTTTTTTTTTGGAAAATTCATCCACGACTACGATTGGCAACAGCAGTTGGAAATGGTACGGAAATGTGCCAAGACGGGATAAAAAATTGACAAAAAGGGGGGTAAACCACAAAAAAAGGCGAAACAAATTTTTGGCAAAAACATTTTTTGGACAATAGTTAGAGTAGGGACGAAAAAGAGGCCAAAGCGTACCAAAACGGGATAAAAAAAATACAAAAGCGGACAAAACAAAAATGTGCGAACAAAAATTGTAATCGACAGGAATGGGCCCAAAATAGAATGTAATGGTAAAAGGTCGAAAACGGCCGCAAAACTGGTAGAACATAAATGAGAAATAGTCTACAACAGGTGGAAATGAGTTAGAGCTGGGACGAAAAAGAGGTCAAAATGGGAGAAAAACATTACAAACGAGTGAAACAGATTGTTGGCAAAAACAAGTGGATAATAGTTGGCGAAGGGTCAAAAAACTGGCCAAAACGGGACAAAAAAGGTACGTAAGGGGAAAAGATAAAAATGTGTGTAATCGACAGGATGGGGTAAAACAAAAAATGGAAAAAGGGTGACTAAAGTGGTCCAAAACGGGCTAAAACTGGTTTAATACGATAAATAATCGGTAACAGGTATAAATGAGTTAAAGGTGGCACAAAAAAGGGACCAAAAAGGGGGGGAAAATTTTTTTTGCAAATACAAGTGATAATAGTGAAAATGGGTTAGATATAGGACACAAACAGGGGCCAAAACGGGATAAAAAAAAAGGGATAAAAAAAAGTGTGAAACAGATAATTTCACCATAATGGGATAAAAAATGGACAAATGGGGACAAAATAGAAAAGAAATACTAAAACAAATTGTTGGCAACAACGAACGAAGATGGGTGAAACCATATTTTTGGGCAACAACAAGTGGTTTATATTACCAAAACGGGATAAAAAAGGAAAAAACAAGCAAAGGTGAAACAAACTTTTTGGCAACAATTTAAGGACGAAGGGATAAAAAGGGGGATAATAGTGAAAATGAGCTAGGTAAAGGACACAAACAGGGGCCAAAACGGGATAAAAAAAATAAATAAAAAAAAAGTGTGAAACATATTTTTGAAACAGATAATTTCACCATAATGGGATAAAAAATGGACAAATGGGGACAAAATAAAAAACACTAAAACAAATTGTTGGCAACAACGAGAGAAAATGGGCTTGGTACGTATAAAAAAAAGAGAAAAAATAAAAATAGGTGAAACCATATTCTTGGGCAACAACAAGTGGATTATATTACCGAAATGCAATAAAAAAAGCAACAAAAAGGGGAAAAAATAAAAAAAGGTGAAACCAAGTTATTGGCAACATTTCAGGGAAGGGACGAACAGGGGGCCCTCACGTACCAAAACGGCATAAAAAATGGTACAAAGGGGGGAAAACCCGAAATATGTGGGGGAAAAATGGACAAGGAACGAATGAAAAAAAGGTGAACAAAAAATTAGAAAAAGCCACCAAAAAGGGGAAAAACTAAAAAATTCTAAACATGTATTTCAAATTAATATCTAACGCCAAAAAATTTGAAAAAGGGCGATAAATGTTCTCAGTCGGCATAAAGCATTTTTGTTTTGTTTTTGTAAAACAATGCAATTAAACAAATATTTTGTGTTTTACTGGGAAGCAATGCACACTTAGAAAGTAGCAGGTATGTGCTCGATTTTGCTTGATCGCAAACCCGCTCCTGTAAAATGTTATTTTTTCTTGCATTGGGCTCGATTTGTGATTTTGACAATGCCATCAGGTCTCCTGTAGAACGGTTTCTACGAAAGCCATTCTGTCGATCATTCAGACGGCCGTTAAACTCTTGATAGACTACCTGATGGTCTGAATAGATTACCAGATGGTGGTTAATTTTGCTCTACTTGCAAGGTTTTGTGCCCTCATACGAAGAACTGTATCCGAGTTTTTTTTAATAAAATCCATACAACATTTTTTTCTGAGCCAATATTTAGGTTTTTTTTGTGTGGTAGTGGATCTGAGTAAATGGCACATTTCTGCTGAACTCTCCACAAAAATTCATAATTTTTCCTCGTCTTAATTTTCTGTTGGTATCATTTGCATGAGCCTTCTTTTAGTTGGAAGGACCAGATAAATATATCCTCACCCCGATATGGATAAACTGTTCCTCCCCACTGAAATTAGGGCCTTAGAAATTGTTTACCTTGAACGTTCTGCCCTGCTGAAAACGTTCCCCAATTAAAATTATTCGCCTTTCCATTGGAAAGTAGGCCTCGACTCGAATTTCTCCAAATTCTCTAACGTTTTTCCCTGAAGAAAACGTTCCTCTTGTCAAATTATTCGCCGATTTCTAAACTATTCACGCTGTTTCCATGTCTTAGTTTTGGAAGGGAAATGAAATGAAATCGTTTGCCATAATCTTTAGATATTTTTAATGTATGCCAACAAATTGAATATTTATTGTTTTGTTTTCAATAAAAAAAAACCGCCCAGCCCTTCGTTCAGAAAGGAGATCGGTGGAAGGAGATCATCTGTGGAATGAGAATCGTATATATTCTGTTAACAATATTATTATTTGCTAATGATATTTAACACTTGTTATAAAAATCCATTTACATACATTTGCTTAAAGGAGTATGTGTGCGTTTGACTTTATATACATATGTATGTATATCTGTGTGTGTGTGTGTGTGTTAATGTATGCGTATTTATGAATGTACAACAAATATAACCCCGCAAACAAATAAACAAAACCATAAAAATGTACCCGGGCAAAAATAAAAACCAAATGCTCATAATACACAACAATCGACTACAACACACACACACAGACACACACACACACCGGCACTTTGTAGTCCTTTCGGCACACACCCGCACACGCTGAGACCAGGCAAATGAAGAACTTTCGCTGTTGGATATGTCAAGTGCCCAAGTGAGAGTGTTCAGAATCTCTTTGCATACACACACACACAGACACACAGATGTAAGAGCAGACATTCATAAACAACAACACTTACATTACCACAAGTACACACACAGACGCTCGCCTGCAAACCGAGAGTAAATCAGGCAGTCATGTCCTTACTTATGAGTGCCGTGGTCTGGGGGCGAGGAACTTGTGAAAATATGCTTGCTTGAGTGTGTGTGTGTAAAAGAACACTTATGTGCCAAATTAAGTGTAATTTTTATGATATTTATAACCCTCTTCCCTGTCCCTGCTTCATCCTTGTCCTTATGTGAAGTATAAAGCTAAACAAATTTTTGATAAATGTCGACAAGTTGTTGTAGGGATTTTTCTTTTCGTTTTTTCTTATTGGATTCCGACAATAAAAAGGGACAGCCGAGTATTAGAGGGGATTTGTGTATACACAAGTCCACACCGTACGGCGGGAAGATGAAAAAAAGGTGTCGATGTCCATAAATTTCGGCTTTTTTTTCATTGGTGCCTTTTGTACGTTTCCTGATCCCAAATAAATAAAAGTTAATCTTGTGTTGTGTTTCTTGGCAATGCTGGGTAAGGGGGAAGGACACCGAAATGGAAATTGAGGATGTTATTTTATTGGTGGCATAAATTTGTTTTTAATAAGAAAATATTACATTTATATATTTCGCTGGGTAAATTATTAATGATTGAAGGTTACAGGGCCAAGATAATGATGATGAGAGAAAGAGAGAGGGATACGAACAGAGATAAAAGAGGAAGAGAGAGAGAGAGAGAAGAAGATACGAAAATGGGAAAAGAGGAAGAGATGATGAGAGAGGAATAGTGAATATAGGGAGAGAAGAAGAGAGGGATAGAAGAGATGAAAGGAGTATAAGAGCACGAGAGGTATAGAAAAATAGAGGAATAGATGAAAAGATGAAGAGAGGAAAAGAGGAAAAGTGGAAAAAAGAAAAAGAGGGATAGAGGAATAGAGGAATAGAGGAATAGAGGACGAGATGAAGGGAGGAAGGTTGAAAGAGAGGAAGAGGCGAAGAGAGAGAAAAATAGGATGAAAAGAATAGAGGAATAGAGGAGTATGAGAGGAATAGAGGGATAGAGGAATAGAGGACGAGATGAAGGGAGGAAGGTTGAAAGCGAGGAAGAGGCGAAGAGAGAGAAAAGTAAGAGATGAAGAGAGAGAAATGTAAGAGATTAAGAGAGAGAAAAGGAAGAGAAAAAGATAGGATGATAAGAATAGAGAAAGATAGGAATAGAGGAAGATATGAAGAGAGGAAGAGAGGACTAGATGAAAAGAGGATGAGAGAGGAATAGATGGATAGATGAAGAGATAAAAGGAGTATGAGAGGACGAGAGGAAAGAAGAATAGAGGAATACAAGAATGGAGGAATAGAGGAATAGTTAAAGAGAGGAATATAGGAATATAGGAAAAGAGAAATATAGGAAAAGAGGGATAGATATGAAGGGAGAAAAAAGGAAGAGAGAGATAGGAAGATAGGAAAAGATGAAGAGAGAAAAAAGGAAGAGAGAAAGATAGGATGATAGGAAGAGATGAAGAGAGAAAAAAGGAAGAGAGGAAGATATGATGATAGGAATAGAGAAAGATAGGAATTGAGGAAGAGAAGAAGAGAAGAAGAGAAGAGGAGAAGAAGAGAAGAGGAGAAGAAGAGAAGAAGAGTAGAAGAGAAGAAGAGAAGAAGAGAAGAAGAGAAGAAGAGAAGAAGAGAAGAAGAGAAGAAGAGAAGAAGAGAAGAGAGGTAGAAGAGAAGAAGAGAAGAAGAGAAGAAGAGAAGAAGAGAAGAAGAGAAGAAGAGAAGAAGAGAAGAAGAGAAGAAGAGAAGAAGAGAAGAAGAGAAGAAGAGAAGAAGAGAAGAAGAGAAGAAGAGAAGGAGAGAAGAAGAGTAGAAGAGAAGAAGAGAAGAAGAGAAGAAGAGAAGAAGAGAAGAAGAGAAGAAGAGAAGAAGAGAAGAAGAGAAGAAGAGAAGAAGAGAAGAAGAGAAGAAGAGAAGAAGAGAAGAAGAGAAGAAGAGAAGAAGAGAAGAAGAGAAGAATGAGAAGAAGAGAAGAAGAGAGAAGAAGAGAAGAAGAGAAGAAGAGAAGAGAGAGAAGAAGAGAAGAAGAGAAGAAGAGAAGAAGAGAAGAAGAGAAGAAGAGAAGAAGAGAAAGAAGAAAGAGAGAAGAGAGAAGAGAAGAAGAGAAGAAGAGAAGAAGAGAAGAAGAGAGAAGAGAAGAAGAGAAGAAGAGAAGAAGAGAAGAAGAGAGAAAGCAGACGACAGAGGAAGAAGGGAAAGAAACAGAAGATCAGAGGAACAGGATCAGGACAGACAGAGGCAATAATGAGAAATTGATTTCAGTATTTCATTCTAAGACAATTTGAAAAAAATTTTTGCTTATGGCTGGCACAGTTAAGAGTGACGACCAAAAGTCCCAATAGTCCCTCACGGATAGTCCTTCTAGGAAAGATAAACATAAAGGTTCCATTAAGCACCATTCACCGCATGAAGACTGAGCCGTGCTGGCTGTCTTCCAGAGAAAAATCCTTTTCAAAATGTATGATCCAGCTGTGTTAACAAGCAGTTGAGGCTGTCGTGAGCTGTAGCCTGAAGTGGAGTATATTACATAGAATGAGTGCACTGGCTGAGCTATAGCGGTCGAAATAATCCAAATGCTCCAGCACAAGAAAGTCCTTGAACGGCAACTATTACGAAAGGTGAAGACAGGGATGGACCAAGTGGAGGAAAATCAGTTATTAAATGGATCCTGCGCATCGAAAACATTAGACTTTTTCTTAAGACCTATGCGAATAACCCACAAAACATAGCGGTCCTTGATTTAATATTAATCATACGCACTGTGGGACGTTGGTCAAATTATGTATAGTGTTTTTTTTTTTGAGTTTGGTGGAATGAAACAGTTTTGTATAACAATCTGGTGGATAATTCCGTTCCATTTGTTTTTCTTAACAGGAACTCCGGCGTATAGAGCTCTAATCGAGAAAAAAAAGGGTAATTTGCCATGACATGGTTTTTTGTGTGGTCAAACATAAAGGCGTGTGAATTTGCTGTATCTTGGTAAATATAGTTTTTGAATTTTTAATATTTGGGATTAAAAGCGTTGGACTAGTTTCTGTCGAATTTCATAAAAAAAACAAGTTTTGAAAAAAAATGGAGCATAGTCATTTTCGATATGTCCACTGCGACTATGTGTTACATCGTCCACAAAATCGAGCCGTAGTTAATTTTCCCAACCATATTTTCAAGTTTACAACAGCTCGATCTCTCTTCCCCTTGTCCCCTTCCCAGAGGCTATGACTCAGCTCTGACTAATGTGAACGACACCACAAAAATCCTGTTGTGTTTCTATTGTCTATTTTTTTTTTGTTTGCCATGGCTGTTCCTTTATTTATTTATAAATCTCCGCTTCGTTTGAATGTTACAACATTTAATTGTTTTGGCCTTAAGTGTTATTATTTGTATTAACATTAACAATTACCATAACAATATACATAAATACAAATACAAATACAACCACCACACACACACACACACACACAGAGAGAGAGATAGACACTGACACTGGCTTACAGAAAACAATACAAATACAAATAAATCCTCCCGTGTAAGCACTTGGAAGAGAGAGAGACAGATGAGCATGAGTCTAAACAAAAGGCAAATACAGAATATAACAAATGTAATTGCCTACTTTTAGGAGTGATTAGCAAACACAACCACTCACACCATGTCACACAGGGCACCCCAACACACATTGACTATTTAACATTTATGAAGAGATTTGTGTGATTGTTTAACCAGAGTTTTTGTGGGCAAGAGTGAAGTGGCTGCAAGGCGGGCGAAAGAGAAGACCTGGCAGAAGTTTTGTTATTGGTTTAAAGTCAAATGAGCAAATAATAATGTAAATGACATAATTTTGTAAAGATTTTAATACTCGCATACCCACAAACACTCACACACACACACACACTGAAAACTCTGCTCTGCACGAACACAGTCATATCCATATGCTTGTTGGCCTCGCTTATTATTTTAAGAGTGTTTCTGTGTGTGTGTATCTGTTTTGCTGTTGCTGTGGTGACGAAATTAAAATAATGCTGGCGATAAGGCAAGAGCTCCTGCTGCTCATGATGATGATGATGATGATGACGCCGTTGCCGCCATTAATGCCGCTCTTCGCATTCCTGATAATGCGGCTGATAATGTTTGTTATTCGTTTGTTGGTTCAAAAATGTACGAGACCGAGAGAGAGCGAGAAAAAATAACAACATCTAGGAAAAATATTAAAAACAATAATTGCTTTTGTGAAGTATGGCAGGAAAGCCATACGAGGGTGGTAAGACCATTTCGGTAGAATAAAAAAAAACTGAACTCTAGAACTAATGGCCACAACATTTTGGGTTAATTTTGGCAACAGCAAAATTTTTTTTAAAAAATATTTGGGATCATTTGTCATTGTGAAAAATTATCCGCAAAACTAAAAAGAAAAAAAAACAAAATTTGAAAAAAAAAAATTAGGTTTTAACGACAAAATCAACCCACTGTAAAATATGAAATTTATCCCCTATCGAATGTAAAAGAATTCTCAAAAAAAATAAATACAAAATGTTAATCTTCCAACTTGTAGAACTTTCAATATGAAAAATTTCCCCACAATGAAAAAAAAAACGTTGGAAAAACCAAAACGAACGACAAAATTAATTTAGAATTTTTTTTTAAAAAATATTTGGTGTAATTTTTCATTATGAAAAATGGACGCGAAACGGAAATGAAAAAAAAACCAAAATTGAAAAAAAATGTAGGTTTTAACGACAAAATCGACCCACTGTAAAATATGAAATTTATCCCCAATCGAAAGTAAAAGAATTCTCAAAAAAATAAAAAATTTTAAGCTTCCAACTTGTAGAACTTTCCAAATGAAAAATGAAAAAATGAATGAAAAAAAAACGTTCCAAAAACCTAAACGAACCACAAAATTAATTTAGAATTTTTTTTTAAAAAATTTGGGGTCATTTTTCATTATGAGAAATGGCGGCAAAACTTATAATACAAAAAAAAATTAAAAAAAAAAAGGAAAATTTTTGTATATAATTTTTTTTTTTTCGAATAATAAAATTAATTTGCAATTATTTTTTAATAATATTTGGGATCGTTTTTTATTAGGCAAACTGGCCGCAAAACATTAAAGGAAAACAGATCACGACATTTAAAAAATAAACTCGAATCATTTTTATTCATGAAACAGTAAAAAAGGCCCCAACATTTAAAAAATAAAATTGGAATAATTTGTATTAATAAAAAACAGATCTAAACCCAACAGTTTATATGAACAATAAAATGAATTTAGAATTATTTTGTAAATATATGTGGAATCGTTTAATCCTGACTCGGTGAAAATTGAAAGCGACCACTCCGAAATATTCGCCACAACAAGCGGTCTCAGACATGGTCTCAATTGTAGTCCTAATCTTTAATATGCTGATAAAGAAAATATTGGGATAATAAATAGCCTCGCATGCGCGGACGACATTGAAATCATCGCAACTGGTGCTTTGTCCAGAATCGAGAGGAAATCGGCGATGATGACAAGACACAATGTACGATTGCATTATTCTACTTCGAATCCGCCATCAGTGGAAAGAAGCGTGTCAGAATCGAACTAAAGCGAACGACTGTCCTGGCAAATAGATGTTACTTTGGGCAAATCGAGCAATGTGAACTCAACATGCAATTACTGGATACCACAAAGCCAACACAACGGCGGGTTGTAGAGTTAATTAATCCCATTCATGACCAAGATATTTTTAAAAAAAAAACTTTTATATTTTATAAATAAGTCGTCCTAAGATTGAATTATTTGATATTTTTATCTTTACAAAATCCTTGTCTCTGTGTCATATGGCATTGCTGGCCATGAATGGGTTAAGTAAATTCCAATAAATAAAGATTTTTTTTTTAATTTCAATTTTGCTTGATTTGAATTTTTTGTATTTTTGGAAAAAAAATTACGTCTTTGACATTTTAAGAATAAACGCATTCTGTAATGTTTTTTTCGGAAATTCCAATTTTGCTATTTTTTTTTTTTTTTTTGATATTTAAATTCGAAACCATCAAAATTTTCTGAAAGCAAACTGGGTGGAATTGAGGACATTGAGGACGTCGCTGGCATTGATTTTTATGTAGTTAATAAAAATACATTTTGAAAAATCTCAATTTCTTTGGTAAACTTTAAATTCCAAAAAAAAATTAATTCCAATTTTCCGAATTTTTTGGATATTTGAATTTTCTGTATTTTTGTATTGTGAAAAAATACGACTAGATAGTTCACCCTATACTTTACTAATAATCGCATTTTGTTTTTTTTTTGACATTTAAACTCGAAACCATCAACATTTTCTGAGAACAAACTGGGTGGAAATGAATTGATAGCAAACGTCTCTCGCATAGTTTTAATAAAGCTTTTGTACGTAATTAAAATACATTGTTAGAAATCGCAATTTTTTTGGAAAACAGTAAATTCCAAAAATAAAAACTAAGTAAATAAATTCAAAAAAAAAATTTTTTTTTTGAAAATTCTAATTTTTTTTTGATATTTTTTTCTATTTTATTTATTTTGAAAAAAATATCTCTATCTCTATCACCCGATACTTGAAGAATAAACGCATTTTATAATTTTTTTTTTTTTTTTTTGAAATCTCGAATTTTTCTAAATTTTTGGATATTTAAACTCGAAACCATCAAAATAATCTGAAAGCAAACTGGGTGGAATTGAAGACAGCAAACGTCTCTCGCATGGTATTATGTAGACTTTGTATTTAATGGATCCCGAGTTTCCTCAGGGAATTTCTATGGTAAATTTCTCTGGAAAATAAAAATAAAAATATATACCCACACTTTTTTCTCCCAGAAAAGAACCCATAATCCCAGCCAGACTTTGCCTATCCAAAACATCTTATTGCCGTACAAATTGTTAACAGGACGAACATTTCCATATAAATTCTTATTTATAATACAACATAATTTTTTTAAACCTTTAGACCGTATTTTGTATTCATATATTTTGGAGAGTAATGAAAGAATGTGTTTATTTAATTTTTAAATATTTTATGTTCAATACTCGGAAACCACGATGGGCACGTAAATGTGTTGCCGACACATTCTGTCGGTGCAATATTCCTTTGATTTGTTATTATTTCGAATAAGAGGAGTTTTGAGAATATAATTTATGCATAAAACGATGGAAAATACCTTCTTCAATATGTCATGGGGGGCAGATGGAATTTGGGCTCGAGCCTCGAGGAACTCGAATGGAAATGCACCGTTGAACAAAATATATTTTTTCAGGCCCCAAATTTCTTTTCTGTTGAACACATTTTTACTATGAAATTTAACCTTAAGTTTTTTTTTTTCTTCAAAAATATGCTTTTCTTCCTTCAGTAAATGATGTACTCTCACACTGTTGTCCACCTTTCAGTCGCACCTCGTTGCATGCTCGTATTTACTTGCAAAAACTGTCTGTCGAAATATCCGTTGGGCTTAAGTACAAATAAAACTGTAGGGCTTACACTACTTAATGATAATATTAAAATTTATGACATTTTAATTATAAACAATTATCATGAACAAGAGTAAGGCATCAGACAACTGGAGCGACTGGCAGGCGGTCAGACAGACACCAAACCCAAGGCAGTTGAAGGAGCCATGTCGTCCCACCAAATGCACATGAACGGCAAATGATTCAAAATTAATATCAGCCAACTTGTTCAACGAAATATGAAAAGTCAACAGTGAATGTATCACTGCAATGCCCACCAATGGCTGGGGGGGGGGGGTGGTTAGAGGGGGTAACAACACATAATTGTTGCGGTAATTTCATTAAAAAAAAGTATACATACATACGTACATGGTGATAATCACAGAAATATTCGGTATTCTCTTTATTTATTTTTTTTGGGTTAAGGACAATTAAATATGATTTATTTCCCCCGCATCACGGAAACACGCAAAAACAAGGAAATTGCATTAAAGGCAATTATTTCAATGCCCTTGGACCTCGAAATATTAATTGAAAAATACAAAAAAATTTAAAAAAAAAACACGCACACACTATTTTCTTTTGACTTACCATTATTTGCCAGACTGGCCGATGAACTGGTGGAACCGCCCGCTGCCACGCCATGCATGTGCCCAGAATTCATGGCCACCATCAGTGTCACACTGAGTATGATGAAGATGTGATACATCACAAATAGATTGGTCAGCCGCTGATTGCTGACGTTCGCTAGCTTTCCACACACTTTTATATACATTTTGTTGTCGGCGATTTGTTTTCGATTTTTATTTAGAATTTCCGATATTTTTGTTTGTTTTGTTGATTTTATGGAGTTTACCTTTAATTTAATCATTAATTAACACTTAAGACTTAAAGAGTTTGTAAGAATTTGGAATTTAACTCGTTCCGCTGCTTAAGTTGGACACTTGTCTCTGACCACCGCGGGTGGGAAAGTAATAAAAAATATAAAAATAAAATATAAAAATATATATTTCGATAGTTAAATGCATTTATTAGGGTGGATCGCCTATTATTTCGGAATTCAAAAAAATATTTTTTAAAATTCTCTTTTCCCAATTGGTATTCCAGAAAAAAAAATGTAAAATAAAGATCGTATAGGTTGAAGACCTGTCGACTAGAAGGTCTATGCAGTGGACTAACATAGCGCGTAAGGGCCCTTGCCCTTTATCGTGATCCAGGCGATTTATGGGAATGATTTGGGGAATGATTCGTCGGGAAACAAGTAGTGTGAAATTTTGTGAAATTTTGCACAGAATGCAGCTCTATGCATAGGGTACTGGTTGTTTTTTAATATATCAAGTGGGCGTGGCACCGCCCACACATATCAAACAGTGAAGTGGCCATGTCTCTTGCCCTGTTAGCGGTACGGAGGCGAGTTTTGGTACATATACATTTGATTTAATGAAAAATAATGTTTGTTTTTGAGAAAAGTGGGCGGTGCCACGCCCCTTTTGAAGGAAACCATTATAACAGCCACACTAGTAGTCGGATCATCCGGAAATTGTTACACAAATAGACACGGGCCATTTGGAATAAAGTTCAGAAAAGGGGGCGTGGCCACACCCACATATCCCAATATTTAAAACGCTCATATATCACAGACTGTTCGAGGCAGAAAGCTGGGATTCAGTACATATAGTACTGATATGAAGATAAATCTTTTTTTTCGAACAGTAATAATGGGATATGGTAATTTTAAATATTAGGATATGTGGGCGGTGTCACGCCCCTTTTAGAAATAAAGCGTTATTATATCCATAATATTCGTCGGATCGTCCTGAAATTTGTACACAAAAATACACAGGATATTTGGAATAAAGATGAGAAAAATGGGCGTGGCCACGCCCACATATCCTAATATTTAAAATTACCATATCCCATTATTACTGTTCGAGGTAGGAAGGTGGGGTTGAGTACATGTTAGACTGATATGAAGCTAAATAATGTTTTGTTGTAAAAGTGGGCGGTGTTACGCCCCTTTTTAAAGGAACCCATTTAACAGCCATAATACCAGTCGGATCGTCCTGTCCTGGAATGTTCACAACATGCTGGACTTGCCCTAGAGATATTCAGTGGTTATTTCGAACAAAGTTTGAAGAAAGGGGCGTGGCCACGCCCACATATCCTAATATTTTAAATTACCATATCTCCGAACTGTTCGAGGTTGGAAGGTGGGGTTGAGTGCATGCTAAATATTTTGTTGTTGTAAAAGTGGGCGGTGTCACGCCTCTTTTTAAAGGAACCCTTTTAACGGCCATAATAATAGTCGGATCGTTCTCAAATGTTCACAACATGCTGGAATTGGCCTAGAGATATTTACTAGTTATTTCGAATAAAATTTGAAGAAAGGGGCGTGGCCACGCTCACACACCCCCAAAAATTTAAAACGACTATATCTTACAGAGTGTTAGAGAGAAGAAGGTGCTATTCAGAACATATAATACCGATACGAAGCTAAATATTTTTGTTGTTGAAAAAGTGGGCGGCGTCACGCCCCTTTTAGAAGAACAGCCATATCGTCCGAAAATATTCACAGCATGTTACAATTAGACTAGAGATATGTACCGGCTATTTGGAATGATGTTTGGGAAAAGGGGCGTGGTCCCACCCACATAGCCCAAAATTTCAAACGACCCTATCTCACAAATTGTTACAGGTAGGTAGGTGGGGTTGAGTATATATAACACTGATGGGAAGCTACATATTTTTTTAAAAAATATGGCGGTACCACGCCCCTTTTTCAAAGGAACCTTTATAACAGCCATATCATCCTGAAATTTTCACAGCATGTTACAATTGGCTTAGAGATATGTAATGGCTATTTGCAATGAAGTTTGGCAGGAAAAATCTAAAATTACTTATTTTCCTTAACATTCCATGAAGGAAGAGACGGGGAAATTCCCTCGAATCACTGAGCTGTATACGTTATAATTTGTATACTCGAAAATTGCGATGGAATTTTTATCAAGACGCCAGGAACCGAGGGGTGTGCCGGAAATCTCCGCTGAATTTTCTAAATTGCATTGCCCAAAATGGTAACGACGCGTCGCACAGTGGTACAGAATGAAATTTCATCAGACAAAAGTCCATAACATTAGATATTTAAAAATGTATGTCTCAATTTATGGACTTTTGGCGGATGAAATTTCATAAAAAATAAAATTATGTTTTTTGCACATAAAAAAATTTCAATTTTAATTTTTTTCATCGTCAATTTGACAAAAAAAAAATAAACAATAAAACAAAAAATATAAAAATTTGTTTCCCCACAAAAAATAGAAGAAAAAAAATATATTATTGGAAATATTTCTGAAAACAAATATGCATATGTTCGACATTCAATGTTGAAACATTAAAAAAATCTCTCATTTCCAGTGTTAAAACAATTTTTTACACAACTCGAAAATGTTTACCACATCAAAAGTTACAGACGTTTTGCCGATCGTATTGAATTCGGGACCACTGTGCGTCAGTGAATAGAAATGTGACGCAAGGGTTCAGGAAAATTCATACGTATTTGTGGAATAATTGAAATATGGATTATTGCAAAATATTTCAGTCCACCCTAATGTCGTGTACTATTAAATAATATTTGTACAAGTTATTTGTGCGATATTACCGGCATAATAATATGTGTATTTGTTATTGTTACGGTTGTGTGTAACAAAAAAACGTTTTTAATTAATTTAATTTCTTTTTATATCATTTGATTATTTTTTTTTTAAACCGACAAATTTTATTAACAATTTCTGTTGTTGTTTGCTTCCTTTTGCGGATTTCACTGATGACGACAATAAACGAGACTGATGACGTGGACTGCTGTGTCTGAGCCGTGCCGGAACGTTTATTTTAATGGTTAACCGCGTTATTTGTTAGTGTTTATTTGTTGTTATTGTGGTTGGTTACAACGTTTTTTTTTTCTCTGTTGCTTTTTTGCAATATTTAATAAAAATTAATTAACACTTTTTCTGGTCTGTCGGTGTGCGGCCTGAAAGCAGACGAGCACCATCAAAGCGACGTCATCAGTTGCGGCTGCTGCCGGTGCAGGGACATCTATGCGGCATGTTGCCCCCCTCATTCAAAACAAAAAAAAAGTTCACTTTGCGATCCACTTTCCCCCTTTCTGAATGATACGCCGGTATCTATTGTTTCATTTCCAGGCGCTCTGTTCACACGGCACTTCCTTCCGCGTTTTCCGGTTTCCTCTTTTCTTTCAACACATTTCTGTTGTTGTTGTTGCTGTTATTTAATTTGTGGCTTTGTTTTTCATTGTTGCATAAATGCCTTTAAATAATTTCCACAAAGCCCGTGCAAGCCATTGCAAATGTTGTTGTTGTTGTTGCTGTTGTTAATCTGTAATGAAACATTAACAAGAAATGAAAAAGTGTTAATATTCGCCTGTCATAATTGTATTCATTTCATCATTACTACTATTGTTCTTAAAAAATATGAAATCACAAATTAAATACTACAACAATGAAATCATCAACCGATACTATAGTATCGATATTTACATCAACAACAACAACAAAGCACCATCACAGGAAGGTGGCAAACCAAACAAAAGCAAAAAAAGAAATCACACTTGCTGGCTTTGTGATATCTTCCAAAAAAAACTCAGTAATGCATAAATAAATAATTTAAATGCATTTCAGTTTTTCTTGGTGGGTTTGCCTTCAAACGCATATTTCCGATTGAAAAACGGTGTCAGAAAAATCATGGAAAAATTGCTTAATTAATGCCCGCTGAAATCAAATTAAGCAGAGTTTAAATTAGGCTCCATTGAACAGGGTGTCGTCAACATTTACAAGGTGGAAACAGCCGCTGAAAAATGGTTGATGGTCTCACCCGGTTTCGAACTCCGGATCTTCTGTGTGGTAGTCGTACACACCACCACGTTCAATTCCAATTCAACTGTCTGGGAGACAAATCATACCGGTCAGACCGTATAGCATTACTTCGTCCACTACAAATCCAGAAAAATTGGAATGGTATCACAATATCTGGTAAGGTGGGGTAAAATTGGCAGCTGTATTATTTTGTTTTTAATTGAATTTTCATTCCCATCACACTATGTGTATTATAGCAAAAGCTATGCGGGGTTTCCGCTCCGTTAACCAGAAAATTACTATCAATCATACGCACCCTAGCCCAGCTCAACTCTAATAGGGATGTAACGAATGTGTGTTTAGCGAAAGCGAATGCGAAAGCGAATAGTAAAAATTTTTTTTAGCGAATGCGGATTCGAAGGTAAAAATTTTTTTTAGCGAATGCGGATGCGAAAGCGAATTCGAAAGCCAATAGTAAAAATTACTTTTTAGGGTGGAGTGAAAACATGCTTTTTTTTAGGGTCGCGCCACTCTCTCGAAATTTGGAAATTATCGCTATTTTGGCGTTGATTTTAGAAAAATCCTAAAAATTAACGACTTAATTTATTCGAAATTTAAAAGCTTGAGCTTGTTCAGTGCCCAAACAAAAGTATTTGAGGCAAATATGAGGATAATCGACTAATATTTGTAGCTTTGGTGGCGATTTCATTGTTCAGTCAATTTTCTGAAGAAGGGACGATTTGACTTATTTTACTTTTTGAAATTTTTGAACAATGAGAAAAAATTTTTTAAATTTTTTCATGACCTTATTTCATTGTTTACGCTATTGCAAACATTTATTGACATAAAACTTTTTAGGATTTTTCTAAAATCAACGCCAAAATAGCGATAATTTCCAAATTTCGAGGGAGTGGCGCGACCCCTAAAATTTTTTTAAAATTTTTTCTTTATTTTTCCCCTCATTAGGACCCCAGACTACATCTCTTTCCGAGGTTAACTTTTTTTTTTTGAATTTCACTCCACCCTATTACTTTTAGCTAATGTAAATATTACAAGGAATCGTTTAACGAATGCGAAAATCTTTGGGAATGTCAGAGTCAATTATGCAGTACTTATTTCCAGTAATATTTATTTCAAAGTAACAAAAATTTATTTCAAAGTAACAAAAATTTAACAAAAAATGTTAATTCAATTCACAGAAAATTCAGTCTCATGGTAAAATATATTAAAGTTAACTTCAAAGTTGAACATTCCATATTTAGGTACATAAGGAATAAATTCATGGCAAACCTTATAATTTCAGATTGAGTTCAGTTTCTAGAGGAGTCTAATATCCAATCAATAAATTTTCAGTTTTTTGCGAATGCGAATGCGAGAGCGAATAATAAAATAATGTCATATGCGAATGCGAATTTCGTTACAACCCTAAACTCTAACACATCTTAAATTAATTATTAACATTATTCATAGCCCAAGAGTATACACAAATGTTTTAAAAAAATTTATTTTATTTATATTGGACATTTAGGAGGCCACAAGTTCGCCCTTTTAGCCCTCTGAAGTTGATATTAAACATACGCCACCAATCTCCTATTTGTCAAGACGCCATAAACATATTCTCGTTATACCCAGTCATAGTGCGCCATTAACAGATTCACCCAATGCTAAAGTCAATTTTTACTCAATTTTAATCCCCATAAAACGGAATGAAACTGTAATTTGTTTAAGATTTTCTTTTTTTTTTTTTTGGTATTTTTATTATTTAACATTTTTGGTTGGCATATTTTTTTATTTATTAATAGTTTATTTTGACATATGAGAGAATTTGCTTTTTGATTGACCTCTTTTCATACAAGAAATTTTTCCCCCTCGGTTTTTTGTTTTACTATTTGTTTTTTTTCTGTAGTTATTCGTTTTTATTTCAATTATTTTTTTTTATTATGGATTTGATATTATTTCTGTTACAGACAAACGTATACACAAATGTGTACAGCTGATAAAGGACTACTGCAAAAACAAAAACACTATGACGGAATATATTTTTCGCTTTAATATATTTTTTTTTATGGGTGAATTGTTAATGCCCCGAAGCTGCTTTGCCAACATAAATCAAATATGGAAAATGCTGGCCATGTGACATCAAACATTAATATGGAATTTGTTTGGCTTATAGTGAAAAAAAAACTAAAATATCACACTAAGGGAAGGTGAAGGTAGACCATGGAAATCAGTAGGTGGAAATAATGAATACAATAATAATAATAAATTGTTTTATTGACATCTGTCATTTTAATGACATCTGTCATTTTATTGACAACTGTCATTTTATTGACAACTGTCATTTTATTGACAACTGCCATTTTAATGACCAGCTCTCATTTTATTGACAACTGTCATTTTATTGACAACTGTCATTTTATTGACAACTGTCATTTTATTGACAACTGTCATTTTATTGACAACTGTCATTTTATTGACAACTGTCATTTTATTGACAACTGTCATTTTATTGACAACTGTCATTGACATGTATCATTTCATTGACATCTGTCATTTTATTGACAACTGTTATTTTATTGACAACTGTCACTTTATTGACATCTGTCATTTTATTGACATCTGTCATTATATTTACAACTGTCATTTTATTGACAACTGTCATTTTATTGACAACTGTCATTTTATTGACAACTGTCATTTCATTGACATCTGTCATTTTATTGACATGTGTCATTCTATTGACAACTGTCATTTTATTGACATCTGTCATTTTATTGACACCTGTCATTTTATTGACATCTGTTATTTTAATGACATCTGTCATTTTATTGACATTTGTCATTTTATTGACAACTGTCATTTTATTGACAACTGTCAGTTTAGCGACAACTGTCATTTTATTGACACCTGACATTTTATTGACACCTGTCATTTTATTGACACCTGTCATTTTATTGACACCTGTCATTTTATTGACACCTGTCATTTTATTGACATATGTCCTTTTATTGACATGTGTCATTCTATTGACAACTGTCATTTTATGTCATTCTATTGACAACTGTCATTTTATTGACATCTGTCATTTTATTGACATCTGTCATTTTATTGGCATCTGTTATTTTAATGACATCTGTCATTTTATTGACATATGTCCTTTTATTGACATGTGTCATTCTATTGACAACTGTCATTTTATTTACATCTGTCATTTTATTGACATCTGTCATTTTAATGACATCTGTCATTTTAATGACATCTGTCATTTCATTGACATCTGTCATTTTATTGACATCTGTCATTTCATTGACATCTGTCATTTCATTGACATCTGTCATTTTATTGACATCTGTCATTTCATTGACATCTGTCATTTTATTGGCATCTGTCATTTTATTGACATCTGTCATTTTGTTGACATCTGTCATTTTATTGACAGCTGTCATTTTATTGACATCTGTCATTTCATTGACATCTGTCATTTTATTGACATCTGTCATTTTAATGACATCTGTCATTTTAATGACATCTGTCATTTCATTGACATCTGTCATTTCATTGACATCTGTCATTTTATTGACATCTGTCATTTCATTGACATCTGTCATTTTATTGGCATCTGTCATTTTATTGACATCTGTCATTTTGTTGACATCTGTCATTTTATTGACAGCTGTCATTTTATTGACATCTGTCATTTCATTGACATCTGCCATTTTATTTACATATGTCATTTTATTGACATCTGTCAATTTATTGACATCTGTCATTTGTTGACATCTGTCATTTATTGACAGCTGTCATATTGATTGTCTGTTATTTTGCAAAATATTCACACAATTGTTAACCTTTTATCAAAACGTGGCATACTACGAGTTCGACATCCTAAAAAGCGTTCTGAGCACCGCAATAATCAGCCCCAAAGTCCTTTATTGGTATTTAAAAAAAAACATATTTTTAGATTCTTTTGTATTATTATTTTCCCATTTTCCCATAAAATCCTCTTATAGTGCATCCATATTTTCTATTTTCTTATTTGCTAAAATTGCTAACCACAACCCACATTTTTTCACCCCCACCTCTAGGAGGTTTTCGTTGTTTTTGTTACATTTCTTTAGAATGTCATTAATTCGATTTTATTTGTATTGACTGGCAAACATTTCTTTTTGTTGTTATTGTTGTCACTGTCTGTAAATGTATATTTAAAATAAACAATTCGCATCGTATTTATTTGTTGATTGTTGAATCACTTGTACACAACAATTTGATAAGCCTATTAACGTTGCCCTAGTAGACGGGGCGCTGAACTGCTGGTTAAAGATAACAATGGGTACTCGGTAGCACATGAGTATCATTCGCATAATTTATATTAAGCATACGTCTTCTGGAAAAAGAACACTGTGTGGTTAAGAAATTTAAATTTAAGTTTATTATTTGGAAATCTTGAGTTTTGAATCAGAGAAATCAAGTGATGAGAACTGTTAGGGGACGAAGATACTTCGGGGAGTATTTTTCATATAATGTACATTGATCAGTTTTAAAAAAAAGCCACGGGGACAAGGGTTTTCTCAAAATTTAGTAGATTTGTGGTGGATTATGAAGATCTCAATTAAAATTGGTGATATTTTTCGTCGGACCGAATGGAATGCATACAGGGTTGTAAACTCTAGTACTGCGGAGCGTATGAGTAATATTAATTTTTTTTTTATTTATTTATTTACTCAAGTGAAATGCTAAGGGGGTTGTAAACTCTAGTACTGCGGAGCGTATGAGTAATATTAATTTACAATTTTGTAAAATGTACTCAAGAGGAATGCTAAAGCGGTCGTGAACTCAAGTACTGAACTCAAGTACAAGTAATGAGTAATATTAATTACAATTTTGTAAAATCTCCAAAGACGAAAATAGATTTTTTTCTGTCCTATGAACCAAATGCACATATTCGGAAAGGGGATAAAAAATAAAAATACACGTGTATCGTCGATTTTCATGTACACGTCCGAATTTTTTTTTTTTTTTGATTTTGAAGTATGAAGCTCGTAGTGGCCTGTGTGCCTTTGGATTTTCCTAAATTTGTTTTTTTTTAAATGGTTATCGTTTTTTTTAAGGTTTCAGTTCAAAAAACATTTTTTGAAAAATAATAAAAATTGGGGAAATATCAATTCTCAGATTTTCCTAAATTTGTTTTTTTTTTTAAATGGTTATTGTTTTTTTTTAAGGTTTCAGTTCAAAAAACATTTTTTGAAAAGTGAAAAAAATATTTTTTTTTTCAAAAATAATAAAAATTGGGGAAAATCTGAGAATTGATATAAATTGTTTTTAAAAAATTTCTGACGTGTACATGAAAATCGCCGATACACGTGTATTTTTATTTTTTATCCCCTTTCCGAAAAAGTAAATTTGGTTCATAGGACAGAATGTGTGTAACACGGTGTAAGTCTTAACCTCTGCCTTAAATGGGACTTTAAACAAAAAATATGGCAGAAGTTCGACTTTTTTGGAGAAACCTCGTAGCTCACGCCTAGCTACAAGCACTGGGTCAATCTTGCAGACTCGAAAACACTTCAGGTAGGTCTTTGTTTAATTTCCATCTAATCGGATTAACCAACTCTTTAAGGCATATGGTACTATATTAAAAAAAATTGGGCGGACGTTTTAAATTTTTTGAGAAACGAGGTTTCCAACTTTGGTATTTGGTTAATTTCAATTCAATCGGATTAACCAACTCCAAAGGGCAAATGTACGAATTCCCCCACTGTGCACCACCACCATACTGGCATTAGAAAATCTGTTCCAGCATCAGCTGATTAAATATTTTTACTTTATTTCTAGTCCACTCAAGTGGAGAGTAACCACAATGCAGGTCTGCGGCAACGACAACACATCGCAGTTTAATGAGAGAGTTTTGGCTCCCCTTTACCCTCCAGCGTTGCATTAACATCATTCAGTCTTGATAAACATAGCGAGTTGAATACTCTCCCTCATATTGAACACTAAATCTTAATGCTCACATCTATCGACTCTGAATAATACAAAACGCTAATCATGCCAAGCTTTCTGGCTCAGTTGCTACTGTGAATTCACCAAACAAAGACGTAACATTTAACTAAACAGCGACGCCAGTTCGAGTTCATATAAAAAAGATTAAAATAAATCGAAGAGACAAAATTAAAATGCCATGACAAAAACTATGACTCAGAAAGATTCTACGAAATACTGTGCGCGGCTGTTAGCATTTACACTGCTTGTCCAAGCCAAAGCTGCTGACATTTGCGATGTCCACTCGTCTACCCCCACCTGTCGGCAATTGCAACAAATTGAATTGTCACTCGATCCGAACACCGAGCCATGTGAGAATTTCTATGGCTATGCCTGCAATAATTGGGCCTTGCTGCACTCCAGCAGGGAATATAATAGCACCATCGGTTTGATGGATTATCAAATGCAGTTGAAGCTAATCAGTGTCATGGATAGACTGCAGCAAGAACCCGTTGCCAAGATCGGCCAGAATATTTTTGATAAATCCTATATTTACTACAAATCGTGTGTACATGAAAAATCCAATAACATTTCACGCTACTTTGATATTATAAAACCGGGCGAGGGTTTGGAGTGGCCGCTGTTCGAACAGCTACAGGCCTATCGCCGCGGTGAGCTGAATTCCTCCCTCGACAATTGGCCCACCGGGCAGTTTGATCTTTTCGCTTTACTGGGCCAATTTGCAAGGTATGGCCTCAACAATGTGCTCTTAAGTCATTATATTTTAAAAGACAGCGAAACTTCGGTCTATTCCTTAATACGCAGAACGAATTTCGCAGAAAGTCATGCGATAGACCAGCAGGTTCTGATATCCCTGCTAGCCGGCTGGGGGTTTCCCCCCGATCTGGTCATGAAATATACCCGAGATATTAAGAAAACGGAGCACTATTGGCATAGTTTGTATAGAAATTATACAGCTTACTCCTCCATAGCGTTTGTTACCTTTCAAGAACTGAAACAACAGTATCCCCAGCTGAGCAACTTTATGGAGATCCTACTACCAGCAGAATTTCGAGATATGGGCCGCATATCGCTGTTTGATGAGAAATACTTTCAATTCCTCTTCGATAGACAGTGGAGTGCCGCCGAAACCCTAGATGCCTGTAATTACATAATGATAAAATTCTACATACACCTGCTGGCAGACACCGCTGCACACCTGACAAAACTCCAGTGCATCAAGGATCTAAAGGCCAAACTGGATTCCCCCCTCAACTTGCTGTACTATCAGTATGTCTACCAGCCGGAGGAATTGTCTACCAATCGTGACATTATCTCAATAGCCAATAAAACTCGTCACTACCTAATGGACACCATCCGGGAGAATAACTTACAACTAAGTGCATATGAACTGAATCTGCTGGACCAGAAAATGTCCACAATAGCCCTGAATGTGGGCAATTTGCCGCAAAATTTGCACATTTCCCGCATAACGAAATTCTTTGAGGACATTCCATCGCTGGAGCCAAACAATTACTATGGCAATCACCTGCATTTGCTGCGACATCGATTTCTCAAATCACTGTTGCCCCGTGAAAATCAAACGTATTTCATAGTCGGCGATAGGTCGGTGAATGGCCGATCATCGGCGCCCTTCTATGCCGGCCGTCCTCACATGGTGGTGTTGCCACTCGGTTTTCTGCAGCCACCGATTTACCATTACTCGTACGACCCCGTGTTCAAGTGGTCCCTGCTCGCCTATCAATTGGCCTATCATTATAGCCTTGGTATTTCTGGTCCTGCTCTGCAGAATCTGAGAACGAAACCATTCCAACACTGTAGCCCTGAGCTGGCCACCGTTCATGCCACTTACGATGTGGTGGCCGATTTGGTGGGTGTTCGAGTCGCTTACAATGCCTATGCCCGTGAACAATATGGCCAGCTGCAACCGGAGTTTTCGACCATATCGTGGAAGAAATTATTTTTTCTCAATCTATCGCAATGGTTTTGTGTTCGCCAGGATTATCCGGAGAAGGGTCGCGTGGCAAATGCCTTGCGTTTGCATAATATTGTTAAGAATTTGGAAAGTTTTGCAGAGGCCTTTCAGTGTCCGGTGGGTGGAAAAATGAATCCCAGGGAAAAGTGTCGTATATATTAGGAGACAAACATAGACAATAAACAATACAATACATTTATTTTAAGACTTTTATTCCCAGGTGTTTTCTACATTTCTATTAGAAATTTGGCCAGATGGCAATATTTCTACAAGAAATTTTTTCAGGTGGCAATACTTTTATAAGTAATTCGGCCAGATGGAAATATTTATATAAGAAATTCTGCCAGGTGGCAAATTTATTGAAGTAATTTGGCCAGGTGGCAATATTACTATATAAAATTTCTATAAGACATTTTGCCTGGTGTTTATATTTCTTTAAGGAATTTTGCCAGATGACAATATTTCTATAGGAATTTTGCCAGGTGGCAGTATTTCTTTGAGAAATTTTACCAGGTGGCAACATTTCTATAGGAAATTCTGTCAGGGGCAATATTTCTATAAACAATTATGCAAGGTGGCAATATTTCTACAGAAAATATTGACAGGAAATGTTTGCAGTTGGCACCACCTGGCAACATTTCTTATAGAAATTATGCCAGGTGGCAACATTTCTTATAGAAATTATGCCAGGTGGCAACATTTCTTATAGAAATTTTGCCAGGTGGCAACATTTCTTATAGAAATTATGCCAGGTGGCAACATTTCTTATAGAAATTATGCCAGGTGGCAACATTTCTTATAGAAATTATGCCAGGTGGAAACATTTCTTATAGAATTTATGCCAGGTGGCAATATTTCTTATAGAAATTATGCCAGGTGGCAACATTTCTTATAGAAATTATGCCAGGTGGCAATATTTCTTATAGAAATTATGCCAGGTGGCAATATTTCTTATAGAAATTATGCCAGGTGGCAACATTTCTTATAGAAATTATGCCAGGTGGCAACATTTCTTATAGAAATTATGCCAGGTGGCAATATTTCTTATAGAAATTATGCCAGGTGGCAACATTTCTTATAGAAATTATGCCAGGTGGCAGTATTTCTTATAGAAATTATGCCAGGTGGCAATATTTCTTATAGAAATTATGCCAGGTGGCAACATTTCTTATAGAAATTATGCCAGGTGGCAACATTTCTTATAGAAATTATGCCAGGTGGCAATATTTCTTATAGAAATTATTCCAGGTGGCAACATTTCTTATAGAAATTTTGCCAGGTGGCAACTTTTCTTATAGAAATTATGCTTGGTGGCAAAATTTCTTATAGAAATTATGCCGGTGGCAACATTTCTCATAGAAATTTTGCCATGTGGCAACATTTCTTATAGAAATTATGCCGGTGGCAACATTTCTCATAGAAATTTTGCCATGTGGCAACATTTCTTATAGAAATTTTGCCAGTTGGCAACATTTCTTATAGAAATTTTTTTCTATTTGAAATTCTGTCAACAAATATTGACAGGAAATATTTGCAGTTGCCAATATGTCTCTAGGAAGGAATTAGAGTTGGCAATATATCTAGAAGAATTTTCCCAGCGGGCAACATATCCATTAGAAAATTAGCCAGGTGGCAACATTTCTATTAGAAATTCTGCCAATGAACAATATTTCATATAAAAATGTTGCCAGCTGGACATATTTCCCTAAGAAATCTATTGTGTCATAGCAGACATTTCATGAAGCAAACTATTCCTACAAATTGAAGATGCCGGACTGAAAAATGAGTGTGTTATAAATTAAAAAAAAAAAACATTTTAAAGTTCCGCCCTTACACTTCTGCTGTTTGTTCGGTTTTTCTCTGCAAACCATTTAAATATTATTATTTCCTATGCACAAAGTTGCCACCTCCCCCCCACCTTTTATCTTAAATATCCCCAAATTTATGTGTTTGCATTTATTCATTGACTAAAACGTTTTTTTTTTTCCACAAAATTTGGCACTCAATTTTGTTTGGCTTGCTGGCATTTTCCGTGCTTGTGTTTTTTTTTTCTTGGTATATTTTGTGGATGGTGAAAATTTGCAAAGTGTATTATGGTATGGAGTCTAGAGTACTGCTATGCATGTTTGTGCATGTTTACAATGTACTTTTTGAATTATGTGTGTGGTTTTTCTCCACAGCACACTTGCATATGTGCACTTTTTTCCTTCATGGTGGGGATTTTCTTGTCTTGGCATACTTATCGGTGTTGTTTTGGCTAAAAGATTATAAAGTCAAGGTTAGTAAGGAAATTGAAAAAAAAAACAGCTTCGCCACATGATTCTTTTCAGTGTTGCAAATGTGTTTCTTCAATATACAATTAAATAAATGGAATCTAAATTAAAGAAAGTGTCTTGCTAAAAAACTACTTGGGCAAATGTTGTACAATGACTGGTGTCATTTGTCATGGAAGGAGTTTCAAAGTATCTTCCATGAAGACTAAGCGGAATTAAAGGAATTAAAAATATATCATAAGAATAATGGGATATATAATAGTTTTATGTACTATGCAATTGGCTTTGTTCTTGGCTGATCTTGGCTTTGTTTTGAGTTGTATTTGATGAAAATATGTCCAATAGTTCTGAAGATATAAACGTTTACCTCCATATACCTCCAAATAATATCAATCATACGCACCAAAGCATTTCCTCTTAGTTTTATTTAGAAATATTGTTTCTAAATTAAGTCAGAAGATTCGAACGCTCTAAGAAAGGGGAAAGTGCAAGAAATGTTGTCAGTTGGCAGTTTTTCTATAAGAAATTTTGCCAGGTGGAAATATTCCTATAGAAATTTTGGAAATGGCGACATTTCTATAAGAATTTTTGACAGGTTACAATTTTTCTCCAATAAATGATGCCACTGAAAAAATATTTCCATAAGAAATTTTGCCAGAGGTGGGAATATTTCTATAAGACATTTTGCCTGAGGTGGGAATATTTCTATAAGACATTTTGCCGGAGTTGGCAATATTTCCATAAGAAATTTTGACAGGTGACAATGTTTCTATAAGAATTTTTGACAGGTGGCAATATTTCCATAAGAAAGTCAGGTGGCAATATTTCTATAAGAATTTTTGCCAGTTGGCAATATTTTCATAAGAAATTCTGCCAGGTGAAAATTTTTCTCCAAGAAATGTTGCCACTGAAAAAATATTTCAATAAGAAATTTTGCCATTTTGAAATATTTCTATTTCATTTTGCCAGAGGTGGGAATATTTCTATAAGACATTTTGCCAGAGGTGGGAATATTTCTATAAGACATTTTGCCGGAGGTGGCAATATTTCCATAAGAAATTTTGACAGGTGACAATGTTTCTATAATACATTTTGCCATAGTTGGCAATATTTCTATAAGAAATTTTGGCAAAGATGGCCATATTTCTAAAAGAAAATTTGTTTATAAGAATGTTTGCTATTTGGCAATATTTCCATAAGAAATTGAATGGGAAAAATCAATTTCCTTTAAGAGTACTTCCGATATTGTAAATGTTTGTCTTTGTAGTGCCATGGATCGTATGATTAATAATAATTCAGAAAGGTTTAAGTAAATCAGCCTTAACACCCCATTCCCTGAACATATTTTGGCCGGACAAATTGTTTTTTAAACAGCAGAACTTCTATAATTGTTATGGGCATCTATTGGAACTTATAGCTTTCCATTTTTAGCCATGTCTTTGGGTTGGAAATGTCATTTGCCTTTTAAATCTTTTCTCAGATATTTAACTAATTTCCCATATTTCCAGGGATTATTGGAATTGATAATTGAACTTTTACCATTCCAAGTACAAGAAATCTAAATATCATATTAGTTTGGACATCTCTCTCTTCCTCCCTCTCTCTCTCTCATTAAGGTTATATCAAAGAACCAGCACGTCGTTCACACACAAGTCACAAGGACTCGTTTGGCAATTAACTCAAATTCTCCAACGTTTGACACCAGTTAAAATTATGGCCTAGCTGGGAAAGCATATCTCTGGATTGTTGTCCACATGCTTTGGGGTTTGGTGTTTTTGGTTTTAATGTAATGTCATTGTTTCTATTTTTATGAAAAAAATTTCTTCTTTGACTTTTAAAAACAACAACAAAGACTTTTCAACTGTACCTGCAAAACTGCATTAACTTTTCAGTCTCTTCTGAGTTCCAGTCTGTCGCTTTGTATAGAGAAGAGTGTGTGTGTGTGTGAATTTTATGAACCCAAAGGTTTCCTTTCTGGGTGTCAAAAGACATTTGTCATCATAACTTTATGTTTCAGTGCTTAAAGAGCATTTCATGCGCCTGGATGTATGCTTTACAGAATGCTTTTTCTTTTGCCATATTCACGTATGGATATGTGTGCGTGTGTGTGTAACTCTCTGATAGTGCGAGTGTGTTTTTGAGCGGAGTCCTTCAATGTTGAAATACACACACATGTATATACACTGAGTGTGCTGGTATGTGTGGCTAAGTGTATATGAGTGTGTGTGGTTTACATTCTGTTGCGAGTGTGAAAAAATGTAATGTACGTAGAAAAGTTTAAAGTTAAAGTCATGAATTATGCGACTTTGTGGTTTTATTACCAACACCAACACACACACACATACATTTGCACACTCTGACAGGCTCTACTCCCTCTCACTCTCTCTTGCAGCGAATCATGTCCTGTTTGGTATCCTTTTCAGAAATTTAAAATGTATGTTTTGTTTCGTTTCGTTTCGAGTGCTGGTGATGGTGCTGGTGCTGGTGCAAATGTAAAAGTGTTTAAACTTGTGAAAGTGGAAAAAATTAAATAACATTCATAATGAGAAAAATGACAACACTTCCCTATGATACTCCAGAGATCACAGGGAAATTGGGCTAAAATGCTAACAAGGTTGCTACACGTGCGTACTTGAGAAATATTTGTGTCATTAACAAGGAGGGGAATTTAACACGCTCAAGATCGTATCGTTGAACAATTTGCAATAATTCACAATGCTGCCATGTGTAGAGAGTAGTCTGGATGTTTTTTGACCCCTCCGGTTTTACCTATTCAAAAGTTATGAAACGTTTTTCTTTAGTTGGCATATAATTAAGAACAGTCATACGCACCAGTGGCTGGAAAAGGCAATTTTGCGATATCTGTGGAATCGTGTCTTTGTCGCTTTGTCTGTTCCAGTTTTATAAAATAGTTTTCGATCTTTTTTATTTTTCTCTATTTTGGCCACATTCTGTACTTTTTGTTACTGTTTTTATCCCCTTTACAATCCCAGGTACAAACGACAGTTCCAATACATATTCCTACTTCTTGCTCTTTTAATTTTATTTTCATTTATAAAGGGTGTTTTTTATTGAGGTATAGAACTTCGAATTGAAATAAAACACAAGAAAATCGTTTTAATGTCCATCAATTTGGCTTTATTGGAAGGATAATTTTATGCCATTAATGTTTAAATATGATTTCGGGCATGTGGCCGCCGCGGCTGGCTCGAATAAAGCCAATTCTACAGGTCCAATTTAAATTTTGTGATGAAAATCAGCATCGAGATGAATCTCATTTTCGGCCCATACACCAAAATCACGACGCATTGCATGGTCTCGCGGCTTTAATTCTTGCACAAGCTGGATCTTGTAAGGTCGCAAGCCAAGATCTTTGCGCAAAATCTTCCATAAAGTTGATGGACAAAGCTCCAATTGTTGTGCACGTTGGCGAATCGATTCATTCGGACGGAGCTTGCGGTGAACTTCGTGACCTGAACCATTACTTTCGAAATAAATTTGCTCGATTTGCAAGCGTTGTTCTTTTGTCAACCTGTTCATGATGAAATGGCAAACCAAACTAAATATTAATCACTTGACAGCTGACAAAATGGCCGCCAGTTAAAAAAGTGATTCCAACTTAAAGTTCTATACCCCAATAAAAAACACCCTATATATTTGACCAGTTTTTACCGTTTTGGCTCATATTCCCATTTTAAAATTTTTAGCTCGATACAATTTTGTTACACATTTTCGTGTTCCTTTTGTACTTTTTTTTATCCCATTTTGGTACGTTTTTGGCCTTTTTTTCGTCCCTTCTCTAAGTATTATCAACCTGTTGTTTTTTATCCCGTATTGGCCTTTTTTTGGTCCTTCTATAAGTATTATCAACATGTTGCTCCTTTTTTAATTGTTTCCCTATTTTTGTCCCTTTTTTATACCGATTGGCCCTTTTTATGGTCCTTTTTTTGATCTTTTTTTATTTGTTTTCCTTTTTTTGTTTCTTTTTTTATCTCGTCTTTCTCTAAATGTTAACAACATGTTGCTGCCAAAAACACGTTTCACTTTTTTTTTATTATTATCCCCTTTTGTCCCTTTTTTTATCCCTTTTACCAGTTTTTAACGTTTTGGCTCATATTCCCTTTTTTAAAATTTTTAGTTCGACAGAATTTTGTTACACATTTTCGTGTTTTGCCCTTTTGTACTTTTTTTATCCCATTTTGGTACGTTTTTGGAATTTTTTTCGTCCCTGCTCTAAGTATTATCAACCTGTTGCTGCCAAAACCATGTTTCATCTTTTTTATATATTCCCCTCTTTTTGTATTTTTTTTATCCCGTATTGGCCCTTTTTGGGTCCTTCTCTAAGTATTATCAACCTGTTGCTGCCAAAAAAAATGTACCAGCATTTTTATTTGTTTCCCTCTTTTTGTCCCTTTTTTATACCGATTGGCCCTTTTTATGGTCCTTTGTTGATCTTTTTTATTTGTTTTCCTCTTTTTGTCCCTTTTTTATCTCGTTTTGGTCCTTTTTTTGATCTTTCTCTAAATGTTATCAACATGTTGCTGCCAAAAACATGTTTCACTTTTTTTTATTTTTGCCCCTTTTTGGCCCGTTTTGGCCCTTTTTTGGTCCTTCTTAAAGTATTATTAAACTGTTGTTGCCATCAATAGGTTTAATTTTTTTTTTATTTTTTTACCCCCTTTTGTCCCATTTTTTATCCCGTATTGACCCCTTTTTTTGAACCTACTCCAAGTAACCAGTTGTTTGCCATTAATATGTTTCACTTTTTTCTAATTAATTTAATCGACTTTACTGATTTTTATCAGAAATACAGTTGATCATAATCTCAGTTCTGCCCATACACTCCATAATATTAATCATACGCACTGTTAAATTTTATTTTAAAATCAATTAGCATTATTTTTTCCATTAGAATGAACCTTAGTCCTTCTAATCTAAGCATGGATGACACGGAATCCACTAAGATGATTTATATCGCACACAACAAAAATCAAAATCCTAGGGTCCAACCATAATCAATGAATGAAACAGGTTTTAAATGTTTCTGAATTTTTTTTAAATTTCATCACGCCATTTAGCATACCCTATCGTTCTAAAAGCTACACAAAACGGGTGTGCAAACATGTGTTATGTGCACAAACATTATCACTGGAATTACCTTTACGACAATTGACTTTTTAAGATTTTTTCTTTGGAAGCCCACAGAGCGTATGATTAATATTTATTAAGATACACTTCCGTTGAATTGCTCATAGGCTAAAAAGTTCTAAAGCTATTTAAATAAAACTATACTGCTATGAAAGATAACATAACACACTAGATCATGATTTAAAAATCAATTTGTGGAGAAATATAACATTGGTGGCTGGAATGCAGATTTCTAAAAATGTCTAGGATTTTTTTTTTTTTTTGTAGATTCGTCTATAAATGCCTTTGATAATCTGTTGCAGTGTAGTGCAGATTGTAACTTACAAGTTTCTATAATCTGCAATGGAGAATTTCAATAGACCCGGGATTAAATTAAATAAATTTAAATCTTACTGAACGTGATTAGAAATGTATGGTCGGTATTATTTTATTTCTTTATTTATTCGTATATATATACAAAAGAAAGATTATAATAAACTAAAATATAAAGGGCACTAGCAACAAAGGCTATCGGCCTGATTATGTAAGATAATTTCTTCAAAGATGATGGAAAAATATCTTCAAGTAAAAAAAAAATCCTTCACTAAACATTCCGAATTAAGTTGGATTTGCAACCAGCATTCTAAGATGATTTCTCTGAGTACCATGGATCGCATGATTAATATTAATTAAGAGGTATTTAAAGTAGATTCCTCTTAACTTCCAAACTTCTGGAGATATTTTACTATGGTAAATTTCATTTTAAAGCAACTCTAACCCACTATAAAACGTGGATACATTATTTTATCCGAACATATCGAAATACTTACCAAATTTACAATAACTTGTAAATTTCAAATGGCTCATAACTCACAAAGCTTTGTGGGTTGACCTTTAAGCATAAACCCTCAACGTTCATACTCTGGACTATGTGACCGTTTTGCTAATGATTTGAAAACAATATCTTATGGTCGATTAAAAGCACAAATTGTTGAGACGCAACCAAAATCTTAAGAAGCTTCAAAAAATATGATTTTATGAAGCAAAATTTTTTCATAAATCATTTTTATCGTTTGTATTATATCTATTTTTTTTTTTTGTTTTGCTTCTTCGGCAAAGTTAATTGTTTTAAACAAAACTTTGCCATTATCATAACACAAAGTGGAAGGAGGGAATAGAAAACGAAATAATGAAAACAATCTTCTGCGTATGAATGGATGTCTGACTATATGTTTTGGTTTTTTCATTTATCTTTTATTCATCCCCCTTTTTTTCACTTTATTCCATTTTGATATCCGTTCTTAAATAAATACACGATGCAACAACTTTTCGCTGGGGTAGTGTGTGTGTGCAACTTTTCCTCCCCTCGCATCGTACCCTGTTCCATTTGGGCCCCCGAAAGATTTGCATTTTAAATAGCTGGCAAACGGAATGTGTATATGTATCACATTCTCTTCTTTTTTTTCTCTCACTCTCTCTCTTAATTTAAGTGTTATAATATGCATTTAATTTTGCATCTCATTTTGTGTTCTTTGGCGTATTCGCCAACGAAGAGATGGCAAATGCTGTTGGATTTTAAAGAAGATTTAAGTGTAAAATATAATACATTTATGTGCATGTGATATTATAAAAGATTTATTCGTGTATGTAGTGGAATTGGATTATGGCCTTAGCGACACCGAGGTGAGGCAACGATGGCAGAATGGCTAATTAAAACATGAAAACTTTATGTGGCATGAAATAAATCTTATGTAGTTTCTTTTATGTGCAACATTTTAATCAATTTGTCATGTTTTGTTTTTTAATATAACTTCTTTTGAAAATGCGATACAATTTGAAATTTATTGCCGTGGAGACTTTAGATGGATTTCAGGGGACGTCAGGGGTTGAAAGAAATTTTTATTGTCATTTATATTTATTGCGAAATGCAACTTAAAGGTCTGTAATTGAAGAGAAACCAAAGTTGGAATGTTTTTGCTTTAATTTCATTTAACCAGATAAAGGCGACCTTTTAAAATTTCTTGAATTTACATTCTGGATTATGTTTCCTTTCGTTACCAGGCAATTTCATTGAAATAGCTTTAGAACATCAACAGTTATGACTGATTTACTTCAAATACCTATTAATTAATATTAGTCATACGCTCCATAGTTTTCTTTTAAGGAATTGTTTAAAAGTGGTTTTAAAAATGCAAACATTTGTTCAAAACCCATGAGATTGTTATCTATTAGGAATTATTTATTATTTAAAACAAAAATTTTAAATTTAGCTCATGCACAGGATTCCACAGTTACCCAGGACATTTCGCATGAGGTAACTACGATGAGGCTACCAACGCCCGTCCACCTCATTATTTGAAAATGCTTCCTACGGATTTAGAATTATTGCCATGTGTGCCAAAGGGCTCATGAACAATTGTTAAATTGAATGTTGAGAAATTTTAATTTATTGAGATTCCAGAACGTTTGCTGTGCAAGCTGGCATTTTCAAAAAATGTATTCATTTAAATTCAGGCCAAGCCCAACAACAGGTTCTAAGTAAGTAATTTAAATTCTGATTAATTTCTTCTTTTGTTTCCATATAAGTCCTTAAAAATATCTTCAAAACATCAGCAGCTATGACTGATTTATTTTGAATAAACCTTAATTAATATTAATAATACGCTCCATGGGATTGTAAAGGAAATCGATATAAATACGTTACGTTATAGGAAAGAATTAATGTGCCACTATGATCTATGGAGAATTATGGGATTTAGAAAGGATTTATTAAATTAATATTAATCATACGCCCCATGGGGTTTTAAAGGAAATCATTAGAAATATTTACACCATAGGAAACAAATTAAGGACTTGTGGAAGCTTTTTCTTAATTAATATTAATCATACGCCCCATGGGCGTGAGTGAAATCGTTAGAAAGACGTAACACCACAGCGAAAAATTTTCAAAAAATTTATGGTGATTAACATCTACGGAGAATTATGGAATTTTCAAAGACTATTGCAATTACAAGTTTGAAACATGATCAAGCGAGTACAAGAGCTATTAGAATTACACAAAGTCTCTTGAGTTATAAAGAATTATCGTCGTACAATCGTAAACCATGATAAGATCTGCTCTTCCAATACGAAGTGTGCCACGGGAGCCTACAAACCAAAACATAACGTACATGCCTCGTCTCAGAGTGGCCTGGAGTCCATTTCCATGGACCAAAAACAAACGGTAACTTTTGATCTGGCAAACATTTTGGAGTTCTCTATAAAACGGATTGTTGACAGATTCAAAATCGTATCGTATATATTTTAGAAATATTTCCAAAGTGGACTACTTTTCGTACGTAGAGCTCTCTTTCAAGTGCACAACGTCGGCCTCAATCTGCAATGCTCCATGTCCGTGCTGGCCCTTAAATGCATTACTTTCGTGGTTCAAAAGACCAGGGTTGACCTCAGTCAGATCTTATAGAAATTCAATTTAATATAATTTCTTTTAGCCAGCCAAAAAAATTCTGATTTTTCAAATTTTTCCTTTGACCAATTTTTCCACTTTTTGAATTTAAGTTTTAAGTTATATTTTTTGTTTACAACTTGTTCAAACTACTATCGAACAATAATTAAATTAAAAAAATGGAAGTTTTTAAATTACTGACATTCCAGAATTTTTCTGGTGCAAGGTTTCGCATTTTACAAAAAAAAATATGTTTTGTCGTACTACAAAATTGTCACCTTTTTCAGGTTTTGAAAAAAATATAATTTTATCTTACGATTTTGTCGTATGTCAAGCATTGTAAGAGTGACTAAACACAACTTTTTTTATTAAAAAATTTGTTTTTTTTTCTCTATTAGGATGTCTGCATTTTGTTAGTACCAAATATAGTTTGGTTGCAGCAACTATTTTTAAAAATAATCCAATTTGAAAAAAAAAACCATGCGTATGATTAATATTAATGAAGAAGTTCTGTCCGAAAACTCTGCATTACTTTCTGCGAAAGCATTGACCGTGGACTAACTTATCCTTTTACATTTAAGAAATGTAAAAGAAACCGAAACCAATGTGATAAGGTAGAAGGATTATCCATTTCCGTCTGTTTTTTTGTCACTGCCTTCTCATTACTTCCCTAAGTATTCAGCTAGTAATGCTCATATCAGTGCCGGTACTTTGTACACGGACTTGAAAACAAACAACCATGGATGGTCATAAATAGTTCCCGCCAAAAACCCTAATTTGCAAACTTTATTTCATCCCTGTATCTCTTATAGTTCAGAGATTCAGGCCTTCCAAATGAATATCAATCATACGCCTAGTGGAACTTCCCCTGAAATGATTCGCTTTCCGGTTAATCACTAGCAAAAACTCAAATCTCTGTGCAGATATAAATTGGCAAGAAGTAATCCAGAGTTGTTGGCATTTTAAACTTCATTGAAATGAATAGAATTTTATTATTTCCACCTGTATTGAAAAAAAAGAGTGGTTTTCTTAAGAAAACTAAGAAATGTACAATTTCGCGGTTAACGACTTGTTCATAGAGGAAATATCTTTCAACAGGAAATCCAGAATTTAAAAAAATCCTTATCTCTTACAAAATGTTCGTCGTGCTCAGAATAGCTCACATCCTATATATGAGAGTCAATATACTGAGTATCATCATAAACTTTACAAACGTTGGCTGCGTTCAGCCTTTCCTTTTCTTGCTACAACAACAATAACTTAAAGGCTGCCTTTCTCCAGCCTGTTTTATGTTCCTTCTATTTCACTACAATTGCTCGATTCATATATCGTCGCCGGCATGTGCTCGTACGTTTCAGCCTTTTCATTGTTAAAACTCTTTTCCTTTCGCTTACTACTGGCTGGCTACATGTTGTTTTCTCAAATACTTGATAAATTTGCTTATCCTATGCTGGGCCACCGGTTGCCCGTGTATACCTACAGTTAAAGTTAACTTGATATACGCTTCGAAGACTTCTGACAAAAGACCACGTCAAATGTTATGTTAGTTCATTGTGTGGCAGGACAAAAAAACACACACACACAAACTCGCAAAGGTTGCTATCCTTTTTTTGTTTTTGCTCCCCCAGCAATGCGAGAACTGGCAACTGAAGAGTGCTCAAGGTTAGTTATAAAAAATAAAAGAGATTAATTTAATTATTGTTAAAGCTTTAGTGTGGTTCACTTTCAAAAGCTATCATACATATAAAAAGGATTGTGGGCGAAGGGAAAAACAACATTTCATAGACAATAAACCCATAAGCCATAAAACTTGAAGTACCAAGGACCTTGAGCACAGCGTATTAAATCATGACTTTGTGTTTCGTTAGGGGGGGACTACAAAAAAAAACTTGAGAAGAAATAAAAACGACATCGTTAATAATTGTAATAATTTCTGGGAAATATGGAATATGGTTTTTTTTTTTGGAAACACAAAATTACATCAGCCTGAGATTTATTAATATGGGCAGAAAGAAAAAACTTCTCCACAACAGTATAAAACTAGTATTAAATCCGTGGCTTGCTAAAAGGAACAATGCCAAAATATTTTTAAAAAAAATCCTTTTAATTTTATCTGAAATTTTTTTGATTACAATTACATTTATTTGTCTCTTTGGGTTTGAAATTGGTTATGAAATAGAGAAAATAAATCAAATACACAAGTATAAGGTGAAAACAGAAGAATTTTGACATTGGCCCTTTTAGCACCAAGCCACAGATTTAACACTAGTTTTATTCTGTTTTGGAGTTTCCTATCGCCGTAGAAGTTCTCTTTTTTGCCCATATTAATAAATCTTATTTATATGGGAAAGCCATTTTGCTGAACGGTCGTAAAAATTAAAATAAAAAAAACTAAACGTATTAGTAATATTAATTTAGAAATATTGGGGTGGCGTATTAGCAATATTAATTATTAACCATCAACAAACACTACTCTACCCTTTCCTCCCTACAATACCCTTCTTTCCTAACGATAACAGTGCATTGCATTTATGGGGGACATCCAAAGTTAGTTAGTCCAAATTATTCAGATATCTGTGATCACAAACCCATTACTCGTATTTGCCCATATTTGTTATTTATATGGGAAAGCCATTTTGCTGAACGGTCGTAAAAATTAAAAAAAAAACAGAACGTATTAGTAATATTAATTTAGAAATGTTGGGGGGCGTATTAGCAATATTAATTCAAAAACACGACTCTACTCTTTCCTCCCTACAATACCCTTCTTTCCTAACGATAACAGTGCATTGCATTTATGGGGGACATCCCATTCATTATTCCGATATCTGTGATCACAAATCCATAGCAGCCTGGGCTTAACCAAATAAAACCGAAACAGCCTTAGATGCAAGTGCTTTTAAAAGTAGTTTATTATAATTTTGAATAAATAAATAAAAAATAAACCATCTCTTTCTGCTCGCGTAATCTATGGAAATACATTTGTATAATTTATTGACCAACCATGCGTATGATTAATTTTAATGAAGCCGTACTGTCAGAAAACTCTGCATAACTTTCCCGCAAACACTTGATAACTGGCACAAATGAAAACTTAATAAATCCTAAACATTGTAAGCAATTTGTTTAACAGAAAATTTTTTAACTGACGTTAGGAAGTTAGTGATTGTTTTTTTTTCAAAAACGTAAGTAGAGCTCTCTTTCAAGTGCACAACGTCGGCCTGAATCTGCAATGCTCCCTGTCCTTGCCAGCCCTTAAATGCATTACTTTCGTGGTTCGAAAGACCAGGGGTTGCCCTCAGCCAGGTCATATTGAAATTCAATTCAATTTAATTTAATTTCTTTTAGCCAGCCAAAAACAAATTCTTTGAAATGATTTTTCAAATTTTTCCTTTGACAAACTTTTCCACTAGTTTCGTTTTTTTTTCTCTTCTTCTCCTTTTTTTTTTTGCTCTCAGTGTGTTTATTAAAACATAAATAACAGCAATGAACCGTTATAAGTGATGGTGTTTTACTTTTTTTTTGTTTTTGTGTGTTTCCTTCATTTTATTTTTTCCTTCTACGCCTTTTTGCAATTTGTTCCTGTTGCTGTAAACAACGAAAACGAAAAAAAAACGAATGAATTCCATTTCATGTTTTCTTATTTTCATTTCCAACTTAAAATAATTTCATGTAAAGGTAAGTCAAGTTTTCTCGTTGAATGTCTGTTTGCTGTGCGAGAAAAAATATTATTTATTATTGAAAGGATAAAAACAAGTAAATGCGGGCAGGAGAAGAGGAAAGAATTCATCGAATTGGTTGAAAAATTGATTGAAAATATTCATGCACTTGAAGTAATTTAAAATATTACCAGCATTGGCTGGGGTTTTTTTTTTTTTTTTGGAGAGTAATCCAAGAACAAGTAATGATATTGAAGGTCCAACATAAAAAAAGCGGCAAGGCGTGGAAGATTATCCGTTGAAAAAAAACGGTATGGAGAACATAAACCAATGGGCTGGGAATTTTGACTGGCGGCGAGGAAATTCCTATAGTCGGTGAATGAGGTATTTAAATAGTTGGTAGTCAGAGATTTCAACTACCTCGATCACAAGGCCTGGATTGTATTACGATTGTGTTTGTCTGAATTAATATTAATCATACGTCATTATTCACACACACTTAATTAATAATAATCATACGCAATTAATTAATATTAATCATACGCAATTCATTTATTTTAATCATAGGCATCCAACTAATATTAATCATACGCAAGTAATCAGTACTTAACTAATATTAATCATATGCAATTTAATAATATCATCATAGGTAGTTGAATAATATTGATCAAAGACAATCAATCAATATTAATCATACGCCATTAATTAATATTAATCATACGCAAATAATTATGTTCATCGAAAATTAATTAATATCAATCATAGGCAATTAATTAATATCAATCATAGGCAAGTAATTAATATTAATCATACGCAATTAATTAATATTAATCATACGCAAATAATTATGATCATCGACAATTAATTAATATCAATCATATGCAATTAATTAATATTAAGCATACGTCATTAATTAATATTAATCATACGCAGTTAATTTATTTTAATCATAGGCAACCAAAAAATATCAATCATACGCAAGTAATCAGTACTTAACTAATATTAATCAGATGCAATTTAATAATATTATCATAGGTAGTTAAATAATATTAATCAAAGACAATCAATCAATATTAATCATACGCCATTAATTAATAATACTCATATGCAATTAATTAATAATAATCATACGCAAATAATTAATATTAATCATAGGCACTCAATTAATAGTATGCATACGAAATTAATTAATATTAATCATACGCAATTAATTAATATTAATCATTCGCAATTAATCAGTACTTAACTAATATTAATCATACGCAGTTTATATACAATCAATCAATATTAATCATTCGAAATGATTTAATATTGATCATACGCAAAGAATTAATATTAATCATACGCAATTAATTAATATTACCAATATGCAATTAATAAATATTAATATTAAGCAAAATGTGGAAGGCCGTGGTGTGGTAGGTAGTGTGTGCGACTATCACACAGAAGATCCCGAGTTTAAAACCGGCTAAGACCATCAAACATTTTTCAGCGGCTGTTTCCACCTCGTACATGTTGGCGACTTTACGAGTAAGAGAGTAATAGCTAATAATTATTTATTTATTTATTAATTACAGTACAAAGTATTTTTATATTCTCATTTTGGGACCAAAGGAAACCCAGGAGACACAGACAATATGGCTAGATTTTTGCAGCGACAGACTTTGGTGGGAATCGAATTCACAACTCCCATGATGATGGGGAAACACGCTACCAGCTCCCCTCTTAGGGCGCTTCCCAAAAATAATATATGTTAACAAAAGTTTTTGTAAACATATTCCAAAAAACAAAACATAATCCGCCCCACTTTTTTCCAAATGTCAAACACGAAATATTAAAAATGCTGATTTTCTTCAAAGTCTGATGTGTTGCCATGCGTATGAATTCTATTTCATACAATTATGTTAGGAACTTTTAAAGTTATGAGTAAATCTACCAATACACCACTTAATTAATGTTAATCATACGCCCCAAGGCATTTTAGTTAATTTATTGAAATAACATGACACAGTCGGTGCAAAGCAGTAGAAATCAAGAAAAATAAGGGCTAATGATAATTACAGAGAATTTTAATATGTCTGTGGATCAAAACAACGACCTTTACGCAGTCACATGTTGGGTTCAAATCTTAAAGGAAGAAAAAATTGACATCAAACACAATAATCGGAAATCAGTGCCTGACTGAGAATCTTAATGGGAATAGATAGTGCATTTTCGTGATGACATAAAATCAAATGAGTATTAATGACAGAGGTTGCTGTCATTCGCAAAGTAGTAGATCGGGTTCACAGTCTTACCCAACAGGTCGTCAAGGAAAATAAGAAATAGAGAAGGATGGAGGACAGAAACTATATAATTTCAATTGTGTACTCTTAAATTAATATCTATGAAAGTAACGTAAAAACCAAACAAAGTGACCATCATAGTCATTTCCTGTTTTTCCGTTTCAGTTTTTTTCATTTATCCCGTTCCCACAGAGTTACACTCAGCCTGGGGTAAAACTACAATCCCTGCACTCAATCAGAGCGAAAAAAAAGACTCCAAACGGGCAAAGCAAAACAAAAAACTTTATTTGTATAACAACTAATCAATCAGACATTAATTAAACCCATTAAAACAGACACTTCATACAATACAACAAAAGACTCTGTCCGGTAGAACGGCAAACAAGCCAATGAACGTGTACGTTCACTAACCAGCCGGCAACCGGATAAAAACGAACGAGCACATCAAGAGGAAGTGAAGAAGAAAAACAAAAATAATTTTCAATTTCCACTAGAGACTTAAGAGAACTGCTGCTGCTGCTGCCGCTATTGTTCTTGTTTGACGCTAATGATGAGCAAAGGACTTTGCCAGCCCCTCCGCCCCGAACAATTCCCGATAATAATGGTGATGATGATAGCGCAGAGCAGCGCAGAGCAGCGCAGAGTTGAGCTGAGCTGAACAGATGAAAACAACAACACTTCAATAATTTTAATAGTATCAATGAACCACACACACCCTTCGTTAAACTTGCAACAATGACGAGCGGCAAAGTAACCGCTGTCTCAATATGCTGGCCACCCGAGCGGCAACCACACACTCTACCCACAGCACGCATTGTGCCGCGACAGCAGCTGTGTGCTGTGTCGTGTGGCAGTGGCAGTGGCAGCATTCAGAGTGCGCAAAGCACTCATGGCATTATTATTGGATGAATCTCAAGTGATTTCGATAAAGCACACGCACACACAGACCCTGGGCACACAAATAAATGAAATTTATGAGTTACGATTTTCTTTTTTGTTCTCAACATTTCACTTTTGTTTTACAGCGATTTTTCCTCATGCTTTCGTTTTTTTTTTTTTAAAAAAATCCATCTACTTACTATTGGCAGGCGAAGAACCGAACCGAGGTGGACATTAAATAATTGGAAGGAAAATCCAAAGGACCAGGAGTTCCCGGTTACTCGGAGATGCAAGTAAATCATTGGTTAACCGTTAAGAAGCAAAGGTAATAATTGAAAAATTCCAAAGGAAGAAGAAATACAAACTGTGGACGTTGGTGCAATTGGAAAAGGAATGAGACTTTAAATAATTTATTTAATTCATAAAGCATTTGCTTGTGCTACGAGAGGAGTGTACAAAGGAGAAATACTTTTTAGTAACAGGTAAGGAAATAATGAATCACTTTCTTAGTTCAATGAACGTTTTTCAATAGGATTTTCTTTAACGGTTAATGTTCTTAAAGTCTAAAATGTTGTCTTTCAAAACTATTTAGTTGAATAGCAAAATTCCCATGACTAACGAAGTTGTTGCCCATTCTTTCTAAGTGCACCCCAATTAATGTTCTTAAAGTCTAAAATGTTGTCTTTCAAAACCATTTAGTTTAATCGCAAAATTCCCATAATTAACAAAGTTATTGTCCATTCTTTCTAAATGCACCCCAATTAATATTAATCATACGCTCGGTGGATTTTTTGAAGAAATTATTCAAAAACCACCCGGAATTGGTGGGAAACTACCAGAAAAGCCAATTTAATTTACTTAAATGAATGTTCACAATATTATTCAACACATGAATGTCATTGTAAATATCTGCCAATGAATATTAATCATACATCAATCGAAAGAAAAAACAATTATTTCATTATCGTAAAGCACTGAAAAAACAACTCCTTAAATGTTGAGATCAAAAAGAAATTATAGCGGACAAGTTGTAGTGCTAGGTAGATATCTGCTACTATTTTAATAAACGTCCATAAATATTCGCTGGTTACCAGATTATGTCAGCTAATTGAAAGGAAAAAACTTAGGACTGTTGAGAAGTCCAAAATACCCAAGATTTTACGACAGATTAGGTAAAGAACGATCTCTCTACACTTGTGTGTATTCCATCGAGTGCAACTTAGTTAATATTAATCATACGTATCATACAAAAAAAAACTATATTACCATAAATTTACGGGATTTGTCAAACCCAAATAGAAATGATGGAATGAAATGTGCAGAATGTCAATATGGAGAGAGGATAATTCTCTGAATGCCAGTTGACTATGCGAAGGATGAGAACTGTATAATGGTACAGTTCTGTAAGAAAAATCATCGAATCCGGAATATTCATTGAAATTAATTTGATATTTATAGGAAAATTCATAAAAAAAAATTGTAATATTTTAAGAAAATTCGCTGAAATTGATTGGGTTTTACGAGAAAAATGCATGAATGCATTGAAAATGATACGATTTTTGAAAAAAAAAACTATTAAAATTGTTTGAATTTTTATAGGAAATTTTGAGTAAAATTTATGCATTTTTATAGCAAATTTTCTGAAATTTTTGTTTAACTTTTTTAGGCATTATCAAAAATTTCGCTGAAATTGATACGATTTTTGAAATTTTTGAAAAACATATTAGAATTTTTGGGATTTTTGAAGGAATATTAGGGAAAAAATATGAAGTTTTTGAATTTTTATAGGAAATTTTGAGTAAAATGTATGCATTTTCATAACAAATTGTCTGAAATTTCTCAAAAATTTCGCTGAAATTGATACGATTTTTGAAAAAAAAATTTCAGGTGTTCTTAAAAATGCTGTGGAAATTGATGGGATTTTTGTAAAAAAAAAAGTTATTTAAATTTTTGGGATTTTCATAGGAAATTTTGAGTAAAATTCATGCATTTTTTATAGCAAATTTTCTTTAATTTTTGTTTCATTTTTTTAGGCATCTGCTGAAATTGATGCGATATTTGAAACAGAAAAACTTATTAGAATTTTTGGGATTTTTAAAGGAAATTTTCAGTAAAATGTATGCATTTTTTATAGCAAATTTTTTAGAATGTTTGTTTAATTTTTTTATGCGTTATCAAAAACTCCTTTGAAATTGATGGAATATTTGAAAAAAAAATTTTTTTTATTTTTTTTTGGATTTTTATAGGAAATTTTAATGAAAAATTATGATTTTTTTTTTAGCAAATTTTCTGAAATTGTTGTTTTTTTTCAGATCGCCTGAAAAATTCCGTTGAAATTGATTAGATTCTTGGGATTTTTAATTTTGGGTAAAATTTTTGATTATCTTTATCAGTCAAAAATTACGCTGAAATTTATACGATTTTCCAAAAAAATATATATTGAAATTTTTTGAATTTTTATAGAAAATTTATGAATTTTTTAAAGCAAATTTTCTGAAGTTTTGTTCAATTTTTTTAGGCATTCTAAAATTCTGTGGAAACTGAATTTGTAAAAAAAAACTTATTTTTGGATTTTTTTTAGGAAATTTTGTGTAAAATTTATAAATTCTTTGTTTATTTTTTTTTTCTTCAAAATTCTGTAGGAAATTTTTGTAGGAAATTTTGAGTCAAATTTATAATTTTTTTAAGCAATTTTTTAAAAAAAAAAGTGAATTTTTATAGGTATTTTGAATAAAATTTATAAATTTTATAAAGCAAATTTTTAAAAAAAAAATTACATTTTTATAGGAATACGACTTTTGAAATTTTTATAGGAAATTTTGAGTAAAATTTATAAATTTTTTAAAGCAAATATTTATTTATTTATTATTAATTACAATACAAAGTAAATTTATATTCTAATTTTTGGGTCCAAGGGTAAACCGGGTGACACAGACCATATGTTTAGATTTTTGCAGCGACAGACCAAAGCCTCTGGTGGGAATCGAACCCACAACCCCCACGCTGATAGGCAAGCACGCTACCAACTCGCCTACCGGGGCACTTATTTTTTAAAGCAAATATAAAAAAATTTAAAAATTCTGCTAAAATTGATGCGTTTTTTGAAAAAAAAAAAAACTTTTTTTTGGATTTTAATAGGAAATTATCAAAAAGATTTATGATTTTTTTATATCAAGTAGTCAAAATTTTATATTAATTTTTTCAGGAATTCTCAAAAATTCCGTTGAAATCGATAGGATTTTTGTAACCAAAAAATTTTTTGGATTTTTATAGGAAATTATGGGTAACATTTATGATTTTTTCTAGTAAATTTTCCGTAATTTTTGCCCTTTTGGGCAAATACATGGAAAGTTTTCTTAAGTATCTCACTAACACGTATGACCTAATAGCCTATAAATTGGACTCATTGGATGCTGGTTAATTTAAGTGGTCCATCGATCGTCGCCATTATAATCATATGACGTAGACCTGCATAGACCAAACATAGACTGTGATTGTATTTAAGAATTTAGTATTAAAATAAATATTTTCATTAATAGTTTTATGTTCGACCTTTAGGTAAATTTTGGTAAATGTTAATAAAAATCCAGCTCGATTTTCTGTACATTTTTTTGGGTTTCGTTATGATCATAATTTGTTTCTTATTGCAAACTAACAACATTATGATCATTCCATGGCTGCCTTGGCAAATTACATCACACCAATACAAATATTACGATTTTAATAACAAACAACAGCAAAACATTACAAAACCATAAAGTAAGTAACCTTTTTTTGAAAGCTCTCAGTTGACTCTTCAACGTTCTCCGTTATTTTTTATTTCGATTTCTTTTGTTTACTTTTTCACAACACTTCTTAGTAAATTGTAATCCGCAATTACTTGTATTGCAGTTCTTTTGAACTGATATTCGGAAAAAAACAACTCATGTAATTATTTGCCGATGGCTTCTTTTATTCACTACTTTATTTATTGACACCGAAATCTCAAATGTACGCGCTATTTGAGTATATTTATTTTTTTTTGATACTTTTCACAATATTTCAATATTTTACAACACTTTCATACATTTTGTATTGTGTTGACAGTGGTATTTCGGACTGAAATGCTCAATGCATTATTTGTTGTTTTCTACACACACACACACACATACACTGCAAGACTCAAACACACTAAAGATGTATAGCATTTATTAGGACTTCCGTTTCCGTTTCCTGTTTCGTTTTCTATCCGTTTTCAAACAACCACGTTCGACAACGTTCGTTTTATTACTGAATGTTTTTTTCGTTGGACCAAAAGGAAGTCTTTGTCTTCAGTCGTGTGCAACATCATCATCATCGCCATCGTCATCACATTCGTCGACATTGCCTTCGTCATCGCCATCCTTCGGTCTACTGTTTACAACGCACACTTACACTCACTCACACCTAACGATTATAAGCACCACCGTTACACATACAACACGACACAGCGAAAACATCGTGTTTAACACCAAATGTTAAACGACTACAGACAGCTCAGGCCATGGACCAAAAATCAACAGAGCAAACATCACATGTTACCAGAGTGGAAAATGTTACAGTTTTTCTTTAACAGCCATGATAATAAAACAATGTAATGTAACAGCCATGAGAGAGTTCTCTGTAGAAACGTTGCAGAATTATATGGAGACTGTTAGAAAAGCCGCTTGCATTATGTCAACAAACACGTGCTCTAACAGAAATTATCTATTTTGACCGCTGCGAGAGCTGTTGTTGTTTCTGTTGTGAAAGTTAACAGCAATTTTCTCTTAACTACACGGCAAATGCGTAGTGCCCTCAATAAATCAAATGTCGTAATATTTCTTTTTGCAGAAAGAAAATATAGAGACATTTTTTGTTTTTTAAAAAAAAATGGAAGAAATGTGTAATAAAAAAAATTTTATTTTGAAAATGCTGGCAAGAAATTTCATCGCAATAAGTTGAAGTTGAAAATATAGAGTCACTTTTGCTTTTTTAAAAAAAAATGGAAGAAATTTGTAATAAAAAAAATTAGATTTTGAAAATCTGGCAAGAAATCGCAATAAGTTGAAGTTTCATAAGAAACTTTATGAAATTTTTTGTTTTTAAAAAAAAATGGAAGAAATTTGTAATAAAAAAAATTATATTTTGAAAATGCTGGCAAGAAATTTCATCGCAATAAGTTGAAGTTACATAAGAAACTTTATAAAAATTGAAGAAATTTCAATGGAATAAGTTGAATTTTTATACAAAGAAACTTCATTAAAATGCAAGAAATTTCATCGCAATAAGTTGAATTTTCATAAGAAACTTTATAAAAATTGAAGAAATTTCATTGGAATAAGTTGAAAAAAAAATTTATAAGAAACCTATACAAACTTTTTGGATTTTTATTTCACAATATTTCAAATTTTAATGGATTTTTATGGAACATTCAATCGAAATCGTTTTCATTTTCTAGCTGAATATCGTTGAAATTGTTTGGATTTTTAGAAGAAATTCATTAGGATTGATTGGATTTTTATAGAAAATTCGGTCGAAGTAGTTGGTTTTTATTAGAAAATTCAACGAAATTGATGGCATTCTTATAAGAATGTTTAATGGCTGATTTATAGGAAAGGAATGGTGACAACAGAAGGGGTCTTCAGTAAATTGTGAAGACAAGCTAAAATCCTTCACCAATTTTTATGGGCTATACCTTATTTTAATTGTAAAATATTTGCCTTTTTTATAAATGGGCTGAAAATGGAGGTAATTTGTCATTTTTTATTTTTTTATAATTTTTTTAAAAACAAAAAAAAATATTTTTTTTTTATAACGCTGAAACTGTCATTTATATTCAAATTGTGAAGACAAGCTAAAATCCTTCATACATTTTACAGGGCTATACCTCATTTTAATTGTAAAATATTTGCCTTTTTTATAAATGTGCTGAAAATTGAGGCTTTTTGTCATTTTCTATTTATTATAATTGTTTTTAAAACAAAAAAAAATTTTTTTTATAACGCTGAAACTGTCATTCAGATTCAAATTGTGAATACAAGCAAAAATCCTTCATTAATTTTTATGGGCTATAACTAATTTTGATTGTAACATATTAGCCTTTTTTATAAATGAGCTGAAAATGGAGTGTTTTTGTCATTATCTATTTTTTTAAATTTTTTTTAAAATTCAGATTCAGATTCAAAATGTGAATACAAGCGAAAATTCTTCATCGATTTTTAATTGTAAAATATTTGACTTTTTGATAAATTGACTGAAAATGGAGGCTTTTTGTCATTTTCTATTTTTTATAATTTTTTTAAAACAAAAAAAAATATTTTTTTTGTAACTCTGAAACTATGATTGAGATTCAAATTGTGAATACAAGCGAAAATCCTTCATCGATTTTTATGATCTATACCTCATTTTAATTGTAAAGTATTTGCCTTTTTTATAAATGGGCTAAAAATGGAGTATTTTTGTCATTTTCTATTTTTTATAATTGTTTTTAAAAACTTTTTCTATTTTTTTATAATTGTTTTCAACAAAGAAAATATTTTTGTCGACTTTGATCTATTTATAACTCTGATTATAAATAATGTAAACGTATTTGCAATTGATTGAATTTCAGAAGAGATGAGGAATATTTGGATTTTATGGGGAATTTGACCTTCTTACCAATTGAACAAATTCCCCATAAACTTAAAAACTTTCCACATCACATAAAATCCAACCAATTTTCGGGAAATTCTTTTCTGAAATTCAATCAATTGCAAATATTTTTTTGACATTATTTTCTAAAAATTTGATTCCTATGAAATTTCTTAAAAATAAATTCAAATTTCGCTGACTATTTCATTATTATCTTCTAAAAATTTGTGGAAATACTCTTCTGAAATTGTAATTTTTCAAAAAATTCTTATTTTTGAGAAAAAAAATATATTTTTAAAAAAAAATTCAATGATATTGTCTTTGTTATAAAAAAAATAAAAATAAATAAATAAAAAAAACAAAAAAAGAATTTCATAGAATTATTTGCATTTGATGAGGAGTTGTGTTTTAGTTTTATGGAAAATTTGGTAAAATATTAAATTTTACAAATTTCAAAAAATAAAATTGTAGTTTTACAAAAAATTATCAAAAATTCATCGAAATTGATGGTTTCGAAAATATTTGGATTTTATGGGGAATTCTGTCAAAAGTGATTACATTTTTAAAGATAAATTTGTTAAAATTTTTAATTTTTAAAAATTTTAGGTAATAAAATTGTATTTTTACAAATTTTAAATAATGAAAAATCATGTATTTATTGAAAAAGTGTATGAATTTGGAATATTTATAGAAAATTGGAATGAAAAAAGTAATTTTTTTTCTGTATAAAATTGTGTTCCAACAATACTTCAATACTTGTGATTTTAAAGGGAAAAAAATCGCAAAAATTGAATTTTTAATAATAAATTGCGAGGTTGTAATCTTCAGACAGATTTTTCTATTAAAAGGAAGAATTTGTCCGACATAACTCAATTCTGAGACACTGTGCATCGAACCCACGTTAGCAGTGTTATCAGATTTCTTAGACCCGTGCCTAGGCCTAGGCCTCCTCATTAATATGTATACGATTTATGATTCCATATGCTCATGGCAAAGACCATATAGAGGACAGTCGTCGCAAGTCGTTTTCTGATGCATTAGGGAGGAAGCACACTCCAGATGTCAGTAATACACATGACACCATTTAACAGTTTTACACAGGAGATCACTGGAGAAAATACTTGGTTTTATGCCGACAATATACACATGCGCCCACCTTTTGGAAATATTAAGCAGACGACTTAAGGCGTTTGTGTATTAAATGGTCTTTGCTCAAGAGCATTTGACATTTTCGTTTTTTCGTCTTGCAAAACTTGAAAAAAAACGATTTCAAAGTTGAAATACCAAAACAAAAAAATTTATTTTTATTTTCTTTATATACAAAAAGAAGGGATTTAATTTGAAACAATAGAAAACTTAGTTGATCTTATAGGACAGTTAAAATATTTTAAATGACAACCCACTGTTGCTACACCGTCGCAACAGATGGCATTCAATTCAAAATCGGTCATCAGCACTTAACGACTGAATCGGGGAAAACACAATCCGATCACTCGTGGAGTATTTTTGTGACCACAACTCCGGACTGTGTTTTTTCTATAAGATGTTGCATTTAATAAACTCGATTTAAATAGTTGTCAAGATAATTCAACGTCTTTCATTAAACGACAACATTGATATTACCGAATTTCCAACGATTACGATTCCAGCAATTCACCACTAATTGAAGGGGACGACGAGGACAGGAGACACACACACACACACATGATAGCGATGCCACAAACCGAACCAATCGCGAATATCACTGAAATCTAATCGCCACATGCAGGTGGAGTAGCGATAGTGCAGGACTATGCTAATCATCAATTCTCTCCAATTCATCGGATTAATGAAACTTTGAGGCAATTAAAAAAGCTTATGAAGAAATCCATAATAACCCAAAAACAAGAAAATCGATAAGTCGTGTCCAATATCCTCACAGCCAAGTATAACAATTTCACAATTTTATTAACAAATTGGAATTGAACAAATAAAATTGAAAAATTATACCAATGAACTTACCTTTTATTATACTAACATCGCTTGGTAGTTCATGTTATAGTCACGGTCATTAACAATTTTATAAACGGAGGGAAAATGATCGGTTAATATTTTACACATATTTTCAATTCTTTTACTAAAAATCACAACACTCTCTTCTCACTAAAAGCATCTCTCCCCCACCAATTCTGTAAATTTGATCGAATTGTTGTTGTTAGCATTTTCTGTATTGATGTTTGGTGTTGTTGTTTCAAATGCAGCAGTCTAATTTGTTTCCAACCAGAATGCGCATCGTTTCTACACAAGCGCCACTCACACACACACACGCACGCGAACACGACTATCATACATCGCACGACCGACACACAAATTATCATTAATTTCGTAACTTCCGAAGACATTTGACGATTTTTTTAACTCAGAAATAATCTTAATCGACTACAAATCACGTTTGACAATATTTCTTTGAAATTTAATACTTTTTTAGCGATATTTTAACATTTTTAACTAACTAGCTCCGATTTGCGTGTTGACAGATAAAAAGCGCGGCGACACAACTGATTTGTTTTAACTTTTTTTCTTGTTTGACCAACTACGACATTGTAATGGGAGTAAAAGAGACAAATGCTTAAGCATACGTGAAGAAGGATAAGGATGATGTTGTTGTGTTGGGGAAATAGAAAAAGTAATGTGTTAATGTTGCCACATCGATGGATTGGAGAACGTGTCAAATGATATTGACCAGTGTGGTCTATTTTTACGGGGATTTTAATTTGTGCAATTTTAGAGTTGCCGGTTTTTACTACCAAAGATTTTTAACTTATAAAAATCAAGATGTCTTTTAATATCTAAATTGCAGCTATTATAAGTTTCTTGTGTGAAAAGTAAGATGGATTTTTTTAATATTTTATTTAACAAGCCGAAAAATACGATCGTAATATTAGATCAAGTAACAAAATGTGAAATATGTAGAGAACTCGGGGTCACATATTGTTTGAGGAACCTCCCAGATGACACTTGGGGCCAATAAATGAGATAGTAGTTAAACCACGAGTATGTTAAACTCAGCTTCCAATAAAACTGAGTTTCAACTTCAAATACGTTTTTGAGTGGTCAGTCAATATAATCCACATTCTCGGCTGTTGATGTAGCAAACATAGCAGAAAACATATGTTTCCGTTGAATAATAAAAACAATATTAAACTTTTGTGGTGGATTTTGGTCACACAAGATTTTTAGAAAAATATGAGAATTCAAATACTCTACTAAATGAACTTTGGCTAGGGCAAAATACGGGAACTGGTGTTGGTCGGAAACCAATTCCAGCATCAACAAAATTACACAGCAGAGATTTATTTTTTTAATTTATTTTATTTGTGAAATTTGGTGAACCCAAAGGTTTTGATTATTCTTCTTCTTTCGTTGAGTGCTGTCACAATCACATAGCTATTAAACTGACTTTAAACTTGGATCGAAAAAATTAATTTTATGTTTAACTGTTTAAACGAACAACGAAGATCAACCTCGACTCATTTGGGCCTTAGGGTATTGAGTTTCGAAATGGAGCACCCTTTTTATTCTTAATAACCACTGTACAGTTCTGAAGTACTATGTACCCCTGACAACAAAATGGGCCGGGAAATTTTTTTCTATGGTAAGGTTTTTTTTTTAAATTGTTGGTTTAAAAATTCTCCGTTTTTTGAAAAAGTAGTTTTATTATTTTTCTGCTTGTTCAATAAAACACATAATAGGCATAAAATTGACAAAAATGTATTTTGGTAATAAAATCAAACAACTTTTCACACAAAAAACGTTATAATAGCTGAAATTTAGTTATTAAAGGATAACTGGATTTTTATAACATAAAAATATTTGGTTGCAAAAACGCGCAACTCTAAAATTGCCGAAATTAAAATCCCCATAAAAATAGACCACACCGGTCAGTGTCATTTAACACATTCACCAATCCATCGATGTGGCAACATTAACACATTACTTTTTCTATTTCCCCAACACAACAACATCATCCTTATCCTTCTTCACGTATGCTTAAGCATTTGTCTCTTTTACTCCCATTACAATGTCGTAGTTGGTCAAACAAGAAAAAAAGTTAAAACAAATCAGTTGTGTCGCCGCGCTTTTTATCTGTCAACACGCAAATCGGAGCTAGTTAGTTAAAAATGTTAAAATATTGCTAAAAAAAATATTAAATTTCAAAGAAATATTGTCAAAAGTGATTAGTAGTCGATTAAGATTATTTCTGAGTTAAAAAAATCGTCAAATATACTCATAAGTATACGAAAGTAATGATAATTTGTGTGTCGTTCGTGTGATGTATGATAGCCGTGTTCGCGTGCGTGTGTGTGTGTGTGGAAGTGGCGCTTGTGTAGAAACGATGCGCATTCTGGTTGGAAACAAATTAGACTGCTGCATTTGAAACAACAACACCAAACATCAATACAGAAAATGCTAACAACAACAATTCGAACAAATTTAAAGAATTGGTGGGGGAGAGATGCTTTTAGTGAGAAGAGAGTGTTGTGATTTTTAGTAAAAGAATTAAAAATATGTATAAAATATTAACCGATCATTTTGCCTCCGTTTATAAAATTGGTAATGACCGTGACTAAAACATGAAATACCAATCAATGTTAGTATAATAAAAGGTAAGTTCATTGGTAAAATTTTTCCATTTAATTTGTTCAATTCCAATTTGTTAATAAAATTGTGGCTGTGAGGATATTGGACACGACTTATCGATTTTCTTTTTTTTGGGTGATTATCGATTTCTTCATAAGCTTTTTTAATTGCCTCAAAGTTTCATTAATCCGCTGATGTGGAGCGAATTGATGATTAGCGAAGTCCTGCACTATCTCTACTCCACCTGCATGTGGCGATTAGATTTCACTGATATTCGCGATAGGTTCGGTTTGTGGCATCGCTATCATGTGTGTGTGTGTGTGTGTGTGTGTCTCCTGTCGTCGTCGTCCCCTTCAATTAGTGGTGAATTGCTGGAATCGTAACTGTTGGAAATTCGGTAATATCAATGTTGTCGTTTACTAAAAGACGTTGAATTAACCTGACAACTATTGAAATCGAGTTTATTAAATGCAACATCTTATAGTAAAAACAAAGTCAGAATCCGGAGTTGTGGTGACAAAAATACTTCACGAGCGATCGGGTTGTGTTTTCCCCTATTCAGTCGTTGAGTGCTGATCACCGATTTTGAATTGAATGCCATCTGTTGAGACGGTGTAGCAACAGTGGGTTGTCATTTAAAATATTTTATCTGTCCTATAAGATCTACTAAGTTTTCTATTGTTTCAAATTAAATCCCTTCTTTTTATACCCTCACCCTACGGGTAGGAGGGTATATATCATTTGATACGGCTCAAAAGTGTAACACCTAGAAATATTCACATTAGAACCCAAGTGTCTTTGAACCAAATTCGATTCATGACTTTGTAAATCGTTTGAGCCATGTCCGTCTGTCTGTCTGTCCTGCTGGTAGGCACGATAACTTTCGAAAGAGTTAAACAATCGCTTTGAAATTTAGCCTGAGTTAATATTTTCCCAAAACTGCCTATGGGATTGCATATGAGCTATATGGCCACACCCCTTCGGGTACCTCCCATACAAATGTACCATTCCACCAACTTTAGAAATCGTGCAATAATATCAATACGGTCAACGCGATCTTGCCCAAATTTTTTATTTAGTAAATCTATAGCTAGACAAAGTTTTGAAGAAAAACATGGAAGTCTGGCAACTTCTCTTCTGGTACTCACATACCATTTTCGAAAAGAACTCTACAATATTTTTCTATAACATGCGGTACTTTGAGGTTCCTATTATGGAATATGAGACTTGTATGTTTTTACTGAGGATGAGGGTATATATAAGTCGGTTTACCCGACTGCAATTTTTATCGGTTTACTATTAGAGTTAACTCTCACCTAGCGGACACCACTTTTCTCATTACCAGGGACGGACAAAATTCTCAGTCCCTTAGGCGCCCGCTTATTAGAGAGTGCACTGTATTTGGTTTACTATTTTTCTCTGCTTCTGACGATTAATGTGGCATTCCCAGATTCATGTACAACTTTCTACTTTTTGGGGACATTTTTTGTCATTTCGAACCCGATTGGCCCTTATTTTTTTTTATTATTTTTAACCTTTTCTCCATTTAAGTCTTTTTGTGCGATTTCTTGTACACTAACCTCTTGCAGACCATTGCCTATATTTGGCGACTGTGATAATTCTGCTGGAGGCTGCTAGTAGGTTGGTTAGCCTACACTGGCGTTAGCCGGTAAAACGGAGCCTAACCCCTCAAATGGATTAAAATCTCAAAAAGGCGACTGTAAATTTTCCATCGAAAATCGAGAAAAAAAGGACATTTCAAATAAATAACGGACAACGATTTCCCTTCAAAGCGACAACTTAACGAAACCTCTGAATTTCCCCATATTTAAAAAAAAGGAAACTTTTACAACCAAGTTCTCAGTTCAAGTTCTCTCACTCTCTTGGTAAGTTGCTCTGTGCCAACATACGTGTGTACAATGCCTTTAAGTTACACCACTCTCGCAGTGCTCTCTTTTTAAGTTGCTCTCCGCTTAGAGAAGTGAGTGATGTTGTTACAATAACAAATACACTGGCATTACATTAAAACACACACAAGTACAGCGAACTGTATTTTATGTCCTAATTTCCGTTGTGTGTATTTGTGTAGGTTTTTTGTATAGATGTGTAGGTAAGTAAAAGCTTAGTTCCTCTTTTTCTCTCGCTCTCTCTGTCTCTGTCAACGCTGTTGTTTTTGTAAGTGTATAGGAATGTTTATGCCGCATTTATCGTTGTACCACAAACACACACACAGGCAAAGCTTTACGTGTTTTTTTTTGCTGTGCGGCTGTCGTCTTCCTTTCATTTTTTATTTATATAAGAAAAATTACAAACAATTTTGTGTATAGAAATACAAATCTTACAGCCAATCAACGATGGGCTTGGCTGTTCACAACAACAGAAAAAAGAACATCTCTACACTCACACACACACACAAAAGAAATAGGAACAAAGCTTGGCGAAGTGTGTGTGTGTTTTGTTTGGTTTGGTTTTTTGTCTTGTTGTCTCTGTTTATGTGGGCTAAACAAACCCACACAATGCGGTAAAAAGGGCGCATGTATTCGATGTCCTTTGGTTTTGGTTTGGCAATGATACACTTCAAAGACACCCCAACAGGCTTCAAATTGAGCAGGTTGTGTTTTAGTCCATAAATTATGCCACTGTTGGGCAAGAGGTACGCAGGTTAAGGTGGGGTGAGCCATGAGTTTAAGCTTTTTGTGGGTTTGTTTTGTTTTTTTTTTCAAACTGAAAAGTGAAAGTTTTTTTGTCGGTGTTCTTTTGAGGCTCTTTATGGTCGATCTAATTACAATTAGGTTAATTTAGTGTAATGGACAGGAATATATTTCAAATAAATGTGAAATAATGAAATTGTTTCATTCAGTGTCGAAACCAAACTTTGTATCTTCTGATACTATAAATCATTTACTTTGTACAATGTACACAATGAGGCCCGTTAACACTACGCTATTTCAGCCAAATCATGTTTATAATATTTTCTGGTGCATTTAGTTGTCCTAAAGTGGAAGCAAATATTCCAAAAATGTTCATAGCATGTCACGATGGTCGATTAAATTGTTAGTTGAACTTTAACCTTCCCCCTATTCATAAAAATCCATAAAGGCTAAATAAATAGTTTTTGTATTTTCTCACAATTTTCTTACCAAAACTTTATTAACCTGTTATACAAGTTTATGAATACGTGGGGTTAGTATTTAAACCATTTATTTATTTGATTGATTCAATTGATATTAAAGACAAAGTCACAAAATAGATTAAGTGGCGTTGTTTGTTTTGTAGAAAATGAAAACTATTATATTTAATCTAGATGTTTAAACTGTCCGACTCCTGAAAAAATAGTTGGTGATTCAATTGAAACTGAAAGTGTCATCTGGAGGATTCCTCATTTATGTGACCCCGAGTTCTCATTTTAGTAGGTGATCTAATATTACGATTTGTGTTTCCATTTGAAACGTTCCGAGGAAAAACATTTTTTTATTGGCACAGAAAAATCATAAAAAAAACATCGCATTTCCTGTACCAATAAAAAATATATTTTTTTTTTGGAAAAAATTTTTTTTTGACATTTTTATTGCGAAAAAAATTTTTTTTTAGAAATTTTTTTATTGGCACAGAAAAATCATAAAAAAACATCGCATTTTCTGTACCAATAAAAAATATTTTTTTTTTTGTAAAACATTTTTTTTAGAAATTTTTTTTTGTGAAAAAAAATATTTTTTTAGAAATTTTTTTTTGTGAAAAAAAATTTTTTTTTAGAAATTTTTTTTTGTGAAAAAAAATATTTTTTTAGAATTTTTTTTTTGCGAAAAAAATGTCTTAATAAAAAATTTTTTACAACAACTTAAAAAAAATTTTTTGCAACAACAAATTAAAAAAAGGGTTTATTTTTTTTTGGAAGACCGAAAACTGCTACTACTATTGAAAACATTAGAAAAATATTTAATGAAGTGACTAAAGATAGACGAATAAAGCTCAGAGATCTTGCTGATATTGTTAAAATACACGAAAAACAAGTTTGGAGTATTTTACATGATGAACTCCACATGAAAAAGCTATCTGCAAGATGGGTGTCGCGTTTGTTGACTTTGCCCCGACTTAGCGATTTATCAGCGTAATCCAATAGAGTTCTTGCGCCGATTCGTAACTGTTGATGAAACATGGATCCATCACTACATCCCAGAATGCAAAGAACAGTCAAAACAATGGATAGAAGCTGGTAAAAGTGGCCCCAAGAAGGCGAAAACTGTTAAGTCAGCAGGAAAAGTAATGGCCACAGTATTTTGGGATGCAAGGGGGATAATATTTATTGATTATCTTGAGAAAGGAAAAACTATAAATAGTGAATATTATTGTGCATTATTGGATCGGTTGAGTGAAGAAATCAAGATAAAAACGACCGCATTTAGAAAAAAAAAAGAAGATAATGCTTCCTCACACACTGCATTTTAACTCAACAAAAACTTAAATAAAAAACTCAACAAAAACTTTATAACTTCAGACATAAAGGCAATTTTAAATCAAAATCAGCAACAACTTTAATTGTGAAACTAATTTTTTGTTTGATGTGTATTTGACAATGGTCTAGCAAAAAATGTAAAAAAATCGAGTTAGGCCCTAAATTAAGCCATCAATATAATCTTGCATTCAAGCCCCAGGCTGTGCAATTATAACATAACGTTTTCTTTATATTTTACAAAAATTATAAAAACAAGTCTGACTGTTTGAGAGGAAATATTTTTTTTATAAAAAAATTTCTTTAAAATTGTTATTTTCGTCGGAAGTTCGCTAAACTTTTTGAAGAAAACCAAAAAAGCAATACACCGAATTGATGGTAATTATGTGAGCTAAAAATGTTGTGAAAAAGATTTTTTATAAATATGTAATAGTTAAAAAGCAGTGAGAATTTTTTTGTTTGTTTTATTGTTAAAAAAAAAATTATCCAAAAAATTAAAAAAAAAATCCAAACTATTCCTATTAATTTACTTACGACCTTTTGTAGAAAACAAACCGTATTTGAAGAATATCTATGGATAAATGTAGAAACTATGCTCGATTTTCCATGAAGGAACAGACGGGGAACTTCTCTCGAATCAGTGAGCTGTGTACGATATAGTTTGTATACTCACTGACCGGGACCAACTGTTTAAAGCCGGCTCCGAAAAGCTAATGCTTTTCTAGAGAAAAGAATTAACCAATTGCTTTACTATTTTCCCGAAACCTATGGTTGTGTATAGTTTAATTTCGCTGACCCATCATTTCTCTCCATTTGACAACAGAAACCACTGATCATATAGCTGGCATTCGAGTATAACACACTCTTAATTTCTGTTTAATTCTTAGGCGCCCGTCGAATGTTTTAAAAATTTTGCTATTTTGGTGTTGATTTGAAAAAAATTGGGAAAAAATTTACAAGTTGCAGCTGGTTCAGTATTCAAATAAAATAATTTAATGCAAAGAAGAGGATGATGGACCAATATGCGTACTATCGATTTAAATGTTAAGTCCATTTTTTGAAGAAAGTACGATCCAAATGTAGGGCATTTTAGCGTATCCCAATCGGTTATGAGCCACTGTAGGACGTTTCTATGTGCAAGCTTTAGCGTACTTAAGCGTATGCTTTGCAACAACACAATTTTAAAATAACGTCTACCAAAAAAGTTTGTCAAAAAGTTTTTCCTTTTTTTATTGAGGTTTGATTCTTGGAAACCTTGTCAAAGCTTTTGGGAGCATTACCTCAAACCATTTGAAAAGAAAAGTTTTATTAAAAAAACTTTTGGTAAAGTCTGTTTACATTAAATCATCTCTGTTAGGAGTACTGGCAACAAGCTTTTGTGAATACTTTTAAAAAAGCTAAGGTAAACATCTTTATGAGCTTTAAGGGAAACTCCAGCTGTCAGTTGGAAGGAAAACATTAAAACTCATGACAATATTTGACAATCAGCTGTTAGCCCTACAACTGTCACTATAATGTCACCATTATAAGAGAGAGAGAACAAGTGAAGATTGGGAAAGAGATAGCGACAGAGTGCGAACAGTAGGAGCGTGAGTGTAGAGAGTTGGTGTTGCGGTGCGATGAATTACATGCATATGAGTAGTTCTGCTGCCAGCGTACGTACACCAGACAACATATTCGGAGTCCAAAAATCATAAACGTTTGTACGTCATTGACTTGAAACGCTAAACGTAACTTGACACAAGAAGTTGTTGTTGTTGCTTTTCGTCGAGAATCGGAAAAGTTTTTCAAACGTCGTTTAACGAAATGTAGCGTCGCAGCTAAACATGCAAATGTGATAATAAACAAAGGATAAATAAATGTATATTCGAAAAGGACGAAGGACGTCTCCACACAAAAATAAAGTCCACAAATTTATGTGAAAATCCAAAAAAAAAAAACGGAAAGAAATAGTCCTTTTGTTTGTAGGGAAAGTGAAAGTTTAGGCAAATTTGGCATGGACAAAGTGTTGTCCAAACACTCCAAGTGGTGAATTTTTAATCCTTGACCTATTCAGTGTGAATTATTTTCTTGATTTTTGTTTGGCGTTTTTTTCTTTTTCTTTGTTGTTGTATGTCTCCTCTGCCGAGAGAGTTCGTTTGGTTCATTTCATTGTTGGGGAAAATATTGAAGTGCCGTGAAGTTTTTCCATTTTTGTTGGCAATATCAAGGTTAACAGCAACAACAAAAAAGAACCGCCACCCCTCCCCCCAAAAAAACGTGATATTTTGTATTGTGTTTGGCCAAACAAGAAGCAAATTTACGGAAAATTTAAAAATTTCCTTTAAACAATTTTCCATACAAGGCAAATTTATGACTGTGATGAAGTTACCTTTGGCCAGTATTGTGGCTGGCATTGGTTTACAGAAAACTGTCGGTATGTAAACATCGAGTGCCAGCAAATGTGGCATTCTGCTGCTGACACCGCACCAAAGACGAGTATGTGTATATTTTTCGTATTTCGTATTGGAACTGGAAAAGCACAATAAAACAACAAAACCACAGGAAAAGATACACTGGTGATTATGGGTTCCTGTTTGGGGCGGTCGACGTCAAATAAATTGACAGGCAACACGAGCACATCGAGTCTGGTGTCCACATGTTTGGGGTAAGTAGTAGTAAAAGCACGGCAAAACTCTACCTGACCGTTTCTAATCGGTCTGGGGATTTCCAAAATACTTGTGAAATTCATATATGTATTCCATGTAGGAGATAAAGATATTGCAAAAAGTGTGATCCTTTTAAAATGTAAAGGAATTTCGTTCAGACACTCCAGGTGTGAATGTGGTTGGAGTTTACATACGACGGCTATTTTAGCCAAATTAGGAGAAAAAAAATGGGGGGAAATATGAAACAGAAAAATACCAGTTTGATACGTGTCACATGTAATTTCATCCTTGAGGACAAAGGATTGTGTTCATTTCTAGTAACAATAAGCAAATAACTCGTATAAATAGATAAAAACTGTCTGCTCAAAAAGCAACAAGTCCTACGCACTAGGCTCTCAACTGGGTTTGCAGTAATACTCCAAGTATCAGCAAACTATAGCCAACTTACACAACTAATAGCTAGGCTTAGGTTTTGCTCTTCCCTCAACAGTCATAGAATACGAAAGTCACTAGAGAGCTGACAGAAAGAGTCGGAGAGAACAAGAAATGTAAATAAATTAAACTTGAGAGCTGAGAAATGTATGGAAAAGACAAATTTGTACTGCGAGCTAATGTTGTCCTCCCATTAAGCTGAGAACATGCACCACACTCTTGAGCTGAGAGAAATAAAAAATTCGTAATGCGAGCTAATGTTGTCCTCCCATTATGCTGAGAACATAAACCAAACTCTTGAGATGAGAGAGATAAATCAGAATGCTAAGAACATGAATGTAACTAGACAGCTGAGAGAGAGAATTGTGTGGAAGGGAACAACTTTACAATGCGAGCTAATATTGCTCTCCCAGTTAGAGCGCGGGAGAGCGGGAAACATCAATGTAATGAGAGAAGTGAAAGAAATAGATGTAAGTGAAATATGGATAATCTTACCCATGAAGAAAGATCGATCAACATGCTGAGAACATGAATTAAACTCGAGAGCTGAGAGACATAAATCAGAATGCTTAGAAAATTAATGTGAGCTAATATTGCTCACATATTATCTCTCATCAATGTAATAAGAGATGTGAATGAAATAAGGAACATCTGACATGCATAACGAGCAAATGTTTCTCTTGCATGAAGAAAGATCGATCCACATGCAGAGAACATGAATTAAACTCGAGAATAAGAAGAGATGAATGTATGGAAAAGAAATAAGATTTAACTCAAGCTAATATTGCTCTCCCATTAAGATGAGAACATATATTAAACTAGAGAGCGGAGAGACATAAATCAGGATGCTAAGAAAATGAATGCTGAGAGAGAGGGGAATAGTGAGAGAATTGTGTAGAAAGGAACCACTTTACACTGCGACCAATTATTGCTCTCCCATTAAAAGTGCGAAGATCAACATGCTCCATTAATGTAATAAGAGAGCTGAGAGAGATGAAAATATGGAATATCCAAACGTGCAAAATCAATATTTTCCAAATTGATCTAAGGCCAGATTCGGCACCTTGATTGAGATTTCGATTTTACTGGTGTTAAGCTTAGACTGTAATACATGTTTAAATAATTTTTAAATTTTTTAAAAATATTTAAATTTAAGCCGCACAAGATATGAAAAGTAAAAGCTAAATATTCAAAAACTATCAAAATGGAGATGTGACTTTCTTCCCAAGGACGGCAGTATGGAGAGCTAATGTTTCTCTGATCGATCAACAATCTGAGAACATGAATTGAACTCGAGACCTGAGAGAGATAAATTACCAAGAACATGAATGCAACTAATAGCCTTTTCACATATACCGCGTTTCACCGCGTTTCGCTATCTTTGGATGAATTGAGGCAAATTACACTTGAAATTACACTTATTTCCATACAAAAAAAACGCAGACATTATGCTCATTTTTCGTAATTTCGTTGAAATCACAGTAAAAATGAGAGAGAGCACAGTGTTGTACTGCAAAAGTAGTAAAAAAAAGGAATAAAATGAAAAAATTTGCAGTGCTGGTTGAAAGCAAATGTCAGAAAAATGAGGGGAAAAACAGCTGTTTGTTTGTTTCTTCTAGTTTGTTTTGTTTTGCAAATTTCTTTTCCTTCGATACAAATCCATTGTATTAGTAAAATAACCATTTATTTCATTGAATCCATTCATACAATGATATAAACTCAAATATTATAAAAATTAAATCCATTTTTTATATTATTTTATCTTTTTTTATTCACAAATGTGCGTTTGTGTTGTTTACAAACAGAAAACACAAACACAAAACAGAAATGTCACATGAAATGACAATAAGTCACAAAAGCATATGTGAACACCATAATTTACAAATGATTTCAAGAGAGCGAAATGCGGTATATGTGAAAAGGCTATAAGTTGCTGAGACAGAGAGAGAGAGAGAAACTGAACTTTATAAGCCACGTTTGTGGAATGCCCAATTATAAAGAACGATGAGGAATGGATAAACCTGAGTTTTCTTCAATATTCTTCGGTGTTCTTGAGCAACGTGCACGGGTTTTATTCTTCACATCACAAAACTTGTCCCAACAGCTCGAATATTTCCACCAAATTTCTGTATTGCGATCGGACAAGGTGCTTCACGACGACCCAACAATTTTTGAATTTTATCATTGTTGTAGTGAATTTTAATAATTTCCCTTCAAAGTGTCGTTTAATTCTTAGTAATAGCGTAGTTTCTACTTGTCAAATGTCAAAAAATAAAAGCTTCAAAAGCGACAGCTACCGAAATACCGGGTGATTCAAAATAACACCTCTTGTTGAAAAACCCTTTAGAATACCTCTGAGTGGCATTTCTGTGACAGCCGTCATTTCGGTCACAGCTGCCATTTCGGCCACAGCTGACAGCTGTCAACAAATGACAGCTGTCATTTCTTGAACACCTCTTGTTGGAAAACCCTTTAGAATGCCTCTGAGTGGCATTTCTGTGACAGCCGTCATTTCGTTCACAGCTGCCATTTTGGCCACAGCTGTCATTTCTTTGAAATGTCCAACAAATGACAGCTGTCATTTCTTTGACGTTTGTCATTTCTTTGACATTTGTCATTTCTTTGACATTTGTCATTTCTTTCACAGCTGCCATTTCGGTCACAGCTGTCATTTCATTGAAATGTCCTAGAAATTACAGCTGTCATTTCTTTGACATCTCCAACAAATGACAGCTTCCATTTCGTTCACAGCTGTCATTTTTTGGAAATATCCTGCTGTCATTTCTTTGACATCTGTCATTCCTTGGACATTTGTCATTTCTTTGACATCTGTCATTTCTTTGACATCTGTAATTTCGTTCACAGCTGCCATTTCGGTCACAGCTGTCATTTCATTCAAATGTCCTAGAAATTACAGCTGTCATTTCTTTGAAATGTCCAACAAAAGGCAGCTGTCATTTCTTTGACATTTGTCATTTCTTTACCATCTGTCATTTCTTTGACATCTGTAATTTCGTTCACAGCTGTCATTTCTTTGAAATGTCCTAGAAATGACAGCTGTCATTTCTTTGACATCTGTCATTTCGTTCACAGCTGTTATTTCTTCGACATTTGTCATTTCTTGGACATTTGTCATTTCTTTGACATCTGTCATTTCTTTACCATCAGTCATTTCTTTGACATCTGTCATTTTGATGACAGCTGTCATTTTAACACTCCGATAAGAGAAAACATTTTGATCCCAGCAAAACATGTAACCACTTCCAGGATAAGACTAAATCCTAAGTAAAAATTGGAGGAGACTACAACTAGGTCGCAACTACAAGAGGTCTTCGACAGGGAGAAAGCTGCTCTTCTGCAACATTCTTATAGAGAACATTTTGGGGAAAATAACCTGATAAAAAAAGGAACAGGGAACACCAACAGCCCCATCCTCTTCAGATATGCGGACGACACTGAAATCGTTGGAAATATAAGGCGAGATGTAACTGGTGTTTTTTTCAGAATCGTGAAGGAATTGTCGATGATCTGATGATGTCGGAGATGGGTCTCACGTACCAACTGCCCGAGAAATGTCGCATTGAAATAAAGTCGAGGATCGTCCTGGAAAAGGATTCTACTTCGTGCTAAGCAAACAATTCAAGAACTGAGCCCTCTTTTGAATACCTAAGGTGTCATTGCCGAACACTATTATTCTATCCATCCATCTTTATGGTTCTTGCGACAGCTGATAACGCGGTGCTGGGTGTTTTCCTTCCCTGTGTTAACGAGGAGTATATTGCCATCCTTAGAAAGAAAGTCACAAGCGCCAAAATGGAGCTAAGACCAGAGTCGGATCCGTGAAAGAGATTCTTATTTGTGTGTGGTGCTCATAAGACATTTGTAAATTTTTTAAAAATATTTAAAAAAAACTACCAAAAAAAATATCTAAACTCGGCTAGGCGTCGAACGAACCGTGAACTGCTTGAGTTATATCTCGCCATGGAAGTAGTTGAGCTGGGTCATTGGATGACAACTGCCACGGATGGCGCAAGGACCACTAGAAGGTGGATGGACCAAGAAGACAAGAAAATCCATGTTATCGGAAACTGGAGAAAGAAAGTCTTTATTATCAAGTAGCGCATATCCCCAAAACAAAATAAGTCACATGTGATTGTGCGAAAATATCAGCTGCAAATCTAAATCGGTAAGGAAAATTCAAAGTCTAAGGGGTCATATGACAAAAAAACACCACTCTCCGCTGGCTCTTTAAAAAACTCAGTAAACAAGTGGTATATCAACTTAAGTTTCATATCAACAACCATAAAAACTTATTCGAAGACATAGAAATTAAATCCATATGGTGGCATCACTTATACGAAATTATTTATTTGTCCTTGAATCTCTCGTTCTCTGTCGGCCTTTTCCAGCCGGCCACAACTCCTATCCTTGGCAACATTCACTAAACATCAGCATCATCATCATCGTCCTCGCCGTCGTCGTCTAACATCCTCTCGTTTATTTCACATTTGATTTAATTGTGTCCATCTCAAAGTCAATCAATTTCAATTTTCTATGTTTTGCCATTGGAGACATCGATTCTCGTCGGATAGAACAAATTCTATATATTTATTTACATGTATGCCTGTGTGTGCAGGAAAGCTTTCCACTTCACACACACACAAAGACACTCTAACACATTTGAAAACGGGGTAATTAGCGCAGCAGGTCTACTGGGGGACCCATGAACGACACCATGGGTGGCGTTGGCTGATTGGGCCGTCATCGCAGCATTGAGAGATGTATCGGATGTAAATGCTGAAAGACTCAGTCGGTGGAACGGTTTCGACATAAAAGCATTTCTAATTTTCTTCGCTGTCTTCTTTATACTTTTAGATTTAATTAAATTAAGTGTGTAAATTGAAATGAACACAAAGAAAATTGTTGCGGTGCGGTGCTGTGCGATGCACGACTTCAGACACACCGATAAAGTAATGCAAATACAAAATAAATTTCAACTGAAGCATACTTTTGGGGCGAACAAACCACTACACACACACACAGTCAAGCATCGAGCATATGCTGGCAGACGGCGTGAACAAATCAAAGATTACATTTGTACGAACCCTGAAAAGGGTTAAACGTCAATGGCATTCGGAGAGTTTTAGAGGTACATTAGGAAATTGAGAAAGCATACTCTTAGGATGGAGAAAGGTGGTATATATTATGGCAAGGCAAGGTAATAAAATATTTAGACGGTGTAATGTTTTATAATCAGCCCGATGAGTGAGGTATGTAGAATAACTTAGCAACACACAAGTAAAAAAAATTCCATTTTTCTTTAAATACCAAACTAACACCTCTTGTTGGAAAACTCTGTATCCCCCCCCCACCCCCCACCCCCTTTTAATCCGTTTCGGTAGATTTTGAAACTCATTTCCACCAGTTTTTGCCATGCTTAGTTGTGGACCAATTTTCCAACAAAATTCAGAATAATTGATTATTTTGTACTAGTAATTTGTAATGCGCCTATGGCGCCCGTTAATTTGCTTGAGAAAGTATTTGTTACTTAATTTTAAAAATTTTGTAAAAAATATTTTGAGAAAACTATTTTGTAAAAAAAAATTTCGGAAAAAAATAAAATTGGAAAAAAAAAATTGTGGAAAAAAAATTTTTGCTGAAAAAAAAATTTCTGTTGAAAAAAAAATTTTTTGCTGAAAAAAAAAATTTTTGTGTAAAAAAAAAATTTTGTAAAAAAAAAAATTTTAAAAAATAAAATTGGAAAAAAAAATTTTGGTAAAAAAAAAATTTGGGGAAAACACAATTTCTGTACAAAAAAAAATATTATTTTTTTTATTATTATTATTTATAGAATTATTATAGAATGCCTATTTAAATTCCTACGTACTGCGTGACAGAGTCAGTGAATCAGGGAATCAGTGTATCAGTGTATCAGTGAATCAGTGTCGAGGGTAAATATATATTACGATTTTTACGCATTGCGAAGGGTTTTGTTTGGACAGATTTTTCCCATTTTATCCTCTTCCAATACGAATTTCCCAGAAATCTCTTCAGCCGTTTGTCGAGGACCGAACGAACCAGTCAGTCTGTCAAGCAAGCATTTGATTTACTCGTATGTCGATTATTTTCCAGTTTTAGGCCCGTTTGGACCCTTTTTAATCCCGTTTTGATACTTTTTGGCCAGTTATTCGTATATTGTAGCCAACAATTTGTTTCGACTTTTTTATTTGTTCACCCCTTTTGTACATTTTTTATCCCGTTTTGGTACCTTTCGACTACCTGTTCGTCAATTCTCCAACTTTTAGGCCAATTTTTCGACACTTCTCTAACTATTATCCCCTTGTTTTTACCAAATCAAATTTTCACCTTTTTTTCCCAACTTTTTGTATCCCGTCTTGGCCTCTTTTTCGTTCCCAAGGGGAATACATTAAAGGAAAACAAAATTATTCCAATGAATATCGAATCACACAGACTACTTAGGTTAGTTTAGGTTCGAGTTGCCGTCTTAATAAGCAAACTCACTTGTACACTGTAATTGAGTGTGATACCACAGACCTATAGGTTAGATCACCTAGGGAAGAAAATGGGTTTTATGGACTCGGCTTCTGAATTCGCCAGTCTCTACTTTCAGTCTCATTACATTCCACATAATCGCTTTAGGAGATTCCCTAAGGTAAATACTAGGTGATGGTGAAATGCTAGCTTGAGTTTGAGCCGTTCGACGTCACAGCAGGCAATTCCAGAGAGGACGACGGACCGATGCTGATACTCTAGTCCAGCCAAATGCTGCCTGTAGGCAGGATCTTACACAATACATGGCGATGATTATTTAGACTAAAAGTGGTCACTGTGGGGCAGAGGACACGTGTCTATAGGGGGGGAAGACTGCCGGGTTCATTGTCCCGCTGAAGTCACCCGATAAGGTGAGGAGTAATCCTCATTCTTATCCGTGGTAGCAGTCTTCCTCTCTGGTACTCTGGAAAATGCTGAAGAACATTATGGTAAATAGACTTCAGCAGAAAAAAGATATTTTGAAAAATACCGAATACAAATGACAGTTCGATGCAAGAGAGAACGAAGTGTTGAGGATGCCTGGATGTATGCTAACCGAGTCAACATCGAAGTATGTGCTGAGAGTGGATTTGTGGACTTCAAAGGAGACTTTTGATTATCTTAGCTAGAGTGCTTAGGGCTAGAGTGCTTGCTCGTTTGACGAAACTTTGGAAGATTTATTTTTCTGAGAGGAGGGCATGTCCGTTAGGTGCTAGCGACTATGTTTTTATTGATGTGATCCGGAGGTCCATGTGAGACCTATTTATTTGAAACCCCATGATCGACGTTTTTTGTTGTGGCAACACATTCACTTTCATTGCAGTGTTAAGGCAGCCATACAGGACACCCAAACTCATGGTATCCACTTGATATTCTATGATTTTAAAATAATATTCCTTATGAATATTCTTGGAATATTTTGCGACATTACATTCACCAGTTCCAAGGGAAAACCCATCCCGCATTAACTACATAAGTTCAGCAAATACACTAGGGTCCATTTAATTTAACATAAACATGTCCTTGGTCACCCTGGTTGCTTAATGTACAGCACAGACACTCTAAACATGCTTCATATGCCTCCAAGGTCCTGGGTTGGATGGTCGTTCACTTTTCTAATCGCCTTAAATCTTTAGAATTCCCTGCCGGCAGCTTTTCATTAAATTTTCATTTGAAAGCCTGAAATTATGCTTAGTTTCATAACTTTTTTTCAAGTTTGTTCCTCTTCAAAAGTAGGCATTTGTTGCAAATTAGTTTAATTGTAAAAGTTCCAGTTGTTGTTGTTGTGTTGTTTGTATATGTTGTTGCTGCTGCTTGCAATACCCTCAAGCATCGTTGTGTGTTGCTGTTTGTTAAAGCTCAGGGGTGGTTTTTGTGTGTTTGAACACATTTCAATTTCAAGTATTTGCAACCGAGTACTTGAAGGAATTTTAAACCTCAACGAGTGACTGACTGACTGACTGCAGCGGCAACCAGCAACTTGTTTAACGAACCCATACCAAAATGTGCCCCAGTCATGTGGAACGATAAAAACCCGGAAATGAAGCTGAAAGCATGCAACAAATGTGACCAAATGGCCTCCCTACGCCAAAAACAAGCAAGTGCATGTTTTGCCATATGAAAGCCAACCGGAAAATGCGTGCTCAAAAGTAGGCTACAAAAGGACTCAGTGTTTAAATTGCACAAATACACCGAGCATAACTTGTGTGTGTAAGCCTTAAAGTATGCTTCATAATCGCCCCCCATCCTGCCCCAGCCAAGCTAAGCCTTAATTTTGCTGTTTTCTTTTATTTGTCTTCTCCGTGGTGCGTACTCGGGAAAGACACAGAAAATCCATTTCATTGTTTTCACTGGTATTAAATATTTAAATTCCTTTAAGTTGGTCACATGAACAAAATCAAATGGAAAGCGCCACCAAAGAAAACTTTCTCCATGTCATGCGAATTGTGTATGTGTCGCCCAGAACGGACTGGATGTTGGCTGCTGTCTGAAAGAGTTTCTTTGCTGTGGCAAAAGACTTTTATGCAAAATATCCCATGCATACCATGGAGGATTATATTCCTCCCAGAATCGTCCCAAAAACACACAAAAAATATGCTGCAGTTATTTTGTGGAAAAGTTTTTTTTCTTGTGTTTGCTCGCTTGTGAACATGGACTTTCATGATTGTACGAGTACAATGTTCAAATTATGAATAAAACAAATGTAAAACTGTAACGAAAATATTCGGTGCCAAGACACCAGTGAGAGAGAGAGAGAGGGGGGGAAGAGTGCTAGAGAAAGCAAATGCAAAGTTTGTGAATTTAAAGTTGGCATGAGTTTTTAAAAGCACCAAATCCGAAATGTATGCCACACTTACCACAAATATTTAGAACATAACGAATGACTTATAATGTGGCACTATTGAAGCGTATGACAGATGGTAGCCCCGTCATGTTAACAAAAAATTCTACTAGGCTAGCACAAGTTCCAGATTTCAAAAAATTGCGTTTTTCGCAAAGTTCTTGTCATTTTAGATTTCACAAAAATTTTGATTTTTTGCAAACTAATTGCAATCCAACTTTAACTGTTTTAAAAAATCACGTGTTTTAATTTTTTTCCGATTATTGCGGACACCTCTCTTAAGCGGACATCTCTCATAACCGGACACTGTTTTCAGTACCAATCTGCTTCAGTCCTCTTGTCTACTTCACTCATAAGCGGACAAAATTCTCCGTTTTAGAAAAAATCAAAATTTGTGAAATCTCACACTTGTGCTAACCTAGCTCGCATTTGTTTGGTATTTTCGTAATTTCGAAAAACCGGTTTCTAGACAAATCAGCACAATCTCTAACTACGATAGTGGCGCTACTCTCATCCTCCATCTGACATTTGTTGGATTCAATCGGAGCAATAGAGTAAAAATTTTAACTTTTACAAATTTTTAATTTGTTATGCCGAAAAAAGTGCCAAACTCCTCCAGATATTTTTTTATACGGGTATTTGATACGACCCAAAAGTGTAACATATAGAAAAATTCAATTTAGACCATAGGTGTCTTTGAACCAAATACGATTCTGAATCCTTTGAGCCATGTCCTTCTGTCTGTACTGCTGGTACGCACGATAACTTTCGAAAGAATTAAACAATCGCTTTGAAATATGGCATGGGTTAATATTTTCCCAAAACTACTTATGGTTTGGCTAATGGGCTATATGGCCACACCCCTTCGGGTACCTCCCATACAAATGTACCATTCCGCCCACTTTAGAAATCGTGTAATAATAGCAATATGCCCAACGCGATCTTGGCCAAATTCTGTATTTCGTAAAGGTATTTCTAGACAAAGTTTTGGAGAAAAAGTTGGAAGTCTGGCCACTCCCGTTCCGGTACCTCCCATACAAATGTACCATCCCGCCCAATTTAGAAATCGTGCAATAATATCAATACGCCCAGCTCGATCTTGGCCAAATTCTGTATTTAGTAAAGCTATAGAGAGACAAAGATTCCGACACAAACTTGGAAGTCTGGCCACTCCCCTTCGGGTACCTCCCATACAAATGTACCATTCCGCCCACTTTAGAAATCGTGTAATAATAGCAATATTCCCAACGCGATCTTGACCAAATTTTGTATTTAGTAAATCTATAGCTAGACAAAGTTTTAGAGAAAAAGTTGGAATTCTGGAAACACCCCTTCGGGTACCTCCCATACAAATGTACCATTCCGCCCACTTTAGAAATCGTGTAATAATATCAATATTCCCAACGCGATCTTGACCAAATTTTGTATTTAGTAAATCTATTACTGGATTAAGTTTTGTAGAAAAAGTTGGAAGTCTGGCAACACCCCTTCGGGTACCTCCCATACAAATGAACCATTCCACCCACTTTAGAAATCGTGTAATAATATCAATACGACCAGCTCGATCTTGGTCAAATTCTGTATTTAGTAAAGGTATAACTGGACAAAGATTTCGACACAAACTTGGAAGTCTGGCAACCACCCTTCTTATATCTCCCATACAAATGTACCATTCTGCCCACTTTAGCAATCGAAGATAGAACTCTACTCTATTTTCCGCCTACTTTGTTAAACGTGTAATACAATATTGTTTTCTATAAAATTCGATATTTTAGGGTTGCTATTACGACATTTCATCAAATCCCTACGAGAAATTGGGCCGGTAAAGAACCAATCAGGTGATGGGAATCGGAACACACTTCGTGCGAGGTCACTGACCCAACATGCGCAAAACATTTCTATTTTCTGCGCGGGATGGCGTCATCTTTGTTTCTATCATTCATAGAATGCGTCACAGAACCCATCCCACCTGAGCCAGTCAATTGGTCCAAACACATCCAATGGTGGTAGCCACGCTCACTTTTCACTTGTCGATACTTTGGAATATAAGACTTGTATGTTTTTACTGAGGGTGAGGTGTTATTTTGAATCACCCGGTATTTGGGTAGCTGTCACTTTTGAAGCTTTTATTCTTTGACATATGACAAGTAAAAACTACGCCATTACCAAAAATGGAACGATACACGCTTCAACAAGGCATTGAATTTATTCAAATTCACTACAAAAATGGTGAAAATCTTGCAGGGTCATGGTGAAGCACCTTGTCGGACCGCAATACAGAAATTGGTGGGCAAATTCGAGTTGCTGGCACAAGTTGGTTATGATGAAGAACAAAATCCGTGCACGTCGCTCAAGAACAACAGAGAATATTGCTGCTGCAGGCCAAAGGGTTCAAGAAAACCCAGGTTTGTCCATTCCTCGTCGTTCTTTGGAATTGGGCATTCCACAAATGTCATTACACCGTATTTTGCATAAGGACTTGGGTCTTAAGGCTTATAAAGTTCAGTTAGCACAATAACTCAAGCCGGCCGATCATCAACAACGTCGTGTCTTTGCTGATTGGGTCTGTGAAGTGCATGAAACTGATCCGGAATTCCATCGAAAAACCATCTTGACTGATGAGACCCATTTCCACCCATTCCATTTTGTTTCCGGCTCTTTTTTTAATTGAAGATTTTTTCCATATTGACTTCAGAGAGATAATGTCCAGAACATGTACCAGCACAACAAAGGACTACATTTTTTTTTTTTAATTTGGCACTTTCTGTAAACTGGCAATATTTTCAAAAAAAAAAAATCTGCAGTTGGAACTTTTTTGTAAACCTGATAATCAAAATTGTGGTTCTGACAATTTTTCCAAAACTCCTCTTGGTAAATTTTTTTTTTTCTTAAACGACACAATCATTTTCTGGATTTCGATAATGTTTTTATACACTCCATCATAGGATGGAGTATATATACTAAGTTTGTCATTCCGTTTGCAACACCTCGAAAGAGTGATCTGCGACCCTATAAAGTATATATATTATTGGTCCGTCCGTCTGTTGTCTGTTGAAATCACGATAGAGTGCGAACGACCAACGCTAAAAATCTGAAATTTTGTAGGAAGATGTTTTTTGCCCATAAGCAGGTTAAGTTCGAGAATGGGCCATATCGGACCAAAGGGGAAAAAGTTCCCCTTTACGGGACAAAATATATTCCGGCCATAATCAAATTTTTCAAATATTGTTTTTCACTACATCTAAGTTCTAAGTTTATATAATTTATAGATGGGGAAAAACATCCCAAAAATGGGGGTGCTCATGGGTTCCGTGGACCCTTGGGGCCCAAAAAAGGGCCCATGATAAACATGCGTATATGGGTATCGAAGTGCAACGAAATTTACTCACGAACCCAAATATGCCTTTATTTTCATGATTTTCCTAAATTTTTTGATCCGGTTTCTGGGACTATCGGGTCACCAGCGGCCCAAAAACTGTCCCTTGACAAACATGGACATATGGGTATCGAAATGCAACGAAATTTTCTCGCGAACCCAAATATGCATTTATTTTCATGATTTGGATAAAATTTGTGATCGGGTTCCTGGGACTATCGGGTCACGAGCGGCCCAAAAACTCAGTTAGTTTTCTTATTTATTGACTTTTTAAGGATCCATGATGGAGGGTATATAAGATTCGGCCCGGCCGAACTTACTATTTGTCCACTTGTTTTTTTTTACCTTTAACTGTGGAGGTGAATTTTTTGACTTACAAAAGTGTAAAATTTAATTTAAAGGTTAAATCAAAATTGTGGTTCTGTCATCACATCACGATCATGTACTAAACTAGCCCTACTTTTGGTTTGTTTTTTGCCAAAGAAAGTGTTTTTTTTTTTTTAAAATACCTCCAGTTTCTCATTTTTTCGAAAAACTGCAGCACATCGATAAGTCGGTATCAAAGTCTTTAAATTACTTAGGTTGGCTCTACAACCTGATGTTGGTCTTGGCCTGATTAATAAGTGATTACCACGCACTTCGGTCTTCTGCTTGGCCTCTCCGGTTCGTGATACCAAGCATCTTCATCCACTTGGTCCATCCACCGGAGTCTCGCTCTAGCCTGTCTTCGTCTTCCACGTTAGTTGTCGTCCAAAGCCTTTGCTAAAATTAAATTCGCCACTCTTATTTTTGAAATCTTCTTCCACACTTTTCATAAATCCAAGTGTGGAAAAACTGATTACACAATTCTCAAGCAAAATAATTGGATCACGCTTATGTTTTAATTCCAATTGCAGCCATTTTCAGCGTGCGCCATAAAATACGTTACAATTACAGCTTCACATCCAGTGTCTGTGTGTGTGTGTCTGTAGCATACCTTGAGGGTTAGATTGAATTTTCTTGGTTTTCCCGTTTCCACCTGATAGGAAAACGATTGCCATAAATAAAAATCATAATATATGTACAAAAAAAGAAGAAGAAGTGAAGGCGAAAGTAAAAGAAATAAATTCTGTCGTAGCATATTGAAATTGCACAAAAGCATAGCATACTTTAAGGCCAGGTATCTGTGTGTGTGTGTGTGCGTGTGTCCGTCTGTATGCTGTGGAGCATTTTTGTACGCACTGGTGCCGGTAAATAAGAGTTTCCGATAACAAAGTAAACATTTGGGAAAATGAAATTTATGATAACATTTTTAAAGCAGCCTTTTAAGGTTGGCCCATCCGTTTGCGCGCGTTTGTGTGTGTTACAAAGCATACTTTTAGGTTGTTTTTATCCCCTACTATGTGTGTGTGTGTGTGAGCACTCTCTGTTGCTTTCTTTGAGAACGCAAATGCATTTGGGACAATTTTTGTTTGCAGTTTTTTTAATGTATGGTTATTTATTTAAAACAACTGTTGCATACATAGTTCGAGGTTGTTCTGCTTGAGTTGGCGTTGTCGTTGGCAAAAATTAAAAGCCTAGCATATTTTATGGCTTTTACTGTAATAGTGAACATGGCTTTCATTTTTGCGTTTTGTTTTTTTTTGGTTTGTTGTATGCCTGTGTTTTTGGTTCATTCTGCTTTTATGAAACCATGTCGAACATATTGTTCAACCAACCAAATATTTGTTGGCATACTTTTATTTGCGCTTTTCTCTGTTTGTTTGGGGTTTTTGAGCAACACGTTTTTTTTTTTTTTTTTGTTTGCCACAGCCTCATCATTTGCAATTAGCAGTTGGCATTGTGTTGCCTACTTTCAGGCTGGCGGATATAATGCAATTTTCTAGGGCCAAAAATGAAATCATAAATTTGTTTTACCATATTTATGGGTTTTCGCTATGAATTGGCCAGACGTTCCGAGTGTGCACATAAATCACCGATAATGCCTGAAGACTAAATAATGACCCACAAATGAAGTGGAAAAGGTGGCTGGCAGCCTACGAATAGGCAACAGATTAGTCGTGACATGATTATTTTGGCATGACCGTTTTCCTTTCTCCCAAGAAATCAATTGAATAATAATTTCACATTTTAAATAAAACTTTTGGGGATCGTCTTTTGGAAACCCTTAAACAAACAGTTTAAGAAACTTTTTAAACAATTCAAACATTTTATGTGGCTTTTGTTCGAAAAAAAAAAGAAATAAAGGAATGTGCGGATTTATGGAGGAGATAGTTTTTCGAAAATTGACAGAGATATATTTTTGGGATGGCCTGAAGTGTATTGAAAAAATGGAAAAAGTGCCAGCTCTCTGTTTTTTTGAAAAAACTAAAGTTTTGCTGAGCTAGGTTAGTACCATGGCACAATAACTAAAGGTAGAGACATGCAAACAGCTGATTAAACAGCTGATTTTTCATTTTAACAGAATTTTAATTGTCAAAATCATTGTTTACATTTCAATTGTTGGTTTAGTTTTTTTTTGTCAAATGTCGACTACATTTTCGAATTAAACATTCAAATCAAAGAATACAATACCAAAAGCCAAACAAAGAATCTTGGGGCTCTCAAAACTATCTTAATATATATTTACCCTCGACACTGATTCACTGATTCACTGACTCTGTCACGGAGTACGTAGGAATTTAAATAGGCATTCTATAATAATTCTATAAATAATAATAATAAAAAAAATAATATATTTTTTTTGTACAGAAATTGTGTTTTCCCCAAATTTTTTTTTTTCCAAATTTTTTTTTTTTCAACAAATTTTTTTTTTCAACAAATTTTTTTTTTCCACAAAATTGTTTTTTTCAACAAAATTTTTTTTTTTCAACAAAAATTTTTTCTCTTCAAATTTTTTTTTCCAATTTTATTTTTTTTCGAAATTTTTTTTTACTCAAAATATTTTTTACAAAATTTTTAAAATTAAGTAACAAATACTTTCTTAAGCAAATTAACGGGCGCCATAGGCGCATTACAACTTATTAGTTAAAAATAATGTTATAGTTCTCAAAAAAGTGTCTGCTGTCTAGCATTTATCCATCAGAATTTGATTATGTTTTTGTCAAGACGCCAATTTCTAAAAAAAAATTTTTTTTTTTTTAAATTGAAAAATTTGCTAAATGAAGAATTCGACCCTGCAAAGATTTTCACCTTTTTTGTAGTGAATTTTAATAATTTCAATGCCTTGTTGAAGCGTGTATCGTTCAATTTTCTACCTGTCAAATGTCAAAGAATAAAAGCTTCAAAAAGTGACAGCTACCGAAATACCGGGTGATTCCAAATAACACCTCACCCTCAGTAAAAACATACAAGTCTTATATTCCAAAGTATCGACAAGTGAAAAGTGAGCGTGGCTACCACCATTGGATGTGTTTGGTCCAATTGACTGGCTAATTGCCTTTTGGCACCTATTTTTCGACAAAAACAAAATTTTTTTTTAAAAAATAAGTGTAAGCAAAGATTTTTGACTTCAAGCCGCCATATTTTTTCTAAAACTAAAAATTGTGCTAAATATATAAATGGGACTTTTTATTCGATAAAAAAACATATAAAATAAATAATTTCTGAAAAATTTTTATTTGACATTTTCTTCGATATAGAAAATCAAAAACACAAATTTGTTTTAAAGTGAAATTTGAATTTGTTATCTGTAGTCATTTTTCAAAAAATTAAGCGTCCTGTTATGCGAGTTGGTAGCCTGCTTGCGTGGGGCTTGTGGATTCGATTCACAACAGAGGCTTTGGTCTGTCGCTGCAAAAATCTACTCTACTTATGCTCGATGTCACCCGGTTTATCCTTGCACCCAAAATTAAAGTATAAATATACTTTGTATTGTAATTAATAAAAAAAAAAGTAAAATGGTCAGTTTCGAAAAGAAATTCGCTTTTCTTTCATTTGGCACTTTTTTCAAAAATGTCCGAGATTCCTAGTTTACGACATTTTCTTTAGCAATGATGGTGTTTCCCTACTCATCACTCCAGCCAACTCTCACCTAGACAACCCCAAACAGCTCTGTCTCACTATCTAAACTCAACCCTGTTTATTATTTTATCTCACCTCAGGATACGATTAAAGAGAATCTGTTATTGCTTCCCCTTTTGTAAATGCATCCAGTGAATTCTGTAAGAAGACGACATACTGTAGTCTTCTGCTGTGTGTCTTTGTAATAAATAAAATATGATGTCTACTTTCAGGCTAGGCCATGTAAACTATTCCGTAGCATACTTTCTTTGCTGCTTTGTTTTAACTTAACCTAGCGCACCGTAAGACGAGTTTCCCTTTTACAAAACGTTCACGCTTTTACATTGCTTTTTTTTTTTTTTGTTTTTGTTCTGTCCTGACTGCTCTCATATTCTTTTCTTATCTAAGTTTAACTATTAGTTACACACGGCTTGGTCCGCTGAATGCGAAGGAGCAGACGAAACAAAAACTTAGCTCATTAATTTACCGCTTTAATCCTTAAACTATACCTTAAGTTTGTTCATATGCAATTGTTTGCCATACAAAACATTACCGACTACAATACAACGTCACAGCCACCACCACCAGCACCCCCGCACCATCCGGTCATAATTTTGCTATTCGGTACTCTAAAGCTTAACAAATAAATTGGGTCAAACCAAACTTGAACCATAAAGGCAACGATTTCTAAAGAAAGAAAAGCGATGACTCCGCACCACCAAACACCACCACTTGCCGCCCTTCCTCACTACACCACTCTGGCCGACACCTGGCATAATGTGAACGTGAATTGCTCATTACTTGGCGAAGCGTAGCCACGAATGCGAGTACGCGCGTGTATGAGAGAAAGCGCATTTGACTTTGACTCGACGTTCGAAGTACTCATCGGTGTGTACATAAACTGATTTTGGCTTTTGGCCTAATTGCATACCAAACATAATTTCCGTTATTTCTATTTTAACGGTGACTTGCGATACCGAAGCCTTAAATAATGCCAGGAGCTACTGGCGTTGATGATAAACATGGGTGGTACGATAAGCAGGGAAATCATCAGAAACTGACATCGAAATCATGGCTTTGTCAGAAAGTCAATAAAATGACACATGTAAAAAAAAAAAATGGCAGTTGTCAATAAAATGGCGCATGTCAATAAAATTACACTAAAATGAAAACTGTCACTAGAAAAACACATGTCAATAAAAATTACAGCTGTCAATAAATGACTTACGTCAATAAAATTACACTAAAATGACAACTGTCACTAGAAAAACACATGTCAATATAAATTACAGCTGTCAATAAATGACTTACATCAATTAAAATGACAGCTGTCAATAAATGACTTACATCAATTAAAATGACAGCTGTCAATAAAATGACACATGTCAAAAAATTACAACGTGTCAATAAAATGACAGCTGTCAATAAAATTACAGATGTTAATAAAACGACAGCTGTTAATAAATGACAGCTTTCGATAAAATGACACATGTTAATAAAATGGCAGATGTCAAAAAAAATTACAGCTGTCAGTAAAATGACTCATGTCACTAAAATAACAATTGTCAATAAAATTACACTTAAGTGACAACTGTCACTAGAAAAACACATGTCAATAAAAATTACAGCTGTCAATAAATGACTTACGTCAACAAAATGACAGCTGTTAATAAATGACTTACGTCAATAAAATGACAGCTGTCAATAAATGACTTACGTCAATAAAATGACAGCTGTTAATAAAATAACACATGTCAAAAAATAAGAGCTGTCAATAAAATAACACATGTCAAAAAATAAGAGCTGTCAATAAAATGACACATGTCAATTAAATTACAGCTGTCAATAAAATGACACATGTCAAAAAAATGACAGTCAATAAAATAACACATGTCAAAAAATAAGAGCTGTCAATAAAATGACAGCTGTCAATAAAATGACACATGTAAAAAAAATGGCAGTTGTCAATAAAATGGCGCATGTCAATAAAATTACACTAAAATGACAACTGTCACTAGAAAAACACATGTCAATAAAAATTACAGCTGTTAATAAATGACTTACGTCAATAAAATTACACTAAAATGACAACTGTCACTAGAAAAACACATGTCAATATAAATTACAGCTGTCAATAAATGACTTACATCAATTAAAATGACAGCTGTCAATAAAATGACACATGTCAAAAAATTACAACGTGTCAATAAAATGACAGCTGTCAATAAAATTACAGATGTTAATAAAACGACAGCTGTTAATAAATGACAGCTTTCGATAAAATGACACATGTTAATAAAATGGCAGATGTCAAAAAAATTACAGCTGTCAGTAAAATGACTCATGTCACTAAAATAACAATTGTCAATAAAATTACACTTAAGTGACAACTGTCACTAGAAAAACACATGTCAATAAAAATTACAGCTGTCAATAAATGACTTACGTCAACAAAATGACAGCTGTCAATAAATGACTTACGTCAATAAAATGACAGCTGTCAATAAATGACTTACGTCAATAAAATGACAGCTGTTAATAAAATAACTCATGTCAAAAAATAAGAGCTGTCAATAAAATAACACATGTCAAAAAATAAGAGCTGTCAATAAAATGACACATGTCAATTAAATTACAGCTGTCAATAAAATGACACATGTCAAAAAAATGACAGTCAATAAAATAACACATGTCAAAAAATAAGAGCTGTCAATAAAATGACAGCTGTCAATAAAATAACACGTGTCAAAAAAAAATGACAGTCAATAAAATAACACATGTCAAAAAAAATGACAGTCAATAAAATTAAAGCTGTCAATAAAATTACAGCTGTCATTAATATGACAGCAGTGAATAAAATAACAGCTGTCAATAAATTATAAAATTGTCATTAAATGACAGCAGTGAATAAAATAACAGCTGTCAATAAATTATAAAATTGTCATTAAAATGACAGCAGTGAATAAAATTACAGATGTCAATCAAATGACAGTCAATAAAATTACAGCTGTCAATAAAATGAAACACTTTTCAGCGGCTGTTTCCACCACAAAAAAGAGAAAAGTTACTCGTCAGTTCATTTATGGAATGTTAAGCGAAGCAGGTCCAATGATTATAGAATCCATTTGCTTCCAAACGCTGAAGTATATTCTTTCCTCAGTATGATACCCGGTATCCGGTTATCCATATGATAGCTTCAGATTCGACCCATGTCTATCGTTTACACAGTTTAGTTTTGCTAACCATTCATTCAATCAAATCTAGTTTTTTACATTAGGCGTGTGATTAATATTAATTCGGTGAATGCATATCAAGACATACAGTGCCGGTCAAAATAATAGCACCAAACCGACCTTGTCAAAGTGGCGACATCTTTTATGGACAGCTGGTGCTATTTGAGGGAAATGATTCATGGACTTTACAACATAACCTGTAAAAGATCTAGGTTCCAGCATTCATGGTCTAGGCGTATTTTTCGTATCAATATAGGATAAAAAAACGCACTAGCAATAATGAACTTTGAGAGGTCGTACAGCAGATATAAAACTGGATTCCTATATTAACCAAAGGGTTTATTCAGTGGACATTCATTAGAATATTGAAAACTGTAATTCACTTCATTTAGAAAATATTTTAATGATGTTTGCCTAGTTTAGTATGAAATTGTATTGAAATTTCTTTTCGACCGCGAACTTTTATGCGTTTTTGGGAAAATTTTAAATAATATTTAAAATATTGCAAAAATATTAATCAATTTTAATTAATTTTAAACAGCATTTTCCCCTTTTTAAGTTTGCAATATTTCACTAACTGGCCCATTTGTATAAAGAATTACTGGTTTTGCAGACGGCGTATGATTAATAACAATTTAGCGATTGTTTGTATGGCCAAGCCATAACATTACAGCAACACTAGCTGTAGGTAGATTTCGAAATGACTACAGAAGTGAATACTTTGGACTGTGACAACACTAATTAGCCCAAGAAATGAAAGCTCTAGAATTTTTTTTTAATCCCCCAGAAGTTGCGTAGGCATGAAGCAAATCACCTGAATGCTTTATACATATCAAAATAACTAAAATCGACCCTTATTAATGGTTTTACTAGTACAATTCTTTACAATCTGGCATTATATTCAACCCATTTCAGTTTTCAACACATGGCGTATGATTAATATTAATTCGGCAATAGTTTTCGTATTTCAGCCATAACTTTGGAACTAGACTAACTGCAAGTAGAATTAAAACTGATTACAAAATTATAAACTTTAAACTATCGCCGCATTCACTTAACTAATCTCCTTGACTGCCTGAGGAAATAATAGCACTGGAAAAGTTTTTTTTTTTTTAAATACCAAAGAAGTTAAAATTAGAAAAAGAAATAAAATAAAATCAAGTTTTTGCTCTATCGACTGGAAAAGTTTTTTTTTTTTAAATACCAAAGAAGTTGAAAATAGAAAAAGGAATCAAATAAAATCAAGTTTTTGGTCTATCGAAACTAAAACAAGTAGTTTAATTTATAGTTCTGCTATATATGGCCAGTTATTCGACTAAATCCAGTTTTCAACACTTGGCGTATGATTGATATTAATTAAGCAATGGTTTCCCTATTTCAGCCATAACTTTGCAACCACACTAGCTATAAATACAATTCAAACAGATTACAAAAGTAAATACTTTAGACTATCATAATACTGACTAAATTGAACTCGTTGGCTAGCTTAAGAAGTAAAAGCACTTGAAAATATATTTCTCTTTTTTTCAAAATGCCCTGATGTTGAAACGAGAAGAGGGAACAATAGCAAATCACGCCTGTGTTTAGTCTGAACAGACGACGCATATCAATCTTTTTAAGAGTTTGGGTAGCAATTCTTCGCAATCAGACAACTTGTTTAACTATTTCCAGTTTTCAACACTTGACACTTAATTCACCAATGGTTTAACTATTTCTATCATAACTTTGCAACCACACTAGCTACAAATACGATTCAAACAGATTACAAAAGTAAATGCTTTAGACTCTTCCGCACTCAATAAGCCAACCTCGTTGGCTGCCTTAAGAAATAATAGCACTTGAGAAGTTTTTTTTTTTTTTTTTTTGTTTCAAAATGTCCAAGGCGTGGGGAAAAGTAGAAGCAGAAACAATGGCAAATCACGCCTTTGCTTAGTATTATATTCGCATTTATACTCTATTGACATCACAACATACTTGACATGATGCATGCAGGCTACACAAGTCTAATATGGCGACCAGTTGTTGTGGCTGAGCTGGCGCTATTACCAACAGTTGTGGCACAATCAACAACGACAACGACAACAACAACAACTGCAGCCAGTTTAACCAACAATATGGCAACAGAAATAAAGAAAGAAAAAAAATAAGCAGCTACAACAAAATTGGCAGCAGATAAATACTTAAAAACATGCAAGTACGAGTACATAAGTATTACATTATATACCTTCTCACATACCAATCCATACGTATGTATGTATGAACACTAACTGTAAACTAGTGTGAAGGTACATAACGACCAAGGGGTACTTAAGTCACACCAACCGACGGGCTACAAACAAACAAACAGAACTACACAAACACAACAACAACCATAAAGTGAGGTCAATAGCCTAAAAGTATGCTGCCGTTTTTTTTTTGTTTTTTTCTGTTTGTGTCATTCTGACAATTCGCCACCCTGTAATACACCACCTCTACGATTGTGTGTGTGTTTTTTTTGTTCTGCACTTTCTTCAAGTGGCAAATTGTGTCTGAGCTGTAGTGGTGCAGGGCCCCACAGACTCTATTCAGTTTTTGTTGTTGTTATTTAAAACACCCTAACCCTCTTGTGAAACACACACACCCGAACTCAATGTTATGCATTGTAATTTATTTTTTGGAGAATTAATGTCATCATCATTCATGGTTTGTTCTTTTTTTTTTGCTGTCTACATTTAGGCGCCATTCAACAGATGACCAAGATTTGGATTTAATCTCCAATGTGAGTAGACACCATAAGAGGGATCACTTTATATTTCGCATATGGAATTTCAAGAGGAAGGTAAGTCTGGCACTTGCCGACATCTGCTGCAAGAATGCTGGCTGATTTATGCTGTTCATTTTGTTTCTTTTGTAATTTCATTAGAAAAAGTCTTCACACTTTTTGGATAAATTTTGGCAGCATCAGGACACCTCATATGCCAAATTGAACAATGGAAATCAGGCAGAAAGGTAAGACAGATTTGACAGTGCTATAAAAGAATTTATTTATTTTATTTAAATATAAATTACAATAGAATGCAATGAGAGAGAACACGGGCAAAGAGGCCTTGGGCTGAACAAAAATTGAATTTGAAAAAGGGACTATAAAAGGGGATCAGTATTGAAATAAGTGCGAAAACCCATAGAAATATATGAAAAATATATTTGTATGACTCTACCTTCAGATCCAAAGAGGAAGCGTTCAGAAATTGGCGTCTAAATAAAAATGTCGATACTGAGCTGCTACGCAAGCTGGCAAGATCAAGGTGTGCCAGAGTACTTAGGCGTGAAAAACTTCTTCACGAACAGCGTCTTCGTGCTACAGTTCTTTCTATCTGCTCCCAAGATATCCGTTGTCTGGTCCCTGAAGTTAGAATAGCCGAAATACGCGGCTATCCAGGGTATCTTATCTGTTCATTGTCAAATGGCCGGTTGACCGGACGACGCTCTATAGGAAAAACTCGTTCTTCAGCCGAACTGTTCGCAAGTGGAATAATCTTCCAGCAAGTGTTTTTCCTGCCTGCTATGACATTATCAAATTCAAGGCAAACATCAACAGACACTACTCCCTCTTTCCTCCCTGCAATTCCTTTATTTCCTATTGCATTCAGAGGGGGAATCCCCTGAGTGTTTGTCAAAATAAAACTAAAGGTAGAGTCATGCAAACAGCTGATTACAATTTTGTCATTTTGTCAAAATCATTGATTGTCAAAATCATTGTTTACATTTCAATTGTTGGTTTAGTTTTTTTTTTGTCAAATGTCGACTACATTTTCCTATTAAACATCCAAATCAAAGAATACAATACCACAAAGCCAAACAAAGAATCTTGGATCTCTCAAAACTATTCAAAATAATGTTATAGTTCTCTAAAAAGTGTCTGCTGTCTGGCATTTATCCATCAGAATTTGACAAATCAAAATACCCAGGGTTGTATCTAAATGTTTGTTGTTGGGCAATTGCTCTCTACCTTCAGTTGTTGTGGCATGCGTGTGGTGCTAACTAGGGATGTAACGAATGTGTGTTTAGCGAAAGCGAATGCGAAAGCGAATAGTAAAAATCTTTTTTAGCGAATGCGGATGCGGATGCGAAAGGTAAAAATTTTTTTTAGCGAATGCGGATGCGAAAGCGAATTCGAAATCCAATAGTAAAAATTACTTTTAGCTAATGTAAATATTACAAGGAATCGTTTAACGAATGCGAAAATCTTTGGGAATGTCAGAGTCAATTATGCAGTACTTATTTCCAGTAATATTTATTTCAAAGTAACAAAAATTTATTTCAAAGTAACAAAAATTTATTTCAAAGTAACAAAAATTTAACAAAAAATTTTAATTCAATTCACAGAAAATTCAGTCTCATGGTAAAATATATTAAAGTTAACTTCAAAGTTGAACATTCCATATTTGGGTACATAAGGAATAAATTCTTGGCAAACCTTATAATTTCAGATTGAGTTCAGTTTCTAGAGGAGTCTAATATCCAATCAATAAATTTTCAGTTTTTTGCGAATGCGAGAGCGAATAATAAAATAATGTTTTTTGCGAGTGCGAATGCGGTTGCGAATGTCCAAAATGAAGCGAATAATTCGTTACAACCCTAGTGCTAACGATTCAATTGAATGTGCTTTGAATCTTTGTAAATATGAATTTCTAATTTGTAATATTTTCGGATTAAAAACATTGGTCGTTTTTCGATGGACTTTCATTAAAAAGCGAGTTTCGAAAAAAATTCCACTTATGTCTTTTTTGCGGTAAGCACTCGATATACTCGTTTCTCAACTACTAGTAGATGAACTATAGATGGCGCTAGTGATCAGAGTTGTATTTGTCAGTGTTGTATTCTAGATTACTCTTTGCTTTTGTTTGACACTGGCACAACAACCAAAAAATCCATCCAATCCATATTTATTTTACTGTGATGCTGTACTATCACACGACAAACCCAGGTTCAAATCCTGATACTAAATGATGAAATGTATTTTTTTATGGCGGCCATTTGAACTCGTAGATGTCGCCGTCTTCACAAGTAAGTGTTTAATGTAAAGGTCCAGTTCGAAGATCTCTAGAAAAAGCATTAGCCGACTTGAAAAACGGTCGGGCGATTTAAAATTCCTCCAATAGTCAATGCTTTATGACATTACACCGTGATACAAAAACTAGATTTTTTTCTGTCCTCTGAACCAAATGCACATATTCGGAAAGGGGATAAAAAATAAAAATACACGTGTTCGGCGATTTTCATGTACACGTCAGAATTTTTTTTTTTTAATTTTGAAGTATAAAGCTCGTAGTGGCCTGTGTGAAAGCCTTTCGACCGATTTTTAACCCTTTTTCAGTGATCCAATCGAGCTGATTTTTGGCAGGCAGACTCGTGGAAATGCCTGTATCACGTCAAATTTTTTTAAAACAATTTTTATCAATTCTCAGACTTGTACATTCTGACGTGTACATGAAAATCGCCGATACACGTGTATTTTTTATTTTTTTTATCTCCTTTCCGAAAAAGTAAATTTGGTTCATAGGACAGAATGTGTGTAACACGGTGTTAGAATCCCACGCTTTTGCTTTATTGTATATCATGTGGTTGTCGGCTAGAGGCTGCCCCATAGGTTCAACTCTTTGGGGAGAACTGTTGAGAAATATTTGTGGTTTCCTGATTCGGGTAAAGCTTTCTCCTGTTGTTCCTCTTCTGCGGCTTCCTTTGGGGATTCCAATCTAAGGGGGTTTCTAGTGATGTCATCCTGAGGTCATGCGATCGATCCAACGCCATTTTCGTTTTCTCACTTCGGTGTCGATCCATAGCTTGGCAGTCTCAGCCCAGAATCCTTCATTCTTGATTTTGTGCGGCCAAATAAATTTTAAGATTCGCCGCAGGCATCTGTTTACGAAGAGATGTCGTGGTGAGACGTCACGGCGGCCGGTATTCCAACTTATGTAGCTCAGGCGACCTCATCTGCGGCTTCCTTTGGGGATTTCAATCCCAGGGGGTTTCTAGTGATGTCATCCTGAGGTTATGCGATCGATCCAACGTCATTTTCGTTTTCTCACTTCGGTGTCGATCCATAGCTGGGCAGTCTCTGCCCATAATCCTTCATTCTTGATTTTGGGTGGCCAGCAAATTTTTAAGATTCGCCGCAGGCATCTGTTTACGAAGAGACGTCACGGCGGCCGGTATTCCAACTTTTGCTCCAATATTTTCGTGCGTTTCGAAAACTCCCAAGTTTTTAATAGCCAAAGACCTGCATGGGCTTTTTGATTCCATTCCATTGAGCCACGTTTTTTTTTTGTGATGATGCTGCATAGGTGGCAGAATATATCGGCGTCTTCGAGTAGGCGATGTTGTAGTCATCTCTCCAGGCCTTAATTGAATATTGCTGGTGCTCTAGTTTTCTTCTGGTCTTCAAGTTTTCCAATACACCCATTGACTTTGGGTTGTGTTGTGTTCTCTTAGGATGATTTGCATGTTCACGGTAAATTTGGAGCGAATGTTACATCCTTGAGGGTCTTGATTCACAATTTATCCAGTAATCCATGGCTTCCTTAAATCGTATTTCCCTTAACATTGCATGAAGGAAGAGGGGATGTTCTCTGGCATCAGTGAGCTGTGCAGGATATAATTTTGAATACTCACTGGCCGGGAACTACTGTTTAAAGCCGGCTCCGAACTTCTTATGCTTTTCTAAAGAAGTTTTACATGACTTACAGATTACTCTGGTACTCGTAAAGTCCCCAAATGTTTTTTTTTCTTTTTTCATATTTTTTTTTCTTTGTATTGAATTTAATTGAAAACTTGTACATTTCTTGTATCTTCTTCCCAGCTACTCGGACATTCAACTGCAAAACTTGGATGTCAGCAATCTGCTGGTATCAACCGGTGGCCCTACCATGGAATCTTCAGTTAACTACATACCCAGTCGAGTGCCCAGCTCCCGGGCCAGTTCCTCGCTCGACCTCGAATGGGAACACGAATACAGTCAAATGAGACACTATCAACAGCATCTGATCAAACAGCGCACCCAACTGCTGCAAAACTATCAAAAAGTCCAAACGATGGACAGCGAAGCCAAAGCATGCGATGAAACGTCAGCGGACGAATCGTGGCAGTACATGAACCAGGAGGAGGATCAATTAAATTCCATGGCTTCCATGTCATCGGTGGCCGAGTTGCCCATCGAAACAATGCCCCTGGGCCCGCCCAGAAACAAGGAACGTTGTCCGGCCGAGAGGAGAGCTCTGCTTCGCTCGAACTCACGTCTGTACAGGGCGGGCTCCATAACGCGCAACAGTTCGCACAACTCGTGGTCGCACATCTCCACGCCCGAATCCTTGGAATGGGATATCGATGAAGAACAACAGCGACAGCTGCGCATGGAAGATGATGGCCTGGATCATGAGACCCTCAAGTTGTTGCATCAAATAGAACAATTGAAAAATCGAGTGCTCTATGAGACGGGCGAGGGCCTGTACGATCTGATGGACGTGCACGGTGAGGTGCGGACAACGACTGCCGATTATGGGCTGAATAATAGGACAACTAGTACAAACTGTTTTCAATTGGGTGATAGTGATGGCGAAAATGGCAATTACAGTTGATTTGTAGACGAGTGTAGTAGGTAAATATTTGTATGCTTGATTTTTTGTTAGAAAAGTAATGGCCTCTAAGGTCCTTAGGGCTTTGTGAAACCTTTTTAAAGGTTTAAAAGACAGATCGATAAAGAGAAAAATGTTAAATGTGTCTAGGAAAATGTCCCAAAAAAAAAAAAAACAACAACAACAAAAACTTAAACATTATAAACAAGTGCCTCGTTTTAAAACACGATGAACAGACAGATTATATCGAAATTATCCATTAACCCTTTGACCACTGAAATCAAACCCTTTTAACCATTCGAAATGGCTGTTAGCGTTGAACGTCTATTGACGTTCTTAGTGGTCAAGGGATTAACTGAAGGCGAGGAGGTGTGGGCGAAAGGGAGTGGCGTAACGTACAAAGGTTTAAAAGAACTTCAGTGATGTGTTTTCCAAAGCTGAGCTCATTTTGAAAATCAATCAAACAATCTCTGGTGTTGAGCATAAAGAGAGTAAGCAGAGGATCTCATGAGAGAAGTTAAGTAACTGAGAAATAAGAGAGCAATTAATGAACAGAGGCTTAGCTGACAAACAGTTACAGGGGTGACGGAATCACCTTCTCAATACAACTTTTACAAAGTTTTGGCTTACATTTATTTATTGCTCTCAAATTCTCAACAAAAGTGGAGTGTTTTGATTTTAAGAAGAATAAAAAAAATAAATAAAAAAAAATCCCCCAAGTCGAAAATGTCCGAGTTATCAAAATAGCTTTCCACATATATCTCCCATCCATTAATCCATAACGAGGCGACATCCAATTAAAATAGAAAATTGCTTATTTTTATGGAAAAAGGCTCCAAACCCGAGATATGACCAATATGAAGGTCTATATTTCTTGCGGTCAAATTAAAGCCAAGATCTTTAGCTTTAATATGCTGCCACACTTGGAACAATTAACACATTAAATAACGGAGATATGAGGGACTAAAAACAGAGTTTTAGATTTAGTTATTTTTATGGAAAAAGGCTCCAACCCCGAGATATGACTAATATGAAGGTATAGATTTCCTGTTATAAAATTAAAGCCAAGATCTTTAGTTTTAATATGCTACCAAATTTGGACCAATTAACCCATTAAATAACGGAGATATGAGGGACTAGAAACTGAGTGTTATTTGTACTTCTTATTATGGAAAAAGGCTCCAAACCCGAGATTTGACTAATATGAAGGTATAGATTTCCTGATATAAAATTAAAGCCAAGATCTTTAGCTTTAATATGCTACCAAATTTGGACCAATTAACCCATTAAATAACGGAGATATGAGGGACTAGAAACAGAGTTTTAGTTCTTATTATGGAAAATGGCTCCAAACCCGAGATATGACCAATATGAAGGTCTATATTTCTTGCGGTAAAATTAAAGCCAAGATCTTTAGCTTTAATATGCTGCCACACTTGGAACAATTAACCCATTAAATAACGTAGATATGAGGGACGAGAAACAGAGTTTTAGTTCTTATTATGGAAAAAGATTCCAAACCCGAGATATGACTAATATGAAGGTCTATATTTCTTGTTGTAAAATTAAAGCCACGATCTTTAGCTTTAATATGGTACCACATTTGCAACATTAACCCATTAAATGACGGAGATATGAGGGACTAGAAACAGAGTTTGAGATTTAGTTCTTATTATGGAAAAAGCCCCAACCTCGAGATTTGACTAATATGAAGGTCTATATTTCTTGCGGTAAAATTAAAGCCAAGATCTTTAGCTTTAATATGGTGCCACACTTGGAACAATTAACCCATTAAATAACGGAGATATGAGGGACTAGAAACAGAGATTTAGTTTTAGTTCTTTTTATGGAAAACATTGTTTTAGATTTTATTCTTTTTATGGAAAAAGGCTCCAAACCCGAGATATTACCAATATGAAGGTGTATATTTCTTGCGGTAAAATTAAAGCCACGATCTTTAGCTTGAATATGGTACCACACTTGGAACAATTAACCCATTAAATGACGGAGATATAAGGGACTAGAAACAGAGTTTTAGTTTTACTTCTTATTATGGAAGAAGGCTCCAAACCCGAGATATGACAAATATAAAGGTCTATATTTCTTGCAGTAAAATTAAAGCCAAGAAATTTAGCTTTAATATGGAGCCACACTTCGAACAATTAACCCATTAAATAACGGAGATATGAGGGACTAAAAACAGAGTTTTAGTTTTAGTTCTTATTATGGAAAATGGCTCCAAACCCGAGATATGACCAATATGAAGGTCTATATTTCTTGCGGTAAAATTAATGCCAAGATCTTTAGTTTTAATATGCTGCCACACTTGGAACAATTAACCCATTAAATAACGGAGATATGAGGGACTAAAAACAGAGTTTTCCAGTTTTATTATTTCAACCTATTTGTTAATTTGATCTCGTCTCGTCATGGGTTAATGTATGGGAGATATATATATACGACTGTAGAGGTACTTCGATAAGCTTTTCAACGACACCCATTGTCCCGATCCAACGTAAACCAAAGGAGTTAGGGCCAATTATATCTCCGGAGTTCGAGGGGGCCCTAACTGGATAAGTGGGAACTTGGGGGATTTTTTTGTAGTTCTCTACTCTCAAAAACAAATAAATAAAAAAAAAATTAGAACAATGTTGATAAAGTAAATTTGTTTCAAAGTTTTTAGTTGTGTCTTCGACCAAACTGGCAAATTCTCTACAGCAAAGACTTTTACACTTCCTCGAAGACTTTCATTCATTTTCGGGCAACTCCTCCGCTAAGCCACTATGAGGAAATACAGTATAGAGGACAGACAGCCTATGTCATGTTAGTTGGGCTGAAAACTTCAAACGTCCCTTATTCTTTTATAGAAATTGACAAGTGCTTTCGCTGAAAAAAACCATACGAAAAATTTTCAACTGCCTGAGGACCTCTGTTCTCGAGATGGTCTTTGTCGTACTAGGTTTATTAGTAATGCCCGATGCAGCATTTCCCATTTTAGATTCCTGAATGCATGTCTTACACAGTTCCCTTAAACGTTTCGTTTCAAAAAGTTAACGATCTCTTTGTTGAGAATAAGGAGAGTAATTAATGAACCCACCACGCCTCCGCCTGAATTTTTGCGTCCAATGTAACTTTCAGTTTTAAGTTTAGTTTTGCTACTTTTTGATAAAAAAAAAAAAAAAAAAAAAACAACAACAATATCTTTTTAGTCCCACAACTTTCTTACAAATTTATTTGCTATTGTATGTTTTTCATTCTCTTACATCGGCATACGTGCGTTAAGGTCCAACTTCCCGAACACTTTTTCCCAAAACCCTGCCCTTAGTTTATCCTACAGTTTATCTCTACACATATCTATCCACACACACACACACACACACACAACTTCCCCCCGGCAAAACTCAAAACAAGGCAATGATAAGTACATACATACATACAACATGAATTTGAAATGGAGTTTTGAGATTTTTAACTAGAAAACTGAAACCAGAAATATAGAAACCCAAAAAATATCGCATCTAAAAGAGAGTAATGTTATGAACTGTGTAATTATATTGTAAAAAAAAAAAAAGAAAACAAAACAAATCCGACAAACAAAACAAAAATGATATTAAAACTCAAAATGTTTATATATAGAAACGATTTATTGGGAAAAATATAGAATAACGATAAAACGATGGAATTTGTAGTCAAGTTTTAAAATAACAGGCCGCGACATCTAACGGTGAGTAGTCTGAGTTATTAATGTAAGCCGCCTTCTTACTACGGCGCCACCTATCGGTGAGTAGCATGAAGTACTTAAATTTTTCATAGATTTGATTCAGTGATGGAACTTATGTTACACTTGTCCTGTTTTTTTTTTTAATTTTCTTTTGCTTTTTTTAGGATCCAGTCCAAGGTGTACAGTGTACACTGTACACGCCCGAAGACGATATCAGAACAGAATTTTTTTTGATTCGTGCTCTTACGACCCCCCTACATACTATTTATTACGCTGTGCCGTCATTTACTAAAAACGGAACGACACACGACTCAACAACGCAGTAGTGAACTTCACTACAAAAGTGGTGAAAATCTTGCAGTCACAGTTCGCAAAACTAAAAATTTTCCAGACTGTGTTATCTCTCGAAGAGGTGATCACAATTGTCCACTGAGATCTTGTGATTTAACACCTGGCGACTTCTTTCTTTGGGGGCAGGTGAAAGATAAGGCCAGCGTCGATTCAAGACCTCAAAGATAGAATTCGTGAGGCTACCGAGGACATAGGGCAGCTACTTTGCGATTTGGTTATGGACAATTTCATGAAAAGGATATGGTCCTGTAAGCGTGGTCGTGGTGGCCATTTGGCTGATGTTGTTTTTCATTATTAACGGCATTACGTTCTTCTTTATTATGAAATAAACTTCCGATCATTTGTCTCAAAAAATTTCATTTTTCTTTGAATACCAAAATAACACCTCTTGTTGGAAAACCCTATATTTTTAACAGCTTCATTTGTTTAGGAAGATTACTCTAAAAAAAAGTAGTTACTAATGTTTGTAATGAAAACCCCATATTTTTAACAGCTTCATTTGTTTAGGAAGATTACTGTAAAAAAAAGTAGTTACTAATGTTTGTGGGGTAAAAATAGAGGAATATTTTTGCACCGGCAAATGAGCGATTTGTCTAAAATTGGGACATGGACTCTAACAAGTCTACTCTAAGCATTACAACGGTGTGCATTCCTGGTTTCTACATCACAACTTCAATGTCGGATCGGAGATATATGAGACAAATGTAAAGGTGAACACCTTAATTGGACAACCTTGGTCGGAGGTCCGGAGGTCATTTTAAAAATAGGTCCAAGTATTTAAAAATAATTTGTCATTCACTAGTACTTTCACAAATTACGCTAAGATCGACATTTTAACATGTTGAACTCATACATATGTATTTTAATGTTTTTTTTTTATTGTTTAATTTAGTTTATTCTAATTTTTTTTTTTATTTTAACATTTATTTTCTTACAAAAAAATCTCGTATTCTCTTCGTCGCTTACTTACGCTACTAGCTAAAGTGTTAACATTAATTTTATGTAAAAACAAATTCATTCTTTAAATTATAAAAACAAAATTAAAGACAAAAAACAATTTTGAACTTAAATTGTAACCGAAATTAAAAAAGAAAATGGCATTTTTTTTCATTAAACTGAAGGAAACCGAACGGAAACTGTGAGTCTTGCTTTAGTAAATTAAAATTAATAAGAAACCATGAGGATAGTACAGCCGGTGGGCTGAAGCTTAACCAAAGATTTTATTCTTGATGTTGACAAAGAAACCGGGTTTTTCCGTTTCGGCCTGGACCTCGATTTGCTGTAAAATGGGAAAAAGAATACAAATTAATAGAACGTACTCGAGGCGAGAGCAATTAAGCGTAACTTACCGCTGTGGGTGCCACCGCCTGTTTCTCATTTTGTGGCCTGTGATTGTAGTTGTGGGTGAAGGTGCCACTCAAATCTTCCACTTGCACTTGTTGTTGTCCCACATCATGCTGGGCATATTGGCCATGCGTATTGGCGTTGGTGTAAGCGCCCAAAGTTTCTGCCTGTTGCTGGTAATCATCCAACTCGACCTGTTGCTGTTGTCCATAGTCTCCAGCTGTCAAGTCACCGGTTTCCATACCGCCATGGGCTGATGCACTGTAATGGCTGGCATAACTTCCGCTTGCTCCGGCCGGTCTGGTGTATTCGTATTCCTTTTTGGTATAACGCGTTGACATGGCACCGCCACCCATGGCAGCGCTGGGTCCGTAATTTCCTGCGGGATAGGCAGTGGTGGCTTCTATCATCTTGGCGGGTGGTGGTGGATACAAGGGATCTTTGCCGGCTACACCGGGCTCAACATCGGCATCGACATTTTCATCGTAAACATTGGGTGGTTGATCGCCGCGATCTTTGCTGATATTTGGCTTGAAGGCGGACGTGCTGTTGGTGGATCCGCCGCCATTGAAGTGACCGCCCGGACCGCCATAACTGAAGTGCAAGCGTGCCTGTGACAAGAGATACAATCTACGACGCCATTGTTTCAGTTCTTCGCCCGAGAAGGTTGTCTTGCGCTGTAAAACACTCATACGCCTGTTTTCGTTGCTAATCCATTGCGCCTGCTCCTCGGGAGAGGCCATCTTCTTGTGCATCACATAGCTAATGAAACGCAATTCTTTGTCACGGAAATCTTGCAATTGATTCAAGTTCATTTGATAGAAACGACCCAAGTTCAAGAGACGTTCGAATTCTTTGAGCTGCCAGTCCTTCAGGGCTTGGGCCGACATACCGTATTTACCGGCCAAGTTGTTGATGAAACTATCCTGTCTCTGCCAATTCTTGAGGTTCTCTAGGGTGTAGCTCTTGTCCTTGATAAACGAATACAAACGATCTCTTTCGCTCTTTTGCCAGGGCTCCACACTCAACAACACGGTTCTATCGAGCAGACCTTCTCTGTTCATTAAGCCGATTTGGACATTTTGGAAGGGAACCAGTTCCTCCATGGAACAGCCGTACATGTTGACCAATTTCTTTTGGAAGTCATTGTCGAATGCAATGAACTCCAAGAATTCTTCTTCAGTTATCGAAATCTCGGCGGCTATGGCTCTGAGACGTCGGCGCTCTTCCTCTTGCCAGCCCTTATAAATGGATTGAACAGTGCCAGAAGCACCGGAGCCAGTAATCAAGCCCAAATTCACCAAACGGCGCAACTCGTTCCTAATCCAAATCTCAACCTCTTCAATGGACACATGATACTGGTCACAGATACGATTCAATGTGGTCTGGTCAGAGATAAGCTCCTGTTCCCATTGTTCGCGGGTCTTGTGCGGCTGTTGGGAGACCAAATTATAGATACGATTTTTCTGATCCTTCTGCCATTGGGTGAGGTTTTCGGAAACGATCTTCCGTTGGTTCAACAACTTCTGCAATTCCATTCGATACCAGTTGGTGATTTGCTCGAGGGTCACGCGATACTGGTTGGCCAAGCGTTGCATATGGGCACGATCACTGATCAGTTGGCGTTCGAGCTCCTCGATGGACCATTGCTGCTGTTTGCGCATCTTGTCGTTCAGCAATTGCTGCAAATAATTGTATTCCACCGTTTCCCATTCTTCGACGGTCACCTTGCCATGTATGAAACCTTGTTTCATAAGGTCTTGCGCTACGTATCTCAGCCAGGTTTCAATCTCTTCAACTGTTACACCGTATTGGCGTGAAAACTGTTCCCAACGCATGCGTTCATCGCGCAGGTAGTTTTCAAATTCTTGCCAGGACATAGGTTTGACCTGAGCTATAGCCTGTAGATGGGCTTTCGTTTGAGCCTTCCACACCGCCTCGTTGTTGTACATGTCGTGTTGGTTCGTCCAGACAGCTCCCGGCTGATTCGTGGAATTCCAGGTCTGAGTAGTTTCATGGACAAAATTACCAGGTCCGGCGACAACACCCAACATTTGGAGCCGTGCGCCTTCCTGTTCGACCCAGGACTCAATCTCCTCGACGGTGACATGGTAGTCTTGAGCAATGCGTTGTAATCTCGCCTTGTCCCTCTTGATGAAGGCATCCAGTTCTTCGGTGGTAGCGTCTTTGTTTTGTTGTTTCAGCCAATCTTGGAGGCGCTCTCTTTCGATCTTCTGCCAGTAGCTCAGTTGTTCCACTTGCACCAAGCCAGAGTTCTTCAGTCTTTGCAATTCATCCTTCATCCATTTCTCGACTTGTTCCACACTCAGGTTGTATTCGAGGGCAAGTTTCTCGACGCGTCCGCGATCCTTGGCCAACTGTCTTTCGAACTCTTCGATGGAAATGTCACGCTGCTGCTGCAGGCACAGAGCGATCAAGTTCTTCTGTTCGTCTTCCTGCCATTTGGTCAAACTTTCAACTTGGATTTCACCGGTGGTTTTCAAGTTCAACAATTGCTCACGCAGCCATTGTTCGACTTCTTCCACACTGACGGAGTATTGTTGTGACAGTTGTTGGAGATGATCCCGTTGCTTCTTGAGTTCCACTTCGAATTGGACATAGTTGAGGCGGTTATTTTCTCTGAGAAGCTGCTTCAATTTCTCCACTTCGGAGACCTGCCAGGCGGCAAGTTTGGCAATGTTTTCACTGGAATCTTTGCGCAGTCTTTGTAATTCTCTGATCATCCACTCTTCGACTTCCTTGACGCTGACGCGATAATAGTCGGCCAATTGTTTCAAGTGTTCTCTGTCGTTGCGCAACTTAACCTCGTACTCCTCAGTGGTCAAGGAGTTTTTGTATTGGGAGATCAAGTTCTTGATGTATTCACGCTCAGCCAACTGCCAGGCCTTCAGTTGCTCCAATTCGAATTTTCCCTTTTGCTTGAGGTCCGTAATGACCTTCTGGATGTAGGTCTCAACTTCATTGACATTGACGTTGTACTGTTTGGCCAAGTTCATGAGGAACAGGCGATCCTTCTGGATTTTTGTTTCGAATTCTTCGACAGTGATGCTGGACTGCTGTTGCAATAAATTCATGATGCGTTTATGTTGTTCCTTTTGCCACTGGGTCATTTTCTCAATGTTCAGCTTGCCTTGTTCCTGCAAACGGCCCACTTCGCCCTGGACCCACTTCTCGATTTCCTCGACGGACACGTGATATTGGAAGGCGGTCTGTTGCATGTGTTCACGATCCTGTCTGAGAACAGCTTCGAATTCTTCCAGGGACAAGTCATTGTTTTGCTTGAGAATAAGGTCCAAACGTTCCTTTTCGGCTATTTGCCAGGAGGTCAAGTTGTTGATTTGCAACTGTCCTTCGTCTCTCAAACGGTGCAACTCCTTCTTCATCCACGACTCAATTTCTCCTACTTGGATTTGATAATCTCTTGCCAATTTTTCGAGAAGCTCGCGATCTTGTCGAAGTCTTTGTTCCAACTGTTCCGTCGAGTGGTAGTGTTCTTGGGTGATACGTTCCAGATAACGTCTTTCGACTTCTTGCCAGTTGGTTAACTTCTCGTTGGGTTTCAACAAACCCATGCTGACGAAACGTTGCTCTTCATTCTTGACCCACTCTTCGATCTCTTCGATTTGCACATTGTGGGTCATAGCCAAAGCTTGCAGCCTGTTGCGATCTTCCAGCAACCATTTGTGGAATTCCTCAACGGTAAAGTCACGCTCCTTGACCATGTTGGTCAAGTTGCCTCTCCATTCGGTTTGCCACATCTTAAGCTTCTCAATTTCCACGAGACCTTCGTCTTGTAAACGTTTGATTTCCTGCTTAATCCACTCCTCGATTTCTTCTACGCGCACTTGATGTTGATTGGCCGTGGCGTACAAATGTGTCTGATCCTTCTTGATTCTCTCCTCCAATTCCTTGATGGAATAGTTGTTTTGTTGAATCAGTTTCATAAGACGTTCACGTTCGATCGTCTGCCAGTTGTTGAGCTGTTCTTGGATTTGCAAGAGGCCGAGACTTTGCAAACGTTCGCCTTCCTTCTTAATCCAAGACTCGATTTCGGTTATTTGGACATTATAGGTGCGGGCCAACTCCTGCAGCTTACGGCGATCGTTCAAAAGTTTCTGCTCGAATTCTTCAATGGTCAAATGATTGTTTTGGACAAGTTTAATGATTTCATCACGTTCGGTTTTCTGCCATTCCTGTAGATCTTCGACCTTAATCAGACCTTGGGATTGCAAGCGCATCAGTTCCTTCTTAAGCCATTCTTCAATTTCTTGAACCTGGAAACGAGAGTTGAGATCAGGGGTTTAGATATGGGGGGAGGGGGATTCAAAGGGAATAACATATTTCTAAGTGCAGAGGACGGTGTGTCTTGAGAGCTGGAAAGTTGTATGGAGTCGTCGTCAATCTTCTTTTAGTGTAAACTCACTCACCTGTACATTATAGTTCGAAGCCAGTTGATTCAAATGGCTTTGATCGGTTTTGATCTTCAATTCCAGATCTTGGACGGTGACCTCATGTGACCTTACAATGGTCATCAGTCGCTCCCTTTCCTTTCTCTGCCAGTCTTCCAGTTCCTTTTTGATTTCCGTCAATAGACCCTCGTTTTTCAACTGGCTCATTTCTGTTTTCAGCCACGCTTCAATCTCGTTCACCTGCACGTTATAGGTGCTGGCCAACCTTTCCAAACGTTGACGATCGTTGATGATTTGCGTTTGAAATTCTTCAATGGTGAGATCATTTCTCTGAATCAGTTTCTTGAGATTTTCATGCTCGCGCATTTGCCATTCCTTGATGCCCAATTCGATCTGTTGTTGACCCTCCTGCTGCAAACGCTCCAATTCTTGCCTCTGCCACTTTTCCAGTTCCTCGATGCTGACGTGATACTTGTTAGCCAAGTTTTGCAAATAGATGCGGTCCTTAGCCATTTGACCATCGATGTCGCCGATGGAACCTTGATGCTGCTTCACAATATTTTCCAAACGTGAACGTTCCGATTTCTGCCATGCCGTTATGCGGGTCATTTCATTGTGGGTTTCACTGATGATACCGCCGAGACGTGCGAGTTCCTCCTTCAGCCATTTCTCCGTGTCTTGGACGTCTCCACGATAGATGGTGGACAGATTCTTGAGTTTCATTTGATCCGTCATTATGGAATTTTGCAGTTGCTCAATGGTGGCGTTATGCTGTCTGATCAGCTCGTGCAGGCGATCTTGTTCCGTGTTATGAATAAGACTGTCGGTGGGCATGTTGTCCAGCATGGAATTGTTTTGATCATTGAAGTAGACATACAGACGATCCAATTCCTCAATTTGCCATCTCTTCAGTTCCTCAACGGTAATGCGATATTGCTGGGCCAAGTTGGACAATTTATCGGCATTTTCTCTTTGCCAGCGTTCCAATTCTTCGCGGGTGAGACTGTTCTGATGGATTAGCCAATCCAGGCGACCGCGTTCCATGCGCTTCCATGCGGTGGCGTCATTGGTTTGGGCACTATACTGACCCAAGAGAATGCGATAACGTTCTAATTCGTTGCGGTGCCATTCGTTGATCACATCGATGGAAGTATGGTAACGTTCGGCCAAAGCCAACAGGCGATCTTCCTGTTGTCTCTGCCAGGATTCCAAGCGTTGAGGAGTAACATTGCCCGAAGTCAAGAACCAGAAGAAACGTTCACGTTCTTCGCGTTTCCAGTCCTCATCACGGGGCACCGACCATTCGCCGAATGGACGTTCAGTGTCATAGACCAATTTTCCATCCACCCACTTTTTATGAGTCTCCGAGCCCGACACATGGGTTCCATCCGCATTCGTAATAACCGTCTTATTGTAACGATTCACAGTCACTGTGGAGCCGGGATTATAACTGGGATGGTACACGTGAGAGCCAGTACCGAAAGTTTCAACCTCCGAACCGGAAGTGCTATCCACGGGAATATGTACAGGAGGCCTGTACATGTTGGAGTTGGTACCCCAAGTCGAGCCAACATTCACTGTAGGACTGTAGCCGACCACGCTGGGTTCCATATTCTGATTAGCCCAATCATAAACGGTCTTTTTGCGGGTGATGGTGGTGGTAGAACCGCTTGGCACATACACGGAGCCACCTGAGGTGTAGGCATTATTAGAAGAACCATAAGTACCGGTATTATAGCCGGCATTGTTGCTGCCATAAGTATTGGTGTTATAGCCGGCATTGTTGGTGCCATATGAACTACCGGAGAACAGGGGTGCCAAGGGTGTCATGGGTGCAGTGTTGGAGGTAATAATTGTACGATTTCTCTTGATCACCGTAATGTAGGGATTTTCATAACTGCCCGTACCACTGGTCTTGTGCGCCTCCGTCACATTCTTATGTACCACATAGGTTTTGCCATCGATCACCTTAACCTCGGTCGGGTAGTTGTAGGTCTTGACATCATCGAAATTGCTAAGATCGGCGGTTTGATATGAACCCAAATCCACCGATTGCTGCTGGCCATTATCCACCACATAATAGCGGAATAAAACGTCTGAGGATTTCCAATCGAAAAAGTTGGGCTGCGACACGAGTTGATAGTTGAGCGCACCACTGCGCATGTCTTTAACCATTTCCTCGCTTTGGAGACGACAAATGGCATCCAATTCGCCGGAAGTTTTTCCCGTCAGACTGATAATACGTTCTGTTGAGAAAATATTAGAAAATTAGATAATCACAATACAGTTGTAAAGCTTTTCGTTGTTTTATGTCCTTACCTGACCAGGGAGTGTATGTGCTACTGTAGCCGGTACCAGTGCCGGTGGACATACTGTTGTATTCCTGTCTTAAACGCCCGGCAAATTCGCGAATCTCCGTCAAATATTGTGTAGCCCAGGCATTGAGACTGCAACAACTGGCATACGATGACGATGACGATGACGAAGATGATGATGTTTGGTGACCCGAGGTATATGCGGAACTTCCGCCATATGAACCCGATGAGCCATACGATCCAGAACCGTATGAACCAGAGCCATAGGAACCGGAACCATATGAACCAGAACCATAAGAACCCGAACCGTAGGAACCGGCACCGCCGTACGTTTCGGCTCTACCGTAAGCACTATAGCCGGTACTCCATTGTACCAATGCCACTAGCACTATAAATAGGCTAAGGCCTTTCATGTTGTGAGTGGTGGTGGTGGTGGGTGGGGAGTGTTATAACTCTGGACAGCTGGAAGAGAAGAGGGGGATGTGTTAAAGCATGTTAATAACGAGAAAAGTCAAATACGTAAATGGAAGTAAAAGGAGGAGCAGAAAACTGTTTCGGACGGCAGCTAGGGATCTCCAAAAAATTACCGCAAGACCTAAACAAATCAATTCTGAAGAGGGTGGCATATTTTTTTTACTCAGGGGATCATAGTACATCAGAATTCTAGTATGTCAGAATATAGTGATTATTAATTCAAAAAACAAATGTTTCTGTTGCTTAGTGTTATTGTAATATTATTATTATTAGACAGTAATAAATGTTAATATTTTACAAAAACTAATTCCCAATAATTCTCGACACTTTTCCAGGTGAGGCCTAATAAAAATATCAAATTAATTGAAACATCTTCACAGCTAAGGTCATTATTAACATAAATTGCATATCAACTGTCAATTGTAGACAATAATGCAATTTTTTTTTTTAAATATCACGATTCTCTAAACTTGACATAATTGAAAACTAAATAAGACACATTTATACATACATACATTTCTTGGACAACATGATGATCATTCTATCGAAAGATTGATGATTGCCATTAGTGGAGAGAGATACAGAAAACAACAACAATAACAACAAATCTCTAGTCAAATTTAGTTTTTATTGACTTTGGGGGCAACGGCAAAAGCGCAACGCCTGACACTTTCCATGAGATCTATTCTTTTACAAAAATAGCTAACATGCACAAAAAAAAACCAAAACTATAAAATTGAAATGAAAATAAACTAAATGAAACAACAAGAAAAATCCAACCCACCAACATCAAATGACACATGCATGATGCTGGTGATGCATCTGAGATTAGTGATGACTGCATCCATCCATGCAAGACGGACTGGCCGGGCCGCCTGCCTGCCTGCCTGCTTGCATCGATGAAACATACGCGCACACACTCCGCATTATAATCCCCCCTAAAGCAAATGGAGGTGTACGTATGATCGCCGTGTGAGGCGTAAATTTTGTCACATTTCAAAATTTATACATAACGTATGTCAGACAGACATAGAATAAGTTTATGAAGTCGTTGGAAATTCAAATGTTTAAACAGAAAATTAATCTTTGAAATCTCAATGCTTTAACTCCCTTATGCAGAAAAATGTATAGCAGCTTTGTAAATCTTTGTTAAGTAAAAGGTGTGAGCATTGTTTTTGAATGTTCACACATTTTTTCTTAACAAAGGTTTATTTTTCTGAAATTCCTTAGGATTTTAGGATACGAATCAAAAGCGTATGGAATTGTTTCCAATGATAACTCTGGATAAATGTGGGCGACCGTGGTGTAGCAGGTAGTATGTGAGCGATCACCAAAAAAAAGGCAAATCATGGAATTTTATTTTCAAAATCCATTCTCTGTGAAAAATGTGCTTTGCAGGTTATTATTCCATTCAATTATCATAATTTCTGTCTGAATGGGTACGTCAATAAACAGAATTGCCGAATTTGGTCCGAAAAGCAGTCAGATTTTGTTCAAGAGCTGGCAATGCACACCGAACAATTCAAAGTTTGACGGGGTTTATGAGCCCGTGACATCATTGGTCGTACTTTTCCAAAGACTATGATAAACGCAGTAGATCGCATGCCACACTGCATGCGATCCCAGTAGAGAGACGAGTTTGGTGAGCAATTACTCTGTTGTTTTGGCACCTCCAATATGTCCGCCTCGATCATGGGATTTAACCCCATGGTGTTATTGATGTGAGCTCGCGAAGTCTCTCAAGACAACTACAATTGCTGTCTTGGAAGACAACAGAACACTGACTCTCATATTGGATGGTTCTTCTGCAAGGTTAAAGGTTTGAACATGACAGATTTATGTGCCCATTTCATTCGAATGGTTCAAAAGAAACATTACATGAACTGTATGCATTTAGCTTGTTTAATTTTGTCCTTCATCATTCCCATCATTGAGAGGAATGAGAGCTGGTTTGAGGCCAACATGTTCCGCAGATGCTTCTTGCTCAACGTGATGCCCATAAATTTGGTGGTCGTCCCAAGGACACAATCTTTAACCCTTCAAAAAATTTCCCGGCTGACTATTATCATGGCTTTACCAGGAGTACAAAGGAAAACTACTTCATGAACTTGACTACCGCTTACATCGACATCTTTGTCTTGATTGGCTGGGCTAGCGATAGCATTCGGATGAATGTCATCCATACAGGTGATGTTACCCATTCCACTTAGAGCGACGGCAATGAGGATCTTACTGTGTATAACAAAGAAATGCGAAGTGTTGGATGTATTATGAGGATTTTGGAGTTGATCATATTTCTTAAAGAAGTATTGTTTTTTATATTCAAGTATTTGACGAATCCAAACCACGAAGAGAAACCAATTTTTGTATTCAGATATATAAAAAAAGACAATTAAGACAAAAACACATAAAGTTTGACGGTGATTGGAAAAGTTTGTCTTTGATTGTCTTAAAAAAAAACACATTTTTGATTTAGTAGGAGGGTCGTTGATTCATTGTTAGAGAACGATTTTGGAGTTGCTTTAAATACAAATTATTTTTATATTTTTCGATTATGTGAGGAATTCACAAAACCGTCTTGCCGTTGAAAATTTTGTTTTAAAAATAACGCATTTGTCAAGGGGCACTTTAAAGCGATGAGATATATTTTAAATGCATACCCATCACAACCATCCATGCCCCTTCTCCCGTCCGACTATCAAACAAGACCCCATACATATTCAAATAATATTGAATGTGTGTGTTTTTTTTTCTAAAAACTAAAAGTCAATGAAGTGGTAAATTATTGGATGTTTTTTTTTTCAAAAATAAATAAATTTTCGACCTAATTTGTTCAATCCCCTAAAAGGCATGAATAAGTAACTAAAAATAGTTTGATAATGTTTTTTTCTAAAATAAAATTCCAAAATATTTGAGTTTTTATTGTTTTCAAAAAAGAATATTTATGTGCCCTCACACTATAACAGAAGTTCATTGTTATGGGGTGATGAGGTCTAAATTTGTCTAACAGCCTGTTTCCATAAAACGAATTTGTTCGTGCGTTACAAATCGTCAATATTGAAAGCGCTATACAAGGGGTCTCTGATCTGATTCAATTTTGGTTTTCAGATATCGACAGTCCCAAAAGAATAAGCTCTCATTACTGATAAAAAAAAATCAATTTTATTCGGCCTTCAATTTTGACAACTTGTGACGAACGAACAAATTCGTTTTATGAAAACAGGCAGTTAATTTAAGTTGTTGACTTTATAGGACATGTAGGGACAAAAATGTGTCTGAGACCAAGAGGATTTTTCAAAAGTTCTCAATGAATTTTGTACCAAACAACACATATTCAAATATAGTTTCTTCGGCATAGACTACTTGTACTGTGAAAAAAAGAAACGCTTTGCTTTGCCGGATATCACTCCAATTATTTCAATTATTCTAAAGTTCTTCTATCTTTTTTTATAAGCGCAAAAACTTAGCAAAACATCCAATTTTAATTTGAATTTTGTTGTTTTTTCTTCTTAATTATGTCATTTTTTTTCTTATGAATTTCAATACGCTTTTGTTGCTGTGATTTTGTTGTCTTTGGCTTTTCTTGAAATTTTTGAACACCTTTTGAACTTTTCAGTGCGGTTCTTATGTATTTTTTTTTAAAACGTGCTGATAAGTTCCACCATTCAGTCTTAAATCTGATGTTGTCTGTAGGTATGACTATGAAAAAAAAATGCTTTTGATTTTGAATTGAGCTCAAATCTCGCATATATATAAATTTATAGAACGAAAAGAAAAAATAATAAAAATTCATTAATTAAAACTGAATTCTTATCATCAACGAGGATTTTATTTGGTATACTCAATAGTATGAAAGAAATTAAAAGTGTTTGTTGTTTTAATAGCGAGCGATTAGGTTGAATTCAAGTCAACTAAAATAGAAAGAGTGACCTCGAGCTATGGAAATTGGCAGACGCTGTGCGAAATGCATCTAAAAAAACAGGAAACGGATATTGAGTGGTCTATCACAACAAGAGAGGCACACAATTACTTTAAAACATTTGATAACTTAAGAGATGTCTGAAATAGGCAGACGCTGTGCGAAATGCATCTAAAGAAACAGGAAACGGATATTGAGTGGTCTATCACAACAAGAGAGGCAAACAATTACTTTAAAACATTTGATAACTTAAGAGATGTCTGAAAACACAAGATCGGTGTTGTATGTATCCCTATTTATTGAATTTAAAGCCTACGTAAAGCCCACTCCTGTAAAATTGGATATTATGAGTTTGCTTCATTTTCTTTGAGCTGCAATATTTCAATATTAATTAATATTTCTTTAATTTTAAACATAGACTTTGACTAAGTAGCTGTAGTGATTTATATCTGCTCGATCGTCCAACAGTCTGTTGTCAAGTCCATCCAGACGATTATGCAAAAGTCAGAGGACGATATTATTAAATGTTGAGAATTTTAAAAATCGATTAAAATTTATAATGGACAATTAGACTTCGCTTGAATCGAGCTAGAAAAGACATATTTCTCTATTCCTCTAATCCAAACTGTAGACAGAGCTTTACTTATTCCTCCAGTAACCTTCAGATCTTTGGCTTTAAGAACTATATAAGTGTTAAGTTTTATCTAAACTACTTTGGAGCAGTTGGAACCTTGTTGTTCTAAGGTCGCGACATATTGAACTTGTTAAAAACAAGGCATTATTTTCTGTTTCAGAATAATGAATGACCCTTTTTGAAAAAAAAAAAAACTTCCAGTAAATTATATTCTATATAGAGCGAAGGTGTGCGAGAAACGTCTCAATCAGTTTTTAATGTTTCAAAACAATGCAAACTGTAATTGTGTAATGCAAGTGATAAGTGAGGGAGAAATAAGTTCTTCTTTAATATTTAAGAATAAGCAGGAGGATGCCAATATCAGGTAATGCTAAATAAGTATGTGAATACCATTATTAAATGTTCTATATTGCAATACCTCCACTAAGTTATCTTCTATGCCTTGTGTGCGTAAGAGAAAAGTATGTCATTATTCAATGACTCCTGGACTCCTGTGTTTTTTAAGATTGGTCATTTTCATGACAACATTATTTATTTTTTAGCTGGAGAAGTACTTTCACTGAGTTCTACTTTCACTGTGGCTTGGAAAGGGGAAAATAAGAAGAAGAAAAAAGTCACCAACTCCTATGAAAGTCTGCATGAGCTGATGTCATTCGCAAATTAAAATTCTTTACAAGCCGTTGTTTTATATTTTTAAACCATTTAAGACGAATGGATTAATATGAAAGATTTTCCTCCTATCCAATTAAAAGTTTTCCTCTGTAACGATTTTGTTCATTCATTATCAGAGACACTGGTATACAGAGTCGCGCAAAAGTAATGGCATAATTTGAATTGCCCACCATGAAGAAAATTACTTTTGTTTTCACGATACGTGTATGCCACATTTAGTATTACATTACTTTTGCGCCACCCTGTACTATTGGGCATAAGAGTAGAAAATTGCATTCAATTGACTCATCCCATTTGGAAGCTGTAGTGATTGCAATAGATGCCCGCTATTATTTCGTAATAATTCGAATACAAAACGTGACGCAAACAAATCCAACAGCATTTTCGTAATCTGTAGGTCATCATTGTTTACAATAGTGTCAGTAGTTGTCTCAATACGTTCTAAATAAGAAGCGCATAATTAAAAACAAAAATAATCCACATTTGCAATTTCGTTCAGAAAATGGCACGTGGTGGGCGAATTTGGAAAACGTGAAATTGAACTTTATAAAGTAAGCGCGTTTTGAGGGTATATTTTTTTTTAAATTGTTAACCAGTGTAGTTAAAAATACTTGGCTACAACTTTGCCTTTTAGTGAAAATATAAATGTAAGAAATAGACTTCAAAAAAAAAGTAGGAATGGATATTAGAACATCTTTTATAAGAAAAAATCGTAAATAAAAAAGTTCTGCAAAAACACCGTGTCTTTCAATTAAATTATAAGTGCTTATAAGAAATGAAATCTATGGAATTTTGAGACTTTTGTATATCCGTTATCTACTGTAACAGTAATAATTTAAAAATCAAAACATCAGCACTTTCATTAAACCCAATAACTTAAAAAATCTGTGAATTGGTAATTGGTACCTGTTGCTTCCAATTTTTTAGGGAACAACATAATGTGAGATTTTTTTTTAAATTACTAAAAAATTTTTTTTTAATCCCACTAATGTTTGGGACCGTTGTTTTTTTAAATTACTAAAATATTTTTTTTTTACCCCACTAAAGTTGTCCTGCATATTTCATCTTTGAGATCGTTTTTTTTAATTACTAAAATATTTTTTTTGTTAACCCCACTAATATTTGTCGTGCATATTTCACCTCGCAAGGTAACATTTCCTTTTTTTGAGTATAACGTTGTCTATAATTAATGGATGCCATGCCCTCCATCCATTATCTTAACTTCGAGGTATTTTTTAAGTAAATTGTTTTTTTTTCCTTTTTTGGTATTTTCCTCACGTTTTTTAAACTACCTAACATCGAACTTTGTTGAAACATCTTCTGATTTTTTAAAAATCAAAGCCATCAGCACAACTCTGTCCCAAAATGTGCTTAAAATAGTTTTGCCAATAATTTCCTCTTGCTTCTTTTCCAAAATGTTTTGCAATTATCTTCAATATTTTATTATAGCAATTTTCTTCAATTAATTAATTGTTCGTCGCCTCATTATAATCACACAATCAAATATTTTGAATGATGGACAAGAACACGTGAATAAAAGTGTCAGTTTTTTATCAATCATGTCAAGTTTAATTATTTCCTTTTAATAATTGTTTTTTCTTTTGTTTTTATTTTATATTTAATTTTCTAAAAAAAACTAAAATAGTTTTTAACACTCACTTTTTCTTTAATTATATCCAAAAAAATTTTATTTTTTGTTTCAATTTTTATTAAATAAAATTTTGATCTCCCAGGATCTGGAAATCCTTAAAACAGTTTCACTACAATCGGAAACTGCAGGATATTGTAATCGATAGACACCAACACAAAAACACTTTTTAAAACACCCCGCAGTGGTGTTCGTTTATTTCTGTTCGTTACCGTTCTTTAGCGAAGAAATCTATGCGTACACGACCAGAGCAAAAGCTCAACTGACTAACGCATCGTGGAGATCAACCGTAATATAAATGAAATTTAACGGAATTGACGAGGCACACACACATCCAGCACCACACACACCGAATACTTAAGATGAGAGATCGTCTGATGAGATATTCTGAGACGATCATGAGAGCAGTGTCTCAGATTAGGATGCTCTTCATGAGATCTTGGCGTAAAGAGACCGAAACAGAGATAAAGACCGGTGGTAGTCAAAAAGCTTTAGTGCAAAACAAAAAAAACAATACAGCAAAACTCACCGGTTATCAGTCAATAATAAATAATTATTGGCATAAACAAAGAGAATTTTGGAAAAATTCAAAATACCGTGTTAAAAATACAGTCGTTTTCTTAGAATGACTTCTTTTAAATATTAATTCATAAACTAGAGTTGGTTTTTTTTATTTTCAACGAAACAAAGTTAAAACGACTCTTTGTTGATTGACTAATCTAGAAGGCAATCTTCAATAATTATTATTAACGTTTTTATTCCGAATTAATGGTAGTTTTTTTTGAAACACCATTATATTCATAGAGTTGTAGACCAGTTTTCAGAGTGGATTATCCCAAAGTCTGGGAATTGACTTATGTTAAGAATGATGACTCAGTTCGAACTGTAGCCTTATAATTTAAACTTTAAGTTTGCTTTTTATTTTTTTCTCCATAACTTTATTCTTGATACAGTATCTCTTGATCCATCTGTTGTTCGAGATCATTGATTTATTTCTAAGTTAAATAAAAGCGACCGGGACCTACTGAGAGGTGTTACATGGCTTAGAGATTGCTCTCTTACTCGTAAAGTCGCCAACATTTACGAGGTCGAAACAGCCGCCGAAAAAGTTTGATAGGCTTACCCTGTTTCGAACTCGGGTTCTTCTGTGTGATAGTCTCACACACTACCTACCACACCACGGCGGCCTTACCAATTAATAATTTACGGATTTAAGTTAAATTTCAAATTACAAACTACCCTTTATTTTATATTCCATTTGAAACACTCGTCGAAAAAATGCTGGGTTAAAAAAACGTTTATACGGGAATGCCATTGGAGGCAGAGACTTTTTGTAAGAGAAATACAATTATATAAAATATATAAATAAATATATTATTTAAAAAAATGTCTGCGGTGTTTTGAACTTGGGACATTCTGGGCACACCACAGACTCGCATTACCAACTAATCGTCCATGTCCTAACAATCGCATTTTGTTAAAATTTGGGATTGTGATTTAAAATCGCAAAATTGGTGTCACAGAGATCGCAAACGCTTAATATTTGGCGATTGTAGATCGCATGAATTTTACCTGGTGAACTCATATTTTTTGCTTCGAATTTATTTTAAAAGCATCAAAAAACGATGCAATTGTACAATTTAATATGATCACCAAAAAAATATGTTTCCAAACAATTTTGGTTAAAAACGTGTTTTTAAAAAATGTCTAATGAGGCAAAAGTTCTCCTTCTTTTCTAAAATTAGGTGAAGGGGTAAAACTCGTTAAGGAAGAAAAATTATTGGCGATTCGCAAATAGCATGTGATTTCACAATCGCACGATTGTCAGGACATGGGCGAATAATTTACGGATTTAAGTTAAATTTCAAATTACAAACTACATCAAATTTAGCCACCCTTTAACCCAACCATATTTTATATGCCATATAAAAAATTCAGGTGATGGTAGTCGAAACAATGCAGGGTAAAAATTTTTTTTTTATACTTAGCGTGTCTGTAGCGTTTTGAACATGGGACATTCTAGACACGCCACAGGCGATCGCAAGATCAGCATTCCAAGTTGTAACATTTCCCTTAGAATACCTGCTGGGTGTAATGACTTCTCATTACAAAGTAACGCAAAAGGTACTTAAATGTACTTACCGAATATTTGCTACCAATCATCATCGTTTCGTTCCTATGGCGTCTTCCTTTCCATAAGCCGCTTATGGGGCATTTGTAACTTTTCCCTTTTCAGACTAGATGATGTGTGTAAGAGAAGGCGGGACTGCGTTCCATAAATAGAAAAGCAAAACAAAAAATAAATTAGCTTTAGGAACTACCAATAGTTAAATATTTGTATATAATTCATGCTGACTACCTGACAACTCAAATCGTAATGAGTCGTACTCAACGAGTTTTTGCTGGCAAGCATAATTTTTATGGTGTTTTCCTCCTTTCCGTAGTTCATACTTTTTCCATTTCACACAAGAGGGAGTGAGCTCCAAAAAAATATGTATGTAACAAAAAAATAACTAAATAAAAAGGAAGAGGGAACATTTAAGAAGTTTTATAAAATAAACAAATGACAACTACTTATAAATGCCATTTTTAGTAAGTTATTATTAATTGCTTACAACGTCCAATTGTCTCAGCAATTACAGGCACACGACTATCTCCTTCGTTATCGTTTCTCAGTTTGAGCAATGAAGCGCATTTTCTTCTTGGCGGTTATGTAAATTAACATCAAAAATTACAGATCTGGAAATTCCTCATGCGATAATTGAGAAACCAATACATCTTCAGAGAGTGATAGTTTTGAGGGGTGGCGTCAGGGTCAAATTTTTTCTTTGAAAATGCTGCTGAAAACGGTTTTGATTAACGGTGAGTGCTACAGAGCCATGATGACCAGAGTCTTGTGGCCGAAGATTGAAAATATTAACTTGAAACTGGATACACCACAATCGATTTCTTTAGAGTCATGTTCGGTATTCATATTATCAGCAGTCTTGGCGATGTCAATTGGCCACCTCAAAGCTGGCCTCCACCAATTACCATGAAGTAGGATTCGTCCATACAGCGAATTTCAAAATTGTCTCTCCAGGTAACCGGATTTACTTTGTTGGTTTATTTGGTAAACTTCGAGGGCGACGGTAGGCGCATCGTAGTTACTTAATGTTCTTTCAAAAGACACGATACTATCTTTGGGCTGCACAGTGGTCCAGCATCCAATTCCATCGGCCATTGGTAAGCTTTGAGGGCAATGGTAAGCGCATCGTAGTTACTTAATGTTTTTTCAAAAGACACGAAACTGTCTTTGGGCTGCACAGTGGTCCAGAATCCAATTCCATCGGCCATTGGTAAGCTTGGAGGGCGATGGTAGACGCATCGTAGTTACTTAATATTTTTTTTTTTTTTTCAAAAAACACGAGAATCTGTTTTGGCCGCACAGTGGTCCAGCAGCCAATTACATTGGCCACAAGTCTATAAATGAACTCCGATTGGGTTGAAATTTGGCGTGTCGAAAAAGGAAACTTACTGCGTCCCTAATTTTTAAAAGTTAATGAGATAAAAGGGAATTATTTTGCGTTTTGGTACTAAAAAATGTGACTTTATTCGCTGAATGTACCTTATCTTCCAAGGGGGCAATTTCGGGCAGGCAAAAGATAACTTCCGTCAATGGGAAACCCTTCCTTCGCTTTGCAAATTATTATCAAAATTTCAAAATCTGAAAAAGATTAACATAATTGAAAAAAATAAGTATTTGTTTAAAAGAAATCGAACAAAAAAAATAATAACAAATTAAAAAAAGGGGTTTTTAAAATAACTTTATCTTTTGAACATATTGCATATCGTTCGCATATTCTAGTCCATCAAACAGGAATTTCTTTTTGGCTATTGAAATGAATACTTCTTATACGTATGGGACGATAATGACTAACGTAAAATAAGATACATACAGAAGTATTCATTTCAATAGTGACCCAAAGTCACTGCCTGGTACGAATAGGGTTAATAATTTGACAACATTTGAATAAATTCCATAACGTTCCTCCAAATGTCTGCAACGTAATATTATGATACAAAAAATAATATGAAAAAGATATACTCTATATCCATCATAGGAGTTAAAATGAATTACAGAATCGTTGTTTGCATATCAATTAAAGAAATTGTGATCTAATGTCGTCTTAAATTCATTTACAAAATAAAATTGAATTTCTTTTTTGTTTTATTTTTTAAAAATAATCAATTGCTGATGTGTGGGTAGAGGATTTAATACACGCCAAATGGGACAACAGAATCGTCAGCATAATTAAAGAATATGAGTACAAAATGTGTTAGTTTACTTCTTAGGGGAGTAAAAGGAATAATTAAATGGAGGAGTTTCAAGCACACTCAAATATTAAAATAGTACAATGTCTCCTATCTAATACAAAAATAATTGTATACTATAATATTAATTTCTGGCAAAATTCAATTTATTCCGAACAGAATTGGCCAAAATATGCAAATGATTTCATTTTGGTTGGTAATTTTTGTTTTTATTTCGGATTATTTCTACAAATTAAAAAACAATTGAATGGTAGCCGTTTCGATCCGCTTATTAATATCCCTGAAGGCTTTAAAAATCGTGACAATACTCGTATTTGAGTAAACATTTTTGAGACATTTGTATTGATAAGTTGTACACTATAAATCAATTTAGCGAGGAAAAAAATGTACTTGTGGCGCACAAATCTGTCTGGTTGTTTATCTAATATTTGAGAAGTATAGATTCGTAAATATACAAAATAAATTTCTAAAAAAAATATTAGAAAAACAAATACTTGCACCAATTTTTCAATATTGACAACAGCTGTCACATCTTAAGCTTCTTAATCAGATTCTGGTAGTTAGCGAAACGAAAATAAGAATTTGAATGAACCAAAAACATCAATTAAGCAGTCGGTGTGAAAATGGATTGTGGGTAATTTTGTTCCATTTTGAAATTGACGCCGGTGGGTGGGAGGAAAGTTTACCCAGAGAGTAGACGACCAAGGGGCACGCCAACTTTGGTAATATTTTTTCTAACTTCTATGAAATTTCTGAATTTCTATGAAAAAACTAATGACATGGCAGCCGTACTAATAATTCTGCACACAGATGTAGACCACCTGTCCTATAGATAGTCGTTGGTAGGGGTCTAAATTCGAGAAGCTACATTCACAAGAGACTCCACAAATACCCCAATCGATGACAAAAACCAGCGAGGAATAAATACCGAAATTTTCAAGAAAAGAACTAAAAACTATGAACTAAAAAACAGAATTTTCTGTAAAAACCATTTAAATTGTGCCATGCTAATTACTGACATCTAGAGTTGCCAGACGAGCTAATGCATCTGCAAACGACTTGGGCGGAATCCTGGTCAGACCCTCAAACATTTTTCACCGGCAGTAATTTTCACCTCGTAAATGCTGGTAACTTCATGAGTAAAAGTCGGTCTATTGGGCGATACCGGGAACTGCAATGGGGGAAAAATAATGTATTTTAATGAATGAAAATATAAAAGAAACCATTCAATGTGAGGAGAATGAGGTCTATGAATAGTATTATTTATTGCAAATATAATGTACAAAAAATAGTAAAAAAAGAAATGGACTGACTGCTAGTGCCTTCGCCTTGATGAACCTAGAAATGACCCCAATTAATTCTACCATCATGTAAAACAACAATCTAAAGAATGGCCTAACGTTATATGTAACGGCCGGTGGATGGCCGTGGTGTGGTAGGCAGTGTGTTCGTCTATTACACAATTAAAACCAGGTTTAAGAGCTGGGCAGACCATAAAACCTTTTTCGGCGATTGCTTACACCTCGGAAATGCTGAGTAAAAGCCATGTAAAAACTTCTTTAGAAAAAGCATAAGCCGGTGACAGATTTAAACGGTAGATCACGGCTGTCCAAAAAATAGTCTTCAGTTTTTTTTTGATTTTTTCGAATAAATCTATAATCTAACAAATCATTAATCTTCAAATCACTCTAAATCTTGGCAAATATCCATGAAAATCAATCAATTGATTGTGTTTTTTCCTGCGGTATGGGAAATTTTAATTCGATTTCCCGGGGATTTTATTGGGGAATCAGGGAATTTTTATCAGGCCAGCAACACACTCTGTTTTAATATAATTATTAGTTTTAGATTAAGCTGACTGATCGATTCAATATTACAATAAGTATGGAAATAAAGCTTTTATACATTAGTTGCGTTTTCGAGTAACCATCCATAAATATTTGTAGGAAAATGAAAGCCTTGATGGTTTTAATTAATCCCCTGTTTTTTTATAAAACAAAATAGTTCATTAGGTCAATTTGAGATTTTGTAACACGAATTCAACATTCAAATTGAAATGTTTCTAATGTTAATTTGTAAAGAAATTCCTGAGTCTTATTTGATTTCCTATTTATTTTCATTTCGTCTGCAAACGTTTCCGTGCGTTAGACGAATTAAATTTAAAAAACAGGACGTTTTGAACTCAAACATCCAAGCTAGCAACTGATTAAAATTTATAAAATTCAAGTACTTTTTCTATACTTTTGTGAAATATGTTATAATCTATTTAAAGACTAACACCAATAATAAGATAATGCATATTTCCAAACATGCATGGCGTGGAACACAGTTTATTCAGTCGCTGCTTATCCATGCAGAAAATCGTTTCTTTTCGTTTTGTTGAAAACTGGAATTGTAGTTATTTCCAATTCATTAACAATTCATTAGACACATTAAAATATTCACTTGTTCAATTTTTTTTGCTTTTCTCGGCGTACCATAAGTCATGACAGCTTAATTAAGTTTGTATTTTTTTTTTGTTGGTAAAGCAATTCGAAGTTTTAAATCCTCGCTGAAAATCATAAGTCCGTTTTTTTTTAAAATAGATTTTAAATAATTTAGTGATAAGTTTAAGAAAAAAAAGAACAATTCCTTAGAAAGAAAAATAATTATGATGATCAACAAGCAAAACAAACCTGACCATGCATTCATCTCACTAAAACCACAATGATAATCGTAATGACATTGAAACGGATTAAGGAGAATTTCCAGCTACAAAACCCAGAAGTTTTGTGGTTAAATACGAGTTTTAGCAAATTATATGTTATATGGTTTACCGCATTCACCTTTGTTAGATGACATTTCTTCTTTTATTCTAAAATTATCGAACTTAAAGAAAAGGGGATTTTTTTTGTGTTTTTGTTACATTTCTGTTGAAAGCGTTTGATTTAATGCTAAGCCGTTGCAAAAAAAAAACTGAAGCAAACAAAAAGTTCGTTAAACCACAAAGTAGTAAAAAAAAAAACTATGAATAAATTATTATATGTGGTCTATCATTTTTTTTTTTTTTGGCATTTCATTAAAGTCAATGTATAAGAGGCCTCAGGGCATGTGAAAAATACAGACGAAATGCAAGAAAGTAGGAATGAATTAAAATTGACAAATCATGTTCAAAAAAAAATATTGCCATAACAAAAAAATGGTTTTACAAATTAATTATAGGCTCACATGCCTTGTACCGATGGTAAACTTTGGAATTGACGCACTTTGGTTTAGTTTTACAAGAGGATTGTGTCTCTTCTACAAAACCCAGAAGTTTTGTGGTTAAATACGAGTTTTAGCAAATTATATGTTATACGGTTTACCGCATTCACCTTTTTTAGATGACATTTCTTCTTGTATTCTAAAATTGTCGAACTTTAAAGAAAAGGAGATTTTTTTTGTGTTTTTGTTACATTTCTGTTGAGAGCGTTTTGTGTTGATTTAGTGCTAAGACGTTGCAAAAAAAAACTGAAGCTAACAAAAAATTCGTTAAACCACAAATTAGTAAAAAAAAAAAAAAAAACTATGAATAAATTATTATATGCGGCCTATCATTTTTTTTTTGCCATTTCATTAATGTCAATGTATGAGAGGCCTCAGGACATGTGAAAAATATAATCAAAATGTTAATAGACACATGTAAATCGATTCGCTTAGTTTAGACATACAAATACCAGTGCCATGTAAGTCCCGGTCGCTCAACTAAAATGTTCTCCGCTGTATCACAAAGCAATAAAGATACAAATTTATCAATTTGACCGACTTCGCCACAACCGGGCCTATCTGCATCCACTACATGACAACAGGTAACGATTTGTTTTCTTTGAGCCTTATAAGATTCGGTTGGTGCAAGAATTGAATCGAAACGCCTACACCCTGTACGCCACGTTCATCCCTTCAGTGACGATTTTACATCGTGCCATTTGTTCCTTTCATACCTCGTACGATTATAAATTTCTTTTTCGGCTGATTTTGTCATGAAGTTCTATAAGTGTTGTCATTCTTCGCTGATATCATCAATTGAGAGATGGTTCACTAGGACCTGTACTTTCTCAAAGACGATGATGACCGCCTCGTCACGGACAATGGATCAAGCTGCAGTTTTATAAACACGGTCTTCATTTTTTGATTTTTGGAAAAACTTAATTTGGTTGCCTTGAGGTTTCAACAGTAAGGTGCCACACTGCATGCGATGCCACCAAGCAATAGAGATGCGAGTTTGGTGGGCAATAAATCTCACCTTTTGACACTGGCAATTGTCCGATTCGATGGTGTCGCCACTGAACTATTTTTTGTGGGGGCACATGAAGTCTCTCGTCTAAAGCCACGCCTCACAACTACCGCAGATCTGGGTAGAAGAAAACTCTTATCATTAATATATACAATTTTATGGGGTTCCACATCAATATTTCAGGATGTTACAAACGAAATGACAAACTTAATATATACAGCATTTTATGGAGGTGGGTATAAAACAGAAAAATAAATAAAGAAACGAAATCAAATGATGACCTGTTAAAATGGTAATTTAATTATACTTTATGTTCTCATTCGCATACGTTGATAGTATGATAAGTGTGGTAAACATTAAACTAGAAATGATTTGTCTAATCAAACTATACAAAAAATGATTTGATTCTCAAACTAATTCATTAGGGCAGTTTGAGGGAAAAAATGCAGTCGGCTCCGTATAACTGCAATCCGCTTAAATGAAAACTATCGGATAAAACTGAACATCCTCATTTCTAACAAATCACTTCGCTTAACTTTAGATAACTGAAACATGTTTCGTATGCAAAATTTCTATTTCATATGAAAATGGCTTCGATTAACAGAAATAAATCAAAGATTTGGAAGAATGTTGATTATCTGATCGGAGCATTTTGTTCAATTCAATGAAAAAGTTAATTCGCAAATAATCTCTCTAATAAAGCTGAATTCTCTCTAGGAAAACACATAAACATTGGGAAAACAAAAAAAAACTGTCTCCCGATAACAAAATCTTTCACCCAATTCGTTTAAGAAAAACACGGATAACTAAAACAAATTGGCTCCATTTTCAGTTTATCGTAGTCGATTGTATTGAGATGAAATGAATTGTAGCTCCTCAGTACGTCGCCTTCTCGACTCATTGTACCGCCCCCCGCATATTTGAACTACAGACATTAATGACTAATTTTTTTCTCCTGTTGTATTTGAATATTTCAATATTTTCGTGTATTTGGCGGCAGTAGTTTTCAGAACTCGGTGACAATTTTGAAAATGAAAGACAAGAAACGCACACAAAAAAAACATTAATGATTTCAGCTTTTCGATTTTTTAAATGATTCATTACAGACGGTCAGTCAACAGACACCAACCGCTGTCATTAATATGTATACCGTGGAATATGTTATTATTATTATTAACATTACTATTTATTACCATTTTTGAAATAATAATAAATTAAAAAAAGTGTATATATATTAAAAGAATATGCACATGCACTTCCTGCCTAGTTTACAAGTGTGGGTGGTAACTTTCCATACTTCATGTGGACAGATGTTTTCATTAAAAACTCTGAGAAAAACCTCTCCCACAAATTGATGAGGTAATTCTATTCCAATCAGTGATCGATGGATAGACTCCCCCCAGTCAACCGCAAATTTGCTGATCTACAACTTTTGAATACTGAAATAGATGCATGTGTGTTTAAGCGGATTTAACACCTCTTTTCAGTTGGAACAACATTTTGATAAACATTTAAAGTGATTCATCAAACATTATAAGAATAGACTGTTTTGATTTTATAAACTCGAATCTAAATTATAATATTAGAGTTTTATTTAATTCTACATATCTTTAGAATTCATTGACAATAGAGCTCACAAAATACAATGTGTAATGACAAAAGTGTGAAATAGAAACTTAACTTGTTTCTTATAAATCAAAATCGTCAGAGAAAAAGAAATACAAATCATCTATAGACGAAAACAAAATAAATTAAATTGAACGTGATAAGTATTTGGCAATTTGAATTTTGAAAGTGACATGCGACAGCTTTTCTAGAATGAATGAAAGTGATATAAAATAAATTAAGGAATCATATAAGTATAAAATCGCAAATATTTATTTATTTATTATTAATTACAATACAAAGTAAATTTATATTATAATTATAATTATATTATAACAGAACAAAGCCTCTGGTGGGAATCAAAGTATTTCCGAAACCATTTACACGTACAAGAGGTCTCAGATAAGGTGACAGCGTATTCGGCAAGTTCTTCAACAATCTGATAGGGAAATTTTTGGAAAAAGCAGAAGTTAATAAATCAGGCACAGTGAACACCAAAGGTCACGTGCTCCACACATATCCGATATTGCCATTATCGGTAAAATTTAGCGAGATGTAGAGAAGGAAACTGCGAAGCTAGATCTGATAGGAATTGGAAGAATTTGTCTACCTTGACTAGAAAGAAATAAATCGAAGCATCTACTAAATGTAGTTGCTACTTCGGGCTAAGCAAACTGTGTGTATGTAAATTGTGATTTAACACCTTGCGACTTCTTCCTTTGGGGCTACGTGAAAGATAAGGTCTATACCAACAGCCCAGCATCGATTCAAGACCTCAAATACAGAATTCGTGATTTTTTTATTAATGCAAAAATATAACTAATCATGAAAACATTGCCAGTAACCTTAAACAGTGCCGGGAAGATTTTTTTTTTCGATAAATTGTCAAAAGGAGAGTTCTCAAAGTCTCTAATCTCGATATCGCAATTTTGTAAGTTGGAGCACTTTAATTTTAAGCCCCTTAAAATTTAACAACAAAATCACAAACGTCTTCATCAGAGGTCTACACAAAAATAAATATATTTAATAAGGAATCTGATCAATAATTTCGGATGTTACAAAGTCTTTCAAAAACAACAGATAAAAACGATTAAGCCTTGTTTCTCAAATAATATTAAAAGTTACTGAATCGAAAAAAATCCAAGAAATTGTTTTGGTTTTTTTTTATTTAAAATGTTGGTCAATTTGAAGCTCTTTTCGAGCAAGAACAATTTCTTATGTCGTTATTAAATATAATTCCAATAAAAAAATCAATAATAAACAAAACTTGATTAATAAAAAAATTGTTTTTTATGTTCAATATTTTGACCCAACATCGAAATTGCTAATAATTCGAATATTAAAAAAAAACATTGATTTAATAAAAAAAACTAACAGTTGTCTGGCGATTCCAAAACCTTTGAATTTGCCTATTAAGGCCCTGAATCGATTCGATTCGACGTTCCTCAACTCACTCAAACTGCCCTCAATCATGAAAAACATCGTTGTCTGAATACATTCGGCTCTGACATATAAAGAAGCCTTTTGAATAACATTACGTGCTATTCTTCAAACATTTAATCGAATTTCGTCTCTTTTATTTAGCCTTCATTGCGAAATCACATCACTGTCTGAAATTAAATTGTATATAATATACACATATATGTATGTGCAATGTATATGTTAAGTACAGTTGTTGAACCTTAAATGTTGCTAATTCCGAAATAGCAAATATAAAAAATTTGCAATGCTTTCTGATAAACTTTAGGTTTGTTTTTTTCTATTTGGTTTTTGTGTCTTTTTGACTTTCGAAAATTTCACTGGTTTAAAGCAATTTGTGAAATTGAATGGTATTTGTTCCATCTTGTTATCTACTATGACCTATTAATTTTTTTTATTTAATTTTATTATTAAATTTTTATAATTTCGGAGTTTTTGTTTCGCCATTGGCTTCTGGCATTCCAATATGCTGTATATCCATAATTTCGCAGAAAACGACAGCAATTCGCATAATGGACATTTCAGAAAATTCGTACTGAGGTACACTAAATGAGATTGTAGTGTGAGCGAGTATCGCAAAAGTAAACCCAGGTTCGAAACCGGGTAATCAAACATTTTTTCAGCGGCTGTTTTCCACCTCACAAATTCCGGCGACTCTTCGAGTAAGAGAGTAATCTTCAATCTCTAAACTTCTGTATAAAATCATTAGCCTTTCGGATACAGGATTAGACAGTAGGTCTCGGTTAGTCAGACGTCAATTGGCAACCTCGTCCTATAGTGTAGTCTAGTAATCCAAAACCATAAAGATTTGGATAAAAATGGGATACCAAACTTATGGGACCTGAGGCCCAAAAAATGTGAACTTAACGATGGGTTTACCGGCGAATTCTTAAACTACTTGAACAATAATTGGCTGCGCAAAATACGCCCTAAATAGTCCAACTATCACTGAGCTTTATTTTGTAACAATCCATAAAGCCTTTACAAACCTTTGTTAAGTATGAAATGTATGAACAATTTTCACACAGTTTTCTTAGCAACGGTTTGTAAAGCTCTTTTAAATTTGTATGAATACGGGGGTTATTTTTTAATGGTGTCGTTGTTTGTTGACAGTATTTATTCTTAAATTTCTGTATTAGTACACAGAAATTTAATTTTTAAAATGCCATCCATAATAAATCAACTTGATTTATTTCATACATCGCAAAACTCTCATCATCAGTTTATTTTAATCCTTAGATTTCGAGTAACCTCTTAATCTCATCCCCCCAAAGCCAAACGAAATCATTTCATATGCGAAAATTTCATGAGCGCTTTTTGATTAGAAGTCTGAAATGTTTAAGACAACCGAAAGAACAAAAGAACGTACACAAAAAAAAAACATATGTATATTCATTGATTTTGGAATTGTTTGCTATAAACTTTGAGCTTTTGGTGCCTGGAATTGATAAGAAGAATTCAATTTCGAAGAAATTGTGTTTTTGGGCCAATGGACAACTGAAGAGTAGATTGTGTTCGAATGAAAATGAAAAATAATTGTTGTTTTCTTTTATTTTTATTTTTTGTGTTATATTCTTTTTTGAATCCATTTAACCTTGATTGCAATAAAAAATCATGCGAATTTTGCACAACAATATTTAATGGAAATAATAAAAAATAATTTGCAATTCAGTGAAAGCAAATATCGGTTGTTCGAAAAGATTTATAATCTCTTTCTAGTCCCTCCTACTTAGCAATACCGCATTGTAGTTTCTTTTAAACAGAGATAATATTCAAATGAAAATGATTTATATACGTATTCGTTTTAAATCTAAATCATTGATGGCTAATTCGAAAAACCGGCCCTTTGTACTGAATATCAATCTCATGGCATTTATTTACCCAAATATTCTGTACATGTTTTATTCTTTTCCAAGTCATTTCCCCTTTTTGTCAGTTCGTCGTCCACCACACTTTTCCATCAAAGACTATTTTTATCCCATTGGCACGTGTTGTGAGTAATTTTTCAAAATACTCTAATTTGAATTTGGTCTTTCTATTCGTTTCCCACATCCATATTCAAAAGATATGTTTATTAGTTTTTCTTGTTTTACTGTCACATTATGTGTCATTAATCTTCTGTTTATATGCCGACATCACATTAAAATTTCGCCGAAAAATAAATACAATAAATTTACAAAAAAAATCAAACACAAAAAGAAATGGAAACTCATGGCGGATTTTCAGATTTATGTGATTGAGGCATGGACATGGGTAAAGCAAATCAGCGAGGGTGAGGTGACCATGATTTGTCCTACTCTCCGAGGGAGTGAGTGGCCCTTGATGACGTATGGCATTTGTAAAAGGCTAATTCGTGTTTTGGATTTGTGAGATGTTTTAATTTTTTGTATTTAAGTGACCCATTAACATGTCTAATTTATAGCAAAACTAAAACATGAAATATTTGAATTTCCTCCCAACATATTTGGTGGTGTATTTTTGGCGTGATAAATTGAAAAAAAAAAGTTTTAAAAACATTTTATGTACATCAAAAATATTTTTTTAGTTTCAGGACAAAATTTTCCTTTTTTTGTTGCAAAGTGCAAATTAAAATAAAATTGTAATAACGAGTATTCAAAATCTGGATCGTATTTGGACCATCGGTTGTTGAAATCAAAATTATTTGAAACATATTAAGAAATGTGAAGCAAGTCAGGTTTCAGTGGTATTAAAATAATTTAAAGTTAAGAAGAAATAGATCACTCAGGCCAACAACAGCCCATTGTAATGAACAACCACTATACAATTTTGATAAACTACGGTCCCATGTATGAATATGATTCGTTTTCATTTTAATTCGTGATCTGAGAAAAAATGTGTTTCGCGGGCAAAAGTTACCTACCAAAAATTGGAAAAGCCTTCCACCTTTCCAAATTGGTATTGCCCCCTCAGTCATTTCCTGTCCTTGGCTACAACCAAATACAAAATACAGCTCATGTAGTAGAGCAGCCGAAAGAAAGATCACGTTTTTTCGAAAAATTATCTTCAGCGACAAGACTCATTTTTGGCTCTGTGGATTTCGTACTAAGATCCGCTAAAGGCTGACACTGCACCCTATTCTCTCTACATCTCAGATTCTTAATTTCCTTGACGACCTGTTGGGTCTGACTGTGAACCCAATCGATTCTCATGCGGAGGCAGCCGCCTAAATGAAATAGTCTGGACTTAATGTTTTTATTCTAAATATTCGTACTCTTTGTGTACTCATGAATATGTGTAAATATTATGGCTGGAGAGACAATTTGTTAGCCAGTTTGTTATATAAATTTAACCTATTAGTATTTACTATGTAATACATTAGTGAGGCCGTTCGGCTTTTGTATTATTGTAAATTTAAATAAATTAATAATAAACATTTTTGATCTTTCGTAAAACCCAATACTAAACCAAAACAAATTATAATTATTCTTTTTTTGGATTTAAAGAAAAAAACGTTATGGTCCCATAATGTCTTATTTATAAATTCGTTCGTACATATTTCTTTTCCGAGATAATGACTGACAATTGTGGTTTCCTTTCTCGAGAAATTGATGGTAACCAACACGACCATCCTACTTAAATTTTAAATTAAACGAAGACATGGAATATATAAAAATAATAATGTTATGATTGAATCGAATTTTTATCGAGTTTTGCGTTTAGAAGTACTGTGAAATAAAATAGTCAAACAATTATAATTTCTTTTGTTGTCTTGTGACGAGTTTCCTGCTACAAATACTTTCGATCTCAACTGGGATTTCAACAACACAATACCTCATCCTCAATACGTAATTGAAAGTTCAACAAATGCACGAATGAGTTTATAATGACATTATTGGACAATTCTAAGAATTTCATCGAACATACCGGATTTTTGCTATACTCATTTCGATTATTTAAACATTACCAACAAAAAACTTAATAAATAACAAACAAAGACATAAGTTAAGAACTAAGAATATAAATGTGTTTATAAAAACAACAACCTCCCGTCACATTGTCATTCAAAATCAAACAATCAACGCAGCACCGAACCGTCTACTGTGAATCACAAGCCGGTTGTTTGATCTAAAATTTTGTCAAATTGAACAACAACAGGAAAACCGCACAATTTGAATATACGTTGACCAGTGGTTCCAATTGTTAGCCTCCTATGTTTTGATATATATTTGTTGGTGTTGTGTTTGTGCTAAAACAAAAGAAAAATATTGTTTTTATTTTTGTGCCTTAATAACCTCCAAGCAAGTTCAATGATAGTTACTTACGACAGATCAGCCAGTTCGATTTAGTGACGCATTCTGCTGGTGACGTTTGTTTTTTTTTTTGTATTACTGTGGGGCTATTCCCAAACGGGTAAATCTATGACTGGCTGGCGCTAATGCGCGTTGATGATGTCTTGTCGTGAGTGCTACGTCACTCTCTGCTGCCATACCCTGCAGTGAATGTCAACGATGTGCGAGTACCTACCACCTCTACCTAAATATTCATTCATTCATATAATTGTCAAGTGATGTGTGAGAGTGTTAGTTGAATTTGAATTGGATTCGTTTTAAAAAATCAGCTTTATATTTAGAATTATTACGTTGGGCTTCGGCTACTATGTATTCCTCTCACTGTGTGTGTTTATTGTTGTATTTCAATCTGTCCATTATTACAAACAATATTGCACGTTTAGAATTTTTTAAGTGAGCTGGTTTTTTTTCGTTTGCCATTTCATAATAAATTATGCGATTTGTTGTTTCACTTTGACATAAATGACTTGCGGCCATAGCGGCAGTGTGACTATTTCTAGTTGGGACTGGAGAATGTTGCTTGGAGATTTGAAGGTGTAGTCAGCTGTTTATGTCAGCCACTTCCAAAATGTCTATCAAAGTAAATGAAACGTAAAATCCCCACAATATTTTCCATTTATAATTTCGTCTTACATCATCAACTCATCTTACCCTTTCAACAAAAAAACAAGACTTTTGTAAAATGCAAACCACTCTCTATTAGTGTATATTGACAACTCTGAACATTTCCATTGTCGTCTAAAATAACAAGACGATGAACTTGTTTTTCTTTTGCTTTGTAATAGTCACACACACTACTTATCACACCACGGCCGCCGACAATGAACTTTACTTGGACAATTCCGTTTCTGATCGAGAAATTTTTCCGGTCAGTTATACTGGCGACTTTAATCGAACTATCATCCCCAAGGAAACCATTCGATCGTTAAACATCTGGTGACTCTTATCTGGTTATCCTGTAAATTCTCCTACCCAGTATGGTGAGGGTACAGAAAACTAAGCAAGATTCACATTTGGCAAATATTTGATAACAAATTTGAAATATTTTCTCTTTAGAATCTGAACACCAACTATTTTTTAAGGGCAAACAAGAAATCTGCTGATTGGTGAGAAATAAAATTATTTGTCCGCAAACAGGAAATCAACAAGTGTAAATATTTATTTGCTCTTACACACTTTTGCGCAAGCACGGGAAAATATATGTGGGTCAAATATTTTCCAAATGTGAACTTAGCTTAAGAGGGAAACTCACAACTGACCCCCTCTACCCTCTCTGAAAGAAATTAATTTGATTGATTTTAAAGGGAATTTGCTAATTTTTTAGTACCCATTTTAGGCGAATATTATGGTAATTGCTTTTCTGGCAAACAATATAATATTTTCTTTTTTGATTTCGTTTAAAGAAAAAAACAGCAGAAATGTCACACTTTCTGCTATCACTACAGTCTAGGGGGGGAGACTGAGCAAAAATGTCCAGTTATTTATGGAACAGGATTTAATTCAGGTTGCTGCACCGACTGCCTTCGCTTATGTACTTGACCGATATTCATCGGTTCTGCACAATACTTCTTCCAAAAATATCCAACTGATCCGAAGTGGTCAATTGACATCGCCGTGACGACTGATACCACGACTACCGAACTTGTTCGCAATAAAAAATGTTTGTGGCATGGGCTGTGTGGCATAGCGCGCCATCAAGCTGAAACCAAAGATCGTCCCAGTCTATGTTTCTAATCTCCGGCCACAAAAATGGTTTACAATGTGTCTTTAGCGATCACTGATAAACGAATTTCAATGTTTTCCGACTGGATCGTAAAACAGTTGTACACCACCGAAGAACGTATAAGAGACGATATATATATATACACTGCATGCATAAAGATTCAGTTTTTCTACATAAAATTAACAGTTTAAGCACAAACTTTTCTGATCCAACACCAGCTGATTGTAATTTTGATAAAACATATCAGATGGACGCTTAGCGGTACTTGTTATGTTAATGTGATGCATCTTTGAAACACTATTCCAAATCGAATAAGTTAATCTTTTTCACAACCGACTGTAAATAATGGTGTATATGAATGAATTATTTAAACAATCGCACAAAATATCAATATCATATTAAATTTAAAATACAAAGTAGAAAAGGAAATTAAATTTCCAAAACTCTTTAGTTCGTAATGTCATTCGTAAAATCATTATGCTGAAAAATAAACATAAATTTAAATTTGAATTTAAACAATCGAGTTATAGACATATTAATTTAACGGAATCTCTCTTCTTTGATTTGGTCAAAAATATTTTCTCAACTTCCATCATATACACAACAAACTCTCAAATCACTTAGTTGTATATGGAAGCGGCAGTAATTATAGCAAGCCTCGTACGAGGGCATACCAATTCCTTAACTAAATGGGGTACAGTTTCGAATAATTTATATTTCTTGATTATTATTTTTTGTCATCCGTCTAATTGCACATTATCCGGTTCATCATATTACTCATATCGGAAAGTATTGACTCAGCAAAAAAGTATTCAAATCTTATTCTAATTAAATAATGCAAAACGTTAAGATTCTGGTGAATTTCTTCAAAATTTACAAATATTTGTGAATTAAATGAATGTTGATATTTAAAAAAAAACAATCAGCTTTAACCACATCCTGCAATTCTAACTGATGGTATTGATTACCAATTAGTGACGTTTAATTAAGTAACTGAATTATACAAATCGCATACAAATTACACCACAAAAATGTAAAGGGTTTTCCAGCAAGAGGTGTTATTTTGAATAACCCGGTATTTCGGTAGCAGCCACTTTTGAAGCTTTTATTCTTTGACATTTGACAAGTACGCCATCACTAAAAGTGGAACGATACACTCTTCAACAACGCATTGAAATTATTAAAATTCAATACAAAAATGGTGAAAATCATGCAGTCACAGTTCGCAAAACTAAAACATTTTTGGGTCGTCGTGAAGCATCTTGAACCGTAGTGCAGAAATTGGTTGAAAATTCGAGCTGTTGGACACGGTAGTGATGTAAAGAATAAAACCGTACACGTTGCTCAAGAACAACTGAGAATATTGCTGCCCAAAGTGTTGGATAAAACCCAGGATTGTCCATTCCTCTTCATTCTTTGGAATTGGGCATTCCACAAACGTCCGTACACCGTATTTTGCATAAAGACTTAGGTCTTAAGGCTTATAAATTTCAGTTAAGAACTCTAGCCGGCCGATCATCAACAACGTCGTGTCTTTGCTGATTGTGTCCTTGAAATGTATAATATTATTATTACATTAATTCCATCGAAAAATCATCTTGACTGAGAGGCCCATTTCCACCTCAGTGGTACGTCAACAAGCACTATTGTCGGATTTGGGGCTCGGAAAACCCCAAGAGTTATTGTTGACTCTCCATCCTCAACGTGTGACTGTTTGGTGTGGTTTATGCTCCGACGGGGTCGTGGGACCTTACTTTTTCGGAAATGAGGTTACATCACCAGTTACGTTGAATGGATTGCGCTATGGAGAGATGATTAATGATTTTTTTATGGTCGGAGTAGGATGATATTGATCCGGACAACGTTTAGTTTCAACTAGACGGCGCTACGTGCCACACAAGCAACGAAACCATTGCTCTTTTATGGAAATAGTTGTGATTTAACACCTGGCGACTTCTTCCTTTGGGGGCAGGTGAAAGATAAGGTCTACGCCAACAGCCCAGCGTCGATTCAAGACCTCAAAGATAGAATTCGAGAAGCTATCGAGGACATAGGGCAGCCATTTGCGATTTGGTTATGGACAATTTCAGGAAAAGTATATGACCCTGTAAGCGTGGTCGTGGTGGCCATTTGGCTGATGTTGTTCTTCACTATTAACGGCATACCCTCCACTTTATTATGAAATAAATATCCGATCATTTATCTCAAAAAATTTCGTTTTTCTTTGAATACCAAATAACAGCTCCTGTTGGAAAAACCTGTACAATTTGAAGCTGGGATTTATCGATCATAAAAACTCCTGTCAACTACCTGCCAATTGACTTGGGTCTAATGTGATCTAGTGATATAATAGTGATGTAGGCCATTATAACTATTTAGTATTTTTAAAATGAAGAAATGTATCGGCGGAATAAAATATTTGACTTATGTGATGAGGTGACATTGAAAGAAACACCCATTTTTAGGATCTTGTTTTGGATGGCTGACGAACATTGAAAACCAGGTCCTTTACTCAAAATGTCATGGATCGACTTCTAATAATTTCCATTCTTCTTTTATGTGTTTATCCCTCAAGATAGTTTTATAGGGAACGTTTCCGAAGTACGAAATGTTTTCCGAAGTACAACATTTTTACCGAGGAACGACATTTGTATACAAATTGTATTTTTCACTACCATAAAACGTCCTCTCTGTGGGGTATTACAAATTTGTTTGGCCCATGCTTGTAACATCCAATAATATGAGATACTCCTGGCTTAATTATAGCGATCGATGAATCACTTTCTGATGCGGGTCGCGTTAGCATATCACTCCCGTATAAAAACAAATCTCGACTTCAGCTTCTGTATTAATAGAAGCCAAGACACCCCTCCTTTACAAAACATGGTTCAGTGCATTTCTATCAAACAATAAACATCTCTAATGAAATTTGAACCCATACAAAGCTCTCAGAAATGATTTGATTCCGGAAGCTCTGGATGCCGTATATTAGTAACGATCTCTATGAAATTCCCTGGTGGTGCATTTGATAAAGTCTGTTGGCTTTATGCATTTGGTTTACAGATCCCTGGCTTACAAATCCACAATGCTGCGCTTTGCACGGCGATTCGTGGAACATACATTAGTGGAAGTATTATAAAAACGACAAGAGTGTATGAACAAAACTTTACAAAATAAGTCGGGACTTACCATTTTTTCCGCCTTGGCACAAGCCAGAGTGCCGACCGCCAATCTAGCTACCCATGTATTTTTTAAACGTGTTTACTCGGTTTTCCAAAAATTGCTCAATCGGAATCAAATGATATAATCGAGCTGAACGACATCAATCATTTCTGGTCATCGTAGGCGGCAAAATCTTTTTTAGTATTTTTCATCAACCAAATACACTTTAAGAATTCCCAAGTCCTTCTTTATTTTTATATTGCGGGCACTATTCAGAGTTTTTTTTTCAACAAACTCCTGAAAAATAAACTCAGATATTTATTCAGAAATAACTGTAAACGACTAAAATTCCAAAGCTTCCCCTTCATGTGGCATCACAAATTTAATGTTATCGAAAAACAGTTGTTGAATAAAAGTACCATCACTAGGCAACAACAAACATGTGTGAGACCAGTGATGTCAACTAGGAGGAATGGAAACTACGCTAAATTGTTGTACGAATCTTTGTAAACTTGCATAGACTTTGGTTCTGTCTACAGTTCTCTCAAAACTTTTCCATAGAATAAAAATTTTAAAAGTAAATTTCAGCGTAGCGTTCAAACGAGTTTATGCAGAAGTTAAATTTAATAATCCCGGACTAAGATCAGACATATTTATGAAAGTTGTCTGTTTTATCAGTTCTTAAAAATAGAATTTACATTAAATCAAATGGAGATATCTATTAAACTCTACTTTCTCATATAAAGATAAAACGGATTTTCAATTAATTACAAACATTTAAAAATTTCTCAACTATGAGAAAAAGTGCTGTTTAAAAGAAACACCGAACAGTGAAGTTTGTGTTTATAAAGTCGCGCGAGTCGTATATATCGTCAGCTCCGACTCCCGACCTTTCACTGCATTTAATATGTTTTCAACTCACGCCGATAGGTGCATCTCATTGTATTGATTTTATGTTTAACAGAATCGATTGCCGCTTCTATTTCAACTTATTTTATTTTTTCTCAAAGATTTTCAAAAGCCTTTTCTTTTTTGTTTGTTATGATAAACATAAACTTTTAATATTTCAAATTTCTAGAAATCTTTCTTTCTATTCGACCAGTCATGGATTTTTGTCATGCCGCGCATAATCGTCTAATAGGCGCTTAATATCCGAAAGCGTTATATATCTAAGCCAAAAACAAAAAAATTTAATAAATGTATTAGTCTTCATTATTTTACGGGTCCGATATCCCCAGATCAATATTGTTTCAATATTAATTTACATTTTTATATCGTTCGCCTCGAAAACAACAATACCCCAATCGAGTCTCAACGGACATCTTTACCCAATCAAAATCATTCACTCTAAAATGGATGGACTAAACATTACTGCGGGTAAAGTGCGAATAACCGCCAAGTTAGCCACACTGCTTGAATTGTTACAACAGCTGTTTTACTATGTTCACTCTCTCTCAAACAAACAAAAACACCTACTACACGTCATTCACAAGAACATGTTGCAAAAATACGGAACTACTTTTCATTCGACCTTTATTCGAAATTTCAATTGTTTTAAAAGATTTTAAATTTGTGGTGCAACTTAGTAACTAAATCCAAACAGAGTACAAAAGCAGTTATGGAAAATGTAAGAAACGACACAGCGACAATACAGAAAAGTGGAAAGTAGAGATATTTAGAGATCCCCAAATTTCGATACACCTTCGAAACAGAAAAAAACGGCCAACATGACAAAACAAAGACGTCACTCGTTGCGAGATGGCCACAAATCCAATGTCTGCCTCGAACGACAACCTGATTTCCCATTGGAAGTCAGTGAACTAGTGGCGGCTTCAGCGACGGCCGGCCTCGGAAATTCTTTGGTTTTACGTCTAACATATCATCAGATTTTGATTTTTCTCTCGGGAGTATTAGCTGCAATCGTATTTTATCATCTTCCTTGGACGCCAGCCAATCAACGGCAACTACAACACCTGCCATCCGAACATTATCTGCAGATACGAGATGATTTTGCAATTTATTCCAAGGAAGAGGAGGAACAGCGACATCAGGCCATCAAGGAATTTTATGGTGAAAGTGGAGCTGCAATTGCCAATGTACCCGAAGATGATGTAAATGTTAAAGAAGCTTTGGCTACTCTAAAACTAGCTCAGGATATGCACAGATCGGGTAAGGATGACAAAGCTCGACGGCTTTTTGAACACGCCTATGCCCTGGCGCCCAAACTGCCGGAAGTCTTACTGAGATACGGTGAATATCTGGAACAGAGGGACATAGTGTTGGCCGATCAGTATTATTTTCAGGTGAGTGAGAAATCACGTTTGTGAAATTAAACATTTTTGAATTATTTTCTTATTGTACACTTATATTAGTCTCAACATCAGGACGTACTTTTTGAGGATGACATTGAATGGGATACACTTCTACAACATATTGTCGGCTTAATTTACGAAATGAAAAGATCCTAAAATTTCGGTCAGGGATTCTTACCCAAGTTTCTGTTGTAATAGTGGACATTCCATGGTCGGCTGTTTTTTAATATAATTTCCGTATTAACATATGCGACATATTCAGACGCTTCTTTTTAAAAGAATCAGGCATCAAATCCAGATTCAAAGGACATGCCACTTGTCCCTTAAATCTTTCAATTATTTGCTATTTTTATGTTAACACATTCAACAAGGCCTGGGTCTTAATAGACTGTGATGTTGGAGTTGTTATAACAGTCACTGTTTCAAACAGAACCTTGTCTTCAATTTTGAGAGACATCGATTTCCTATCAAGCCCTAATAGGCATAACATGGGCAAACCTTTCGCTTAAATATAAAGCATGTCATACATTAATTTCCAGTTGGCCAAAGTTGTTGTTTTTCATTTTCAAATAAAAACGTACTTAAAACTTATTAATTAATACGTTTCAAACTCTTATGGTACATTCCTCTCTTTTAGGCTCTCACTATCAATCCCAGCTACACGGAAGCTCTGACAAATCGCCAGCGCACAGCGACCATAGTACAATCCATTGACGAGAGACGGCTAATGGAATTAGATCGTAAGCGGGATGCCCTCTCAGGAATTCATGAATCGAACGCTGCTCTACGAAGAGCCAAGAAAGAAGCATATTTTCAACATATCTATCATTCGGTGGGCATAGAGGGCAACACCATGACATTGGCACAAACTCGCTCCATATTAGAGACCCGCATGGCAGTCGATGGCAAGTCGATAGATGAACATAATGAAATCTTAGGTTTAGATTTGGCCATGAAATATATCAATGCCAGTTTAGTTAACAAGTAAGTGGAATAGTTTTTTTCAAAATGGTTCGTTTTTTATATGCTTCTCCACGTTTCAGAATGGAAATCAATTTGAAGGATATCATGGAAATTCATCGTCGAGTTTTGGGACATGTTGACCCCATTGAGGGTGGTGAATTTCGCCGTACTCAGGTCTATGTGGGTGGCCATATACCACCGGGTCCTGGGGATTTATCGATACTTATGCGCCATTTTGAGAATTGGCTAAATTCGGAACAGGTTCTCTCCTTACATCCCATAAAGTAGGTATCCTTGGGTTATATGGATTAGGGCATTTATTAACATGTTGTTGTTTGTTTAGACATGCAGCTTTGGCCCATTACAAATTGGTACATATCCATCCATTTATTGATGGCAATGGTAGAACGTCTAGACTTTTAATGAATACACTATTGATGAGGGCTGGATACCCACCGGTAATAATACCAAAGCAACAACGGTGAGTGAAAGACGGGGGATTGTTATGTATTATGGGGAAATATAAACAACTGTAATAAGAAACTGCAAAAGTCTTTATAAAGAAGCCGTAGATCTCTCCAGGATAGACCAAACCTGTCCAGAATTTGTAGCATGGGTCTTTTGAAGATTTTATGAAATGCTTTTGTATGGACTTATACCCTTGTCAATAAATATAAATGTTCAAGCTTTTGGGGCAATTTTGTTGTGTATTATAAGATGTGTGAGAATGTGTGTATGTAAACATTGAACAACTTCGTTATTTCTGGAATGCCAATTCGTTACAATTATTTTCCTTGAATCGAAATAGTAACGCTGTCGATTAAAACTAGTTCAATTATCCTAAATCAACGTGCATAATCCACAATATTGTGGCCTTTCATTTGATGTCAAAAATGCCTCATTGACTTGTCACCCAGATCTCTAGATTCGCCCACACCGGATTTCTTTTTGTGCGGTTATTTATATAGCAAAGTGTAAGTCTGCACTCCTCAGACCAGTTGAGAGACTAAGACAAACATTTGTGCCGGAATCGTCGCCAACCGAAAATCGGAAAGGGTACAATTTTGTAAATGTCCAATAAAGGCGACCACATGACTGATGTTGTATTCCAAAAGTTACCAAAATAAAACAAAGTACATGCAAGTACTTCAAACTGAACATACCGGCATATACTATTGTATATAAACGTTAATTTCCCTTTCAACTTATATTTTTTTAATTATTTCTTTCAATAATGTGTATTCATATCTTAACATTTTAGCAATCAGTATTCAATTCTTAAATTAATATTTCACGTTATCTTCTGAATGGGGGATGTTCATCTCCTTAGACGTTTATGACCTTGGTAGTTTAACGAGTGTATTTGGATTAATATTTCAATTTCAATTAGCTTTGACTCAATTTGTCTGCAATACTTCTTCATTGACGGAAATCATGTTTAGTCCCGTGTATATGTTAGCGTTTCGACTGTACCAAGGAACGCCGATTATCAGTCTTCACATTCGATGCACAGGCTGTATCCCAAAGTTGGATGCCATAGATCCTTAAAGGTTAATCACTGTCCTGTACAAGTATTTTGGATTCTAGGTATAGGATAAACCGGTGGCCGATAAGCCATCGGAGTTGGACTGGCTTTAGCGTTATATGTTTTATTTTGAATACAATGCGATCATGTTTGATGGCGGTCCAAATTAACTCCAAGATAGTCTTTTTGAGCGCTGTTAGTAGAAATTTGTGGACTAGTATCCTTTCTCAGGGTGAGAGTAACGTGAGTGCACTTTGTTGCATTTACCATTATCCTCCATTTGTCCAAAACAGTTTTCCAACAATGAGACATGCGACTGCAGTTTTAAGATTATTATTTATTAACTGATTAATTTACTTTTGGAACTGCAATGTACGTATCATATGGAATAGCTTAACAGGAGTGGTATCATAATTGGTCAAGCTATAAATGACAATGAAATGTGTTGTATAGTTCAGTTTTTTATAGAGCAAAAAAAAAAGATTTAATTAAAAAGGAAACGTAATGGAATTCATAATAAATACTCTTGGAGAAGTTGGAAAAAACCAACGAGACATTAAGTGAAAGTTGAAATAAATTAGTTTTTATTTAATATCAATTAAATCACAATAAAAGACTTCGGTCTCAATGCTTATAAAGTTCAGTTAACACAAGAAATCAAGCCGGCCGATCATCAACCACGTCGTGTCTTTAATGATTGGGTCCTTGAAATGCATGAAAATGATTCGGAATTCCACCTCGGTGGCTACTTCAACAAGCAAAATTGTCACATCTAGGACTCTCCATCCTCAACGTGTGACTGGTCCGGCGGGGTCATTAGACACTACTTTTTCTAAATCTGATCTGGACAACGTTTACTTTCAACAAGACGGCGCTACGTGCCACACAAGCAACAAAACCATTGCTCTTTTACGGGAAAAGATTCCGGACCGTGTTATCTCTGGAAGAGGTGATTTAACACCTTGCGACTTCTTCCTTTGGGCCACGTGAAAAATAAGGTATACGCCAACAGCCCAGCGTCGATTCAAGGCCTCAATGATAGAATTCGTGAGGCTATCGAGGACATAGGGCAGCAGCTTTGGGATTTGGTTATGGACAATTTCATTAAAAGGATATGGTGGTCGTGGTGGCCATTTTGTTTTTCATTATCAACGTCATAAATTCCTCTTTATTATGAAATAAACATCCGATAATTTATCCCAAAAAATTTAATTTTTCATTAAATACCAAAAACACACCTCTTGTTGGAAAACCCTGTAGAAATACAGCGAAGATCACATTTAAAGCATATGTCGTTTATTAGTGAACAAGTTATAAGTGTTTTTATTTAGGTTCGGATGGCGTCGTTTCTTCAGAAGATTGTAGAACGGCGTGGCTAGGGTTACAATTTTCTGTTGTCGAGTTTATCTAATAATAGTATTCTAAACAACTGAATTGTAGAACAATTACCGAGACATTACATGATTTCGAAAAATTGGCGGAATGGTAATGAAAATATTGAGGAGTGTTCTTAACCAATAAAATTCAGTTTAAAATGCTTTAAAGTATATTTGTATGGAAAGAAGCAGTAGGGGAAAATTTTCCTTTCAAGTTCTTCTGTTTTGCAAACAAAAGCATTCTGAAAGACAAATGCCAGTTATTGCATATTTATCTATCGAGATATGGCGCATGATGTACGGATCTGAAGTATTTGCAATTAATTTGCTATCCATGGCAGAACCATTCCGAATGGAGACACAAGTTCAAAACAGGACAACGTATGCAAGTTGTCACTCAAGTCTAACCGTGCTTAAACACATTTATACACTTCAGTGTGGGGTGAGTGTGTACAAATATATAATGTATTATAGTTTGATAATGACTAATGATCATGTTAGAAAACCAACACTTAAATTAAGCCAGTGATCGATCAACCGATACTAATAATATCTCGTATTAGTTATGAAATCTCGACTATATAAACACCAACATTTCTTCAGAACAGTACGACAAACATTCATTTGTTGAAATCACATCAGTCCGCGTAAAATTTCTAAAGCCCAACGGAAAAAATGAATTTTTTAAATATTTTCGCATTCGTTGCCCTTGTCTTGGCCATTTTCTCGGTAGAAATTGAGGCCAAGAAAGGCAAAGGAGGTGGTAGTGGCAACGCATGGAAGGCTGGGGTAAGCTTTTGAATATTACAAATGGTTTCCTGTTAAAAGAAAATGTTGTTTTTCTGTTTTTAAATAGTCTCATGTAGCCGGCAAGGCGGTCGAAGGAATGGGCGCCGAAGCTATCAGACAAATTGGTTAAACCGGCTGAGTTCGATGGATATACTTTATCCATATTCCACATACACGTTTCAAATAAAGAAATGAACTTGTTTACATAGCTTAAATAACAATGCATATTAATTTATTTACGTTGGGGGCTCCTGCTACAATATCCCCCCGTCCTGGCTATGATCCACATTTTCTATAGGAAAAGTTGAGTTTCGATTTGGCTGAGTAAGAAGACGTGTTCCTGCTTAGGACGACTTTTTCTATAGCAAAGATTAGGTGTCCGCCTGGCTGAGGACGATTTTTCTGTTTAAAATTTTAAACCTAATTCTACCTGAAGTACACGTTATCCATCACTTTCGTATAGATCTCGGTTTCCTCAACATTGCTTAACATAAAGTGTTAAAAGGAGAATATTTTTATTTGCCCTGTTCTGTGAAAAAAAGCATAGGTCCTGTACAGAGTTTTACTTGCACAAAGTTAGGTACAATTTGTTTTTCGTTCCATTCGGATTACTTTTCGGATGTATGGAAACGGTTCAGATTAGGTTGAATGGAGGTTCTCTCGGAAGCCATAATTTTTTTTTTGACTAACACTCAGGGGATGCCCCCTATAAATGCAATGCACTGTGTTAGCGATGGGAAATAAGGGTATTGGAGGGTGGAGTATGGTGCTGTACAGATTAGATCTACTTGGTATTTTTGATTAATTTTGATAGGGAAGTTTAGAGATGCAACTTTTTTAAGGTTGTCAAGAAATCACCTCCCAGTGTGAGAGAGTCAACGTTTCTGTAGTCCTGGAGAGTGGCATGCGATTTCCCAACTTGCCTGTCGTACAGTGCTCTGTGATGACTTCTGTGAGAATTTTAAGTCTCTTTTTACCAAAAACCCAGTAACAACCTGGTCCTTTTAGGGATTATGTATGACCATAAGGAGTGTCTAATCATTCAACTCGGGGTTTGAACTTCCCGACGTCTTTCAACTCCCGGGAATCGGAAATGTTTTCGACGTATTCCAGAAATACACGAGAATTAAAAAAAAATAACAAGATTTTCTTTATAAAATTAAATGAACAAAAATTCTGCCCACGTGATTTTTTCTTCGCTGTGACAATGGATTTGAATAGTTCACTGGTAATGGTTGTAAGTGGGAATGTGCTAGGAAGTTCATCTGCTTCCGCAACCTTTATGCAACCTGGCAAGTGTGTGTCTATCAGAAGTTCCATTGTTTCTACATCGGTATTTGTCCCAATATTCTGTAGTGTTTTCTCGTTTTACCTTGGTAATGCTGTTTCCTGAGCTGTATAATCACCGGTGTCCGCCAGGATTCAACATGACTTCAGATATGCTTTATTTCGGATTTTTCTAAAAAGTTCCACCGAACTTAGATTTTACATGGTTTTTGAAATCAGTACAGTTGGTCCTTCCGAAACTGTAATTGAGGCGCTATTTGATACTTCCATAACCTGAATCTATGTATTGTGGAAGGTGGGTCTATTACCTTTATTATAAATAATTAAATCTGTGGATATTAAGTAGTTGCATAATTTAAAATGCTTATTTAGCTGCAAAAACAAAAAAAAAAAAAAAAATGATAAAAGCACATCATTGTGATTCGTCATGAATCTTTTTGAAGCACTCTTTTTCGACACAATTCACAATTCCAACGGATTCTGCTGTGACAAATTTTAAACCTTAAATGTTTTTCTATACATTTTGGGAAGTGATTTCCGGAAGATGATGCTGTAGATTGTATGTAGTTGTTAAACTTTTTGGTTTGAAAAATCCAACATCTTCGTCTGTGTTACAGTATGGACTTGGAGGAATAATAGCGAAGTTAGAATTGCCCATATCTTCAACGCTTATGAAGCCAGCAGCATCAGCAAGATTTTTAAAACTTTTGATGTAAAACATGTTGACATCCATACTCTCGAACCTTGTTAAAAAGTATATATTTTCCGAATCGTTTTATATATCATTGTCCGTCGAACATTTATAAGACCTACGAAAAATGTTTAAAATCAATTTTCAATCCTTGCTGTTTGACGGGATGTATAATTTATACAGCCGGATCCATTCAGACAGAGGCAGAAATGAAAAAAAGGACAACGTATTGAAATAGTGGCATGAGTCTAGCCGTGTCATAATAAATTCAAACAAATATATTATTAATTATAGTTAAACAATGACTAACAATCGTGTTAGAAAAACCAAGTCTTAAATTAAATGAAAGGTCGATTAACCGATACTAATAATACCTCGTATCGGTATGAAATATCGACTATATAACACTGCGACCAACTATGGCAGTCATTCGTAAAATCACATTGGTACGCTTAGAGTGTCTAAAGTAGAACGGAAAAAATGAACTTTTTAAATATTTTCGCATTTGTTGCCCTTGTCTTGGCCATCTTCTCCGTAGAAATTGAGGCCAAGAAAGGCAAAGGAGGTGGCAGTGGCAATGCATGGAAAGCTGGCGTAAGTTGTTGAATATTGTAAATACCTTAATGGTCTCCATTTAAAAGAAAACTTTCTTTTTCTATTTTACAATAGTCTCATGTAGCCGGCAAGGCAGTAGAAGGAATGGGCGCTGAGGCTATCAGACAAATTGGTTAAAACTACAGAGTTCAATGGACGTACTTTATTCATGTTTCATTCACATTTTTGTTTCAAATAAAGAAATGAACTTTGGTGTATAGCTTAAATAACAATTCCTATTAATTTATTTTCCTTGTGGGCATCTTCCTCGTAAATGCAGGCGACTTAACGACTAAGTGAATAATGTCGAAGCCATGTAAAACTTCTCTAGAGAAGCATTAGCAGTCTGGAGCCGACTTTAAACAGTTGCCAGTGACCACACATATTATATCATACATATCTCACTAATTCGAGAGAAGTTCTCCGTATGTTCCTTCATGGAATATAAAGGGAAATAAATAAGTAAGGGGCACCTCCCTCAATATCCTGTCAAGTCTCTCTTTAGGTATGGCCAACGTATTCTGTAGGAGCTACCATTTGGCTGAGTACAAAGTTATCTGAATAGTAAAAGATATGTCTCAGTCCGCTTCTTCTGTAAGAATTCTTAAGTTTTGTTCTTTATAACACGATTCTTAATGGTAGCTTAAGCACTTTCTTCGGGGACAAAAAATTTGTTTGTCTTCCTATTCTTCCTACCATTTTATTTCTCATCCTCTTAATTGCACTACAAATACCACCCTACTGTCTTTGAAGACAAAATTAGGAGGGTTGAAAACATCTTTATTTAAATTCCTGCATATGTTTCGCTTTCAAAAGTCTTCGTTTCTTCTGTGGCATTATAATTCTCGTTTAGATTGTTCAATCATGTCCTTAAATATTTTGTTCGAAATATTCTCATCACTCTGGCTTCTCTTCAATTTGTCGAATAAATCTTTCGCCTTTTACTAAAGATTTCCGTGGAGAGGAGCACTCTAATGAGTCTAAACTAATTTTTTCACAAGCCCAATAAGTTCTCTAACCAGAATTTTTGGGCGATAAATAATCCATTTTAAATAGAAAATTTGTGATGGCCGGGATTTGAACATCGTTAACTTGAGTATAAACACAATTATCGGTATTGATATCGTGATTATATAAAATATTTAAGAATGACTTGCTAAAAGCTTTCATATCAATTAACTGTCGCCGAGTTTGTGGCAGTCAACTCTTCGTTCACGAGGGCTTACGAAAGGTATTATTGAACTTTTTGTAAACTCAAATAAAATAAAAAACACAAGTGTGGTCGAGACCTGCAACGAATCCGTCAGTCTTTTTCTATGTCGCCCAACAATTGATACCACGATACCACACCGAAGAAAGATTCTCCAGATGTGGATTATGATTGTTGGTCGTTGATTTATAAAATATATCTGCTTGTCCGAAACGTTAAAGCAATCCCCCATTCAATTTCCTTCAAACACTTATTAGATTACTCATGTCGCTTCAAAGAGGATATACCCTCACTTCAACCGTCTTCTTTACTTTACGACACGATCGTTGAAAAATTCGTTAAGGGTTGAATACTTGAATTTTATTTATTTCACAAAGAATTCTATCCCAAGACTTTTTTTCCTCTGCAACATTATAATTCTCGTTTAATTTGTTTCATAATATCCTTAAATACCTTGGGTTTGGCATGTACTGATCACTCTGGCTTCTCTTCAGTTTGTCGAATAAATCTTTCGCCTTTTACTAAAGATTTCCGTGGAGAGGAGCACTCTAATGAGTCTAAACTAATTTTTGTTTCGAAGCCCGAAAATTCTTTAAAAGGAATTCTTTGGGCGATAAATAATACATTTGAAAATAAGAATCACTCCAACGATTTGGATTGATTTGAAAGATTATTTCAAACTTGTAAGAATATTCTCCCCGTAGGTGTGTTTGTTAGTGATACTTTGCCAATGTGGCAATAAATCTAAAACCACAGTTAGGCAAAGACTCAATTTCGGACGGCTTAAGTTGAATGTCATTAATTATTTCCCAGAGAAGTCATAGCCTTTGTAGAAGAAGCCGTAGCTTTTCTCTCTTAAGAAAAAATCATATGTCACTGGAAAGTATGCTCTTGAGAGAACTGTCTATAATAACTTCTTAAGCAACTTATTTTATTTCCTCCCAAATTTACACCAAAAACTTGGGCCAGCCGACCCATTCATAACCTTTACGGCAACTCTGCTTAGTTACCATAGCAAGACACACATACACGACGAAATCAGGTACCTGCGCAGAATGTACAACAACTCTGAAGGTGATGAAGAACACCCACGGAATGCAGTTTTAGGGGTTGTGTATGCCACGTATTTCCAGCGTTGAATAATAGTAGCTTTATTTCATATTCTGTTTGTAATTCTCAATTACTTGGATTCCATTCGAGTACATATGGTTGAGCTGTTGCTAGCTAAAGTTATCGCTTCTCGGCCTTATGGCTAAGATCAAAGTGTAGTATCTGTTCTTATCAGCTTAACATCTGATAGATCCTCCATCGGAGGACAACAAATGTTAAACTGATTTTTGGAAATAGGCGGGGTGTTTAGGGGCTTGCTCCACTCCTGCCGCGGGTTGGCCCGGTATTGCAGTACCGCCGGGATTTCGGCCCAAATTTAATAATAAATGTCAAATTTGATTAGTTTTTGTTAAGGAACTGGATTATTTAGGGGTGCGTGCCAACTCCTGGTCAGATTTGGCGACTAGAATTTGGCTTTGGCGAATTTTATAGAAAAGTCTGCTCATACTTTTCTTAGACTTAAGAAATTGGTATTTAAATCATAATTACAATGAATTTATGGTCAATGCTTTCGATTGCACATACATACATATATTCAAAATTACTCCTTTGGAAGTGTAAAATATATTTGCTGTTATCTACCAAATGAAATCTAGCATTACTCCTAAAAATTGAGGTTTTCTAGTATTACAATATTTTCAGTTCCGATTTTGGCCACAGAGTCAAAAAGAATCTGACAAGCCTTTTCCTGGTGAGGAAAGAAATCAGGAAACAAATGGCGGGGGGATGGAGTATTTCTGGTCAATTACTTTTTTATTTTACCGGTTTGTTCCAAGTCAGGAATGAGTCTAAACTATTTTTTGTTTCAAAGCCTGAAGATGCTCTAAAAGAAATTTGTTGGGGGATAAAAAAAATGTTATGAGATAAATCACGGGAGTTCATCTGATCGGTTTGATTGAACGATTTATTCAAATATACAACGATATACCAAAAAAATCATCAATCAGCGCCCTGGTGTGTGAGTTGCCGAGTTCCTACCAATGGGGGTGCCGAGAAAAGTATTTGCATTTCTTGTGGGTTACCACCAGCTTTGTAGACATTTCTTTTTGTTAAAGAATTAAAATCACCAATTTCTTGCAGTAAAATCGGCATTTGTAAATGTAGTGAAAATTCCCATAAATGTTCAATGCATTTTCTTTGATAATCTGTTTGCTCACAGGAATTCAATTTAAACAAATATCTTAAATTATTGGTAGACTGACGAAGTCGATTGAATTACAGATTTTGATCATCTTTTGGATTCAAGCTGCTGATAATGAATATAAAATTATTTCCGCAGTCTAACTATACGTCGTATCAAATCTTCTCAGTTAACTATGTACTGGCCTAAATCGAAGCTTACATTTATTGGGAAGGGGCATACAAGGCAGTTATACAAGTTATACAAAGAAGTTCATTTATTTATTGGAAACACAGTCCAACTCCGAAGATTTAACCCACTTTTCTGATAAAATCAACTGCTAATTTCTTCTTCTGCCTCGTGAGCAACATGACCCTATTTCAAAATAGAAAACCAACATTTTAGGAGATCACATTAAGGTTTTAATGCCATTAAACAGCCACCTCCTTTGTCCTTATTGACCTCAATTTGTACATAGAATATGGCCAAGATTAGGGCACCAAATGCGAAAATATTTAAAAAAATAATATTTTCTGTTTTACTTTAGAAACTCTAACGCTTAGAGTCTAAGCGTACCAATGTGATTTGTAACAGTTGTAGTTTATCACAGTGTTTGTGTTTGTCGTTTTTATACAGCCGAGAAAATTCATATTGATACGATATATATTATTAGTATCGGTTGATCATGACCATACATTTAATTTGAGTATATATTGATATCGTGATCATTAGTCATTGTCCTAATTACAATGAAATTAAATTGAAAAATCATAAGTAATGACCTATTTTTATAACCTCAAGGTAGTGCTCAGGATTATTATTTGTTACGGCCTAAAAATATAAAAAGTTATTTGAAAAAATTAAATTAATAAATTAGGATATATGTATGTGCCAAATTTGATTACATTAGGGGTTTCTGGAGGTAAACTCGAGCAAAATAAATTGCAAGCATTCTAGATGTAAAGCCCACAAATCGGGGACAGGATACTGATACTATACCAGTGGTGCCCAACATCTTTACTCCGGATCAGTGATGCCCAAAACCTTCTTGTGGCAGAGCAAACTCCAATACATACCTATATGAACACTTTATGAGTTCCCCGGGGACCATTCCAATGTGCAACCTTTAAGGCCTACAGGGAGACTCACTAATCAGAGGGTTAGGGTACATAGTGTCAGTATCTCCACGAAATCATTCAATAAATAGCAACAAAATCTACGGTAGAACAACTGTTGCCAATGTGTAACCACAAAACACACGAAAACGATGTTTTCTTGTCCTCTCATTTCGACCGATCTTTATTGAATCCACGAATGTTGTTTCTTAATTAGGTAAGTTGTGCTGTCCTCCTTCTTTTGTGTGTGCAACATTTTCCACACTCGCTCTACACATGTCGTCAGCAACATGTTGTTTGTTTGCGATGTTCCCAGAAACATAATTATAATTTCATACTTGTTTTGTTGCAGACACGTGTGGTTTTTAATAATAAAATGTGTTGTTGCTTGGTCAGATGTGTTTGGCATATCAGAGCCAGAAATGAAAAAAAGGACAACGTATTGAAATAGTGGCATGAGTCTAGCCGTGTCATAATAAATTCAAACAAATATATTATAAATTATAGTTAAACAATGACTAACAATCGTGTTAGAAAAACCAAGTCTTAAATTAAATCAATGGTCGAGTAACCGATACTAATAATACCTCGTCTCGGTATGAAATATCGACTATATAACACTGCGTCCAACTATGGCAGTCATTCGTAAAATCACATCGGTACGCTTAGAGTGTCTAAAGTAGAACGGAAAAAATGAACTTTTTAAATATTTTCGCATTTGTTGCCCTTGTCTTGGCCATCTTCTCCGTAGAAATTGAGGCCAAGAAAGGCAAAGGAGGTGGTAGTGGCAATGCATGGAAAGCTGGCGTAAGTTGCTGAATATTGTAAATACCCTAATGGTCTCCATTTAAAAGAAAACTTTCTTTTTCTATTTTACAATAGTCTCATGTAGCCGGCAAGGCAGTAGAAGGAATGGGCGCTGAGGCTATCAGGCAAATTGGTTAAAACTACTGAGTTTGATGGACGTACTTTATTCATGTTTCATTCACATTCTTTTTTCAAATAAAGAAATGAACTTTGGTGTATAATAACAATTCCTATTAATTTATTTGCTTTGTGGGCATCTTCCT